>CM057455.1:1488845000-1489445000 GCA_016271365.2 Neoceratodus forsteri | reverse complement strand
AACTCAAAAAGCTTAACCTGGATGATTTGCTGATTAAAATACAACAGGATCTTAAGAGATGGGAATTTTTGACATTGACTCTATGGGGCAGAATAAATATTGTTAAAATGAATGTTCTCCCCTGTGTCTTTTATCCACTCAATGGGCTCTATGTACGATTGGTGCAGAGTGGCTACACATGCATATCTGGGGTGAGTAGCCGCTCCACACGCATTGCGCCCCAGTGCAGCATGCATAAAGGGGGTGCATGCAGACCCACTGCACCTGATCCCCCGTGTCCGCAGACATCTCCACACTGGGGGTGGTCCAGGGGCATGCCAGCACTACATGGCATTCACTAACCCACACAGTGCTGGCCGCATGGGTACAGAGGGTGGCACAGAGTATGACAGGGAGACCCTGCTGTAACCCTCAGCATGCCCCCACAGGCACAGACACAGACACGGAGGCACCGGGGGACTGGGACAGAACACACCATGCTGCCCCTGACCACAGGGCAGCAGAAGGTGGCAGGGGCAGTTGGACGGGCAATCGCCTGGTGAGTTCGGGTGTAGTGGCACTGGGACGGGATGGTACCATGCTGGTCCGAGTGCCTACAATCAGCATGCACAGCCCTGGACCCATGCCACCCTATGCTGTGGGATCCACTAAGGGTCCCAGGGGGTATCCCATTGGATGCCTGCCTGGGTTGATGACTCCTCCCCCAGCCACCCTGCGGAGTCCTGCACAGCAAGGGGAGGGGCCATGGAGAGGTGGCCAGTATTGGTAAATGCTGGCATGGGCACACCTGTCCGTGGGGCACAGGATTGTGGGCAGGGTACATGCATTTCATGCATACCTATGCCCCAATCATGTATATAGCCCAATATGCTCAGTGTCCTATTCCCTTTATTTTGGTTCAAAAGGGTTCATAAGATCATTTCCAATTTTGTTTGGTTGGGTAAGGCTCCAAAATGAGCATATAATTGGTTATTGACTCTTAAGGCAGCTGGTGGCCTTTGCCTCCTGCATTTTACTGTTTACTATCTGGCTAGGTGTGCTAGTAAATATTTAAGGTGGTTGGTTCAAACTCCTGAAGAAGGAGAAATCTTCTACACCCGTATCTGGTTCACACTAGAAAAAGAACAAATTAAGGATGCTGGTCTATCCCCTTTAGCTATGCTTTTTGTTCCCCCTAAGTCTCTCCCTGTGCATCTTTGAGATTCTGTTATTGGTACCTCCATACAAGCCCACATGCAGTTAAGTTCTGTTATGCACTATAAATATTTTAAACAGGTTTCTCAGCCTATTTTTCATAATCCCAACTAATCTGGGGTCTTGTGTTATCGGACACCTGGTCCCCCCCAGATTGCTGCAATTAAGGTTTATGACTTGCTCCACAATGGTCTCTTAAAGTCATGTCAGGACATCAGATGTCAGCATGGCTCAGTTGGTAGCACATCCGCCTCTGGACCAGAAGGTCATGGGTTCTTGTCCCACGTCGGGATTGGACTTGAACCTAAAAATCGCTGGCATTCAAGTGCAGTATTGGGGGGTGCTGTACTGCTGGGGTGTGCTGCCCTTCGGGTGAGACATTAAACCGAGTTCCCTTCTGCCCATCCTGGTAGGTGTCCAGGTGGAAGTAAAAGAACCCAGGGCACTCTTTGCAAAGAGCAGGGAACATTCCCGGTGTCCTGGCCAACATTCCCTTTCCCATAAACCGGTTCATGCAATTATCCAGGCTGTGTGTGGGTGATGATGTGTGATATGGCCACCACCACACATTCAGTCACTTCACTACCAGTCTAGCATTGCTTGTAAAGCGCTTTGGAATACTGTGTATGAAAAGTGCTATATAAATGCTAATTCTTCTTCTTCTTGCCTTTTTTCAGTTAGATAAAAAGTATATATTTAAGATATTTCAACTTAGGCATGCTCTCCTTCATTGGTTTGGCTCTCTGCCTTGAGATGTCAACTTATGTGAGTTCCTACAATCTGCCATTGACACTGCATCAGAGCCACATGCTGTATCTTGTTTATATTCCCTCTTTTTTCCATTATATTACTTGGTATTATGGGAGAATTCCTATATTGGAATGCAGTTTTTCCACAACATGTTTTTAGGTGGAGTAAAATCTGGGAAGATCTGCATACTTATATTTCCCACAATAAAACCCCATCTTATACAATTCCATATTTTGCATAATATTTATTTCACACCCCCTAAACTGGTTAAGATGGTTAGATTACAGCCGGCTCAGTGGCACTGAGGGTTGAGGTGCTGGACACCACACCGGTGACCTGGGTTCAGGAACAAGCCTGGGCCATCGGGGGTCGACAGGTGAGGAGAAGATTGAGCATCCAGAGGACTGCTCTCTTCTCCTGGGGTGGGTTCTGGGGGACACCTCACTCAGCAGGTGACACCTGCAGAGGCTGGGGGCATTGCCCAGTGGCAAGATCAAGAAGAGGGGGTCTGGTGATGGCAGGTCATCTGTGGGAGGTCCCACACTAATGCCATTGCACGCCATGCCAGTGAGCAGAAAACACAAAAAACCCTGCCTCCCAATAGGCAAAGGAGGGTACAGGGGCTAGCCAACCATGCCCAATGTTGGGTCTCTCCACTCGTTCCTCTGTTCTCCTCCTTCCTAGTCACTCATCTGGATTATAGATAGAGTGCCAGGAGGAGTAAGGCATTCCCACTTTGGGGGACTCAGAGGCAGGTGGTTGAGTGGCCAGGTAGTGGCTGGAGAGCTGGGTCCAAGAGGAGTATGAGCGGAGGACTTCAGGTGGGCGGGAACATGGCACAGCACCAAGAGACCCTCCGGAGAGAGTTTGGGTAGGGCAGAGAGATAAACAGAGTTCAAAAAAAAAAAAAAGATGGTTAGATCACACTCCCCTTTGCACAAGATGTGGACAGGCAGATGACACCTTGCTACACATTTTTTGGACATGTCCTAAAGAGGCGCCCTTATGGGATCTGATTAGATCAAAGGCTGATCCTCTCCTTGGTCGTGAAGGTGCTTTCATTCCCCAGTTGTGCATAGTTGGGGATTACAGTGGGACTACTGTGAGGGGAAAGGAGATACTACCTGGCCTTGATCACCCTTCCAGTTAAGAGTGTTGTTATTCATCATTGGCTTGAGCAGACCCTGATCACATATCAAGAATGGTTGCAGGAACATTTAGAAAAAATGATAGCGAGTGTGCACAATAGACTTTCATTATATAATAGGAGGTGGAGCAAGCTACATATCTTGTACACAATTTGATTTACCTGGGAGCAGCCCAGTCATGATATGATAATGTTTTTTCTTATTATTATTATTAGTAGATTTGGTTCTCTTATGCCTGTGTTTCTGTCACTGTACTAATGTAATGTGTCCTTAGTTATCCTGGTACCTGTCTGTATTCTGATTGGGTTCAGATATCTTTCACTCCGCCTTCTGAGATGGGTAGGTTGGGAGGGTATAATTAATGTTTGTTGTTGTTTGTTAGTGTATTGTTATGCCTTTTTTTCTGATAACCAATAAAGTATATTCAATTAAAACAATAAACTAATAAATAAAAACAGTGCTGTATTCAGAAAGCTTTTACGGCATGCTTCCTTTGCATACCCGATAATCTACACTATTGCCAGTCCCTTTCCTCTGTTATGTGCTCCACTATAACTCCACTGTGCAATAATCCATTTGCCAATTTCTGCTACCAATATGCATTACCTGAACATTTCTTGACATTGAATTTCAATTGCCAAAATCTGGGCTGCTTCTTTACCCAGGAAAGACCACACACAGTGTGGGTCGTATTGACCCATATCCTTATTGAAACAAGACACAAAAATATTTTAGCAGACTGCTTGCAGGAAGTAGTGGGCTTGCTGCTTCGCTCAAACCAGACAGGGTTCATACCTGGAAGACATATCCAGGACAATATTTGGAAGCTCCTTAATGTTATCACAGCCATGAAAGGGAGTGCATTACTGAATGCAGCAATTGCAGTCGACACAGAAAAGGCTGTTGATTGCCTAAACTGGCACTTCCTGCAGAAAATGTTAAATGCTTATAATATAGGAGAGGACTTTCAGAACTGAGAAAAGGATCTCTGTGGCAAGCCAGCAGCCAGAATTAGACTTAATGGGGTACTTTCCACCAGTTTTGTTATCTCAAGAGGCACCAGACAGGGCTGACTCCTGTTCCAGCTGTTGTTTGCACTCAGCATAGAGCCCCTGGCAGTCTGGATTCAGGAGAAAGACACAATAGAAGGCATAAGAATAAATGGAAAGGAGGAAATGGTGGCTATGTATGCTGACGATACCCTATTATTCATTAGGAATCCTGAAGTTAATCTTAACCCCCTGCAGGAAACCATAACAGATTATGGGTAAGTCTATGGCTTCAAAGTCAATACAGGTAAAACTGTAAGCATGCTCCTACGTGGCAATCTCTCAAACACACTGACAAGGGTATGCCCGTTTTAGTGGGTTAAAACCCAATTCAGATACTTGGGGTACAGATCCCAGTTAACAAAGAAAAACCTTTTGAGATAAAATACCAACCACTGCTCACAGCATCAGACCTAAACTGATGTGATGCCCTGCCCTTATTGATCATAGGATGGGCAGAGTTCATTCGGATGAATGTCCTCCCCGATTCCTATATCTGTTTGCATCCTTACCAGTGGGACTAAGCAGAAAGGAATGGACCAGGGTGAAAACATCAGGGTTGAAACTTCTGTGGAACAATAAGAAGCCCAGACTGCCATAGCACCTCCTGCAGGAGGGCAAGGGAGGGGGAAGACTGGTGGTTCTGAATCTTTGGCAATATTTAAATGCTTGCCAGATACAGCACTTGCACACCTTCCAAAAATGAGAGGGCAACCCATGGTGGGTAGCACTAGAAGGAGAGGCGAAGGTTCAGGAGAGAATCTTCAAAGAGACTGATTCACCCCTGATTAAAAGTGTTAAAAAATCCATGGTCCTATACTTTATTAATCACTGGGTTCTAAGCTTTAAAACAAGGGGGTGCCTCTCTGGAGACATAGAACCAGTAAACTGGGCACTCACCACCTCCATAACTCAATCAAAAAGACACCACTTTTAGTCCTCAGAACATTAAAATCCTTTTGTTATTAAAGTGCATTTCCAAACAGGACTGACATCCAGACTCCGGTTGCCTAACGTGTTTCAGACATAACCATCCTTTATCAAAGGCACACTGGTCAAAAGGTTGAACAGTCTAAACAGTGACTCATTGCAATGATGCATCTCTGATGTCATGTGTCCACTAACACAATGTATCTAATTAAAAAATACAATATATAATAAAACTCATAGAATTGGGACACTTATCACAAGATAACTTCTCAGTACAATAAATACATTATTTATAAGAAGCACCTATAAAAAACTGATACGTTTAACTTCATTTCTTTAAAAAAGAAAGCAAATTGAATGAGGAGTTCAATCCATTGTGGCATGAAAACTATATATCCAGAAAGCTTCCCTTTGCAAAACTTATTTATTATAATCTCCTGTTACGGAATTTTTATTCACTTTATCAATAGCCAGAAAACTAAATCTGTGCAAGGATGAATCACTAGCATTGTATACATGTAGGGCTGTGGTATACACCAAGTTGGCACTCTCAATAGCTGGATTATATTCGGCTACCCAAGGTTTAAAACTTTTAATAGTTTTGCCAATTTAAAAAGCACCACAAGAGCATGTGGCTAAATAAATTACTCCAACGGTATCACAAGTTACTAATTGTTGTGTGCCAGAAATTGTGAATTTTGATTCAGTCCAAATATATTTACAGTAACTGCATATTTTATATGGATAGCAACCTCTAGCGTCTTTAGTGAACCAGGTTGTATGACCCCCTGTTCTGTAGTGGCTAGCTACTAAACTGTCTCTAAGTGTATTTGCTCTTCTGTATGCCATTACTGGGGGGCTGCAGTATATTCTATCAGGCCTCTGTCACTATTTAAAGTATGCCAGTGTTTCATAATAATTTTGTGGAATTTACTTATTAGCATGCACTGAAAATGTAGTAACAAAGTTGAACCTGTCATCACAGGTACCAAAGTACAGATGATACGATTTTGGAGTGGAGTGAGAACCTTGCTGAGCTGGACAAGTTTACTAATTATTAACATAGGACTAATTCTTATTTGTGTTTCACATATATGGCCAGCTAGGAAACAGTTAACTTTTTAGATTTTAAGTTAACTAAGAACCGAGATGGTTTGATTGATTCAGACGTTTTTATGTTTGCTTGCACGCATGTGCAAGAAACATAATGCCATCATCCGAGTTTTTGTAGGTGTGGCACCCTGTCTTCGAATTCAGTCAGTGTGTTTGCAGGCAAGGCCACAGTTCACCAATGAATACTGCAGCTGTCTATGACAGCAGGTGAAAATGCAGTGGTGCACAGTTGAAAGGGAGAGACCGCTTCAGTGAGCAAGCGATAAAATAGTGTTGATTAGCAAATTGCCGGCAATCCTGCTTGTATACGTCTCTATTTTCTCTTCCTGAAACATAAATTCAGTTTGAAGTGAACTTTTCCTGGGACTATTTTTCCAGAAGGAGGCAAGTGACTAAAATGACATCCTTGGAATGTTTCCAAAAAAAGATCTAATTGCCATCCTTGGAATGTTGAGTCAGAGTTCAGAGTAGAAGCGGCATTGACAAAAGCAGGAAAACAGAACCCCAAAGAGACTGAAAAAGTAGACGCAGTTGTCGTCTGTTGGTACACCTGATCAGTATTGTAATAATATTCCCCAATCCTCTGAGTGCCTCTGAATAGTGCTCTCCCCCGCCTGCCGCACACAGTACAGCTGACAGAGGTGCCCAATCCCCCGTCTGCTCCGCGCTCCCCCCCCCAGAGTTCAAGGTGCCATGCTGGGAGCCCACCCCAGCATGACATAAGTGAGAATGGAGACCTGTGTGCCCAATCCCCCGTCAGCTCAATTAACCCCCAAAGAAACAGGCTTCCAGTTGCCATGCTGAGAGCCCACCCCTTGTGCCACACCCTCTGCTGGCCGACGGGAGTGCCCAATCAGCCGCTGGCTCCACTACCCCAAAATTACACGGCTACGCCTGGAGCCCACCTCAGCATGGCACATCGCCTTCCTAAAAGAAAACAAACACCTGAAAAGAAAAAATGGTCCTCATTGATTGTCTTACCCCAACCTCGCTCACCCTCTAGCATCCACTCTCAACACCCCCACCTCACCCCATACTTACCTCTAGAAGCCGTGATATGATCTTCAGTGGACCGGGATCATGTCTGCACTCTTCAAAGCCGACCGCGAACTGAAGAAGTGCCAGTAAGCTGTATAATGGAATAAATAGGGCTTTTTCAACTTTGATGCATATCTCAGACATTTTTGGAATTTTGGCACCAAATTTTCAACATGGGATTTTTGGGACCACTTCTTATGGATTCTGGCACTGTCATGACGTTAATCGGCCCCAAAAGGTAATTTCACGGTCACTGCGTGGAACCACCTTTCGGGACCAATTAACAAAACAACAGTGTCACAGTTCATGAGGTAGGCCCCCAAAAACCCTATGTTGAAAATTTGGTGAAAAAATTCCCAAAAATGACTGATTTCAGAGCGTGCGTTGCGCAGTACCTACGCACGCTCGTAAGTTTGCAAATTTTTAATATTTTCACTCCAGATTTTCAACATTGCCATTTTACCGTACCTCCTTATGAGCACTACAGCTGTCATTTTTCACATCTTGCCCAAATGTGTTTCCGCGCATGTAGCGCACAATGGCGCAGTCGGTGTGCAAAATCAATGTTCGGGACAGATTAAAAAAATCACAGTGACACTGTTCATGGGCAGAGGTCTTAAAATGGTTATGTTAAAAATTTGGTGACAAAAGCCCGTAAAATGACTGTTATGAGTGAGCATTGCGCAGTTTCCTCGCACCCTCGTAAGTTCATGAATTTGTAATTTTCAGTCCAGATTTTCACCACTGGCATTTTTCCACACTTCCTTATGAACAGTACAGCTGTCTTTTTTCACACCATGGCCGAAATGTGTTTTTGCACTTCCAGCGCAGAAATGCATGTTTGCTGTGGGAAATCGCTGTTCGGGACAGACTGAAAAATCACAGTGACACTGTTCATGAGCAGAGGTCCCAAAATGCTTGTGTTGACAATCTGCTGTAAGAAATCACCAAACTAATTACATTACGGGTGTGCGTTGCACAGTTTCTATGCACGCTTGTGACTTCACCAGTTTTTTAAATATTTTCACTGCAGATTTTCAACATTGCCATTTTTTACACCTCCCCATGAACAGTACAGCTGTCATTTTTCACATCCTGTTCGAAATGAGTTTTTGGACCTGTGGTGCCAAATTGTGTAGTCGCTGTGCAAAAATCAGCTTTCGGCTAACAAACTGATATTGCCACTGTTCATGAGGTAGGGGTCACAAAAAAACCATGTTGAAAATTTGGAGTGAAAATACCAATGAACACCTGAGGCATTAGGGTTTCAGACCATAATGCCCCACCCCGTAGAGACTGACAGGCATCGGGGCGTGACTTGGGATTGTCGCCTGTAATGCTCTTACCATTCCACCCCCACCCACGCCCTGCAGCCAGTAAGAGGCATCAAGGCGTACCTTGGACTCTTCGACCCCAAAGTTCACCCCAGTCTCCTATACAGCACCCATCTCACCGTATTTCCTGATGGAATGGGGTGAACATAAGGGCCAAAGACCCCAAGGCACACCGTGACACTTGTCAGTGTCTGCAGGGTAGGGTGTGGTGAAATGGCATGGCCATTATGCCTGACGACCCAAAGGCACACCCCAATGCCTGTCAGTCTCTGCAGGGTGGTGGTGGTGGGGTTGGCTTCAGTTCAATACTTCATTGCTATTCCTATTATGCAGCTCTGTAACTCCTACACTACCAATGCCAATGCCAGCAAGCAAACATTCGGCATTGACAAATGCTTGTTGAACTCACTGTGTACCAACATGTCCTTAAGGCTCTTTCCTCTTTGAAATGTGATCCTGGGTCCCACCTCTTGAATCTGCCTGATGTCCCTATCTGTACTTAAAAGGTGCCAATGTTGTTTAATGATGGATCGAAGATTATTTGGTAAAATGGAGAATTCTCATCAAATAAATTTAAATATAATGTATAGTGAAATGCGGTTTTGTATGGAAATCCATATACCGCAAAAAGTTGTTCTGCTGCAGTAGTGACGTCCTCACTAACGCAGAACGACTTTTCGTTCTGCGTTAGTGAGGACATCATAATACAAGGGACTACAGCAGACGTCATGATTCATCCCTTGCTGTGTGAGAGGGGGCGTGCGAGTGTGCTGGGTAGTGTCAGTTGTGAACCGAGGGCATCGGCAGAACTGAGTGAAAATATAGAAAAGTGAGTGTCTTTTTGTATTTTTCTTTGGGCACCATACACTATATAGAACAGTGTATGGTTACCCATACACTACTCGGCTATTCTTTCACCTCGAGTATACAACGCCGACTTGGAGACCTCTCGAGCTTCACTCTCAAGGTCATCAGTCGGCATTGTATCCACTCAGTGTAAGAATAGCCTTGTAGTGTATGGTTACCCATACACTATCCTATATGTAGTAACATTACTGCAATTTCTGCACAGTCTAAGCATCTGACTGTGGAATTGTTTCCTTCAGTTTTGTGGGGGGTGGGCACTCTCAGCTCTTAATACAAAGTCTGTAGCAGTTTCTTATTTAAAACAAGTGGTACTGATCTCCTAACCTGGTATTCCACAAAATTTAAAATCCAAAACCTGTAACTGATTACTATCTGCTGTAAATGTAAATGTGAGATTCAGGTTGTTATTCTTGAGCCATGTAATGAATTGCGGAATTATTTGTGTCCCCTTCCCAGATACATATACACTCATCAATGTACCTGTTCCAAGTTTTGATGTGTTTATAAAATGAGTTAACTATAGGATTTAGTGCCCTCAATTCCTCCCACCATTCCAAAAAAGATGGGCATAGCTGGGTGCCATGCTAACACCCATGGCTGTCCTGCATAGCTGTAAATAGAAATTGTCCTGGAACTCCAAAATATTATGTGTCAATATAAACTCAAGTGCCTGCAATACAAAAAATCAGTTTGCATTTCCCCAGCTTTATGATGATTTTTTCTAAAAAAAATATTTGCATGTACGAGTTCCATGTTCACATGTTATAGAGGTGTATAGGGATTTAGTATCTCTTCCCAACCATACTAAGTTATCATCCCAAATCACATGATCAAATTTTCTTACTGTGTCTGTGGCATCCTTTAGATAAGATGGTAATTCTGTCACGCAGGCTTGTAAGAAGAAATCTACAAAGTGCCCAAGGTTCTCTGTCAAAGAACTATTGCCCGAAACTATTGGTCTCCCTGGGGGATTTGTAGTGTTCTTATGAACCTTGGGCAAGATGTAAAAGCTGACGGCGACTGGGTACTCACACCAAATGTATTTGAACTCATTCTTTGTGATGTCCCTATTAGGGACTGCATCAGTTAACATTATAAAATGTTGTTTCATATAAACATTGATAGGGTTATTGCTTAGTTTTTTGTAATTCAATTCATTTCCTAACAGCCCCATCACAATGTCAAGGTAATGTTCCCTGCCCAACATCAACACATTACCCTTTTGTCAGCTGATTTTATAATACTATTCTTATTGTCCAACACTTCTTTAAGTGCTGACCTTTCTTCTTTAGTTAGATTGTAGTTTTAAGGGGGTGATGCATTGGTTAGCAGTTCTTTCACTTGACGTAACACAGCTTTTTCATAAGTCAGTACTGCAGCATTTGAAATTACAGGACAGAAAACTGACTTGCCTTTAAATCAGTTTGTTATTTGTTTCAAAATGTCTTCAGAAGCAGCATCTCTTCTATTGAAATCTTCTGAGTCCATCTGCCTGCCCCGTGGTGCTGAGCAATGGGTGTTTGCTTGGCATGCTGGCAACCTGGGTTCGTGCCCCGAGCCAAGGACATCAGAAGTGGTGGCCAACAGGAAGGGAGTTCAGAGCTCTCTCAGATGCTTCCATCGTGGGGGGGGGGGCCACATTGCACCACTCTCTTAGCAGCTCCTGGTGGTGGATAGTGGTGATGTCCTAGGCAGTGTGGGTAGCATGTTAGTTTGGGAGGGGTGGGACCAGAAAATGGGCCTGTACCAGCCCAGCCAGATGACGGACGCCTGCCCCACCACACTGTGGTCCCCAGAGTGCACCACCTCTGTCCCCCACATCTTCTCCGGGAGTAGCATTCAGACTTCTACTCCTCCTCGTTCCCCAGCTGGGGGAGGGGCCCTTCCAATAGGGTTAGAGCCAGACCACCCAGTAGCAGGGGTGCATGGGGCATGACCAGTGGAGTGAGGCAGTGGGGGTGTGACCCACGAGCAGAAGGGGCATTGTGTGAGACCGAAGGAGTGGTAGACTGGGGGCCCGGGTGTAAGTAGCATAATACAAAAGAAATCTCCTGAGTCCAAAATTCCAGTGTCGTGGCACCCACCCCTTCTGCCAGTAATGATGACAAAACAGCAGCATCCATGCGATCCATGTCCAGATAGTATTGGCAGCATCACTATTTTCAGAGCCTGTTATTGCATTCAAAATTAAGTCCAGATCTTCTGAAATATTCAGTGAAGTTTCTTCAGTTACACCCATGTCATCTTGATTCACAGAAACTGATCACTTATTCTTTAGAAAAAACAACTTCAGTCTTATCTATTGAAAAACTTTCTGAAGTCCAAAATAATATTAAACTCATTAAGCATAGAAGTAGGAATAAAGTGAAGGCCTCATCATAACGTCAATATCTAGCAGAGTTTAACTGAACAGAGGAGATGTTAATTACTTGGAGGCATGTGTTTTCTTTGTGGTTAATCTCTGCAGCCTTTCTGTCTTTTTTAGCACCTCCTCTCTTGCCTCTCCTTGTCTTCATTTTTCTTGTTGTGATCTGGTTCTTTTTCTAAAAAAATATCACTTGCTTCCCCTGTTGTTTCACCTTCAGTTGATTTATTGCTGGAACCCTGATGTGCAGTCCTCTCATGTTCACTGCTTGCAGGCTATCCCTTATCAGAACTGTGCTGAAAGCATACTTTAGACCTGCCTCTGCTTTTACTTTTGGATCCTGATTGGTGCTTTTCCCACTAGAGGATATCGTCCTTGCTGTAGTCTTCAGTGTCCCTTGTTAGTTTGTTTTGTTTTCTGACAGTACTATCCTTTTAGTATTTTAACAGCTTTTTTTTGCAATGCTGTCTCATATTCTTTATGATCTGCTCTCTCTTTGAATTGTAAGGGTTGCGTTCTAATTTCTTTCAATTCTTCATTTAGTGTCTCCAGTTTATTGGTCTCTGACTTGATAATTAATTCTATAAAAGTTTTGTAACAAACACTCGCTGCTTTAAGCCACTCCTTTTTAAATTCTAAATCTTCAAGACCACTGGAAGGGATTATATTGATTCTAAGCCCTCGCGGTGCTTGCTCTTTAGCGAGATATTCTTGTAAAGTTATAATGTTATAGGTAATGTCAACGTCTTTCATTAGTAGTTTTTCCAATTTTGAAAAACAAGTTTTTATATCACCTGCAGCTGAAGAGCTTGTCTCAGTGCCACTGAGAAGGTTTTTGACTCTATTTTTTCAGTGAAGCTTTCAGACTTCTCCCACCTGAAGCTTTCCTCTCTATTAGCACCTCCTGCTCTGCCTTGTTGTTGTATTTCTGATGTGAATTCCTACAGGATTTAGGTCTGAGGATCAACTTTCCGAATTCTCTGAATTCAGGCTCATGACCACAGCACTCCTAGAGCGCTCGAGATTCTGCAGTCCAAATAGCCAAACAAAGCAAATGTCCAAAGAACGGAATCACAAAAACTTACTCTGGATGCATGCAGAAAAGGGGCAGCAAGCCCAGAGATACAAAAGAGAGCCAATGTTTTGCACTCCAGAGCCTTAAATAACAAACTCTGGTCCTTAAATAAATTTTCAAAGCTTTCATGCCAAATTGCTCAGTGTGTGCACAGACAGTCACCGTACACCACTTTGCCCTGGCGCTTCAGGTCATAACATTTCATCAGGGAGTATGGTAATGGGAGAACCTCAACAGCTTATATACAGATACAAATGAATAAACATGAGCTTTCATTAATTTTATTATTTTTTATTATTACATTCTCGGATTAGTACCTTTGAGCTAGAAGCTCTTTACATAGGTTCCACGTCAAGTAAAGTACAAACCATACAAACAAGGCAAGACAATATTACATGGAGGCATAGATACAAAGTACAATTTAGTTAATAACAAGCAAAACAGATATGAAAGGGAAAAAAGTCATTATTTGGGGAGGGGGAGCAGATAAGTGAGGTGCCAGCCAAGGCCACTGCAGCAGGAACTATCAGTGGGTAGTACCCTGAGAGCAGCAGGTGGGTAGAGCAGCCAGTGAAACCTTGTCAGAGGTGGGAGGGGAGGAATGGGGTGAGGGGGAAGTAAGGGGGCAGGACAAGGGTGCTGGAGCAGGAGAGGGAAAATGTGAGGTGGGGAGGAGGCAGGAGCAACAGGTGGAGGTAGGAGGGGGAAAGGGGAAGGAAGAGAGGAGGGTGGGAAGGGGGGAGGAGGGGAGGTAGTCATGGACAGCTGGCAGAGAGAACAAGCAATGGCAGTCACAGTGGGCCCCAAGCACCAGCTGCTGCTTAAGGTTTACTTTAAATGCTCCAAGTGTGGGAAGATTGGTAGTGTTATCATGAAGAGAGTTAATCCACTGTGGAGCTCTGAATGCGAAGGATGGTTGACCTTGGGTAGTGCAGCATTTGGGGGTTAGGAAGAGCCGGTGCTCATAATTTCATGTGGGACAGGGGTTGGTGCTGGGAACAAGTAATTGTTGCATCCTTATCGGTAGTTGACCAAGGTGGATTTTGTTTGGCCAGAAGGCAGGTTTAGTATTTCTGTCGGTCTAGAAGTGGGAGACAGTTTGTCCTGGAGTAAAGATCACAGGTATATGTCAGCCTTGGTACTCCTGTAATGAGCCTACAGGCTTTGTTAATTGCAATTTTTATGCGCTGGAGTGCAGTGTCTGTAGCTGAGCCATAGATGGCAAGGCCATAGTCAACTAGAGGAAACTGCAGAGCTGTGAACGGCAATGCTTAAAGCTTCGGATGTCAGACTATGCTTTTGTCTATAGAGAAGTCTAATGCACAAGTTGATGGCTATGGCAGTGTTATCTATGCGGAGGGTGTAGGTGAGTAAATTATCAATGGTGATACCAAGGTATTTGAACTGTTGAACAAGATCAAGTGAGGAATCAGCGCTGTTGTGTATTGAGAGGGGGTAATTTCTGTCCTTGTTTTGGGTGCTTGAGTACAGCATGGTCTTAGTCTTTTTGTAGTTCATAATCAACTTGTGGTCATGGAACCACTGCTCGACACTTGAGAAATCACACTGGAGTTGCCACTCAAGGGCACCTGTGTCTGCGCCACTGGAGAAGACAGCCGCATTGTCTGCGTAAAGGACGATGTGACTTTGGCAGGCTTGAGGGAGATTATTAAGAAACAAACTGAAAAGGATGGGGCCCAGAACTGAGCCTTGGGGGATGCCAGAGCAAACAGGCTGACTGTCTGAGAGGACAGTACCTATCTTCACTTGTTGGGAGTGACTACCTAGATAACTACGGAACCAGTTGATGGTGTCAGTGGAGAGACCAATGGTAACTAGTTGGTCAGCAGGGAGGGCATGGTTTAACCACATCAAAGGCTTTTGTTAAGTTGATGTAGACTGCCCCAACAAGATGTCCTTGGTCAAGGGACTTATGGATAGAGCCCATGAATTCGAGAAGAGCCGAGGTGGTACTGTGCCCGGTCCTAAATCCATGTTGCTCAGGGCATTGGAGCTGGTGTTTTTCTAGGTATTCGTTTAGCTGGTCTTCAACAATTCTTTCAAGTGCCTTAGACAGTGGTGGCAGGATGGAGATGGGTCTGTAGCTCTTTGGGAGGTCATGATCACCATTTTTGTGCACTGGGGTTACAACAGTGACTTTCCATCTTTGTGGGAATCTAGCATATCGGAGCGATAAGTTAAGGATATACGTGAGAGGGGATAGGATTTCCTCCAATATAAGAGCCGATAGTTTGAGATCAAGGGTATCGCTGCTGTATCTCCCTTTACCCAAGACTTTGTTCAGATATTTCCTGGCTTCCCCAGTGGAGACTGTTTTGAAGTAAAAAGGAGGGTGTTTGAGGGTCTGCGTAGCTTTGGTAGGGTTGGTAGGGAAGAAAAAGCCAGCAGGGAGGATGCCAAGGAGATCTGTGAAGGTTTGATTGAAGGTGTTGGCAATGGATTTGGGGTCGAGGATAAGGGATCCATTGATGTTGAGCATGGTGGGGGCGGATTTAGGCTCATGGCAGGTGATCTCTTTCAGGTTCGTCCAGAATGTTCTTCCATCTTTCCAGCGTTGTGTGAGGGCATCTTTGTAATATGTGTTTTTTGCTACGAGGATGGTCCTGGTACAGTTATTCCTGGGCTTTTTATAATTCAGGATGTCTGATAGTTTCCCTGTGGCCTTGGCTACATGCCAGAGATGGCCCCTATTTTTCATGAGTTCAAGAATGTAATGGTCTAGCCAGGGGTTGAAATGGCCTTTGATTTTGTGCTTTTTTAGGGGTGCATGTTTGTCACAGGCTGCATTGAAAATGGCAATGAAGTGGTCAAGGGCACAGTCAACGTCAGAAGTCCTGTACACTGTTGACCAGTCAGTGTTAAGGAGATCAGCTTTCAGAAGGCCAGAGTGACCCCGCTTATGGACCCTTTTGATTACAGTTCTTGGCAGAGGTTTGGTGAACTTGTTGGACCAGCAGAACCAGACAGGGAGTGGTCGCTGATTGCATCCGGGAGAACACTAGCGTTGTTTATGCGCTCAGGGCAGTTCGTAAGTGCCCAGTCAAGCAGGGTGCTTGTGCCCGTCCTGTAGTTGGTCCTTGTAAGAGCATTGATAAGCTGTGTAAAATGTGCTGCATTAGTAGCGTCTTTGAATTGGTTAGCTTCCGTGGCAAGCCAGTTGATATTGAAGTCACTTAGGAGCAGGACTTCGGTGCTGAGGCTAATGGTCCCAAGGCAGTCTAAGATAGCTTGTAGGCCTTGGGCCATGTGTCTAGGAGGGATGTACACAGAAAGGAGTGTGATAGATTTGTTGTGGGTACCAAGGAGGACCTCGATGGCCAGGGCCTGTGTATTGGGTCCTAGGCTGGGAAAATTCAGGACAAAACCCTGTATGTCACCCCTAAGATAGATCACACACCCCCCTCCTCATTTGGTCAGTCAATCCTGCCTGAAAACTCTATAGCCTGGGAGGTTGATGGTGCCATCTGGGATTTTTGAAGAGAGCCACGTTTCAACTATAGACAGGACATCAGGGTTATGAAGGGCCACCCTGGCCTGCAGGTTAGTGTGCCTAGCAACCAGACTGCAAATTTTCATTGATGCAAAGGTTAGCGTGCCTGCTTTCTGCAGAGTTGCCCCCATTTTTTGTGGGGGGCCAGGGTTGGGGTGGTTGTTGCCAGAGAGAATGAGTAAGAGCAGGGCTAGCCTAAGGAGATAGCTTTTAAAATATTTGCAGCATAGTTTACGCTGCAGTTTAGTGGGCCCCCTAATTAGGTGCTTGTCCTTGCAGGATATGAATCTGAGGAGAAGCGTAAGTGGTGGTACATTCAGCTGATGGCATAGTGGTTGGGTCCCAGAGGACCTGTCTGTATTGTCAAACTTGTAGTGGCCAAGTAGTTTAGAGCCAAGCACCGAGGTTATGGTACAGTAGAGATTGAGGGGGATATCATCATAGAGAATGGGGGCAGGTGAAGGGGGATCACATTGGAGCTGCCCAACGAGCAGAGGTAGTGCAGCTATTAAAATACTTAGTGGAAGGAGACCTAGCGGTCCGGTCATTGTAGGAGGATAGGGAGGCATTAGGAACCTGGGCAGAGACAGAGTGGCGGAGACCTCGTGGCAGTGGGGAGTGCTAGGCAAAAAGCAAAATGTAGAAATTAAGCTATGACACTGAAAATCAACCCCCGAAGGAGAATTGGGCACCAGAGGTAGAGAGATATCTTTGAGACACACTAAAGGGAGGAGCAGGCAGCGTGGTGGATGAATCAGGCAAGAGGAGGTTAGGGGCCTTGGATTGAGTGGGGGAGGCGGTGTATTTAATAGCGGTCGGGGTTGGGGTGGTAGGGCAGAAAAAAGACTGAGCAGCAGAAATTACAAGTAGCTTACCTCATCTTCCCTTCCGAATAGATTAAAAGAGACCACAATTGCAATATCTCTCAGAGTTCACTCACAGTTGTGTGGATTTTTAAAATACAAGCATTGCTCAGGTGCGTCACAATCGATTTGGAACTCCTCTACTTTCAAAATAGAGGGTAAGATGTTACCCCCTTCATGGTTACTCAAGTTAGGAGAAGGTAAGCTATCTTCGTTCCTAAAAGAGGATGGAACTTGGTTATCTGTGGAGGGTTTCATGTCGAAATTTAGATTGCAAAAGACAGAGTATTTTAAAGTCTTGCAGCTTAGACATCTCCTTATCAAGAAATTTGAAGGTGGTCTCCCTTTAGTTTCCAAACTCTCCTTTCAATTGCATTTGGGTCCCTTAGGTCACTCTCCCAAAGCAATTTCCAAACTATATAATGCCCTATATAGCTGGCGCTTCCCTGACCCGTTTGGACCTACAGAATTCTCGGCTGCCTTTTTCCCGCACTGGGACAGGGATTGGTCGGTTATATGGAGAAACTCTCATTGTTTTGTAACACAAGATAGGTTGCACTTAATGCAGTTTAACATCCTGCATAATCTTTACCATTCCCCGCAGAAATTGGCCAAATGGGGGGTACTAAACTCTAATAAATGTGTGAGGTGCTTGCAGGCAGAAGGCTCGTTGTTTCATATTTTCTGGGAATGTCCCAAGATATCCTCCCTATGGGAGAGTATTAACGTAAGACCGACCCCCTGCTTGGGTTAGCTGACCTATTTACCTCGGAGATTTGCTTGTTGGGGGATTATTCACAGATAAAGGTTAAGAAACGGAAGTATCACATTGCTTTGATTTCTATGTCCGTTAAAAAATTGGTACTCAAATATTGGAAAAGTTCAGACACTGTCTCCTATTCTGAATGGCTTAACGAGTTACTAGCCAACCTCCGGGTGGAGAGGACCATTTCGAGTCTTAATGATAATAAATCTAAATATGAGAAGATTTGGGCCCCGTTACACACTTTGTATTCTATTTAGACTTTTTTCACATATTTGGAATTTCTGGATTGATGAACCTCCTGTCTGTGCGGGTGGGAGGGGTTAGGATATATTTGGGGGGAGGGGGATGGGATCAAGTATTTAGTTACTGTACATGTGTATATGGTTCTGTTATCATGATCCTGTCCACTGTTTTGTAGAAAATTCAATAAATGTTATATTAAAAAAAAAAAGAGAAATTACAAGTAGCTGAAATTATGGCCCTGCTTCTGGCAGGGAAAGTTCAATTTCCGGGCTGTGGTCGCAGTCCAATGGCGTTCAACCAGGAACCCAGAGTCGGACAATAGCTAGCAGGTTGCAGAGCAGGGAACCAATTGAATGGTGACACTCAGCTGTGGCTTTGCGAGTGGAGAAAGCATACCTTAGGTGGTGATCCTGCGGGCTGGAGAATGTGGGCGGTCGGCTAGGCTTCAGCGCCGGTACCGCTGGCCCAAGGCAGGCTACGGAGTGACCGCAGGTGTTCTGGAAGAGAGTAGAGAGGGGAGACTGAGTTACGTAGGGAGCTGGAATAGGTGGGCGTAATCAGGCCCTGGGGAGAACAAAAGAATAAAGGGGAGGGGGAGTAACTGTGAGGTGTAGGCGGAGGTGAAAAATAACAGTAGCAGAGGTGGGGGATGGTGCCAGAGCTGGCGTTAGGGGAGCTCGTGAGAGTAAAGAAAAAGGAGGACATTGGCATTAGAATTTAGAGTAGTTTAGTCCAAGGGGGGAGAGAGCGTGATAGAGAGAAGTTGGCAGAGGGAACGAAAACAAGAATTAAGGCAGCAGGGGGGAGTGAGAGAGCAAGAGTGTGCAGGGATAGAGGAGTAAAAGAGACTTAGTTACCCTTAGTTTTCCGGGCTAGGAATAACAAGCACAATCCCCACAGTAGTCCAACAGCTAAAGTACAAGTCCCTCCCAGTTAAATCTTGGATTCCCTTAGTTTCCCAGGCTAGGAATAACAAGCACGATCCCCACAGTAGTCCAACAGCTAAAGTACAAGTCCCTCCCAGTTAAATCTTGGATTCCCTTAGTTTCCCGGACCAGAAATAACAAGCACGATCGCCGCAGTAGTCCGACAGCTAAAGTACAGTCCTTCCCAGTTAAATCACTGAACACTTTAAGTTTTAACAGAGGTGACAGTAAATGAGCAAGCACAGTAACTTAAACAGCAGATTACAACATTCCCCCTCTAGAGCACATAACATTTGCAGATATATGTGATGAAAAAAGACCGAGTAGCAGAAATTACAAGTAGCTGAAATTACAGCCCTACTTCTGGCAGGGAAAGTTCAATTTTTAGGCTACGGTCACGGTCCAATGGCATTAAGCCAGGAACCCAGAGTCAGCCAATAGCTAGCAGGTTGCAGAGCAGGGAACCAATTGGATGGCAGTGCTCAGCCATGGCTTTGTGAGTGGAGAGAGCGTACCTTAAGTGGCGATCCTGCTGGCTAGAGGATGTGTGTGGTCGGCTAGGCTTCGGCGCCGGTACCGCTTGTCCGAGGTAGGCTACGGAGTCTCTGCAGGTGTTCTTAGGTGGCAATCCTGCGGGCTCAAGGACATGGACAGTCAGCTAGGCTTTGGCACCAGTACCGCTGGCCTGAAGTGGGCTATGGAGTGTCCGCAGGTGTTAATATTTGTATTTATAACACCAACAGAAAAAAATCAAGAACTTATCAAAACCTGTATCAAAAAAGAAAATAGACAGTTTATATAAGCTCTGATCTTTTGTTTGCTGGTCTCTTTGTCCTCCATTAGCTATGTACAGTAACAGTGGACTCTACTTAATCCCTGGAGAAAAGCAGTCCCGGAACACATCTGATCGAAGATTATAAAACCTGTAACATTTACTGCAGGCTATTGAACCTCTCTCTGCTGCCTACTGATCTGATGTTAGCTGGAGGGGATTCTGGGATTTGAAGTAAAAGATGTTAGCTTACAACTAAGCAAAATTAGTCTGATATAACCTACTATACTACAGTAAACAGTAAATAAGCCAAAATGTTTCTGCCCACAAAGTGCACACTGAGACCAGCCCCACACTCAAGTGTGGGATACTTTGTGCTGACTGTTCCTCTTTAAAAGCAGGTAGACCAGCAGAGTGAGGAAGTAATCCTACCCCCTTTACAAAGTCCTGGTAAAGCCCCATCAGGAGCAGTATATGCAGTTCTGGTCTCCCCATTACAAAAAGGACAGTGAGGAGGGATAGACACAGTAGGACTGAATGGGCCCCATTATTCAGAGGCGGTAAGCAACGCACACACAGGGGCGCTGCATGAAAAAATAGGGTCAGCCAGCTGTGGCGCAATATTCAAACAGACAGTGTAATCCAAACTGACATGGTATCTATCCGCATATCGGGCCATGGTAGCATGGCACACAGCAAGCAGTAGCCAGGCTGTGTGCTGCACTACAAGATCGCTGAGCCAAAGATCGCCCATGGGGTAAAGCACGGCACAGACTGGTTAGCGCCATGGCCACAATGGGTAATATTCAGCCCACACATGCAGATGAGACCACCGGGCATACACAACCAAGTGCACCAGGCCAGGTCCCCCATCCCAAATCCTGATCCCCTCTTGTGCCATAGGACTGTATTCCCTGGTGGTCTAATGATTCCTCCCTAGCTCCAGTCCCCTTCCATATGTTATTACTGTATTCCCTGGTGGTCTATTAATCCCTCTCTAGCCCTGATCCCCTCCCTTATGGTATGAATGTAATCCTTGTTGGTCTGGCAGTCCCCCTTCCTGAACCCCGACCTGTCCATATCATGGATATATATGTCCCAGGTTGTCTACTAGACCCCCCCACCCTGGCAGATACTGTCCCACCACCCTGCTCCCCTATCCCAACCCCAGGGGCTGGCAGCTGGCACGACCCCTCCACGCACCACCACAGCCGCCACAGATTGAGCACTCAGTGAGCTTGTACTGTACTATAGTATGCACTCCTTGAGAGCTCAGTCTGTGGTTGCCGTGGTGGTGAGCAGAATAGCTGTGCCACTCGCCAGGCTCTGGGGTTGGGGGGGGATGGGGGGTGTTGGACAGTACCTGCTGCAGTGGAGTCTACTAGACCACCAGGGACATGTATATCTATGATACAGGCAGGTTGGGGTTTGGGGGACTGCTAGACCACCAGGGATTACAGTCACATCCTATGGAAGGGGATTGGGTTTAGGGAGGGACCACTAGACCTCTAGGGAACCCAGCCCTTGATGGTGCATGGATGGGGCATGGGGCACCCACCCCCTCTGTGCAACGTTAAGGGCTGGGTTGCAGAAACATTAAACTGTGCCATGCAAGCAACCATTTAGTGCTTCTGAAACCTTTCAATATTGTGCTGCATTGCATATGTATTAGGGCTCTCTCATTTGCATGGGCACAGTGCGACATCTTGTGACATGGTGCTATCTGGAGTGTGCTGCGCATAGGTTGCCTTTGAATATGGGCATGCCCCAACTACTGGTGCTATTCCAGGTCAGTGTGGTGCACACCCAGTTTGTGCCGCACTAACCATTTGAATATGGGGCCCAATGAGTTGAGGAGTTTTCAGGTAGTGTCTAACTGGGCATAGTGTGAAGGCTGAAAGCTGACAAGTGTGGAGGAAGGAGACAGGGAAATTTGGCAGGAAATGAAAATTGATATGCTTCAAGAGCTGGAATGCTTTTTTGAGTATGCCCATACATACCCTGAATAGCAGTGTGTGCAGGTATAACCACACGAGCAAACGTGCCATGCATGCATGAAAACAAAGATGGGGGGGGCAGATTTCAGTGTAAACCATAAGGTGGTTAAAAAATGTTAGTAGGAAAAAAGTCTATTTTTATGTTTGCTTGCTCACGCAGCACACAAGAAACATATTGAGGTTAGTAGAGCATTGCAGAGGTGTGGCAGTGTTGTGGCCAATGCAGGGGATGCTTTAATGGGTGCATCCCTCAGCCACCAATCAGCAGGGAAGCTGCTGATGATGGCAGTTTTAGAGAGAACGCCACACTTGAAAGAAATATGACACTCCAATCAGGGACAGTTTCATCATTACAGTGACAGATCTCTTCCCCCCAGCAATCAGGCACATTTCAGCCATGTGCATTACAGTGCACAGTAATGCACATGGCTAGAGTTATGAGCAATTTGCTTGCTTAGTGTGCCTTTCCCGGTGAAACATATTAATAAATAAACAAGCAAACATAATACATGAGCTCTGCCATGGCTTTGCATAATTAGTGACTCCTGCCACCCACTGCACACTCCTCCCAAAGTTGATATCGGGGTGCCCAATCCCATGTTGGCATGTATCCCCCCTCCCTGCCATTAATGTTGCACACTGGGAGCTCACCCCAGTGTGCCAAACAAATTATATTTCCGACACCAGGATGCCCACTCCCGGTGTCGGATGATTCTCCCCCAAGCCAGAACATATCTTTTGCCAACAACAGGGTGCCCAATCCCCATGTTGGCATGCCCCCCACCCCCACTATTGTGGCACACTGGGAGCCCACCCCAGTGTGCCAAAGTAATTCTTTATCTTTTTCCAACACTGGGATGCCCACTCCCAGTGTTGGATGTGCCCCTCCACACCCTCTTTTTTCAGCTGATCTCAGGGTGCCCAATCCCCGTGTCAGCATTGATCCCCCCTCAACTAGTCTGGTACACTGGGAGCCCACCCCTGTCTGCCAGAATTTATTTTTCATACTATTTCACCTGTAAAAAAGAAAATCGTCCCCTGAGGTCTTTTTGTTTTAAAACCTAAAGAAAAATAAAATGGTCCCTCGTTGTCCTTGCCGCCCCTCCCCCATCTCATACTCTCCCTCTGTGCACCCCACCTTCCCGCACCCCCCTCACCCATACTTGCCTCCAGAGGTCCGGCGCTGTGATCTTCTGTGACCGGGAACATGTCTGCACTCTTCAAAAGCTGACCGCAATCAAGAAAATCACAGTAAGCCCTATAATGGCAATCAATGGTGGGTTTCAACTTAGGTTGATAGTTCAGCCATTTTTGAGAGTTTTGGTCCCAAAAATATCAACATGGGGTTCTTGGGACCCCACCTCATGAACATTGGCACTGTCATTTTGTTTCTCGGTCTCGAAATGTGATTTTGCGGTTTCTGCGCAGAATCACGTTTTGGGACTGATTAACTAAATAACAGTGCCACTGTTCATGAGGGGAGGTCCCAAAAAGCCCATGTTGCAAGTCTGATGAAAAAACTCCCAAAAATTACTGTGTTTCGAGCATGCATTGCGAAGTTTGTACACATGCTCCTAACTTCGCCAATTTTTTATATTTTCACTCCAAATTTCCAACATTGCCATTTTTTCACACCTCCTTATGAGCAGTACATCTGTCATTTTTTGCATCCAGCCCAAAACATGTTTTTTGCACCTGTGGCACAGCATGGCGAAGTCGCTGTGCAAAATCAACTTTTGGGACAGATTAATGAAATCACAGTGCCACATGCTATGAGGGAGGTCCCAAAGGCCATGTTGAAAATTTGGTGAACAAATTCCAAAAAATGACTGCGTTACAAGTGTGCGTTATATAATTCCTACGCATGCTCGTAAGTTCGCCAATTTTTCATATTTTCACTCCAGATTTTTAACATTGCCATTTCTTCACAGCTCCTCATGAACAGTACAGTTGTTCACATCCTGCCCAAAATGTCTTTTTGCACCTGTTACGCCAAATGGCACATTCGCTGTAAGAAATCACCTTTCAGGATTTAGTAATGAAATGATAGTGCCACTGTTCATGAGGTGGGGTCCCAAAAAGCCCATGTTGAAAATTTGGAGCAAAAATACCAACAAACGCCCAGGGCGTTAGGGTTTCCAACCATAACACCCAACCCTGTGCAGACTGACAGGTGTCAGGGAGTGTGGCTTGGGGTCATCAGCCGTAATGCTCACACCATTCCCCCCCCAACCCAGCAGCCACTGACTGGCATTGAGGTGTGCCTTGGGGTCTTCAGCCCTAACGTTCACCCCATTCTCCTATACTGCACCCATCTCAGCTTATTTCCTTATGGAATGGGGTGAGCATAAGGGCCAAAGACCCCAAGGCACACCATGACACCTGTCAGTGTCTGCAGGGTGGGGTGAGGTGGAATGGCATGAGTGTTATGGCCGATGACCCAAAGGCACACTTCAATGCCTGTCAGTCTCTGCAGGGTGGGGGTTGGCATTTGTTCAATACTTCACTGCCATTCCTATTATGCATCTGTCTAACTCCTGCAGTACCAGTGCGAAAACCAGCAAACAAACATTCGGCAATTGAAATGCTTGTTAGAAAGGAGATTGATCGCAACACTCTGATGCAAGCATCCAGCTGTCACCTGCACCATACCAAAATTAATATATTGCAAATGACAATGTTTAAGGTTACAGTGCAATTGTTCTACTTTAGATTTATATGATAATGGTGTTCAGGATTTGGAATCTAGATCTTTAGAAAGGGGTTACAGCTGTAGTATTGCCACAGAAGCTTGCACTTTAGCTAGATCAAAAGATAGAGAAAGTATAATTTATGAACAAAGAGAAAGTGCACAAAGTGATAACAGGTTTAGTTTTCCTACTACATTTTCAGCACATGCCAATGAATTCTACAAAATTATTTGGAAACACTGGCATATTTTAAGTAGTGATAGAGGCCTAATACTGCAGCACCCCCAAGAATAGCATACAGAAGAGCAAATACACTTAGAGACAGTTTAGTACATAGCCACTACAGAACAGGGGTCATGCAACCTGGTTAACTAAAGACACTAGCGGTTGCTATACATATAAAAGATGCAGTTACTGTAAATATATTAGAACTGAATCAAAATTCAAAAATCCTGGCACACAGCAAAAATTTGAAATTAGTGATCCATCCTTGCACAGGTTTAGTTTTCTTGCTACTGATAAAGTGAATAAAATCCCCAGAGGAGGAGATTTTAATAAATTAGTTTTGCAAAGGGAAGCTTTCTGGATATATAGTTTACATGCCACAAAGTTGCTATGTCCAAGGTCCTCTGTATGTTTGGAAAATAAACATTAATTAAAAAAAAGAGAGGCTGATCCAGTGATTCGGGGATAGCAGGCCAGCCAGCTGAAGATATTTCTGTTGTATGCTTGCAATGAAAAGTCAGTTCTGTCTGAGATTTTGAAGAAATAACATGACAGGTTCAACTCTGCCACAGCTCACCAGTTCCCAGTTGGGGTAAGCTTCCTTTACTCTACGCAGAATTTGGATAGCTTTAAGTTAGTTTTTTTTCCCATGTGACCTCATTCTTTTCAAACATGTCTATTTTTTTATCTCTGAAGAAAAACTATATTTCCCATAGTCTGTAGTGTGTATCATCCTGTAACTTACGTAAATATTGTGAAGCAGTAAATGTTATTTTTATATATTTCATACTTTCTGTGACTGAATTATTTCACATGTATATAATCTGGAGTAAACTGGCAAGTCTGTGAGCTGTTTCCAAAGAGATGGGCTACAAAGTTACCATATCTAAAGCAAAGTGTTCATAGCTGTGACATAAGGGGTGGGTAATTTACCTTTTGGGAAAGAACACTGCACCTTGTGA
The DNA here is from genome assembly GCA_016271365.2 of Neoceratodus forsteri. Lineage (NCBI taxonomy): Eukaryota > Metazoa > Chordata > Ceratodontiformes > Ceratodontidae > Neoceratodus > Neoceratodus forsteri. The sequence goes on along the minus strand of CM057455.1, from coordinate 1,489,419,182 downwards.
GCAGTGGCTGTAGTGGGATTCAGACCTAGAGACACCACAAGTGACAGTCACGCAGAAGGCAGCAAACCAAGAAAACCATTCAGGTATCTGAAGGTTGTGAAAACTGGTAGCAGTGCAGACTGAGTTCTGGGAAATTACTAGTGTGTGACAAACTGATTGGCAGTGGTTGGGATCTGAAATGGATTATCAATATAGAGGATAAGTACAAGCAATCATACACAACAAGGCTATGGTTCAATCGAGAGGTTTCTGTGGTAACAGGCGACCTCAAGAGAGCAGCCTGAGAGGTCTCGTTTCCATGGAAAACATGAGATTGAAACATAGCCTTGTATGTGTGTGGTTGCTCATACACAATCTTTTATAGTGTATGGACAACCATTAAATCAAGCCTTTACTTTTGTGTCCTTATAAAAGCATTTTTTTTCAGTGCTGCTTACTTCTGGTCATCTCTCACCACCACGGCTGCTTCCTGAAGTACAGCACATTCAACAATGTGCATGCGTGAAGGCATTCTATCTTGCTGTGCTGCAGTGGTGACGTAGTTAGTGCAGCACAACAACATCCTGACATCACCACTGCAGCACAACAATGCTGTCCCAGGCACACATTTCTCTGTAGAACAGCATTCCACCATACACTGTAAAAAGGTTATCTGCCCAGTCACAGAACAGGATATACTGTATATAAGGGGATACTGTACACTACCATTTTTATTTTGTTTTAAGTAAGAATAGATAGCTAGAAGACACTATGTCTGGGCCATATGAAAAATTGAAGTTCATACACCTTGAAGAGCTGTACAAAAGGAGAAAGCTTGTCTCTGAGTAAGGTCAGTCATGGGCAGATCTCACAGACCTGCTTGAAGAAAATGACCTGGGAAGTGGTCCAAAAGGGGTCACTGCTAGCCAAAGTCATAAGGCAGAGGCTATGACGAGTGTAAATGAGCCAGAGCCTATAACTGGGACAGTTGCAGAAGTAGAGAAGATACGAATGATACAGCTTGAGCACGCCTTGGTTAAGGTGAAGGCAGAGGCTGAGAGATGAAAGTCAGATGCTGAGCTGCAGAGAGTGAAAGTGGAGGTGAATCTGCAAAATCAGAGGCTGAAGGCAGAGCAGCAAGATAAGCAACACCAGCACAAGATCCAGCTGAGCGAGCATGAGATCCAGATCAGAGAGGAGTGAGAGAAAGGGCGTGAGGAGCGAAAGAATGAGCGGGAAAGGCAGCACCAGCATGAGATCCATCTGACAGAGAGCATGAGATCTAGATGAGAGAGAAGTGAAAGCAAGAGCATGAACACGAGAGGGTGATGAAGATTCTGCACCAGAAACCACAAACCCTAGGTACTGGCATCAGGGGTTTGACCCAAGAAGACAAAATGAATTCCAAAATATTTCACCAAGTATCAGAAGGGGGATTATCTTGATTTGTTTTTGAGAGAATTTTTGGTCATTTGAATTGGACAGGGCTTCTTGGACAACTTGCCTTTTGCCATTCCTTACAAGCAGAGCTTTAGAAGCCTTCACCAGAATGATCAATGATGACTGTATGGGCTATAACAAAGTGAAAAATGCCTTGTTAAAATGTTTTGAACTGACTTCTGAGACCTCTAGACAAAAATTTAGAGGTTTCAGGACAGCACCAGGAGACAACTACTATATTCTGAAATGTGTGTACAACTAGGCAATCGGTTAGGGCAATGGTTAGAGGGTGCAAAGGTTAGCCTGTGGAACAGATAAAAGATGTGTTCCTCATGGAACAGTTTCTAAGTAATGTACCAGAGTAACTGAGGATAAGGTTACTGAAACAGACTCCTACCTCTACAAAGGAAGCAGTCAAGAGGACTTATCAATTCACATCCCGCATATCACACACTCAGCACAAAAACAATAGGGGAGGGATATCAGGTGGTTTTAAGGGAACCCAGGTGGGACAATTTCAAGGAAGCCAGCTGTGCCCCCACCCAAAAAAAAGGGAAGCTGAATGGTTTCAAAAATAAGGAGTCACTGAGCTGCAAACCTGGAGAATTGGGTTTAAATATCGCAGCCATGACTTGCATACTCTGTGACCCTGAGCAAGTCAAATGCACCTGGGAATGAGCCTCAGCTTAATGTGCCTTTCCTGGCCAAAAATTGTAAAAATAAAATTAATAAATATCTGCCAAAAACTGAGACACCTGTTGTATGACTGTCCAAAAAATATAGCAAACGTGGCAAGTGCAGCTGAAGGGGGTAGCTTTGGGAGCTCCCAACAACTAGTGGTCTATACCCAGAGTGCAGTTCCCACTAACTCCACTGCACACATGCATCCCGTGTTGGTAAATGGGATGGTAACCCAGGAATTGAGAGACACTGGGGCCTCCATTTCAATGGTAAAACAAGATCTGAGTCACAAAGAGAAGATCCTGCTGGGCCAGTTTTCCAAAATTAGAGTAGTGACAGGTCCTGCATTCTCACTGTCAGTGGCCCGGATCTTTCTAAGCTGGGAAGGTGGCCAGATCATATGGAGGTGGGTGCTGTACCGGACCTGGCCATTGATGTAATTATTGGTAATGACTTTGCTGGTCGGGCCAACATAGTGTGTGCCATTACTCATAGTAGATAGAAATCTTTATTTTTAGACAGGATAGGAACAGTTAAAACCACCATGGGCCTGTTTTCAAAGTTAATCCTGTGATTAATTACATTACAGTGGCTTCGATATTTATAGAGAGGAGGGCAAGCTCATTACATTTGTATTGACATTTGACAGGCAGGAGTACAAATGCAAAGTATGGATGAAGGCAGTAGATGTTCATCCAGGGAAGGTTGCTACACTCTTAGTGGATCACTCAGACAGTCAATTTCAATTTAGTTACAATAATAAATATTGGTGAAGGCTAGGGAACTGGCTCCTGAAGACACAGTGGGGCAGTGCAGCTGGAAGCAACCACTCCCTCAGTAGCAGGGGAAGTTGTAGCTGAAATCGAGCTGGGAGCAGCAGTTCTGAGCCACAGTTACAGAGTGGGGACAGCCCAGCCGTCGGCAGCTCTCTCACAGGACAGTGTGTTTTAGGGAAGGACAGGCATGCAGAGCTGAGGATTGCTCAGCAAGCTGATCCATCCCTACAGAAATTAAGGAGTTGGCCACCAGGGTGGAAGGTAGCTCTCAGGGTTCAGAGAAAAGGGAGATATACTGAGAGAATGAGCTGCAATATAGTGAGTGGGTTCTAAAGACAGAACAGGAGAAAGGGGTTCCCTGGCAGAAAATAGTTTCTAAGGAGTATAGGAAGCAGCTTCTGGCCCACAATATACCCTTTTCCAGACACTTAAGAGTCAGCTATACAAAAAGATGGCTGACTAACAATTGTTACTGCCAGTATCTTTAAGAGCTTGGCAAACTAATGCTGGACTTGTCTTCAGTACCAGAGGGTGGGAAAGGTTGAGGATATTCTGCGGGGTGGGTTTTCCTCAGGAGATTTTTTCAGACCAGGGCACCAATTTCACATCTGCCCTGATAGCTAGACTCTGGGAGAAGTGTGGGGTGCAGCAGCTCAGGGCCTCTCCATACCAACCCCAGACTATTGCTCTGGTCGAGCATTTTAATGCACCACAGAAATCTATGTTAAGAGCATTCCCTGTCCATCATGCGAGAGAGTGGGACGTGTACCTATCTAATCTCTTATTCTCATATACAGAAGTCCCCAGGAGTCCACAGGGTTCACACCCTTCAAGCTCTTATTTGGCCATAGGGTAAGGGTCTCCTTGATTTGGTAATGGATGAATGGGAGGGTGAGCTTGCACCCCAAAGGGAATCAGTTGTGGAGTATGTCCTGAATTTTGGTCACCACTCAGTGAGCTCATGAGGTTCACCCAGGAGCACCTAGGCACTGTACAACAGAGACAGAAGACATACAACTGTGGGGCCAGAGCCCAGGAGTACAAAGTCAAGCGATGGGTGATGGTACTCATCCCCGTCCAACAGAATAAATTGCAGGCAGCTTGGTAGGGTCCATACTCAGTGGTCAGGAGGATTAATAATCTTAATTATGTGGTGGAGCTAACCAACAGGAAGCACAATCAGTGAATCTATCATGTAAACATAATGAAGCTCATACATGACCGCAGTAAGATGGTACTGGGTGTGTGCAGCTATCCAGAGGAGGAAGCAGAAGCATACCCACTGGTAGATCTCCTTGGAGAGGTTAAAGAAGAATCCACAGTGGGTGCTGTCACCCTCTGGGAGCAGCTGACACCAGCCCAAGCTGCCAAAATGCATGGGGTGCTGCATACATTTTGGGAAATGTTCATGGGGAAAACATGGTATATCACACTGGCAGAGCACCATGTGGATACAGTGTCCCTGGCCCAGCTGAGGTAGTTACCCTACAGGGTTCCTGAGGGAGTGAAACATGCCATTGAGGAGGAGATCAAGGAGGAACTGCTGGCTCTTAGAGTAAGCCAGGAGTTCGGTAGTCCCTGGGCCTCCCCATTGTTACTGATCCCCTAGAAGGATGGGACCATGAGGTTCTGCCTTGACTACTGCAAGCTCAATAGCTGTACAGAGTCGGACACATACCCCATGCCCAGGATGGCTGAGGTCATAGAGAAGTCAGGGAGTGCCATGTATCTGACCACCATAGACCTGCAAAATGGCTATTGGCAGGTACCCCTGACCCCCTGAAGTCATAGAGAGGTTTGCCTTCATCACTCTGTTTGTCCTTTATGAGTTTCAGGTAATGCCATTTGGGATGAAGAATGTGCCAGCCACCTTTCAATGGCTCGTTGACTACATTCTGTCTGGGGCAAGAGACTTTGCTCTGGTGTACGTGGATGATATCCACATCTACAGCCAGACATGGGAGGATCATGTCAAGCACATGACCAAGGTGCTCCACCAACTGATGGCTACAGGGCTGACAGTCAAGGCATAGAAGTACTAAATAGGGATAACAGAGGTGTCATATCTTGAGCACAGGGTGGGAAGTGGGTACATCTGGCCTGAGCCAGTAAACATTGAGGCCATCCAGGGATAGGCCACACCCACAACAAAGACAACAAAGAGAAAAGTATGGTCCTTCTTAGGGGGGGCAGGGTACTATTGAAAGTTTGTGCCAAACTTCAGTAGTATGTGCAAACCCCTGTACAATCTTACAAGGAAGAAAATACCAGAAAAAGTTTAGTGGACAGATCACTGTGAGACAGCATTCCTCCAACTAAAGCAGGCATTGTGTTGGGTACCTGTACTTGTGAGCCCTGATTTTTCTCTGAAGTTCATTGTGCACATAGATGCATCTGATCATGGGCGGGGGGTGTTCTGAGTCAGGTGAGGCACACAGGGAAGGAACACCCAGTCATGCACCTAAGCAGAAACCTGCTGCCCAGAGAGGAGGCCTACACCACAACTAAGAAAGAGTATCTGGGGATCATGTAGGCTGTGCAGAAGCTGCAACCATATTTGTATGGTAGGGCATTTACACTAGTCACTGACCACAACCCCCTCACATGGCTCCACAGGACAAGCAAGTAAAACCCTAAACTGTTAAGATAATGCCTGGTGCTGCAGTCCTATAACCTGGACGTTAGGTACCTCAGTGGACCACAACATGGCAATTGCAGATGGGTTGCCTAGGCAATGACCAGTGGCCCAGTAAAGAATGGGAGGTGCTTTACAGAATTAACTAATTGTTTAAACAGAGAAAGAACTAGGGGTATAGCAGGTAGACTAAACCTGTTAACATGAGAAAAACATAATTTAGAGTCACTAAAAGATTTGGGTTTTACAATTGATTGTGTGTATGTGTTTATTTTTATCATCATCTATGTCTTTATAAAGTAGTTCAGCTGAGATGGGAGGTCTGATGAAAACTGAAAAATTACATTCTTCTGTGGTCTAAGCTACAGGCTCAGCGGTGAGTGGAATTTTGTGTAAAAAGTCCTTTGTACTCACAGTATGAACAAGTGAGTGTAGGTAGCAGGAGTCTTTTGATCTTAAAGGCCTTTGTTTTGGTTAAACTTCATAGGGTTGTGTCCCTTGCATAAAAAATACATGTTTTGAGTGTAAACATTGACCTAGATAAAGCCAGACATTTACAGCTAGGCAGACAGCAAGGATAACAAAAGGCCCATGCTCTGAATAACAAGGCCAATTTGAACCCGTCTGGGAAAAAGGCAGTCTCCAGAGATCAAAAGCAGAGACAGGGTATGATGTCAGAGAGCCTGGTCCAGTGATGCAGGGATGATGGGCTGGCCAGTCAAAGGTATTTCGGTTATGTGTTTGCAATAAGAAGTCAGTTATGTCTAGGATTAGATAGATAGACAGACAGACAGACAGACAGATAGATAGATAGATAGATAGATAGACAGACACTTCATTTCTATAGTTCCCCCTTCCCAGGGGCTCGAAGTGTTTAAGAATTTTAAAACACTTCATAAATAACAACAACATAATGTAAAGCAGAGTTCAGGATAAAATTCTATCGATCATATACTAAAATAACAAATAATCCACTTGTCAGTTCATAGGGTCAATAACTTCAGTATAAATCCTAAGTCCCATAAGCCTAGCTCAATAAACATGTTTTCAGTCCAGATTTGAAGGTTTCCACTGAGGGTGCCTCCCTTAATTGTCTTGGTAAAGAGTTCCACAGGGCAGGTGTGGCAACCGAGAATGCACGGTTCCCAAAATGCCACAACCTAGCCCTTGGAACTGTAAGGAAGCAACCTTCAGAGGAACAGAGAGCCTGAGATGGGCAATGAGGAGCCAGGAGGTCTTGCAGGTAGGCAGGTCTCCCCCACCCCCATGTAGGGCTTTGTAGGTCAGTAATCTGACCTTGAAAGCAATCCTCCACCTCACTGGCAGCCAGTGCAGTTCACGCAGGACTGATGCGATATGATATGATCTTAAAGCGCCAGTCAGTAATCTAGCCATCGTGTTCTGCACCAGCTGCAAACGGCGGAGATTGCCTCCAGATAGCCCCAGGTACAGAGTGTTGCAGTAGTCCAACCTGGACATGACAAAGGCATGCACCAGGGTGGTCAGATCCTCAGTTGGTATCAGGACCCAGATCTGAGCAATGCTCCTGAGATGGTAAAATCCACTTTTGATGACAGCCAACACCTGTGCATCAGGCATCAGTGGCCCGAGTGGAGGGGATCAAAGAATAACCCTTAGTACTAGACCAGGAGAAACCCCAAATCCCCCTCCATCACATCGATGACCTGGCTCCACCACCCATACCACTGTCTTGTCTCGGGTGAGTCATAGTCAGTTATGAGACATCCATTTCTGGATCACCTCTAGGCAGGTGCTAAATGCCGAGGTCACCACCTGGTTACCAGGTGCACAGGACAGGTACAGCTGGGTATCATCAATGTAACCATGAAAACCTAACCCATACCACCTGATAATGTCCCCCAATGGCAGCATGTACACACTGAACAACAAAGGCGACAGGACTTATCCCTGCAGAATTCCACAGTGCAGAGGCATTGGGTTAAATGAGAATAATCCCATCATCACCCTTTGCATTCTGCTGGTGAGGTAGGACCTAAACCAGTTGATGACATTACCAGTTAATCTATACCAGTTCCGCAGTCGATCCAGCAGCACCACGTGGTCCACAGTGTCAAACGCCACCAAGAGATCTAGGAGAACCAAGACGGTATGCTCTTCCCTATCTCTCGCCATCAGGAGTTCATTTAGCACCTTCACCAGGGCGGTCTTAGTACTCTGCCCAGATCTGAAACCAGACTGGAAACATTCACAAGTGGTAGAAGAGGCAAGACGTGTCTCAAACTGGATGTCCACCACTTTCTCTAAAACCCTTCCCTAAAAATGGGAGGTTTGAGATGGGTCTGCAGTTACTGAGACACTCTGGGTCCAATGAGGGTTTTTTCAGCAGGGTCAGGAATTTTGAACTAGCAAAATCACAAGTTCATGTCTGCCGTAACTCATCAGTTCCCAGCTGGGGCAAGCGTCTTTTACTGCTTGGAATTTAGATAGCTTTGAGTTAGTTTTTTTTTTCCTGTGTGACCTTAATCTTTTCAAATGTGTTTATCTCTGTAGAAATACTGTATCACCATAGGCTGTAGTGTGTATTATCCTTTAACATACATAAATATTGTGGTATATCAAAGTTATTTTTATATACTTCATGCTTTCTGTGACAGTCACAGTAGGAGAGAGCATTGTACTGTGCGAGCAGTAGCTCTAGTGGGATTCAGACCTAGAGATACAGAGAGAGAGAGAGAGAGAGAGAGAGAGAGAGAGCGAGTCACGCTGAGTAGTGGCAACATACCAAGGTAACCATTCAGGTGTCTGAAGGGTTGTGAAAAGTGGTAGCAGTGCAGACTGAGTTCTGCGACAGGACCAGTTTGTGACAGAGTCCTATCTACCAGTAAAGTCCCAAACCATCTAGATAGCCCATTCCCTAGTCCTAGGTCACCTACCTTCTTCAGTAGCCTCTTTTGTGGCTCTGAATCAAAGGCATTATTGAAATCCAGAAACAAGATATTGACTGCTTGGCTTTTATCAAAATTTTGTCACCACACTGCAAAAAAATCTATCAAGTTCATTTGACAAGTCCTGCCTTTCATGAGCCCATGTTGATTCCTTTCCGGAAGCCCATTTTCTAACAGGAATACAATTTTGTGTTCTTTATTAATGGTCTCTAGTAGCTTGCCTACTGCTGATGCCAGGCTCACTGGCCTGTTATTTCCCAGGTTTTCCCTATGCCCTGTCTTGTACAGGGGATGATGTTTACCACCCTCCAGTCTATTAGTACTCCACCTATTGCTAGTAACTCATTACCTAGGTCTGCCAAGGGTACTGTCATGACCTGTCTCAACTCCATCTGCACCCTTGGGTGCATCCCACCTGGCCCAGAGGACTTGCTTATGTTCAGGTTCTGCAAACCATCCAGAATTTTTCTCATTCTTGCCATGCTGTCTCTTGTTTGACCTTTTTCCTTATGTACAGTAGCTGTGCTGTTCTTTTTGACCTCCTCTGCCATCCTCATTTTTGTAGTCACTTTTGTACTTATAATTATTTCATAGCTTTTCTGCAGATGTTCTTTATACTCTGCCCTCTTAGCCTTATTCTCACTTGTTTACCAGTAGATCCTGCAGACCATTATGTACTCTCTTCAGATAACTACTGTATATGTCTCTTCTCTAACTTGTGACTAGCTGTACCCTTTAATTGCTTCCTACTGTCCTGTATTGGTCATGTAGCTTACACTGTAAACACAGAACTCCCTAATGTATCTGAAAAAGGTCATATTCACATGGCCCCTTCTGCTATCCTTAGCTCTGTGATTGCTCGCTGTCTGCTAATGAGTCACTTGAGTTTATTTTTCTTATACACTTCCCTGTTTGCCTCCTTTTTATCTTTTTAGACCCAAAAAGTCTCTCTCTTTTTGGGGGGCAGATTGGATCCCCTAATTGTCTGTCTTGCCATATTGGTTTCCAGGCCTGGTTCACCCTACTGACAAATTTAATACACACTTTGGCTGCCTCTAATTCTGTCCCATTTATTTTTACCCACTATTTTCTATGCCTTGAAACTTGTGAATGTTCTTCAGTTGATCTTTGATTAAACATGTAATTTTGTCCATCAGTGTTCTTATAATCAGGGAACACAGTGGCAGAAGTCAGATGCTGGGAATCTAGCATAATGTGGAACTTCAGAATTGTGGTCTCTCTGATTTATTGGGCCCTTGATTGTGAGATTCCCTGAAATTGCTCTGGTTGGATATTGGAGGTCCAAGATTGCTCCCCTCTGGTTGCTTTGCACACCAATTGGGAGGGAAAGTAATTTTGCATACCTTCTACAAACTTCTGTCTGTTTTAGTTCCTTGCCTCTGTTATGCCCCAGTCTGTCTGAGAGACTGAAGTTTTCCATTAGTACAATTCTTCCAAGCTCACTGCCTTCCTAATGTCCCTTTATAGCTCCTCATCTATGTCAGCTGTCTAGATAGACAGCCTATAGACTACTCCTACCCTGTGTTTTTCCATCCTTTTTTCAGTCACATAAAACCATAGTGTCTCCACCCCATGGTAGATTTATCATCCAAGACCCTTATGAAATCCCTAAAGTACTCTACCCCCTGCCCCCAACATACACACACTCTTGGTATTCCTTGTCCTTTCTGAACAGGGCACAGCCCAGGACATTTAGGTCCAAGCTATTGTGGTCAGCCCATGTTTCCATTATGACAACTACTGGATATCTAACTGTTCTGCAATCATTACTGCATGCTGATTATCCACTGCATTACTTAGATCTGTCACTTTCCATCTGTATTTTCATTCCCATCTAATCTTCATATCCTTGGTAACCACTCAACACCCATTGTTCCTACATTTTTCCTTGTCAGCCTCCCTCTTTTTCCTTGTCCCTTGTGTACTGGGGGAGATCATCCTGGCTCCCTTGGTATATGTGTGAGTGCACCTGTACTCTAACACTGCCCTCCCCCTTTCCTACTGTCATTTAAAAACTTCCTAGTTGTTACATTTAACTTCTACCCTAATACATTGCTTTCCCAACCTTTGCCAACAGGCAGCTATCTTCCCAGAAGGGATCCCCAGACACCTGAGTAGTGGAACCCCTCTTCACCACATCAAGCCTTTAGCTATATGTTACAGACAAACATATGAATTTGCCAACAGAAAAGAGCCATATGGTCTGTCTAGTCTGCTTGTTACAGAGCCCGTGGACTGATGTTAACATGGCACTCTACCCTGCCCTCCCTGTGAGCCCTTACCTTCCCTTGACTCTGTCCCACCCGCTTTTAAAAATCCCTACCATTTTCAGACTGACAACCTTCTCCAGGTGCTCATTCCATCCTGTCACCACTCACTCCATGAAGAAGTGTCCCCTGACCTTCTTTTTGAACCTTCCAACCATGAATTTGTAGTGGTGTCCCCTCATGTTCCTATTTTCACTGTGTATAAAGATATTCCCAAGGCCGACCATGTTTATACCCTTGAAGTAGTTGAAGGTTTCTATAATGTCACTGTGGTCCCTTCTCTCCTCCACCAAGTACAGTACATGTTTATACTCCTCATACGAGAGAGCGTATTGACCCTGGACCATCTTTGTAGCCTTTCTCTGCACTGCCTCCAGCTGGTTTATATCCTTATTCATTTAGGAAGGGACTCCAGTACTGCGCACAGTACTCCAGGTGCAAGCTCACCATGGACCAGTACAGTGGTGGGGTCACCTCCTTAACTTCTGCTGGTGAAACCCTAACTATGCAACCCAGTAGTTAAACTCTGTTATTTTATTACTCCTGATGTATCCTGCATGTGGCACCAGCAGCCCATCTGAGAAGGCTACCATATCCGAACCTGTCCTCAACTTGCTACCTCATTCCCTGAATCTGCTTTTAAACTCATTTACATGGATATTTGCCATATCATTGGTACCTAGGTGTAGTACAATGCCTATCTTCCCATCCTGTACTGTGGTCAGCCTTTTCAATTAGGGAATTACCCTGTCTGTGATCAGGGGTGCCGATGGGGGGGGGGTGCAGCCAGGACAACTGTCCCGGGCCTAGGTGGCTTGGGGGTCCCACATGTACACATTTATATGTCTTGGAGATAGGAGTGGGGGCCCAGACCTGAAGGTGTGTCCCGGGCCTGGACATTTCTGTCTGTACCCCTGTCTGTGATCACCCCCTGATGAAACACAGAACAGATATCTCCTCCTAGTTTGAGTGCACACCAGCCTGTCTTTCCCTCTAACTATTGAATTTCCTGATGAGTAAGATACACTTCCTGTTCCTCCTGACTTTACTTGAACCCTTCCCACCTGACACATCCATGCTGCATGAAGCCATCCCTTCTGGGGCATAGACTGCTGTTTGTTTACCAGTGCAGCCATCCTGGCTGATTCCTCAAGTTTGGTTAAGTGGTCCTGGGTTACCACCCCTGGTAACCAACCTGTGCCAGATCATCCTGCTTTCCCCACTGCAGTCCATCCCTCAGTGCAGGCATGTAGAGCCTATTACAGCAATGGGATGTTAGCTCCTAGTGGACCTCATACTGAGTTGCTTCTAAAGTGCTTTACTTCAGCCCTGAAGGCTACAAACTCCACATCAAAGACCATGAACTTCCTTCATGCTGGGCATCCCTCAAACTCCTGCAGCATCATCTAGAAGATGATTGAGCCACATCCCCTGCAGCTAAACAGCTTCCCTCCCTACGCTCCTTCCTATGTGTGCATGTTGTTGTGTATGTGGACTGTACACCTGGTAAAGCCTTAACCCAACAGAGTTTCCTGCCCCTGTCCCTTTTCTTCCTACTGTAAGTCCCCTTTCACCTTAAGTCCAGGCACTAAAATGTATTGGTCCTAGATGAACAGCATGACGTGCATGGCACAACTCGCTTCTACTCCTTGCCAAGTTCATTATATACTTTCAATGAACCTCACACCTGGAAATGCTCCCCTCTCGCTTCCTATCCTATTACAAGCTCCTCTCTTCGGACTGACCCAGGAGTGTGGAGGACTGAGGTATTGAACACCTTACTCCTGCCACGCCTGTGACCCATGTTGAGAAACAAGCACAGGGTCAGTGGGGTGGCAGAGGCTTGAGAATCCCAGGGACTGCTCTTCTGTACAAGGAAGGGGTGGCCAGCTGTCTTAGCCTCTGGTTGCCACTAGGTTGAGCCATGGTGGTAGTGCAGGTTGGGAGTGGCTTGAAGCATGGGGTCACAGTTCTGCAGGAAGTGTGCATCTCCATGCTCATGTCCTTATGTGTCGCCATGGCAGGGGTCAGTGGGAGAAAAAAGGAAAAGTAGTGAGGTCAGGCTTCATGAAGCTCTGCCCTTTCCCCAGTGGACCACACAGTTGTTTGACTGCAAAGGGAGGATCTGGATTTGTTGACTGGGTGGGAGGGTGTTGCTCCCGTTTCCCTTTCCCTGCTATGGGGGAAATCCATGGGAGACTTGTCCCCCTGAGATCGAGAGATGACTGTTCCGGTCACGGGAGGTGGGGACAGGGCTGAGAACCTGTCTGCCTTACCCTGGAGGTAAAAAGGTCTATGGAAAGAAGGAGAAAAAAAATTTCTCTCCTCCCAGTCCTCTGCTTGGACTCCAAGCACTTGATCACAGGTAAGCAGTTACCCACTACAAATGCAGTACTCTGCTATTCTTTTAATCCAAAAGGCACATACCCCCTTGCTCCATATGTAGTCTGAAATACTCAGTCCACAATAGGCTGTGAAATTCTAACCAGCCAGGTTCCCCACACTGTCTTCTAAAACTAAAAATACTACCCCAAAAACACTCCAAAGAACTTTCACTTACCCTCATGTCCATTTTATGTGTAACCCCTTCCACCCCACTGTGTGCAGGGGTCCTGATGTTAAGCAAAGGGGGAAGGGTAAAAACCAAAGACCTTCCGGAGAGGTAAGCCAGCAGATGAAAGAAAACAAGGCCTTGCCTCGAGCTGAGTTCTAAAAGCACTGTGCAGATTGTGTCTTCTCCTTACACCTCATCTTACCACTCACTGCAGCTTCAGACTGGGCCGGGGGAGGGGAGGGGGACAGAAAGACTGACCAAACTGCTTCTCCAGAGGAAGAAATCTGTTAGTTCATTCAATGACCTCAGACACATCGAGTAGAAATGGAAAGAAATTAAATTTTTGATTTTCTCAAAAAAGTTTATAAATAAATAACATTGTTCAGCTACATGGAGCCAGGAGATTAAGGTAGAACGTAGGGCAGTACACACAAGAGGCACAGAACAGTATCTGGTACCACAAGTGCTTGCAACAGGCCTAAAAACAATTAGACCAGGTGCAGACTCCACACAGAAACCTTAAGCCATACCAAAGCTCAGGACCTTAAAGGGTGGGAGATCATGTGATGCAGGCTAGCTAGAGGCAGCACTGTTTTCGGGCTCCCGCTCCTCTACCTCCTTTTGGTGTTATTTTGATCTAATTTCTACCATCTTGTTACTGAAAGCGTTACTGGCTATTGCAAATCGCCACTCAGAGTGGTTTTGAGCAAGTTTGGATGTCTAAAGTCCGGGACAACCGTCCCATTATGGATGTTACGATGAAGCAAGCCCAGCTGCGACATACTCCACCCGCTTCACCAGATAAGCAGCAATCAAAAAAATCTAAAGCGCATGGGGAAAAGGGGGATTCCCCATCGAACCAACCGATCCCGCTCATGGAAGATAGGTTCCTGCAGGAGCTGGAACCCTTTAAAGAGACTTTGAAGGATATTGCAGTGGACCTAAAATCCATGCGGGGAGATGTGATTAAGTTAACAAGGCGGGCGGGCGATGCTGAGGCCTGGCTATGTTCGGTGGAAATCTGGAAGGATAAGCAAGAGTCTGAGCTGATGTTATTAAAGAAACAGGTTCAGAAGTTACAACTGAAGACAGAAGATCTGGAAGGGTGTAGTAGAAGAAACAACATTCTAATTCTTGGTTTACCGGAAAAAGACGAAGGAAATAATACAATCTCCTTTATTCAGAAATTTCTAGAAAAGGTGGTAGGCCCATCGCCACTGCACTCGGCGTATCAAATTGAGAGGGCTCACCGTTCCCTTCGACCTAGACCCCAGCCAGGAGAGCCACCCAGACTCATTATACTGAAGTTCCTGAGTTATATAGAGCGCCAGCAAGTTTTGTCTAAAGTCAAGGAGTTGAAGGCAGTAATGTGGGAAGGATCTAAATTGCGCATCACGCAAGACCTGCCTTATGAAGTGCGACAAAAACGGGCAGCTTTCCATCCCATAGTTACAAAGTTGGTGGCGGCAAGCATTCCTTTTAGGATGGCATACCCTGCCAAATTGCATGTGTCTTTGTTGGGTAGCTGGAGTACATACGACTCACCGCATCAAGCCAGCACAGATCTTGCGAGCAAGCTGCCAGAACTGTTCAAACCTGGATGAGCAAACCACAGATATAATTGGACTTATTTGGATGGACATACATTAGTTTCTTTTAATTTATTTATTCCCCTTCTTTTTTTTCCTTTTTATTTTATCTTTCAGAGGAATGGTGGTCTCAACTTATGGTTAGCCCTGCTATACTTTTTTTTATATTATTTTTACGATGCTTACTGGGTAGATCTCGATTCGGCAGGATGTAGGGGATGGGGATTCTGTTCTGGGACCAATGCGGTTTTGGGTTGTCCTCTCTGGGGGGTTTGATCTTGGGGGAAGGCGCCGATTTAGTGTCCGGTTTGGGGACTCTCGAGTGGAACATGTGTGGGCTGATGCTTTTTCTGGGGGTTATGTATACGGTAGGACAGTTCATGTGCACCTCCCAATCAGCCCCCTGTGTTTGACTTCCTATAGGGCATGGGGTTCTTTTTTCCTCCTAAAATGGATTCTATGATGCAGGTAAGCTGGCGATTTGGTAAATTTTAATTTTTTCTCCTGTTGACTTCAGGATTAGAAGTCTCAAGTGTGTTTATCACAATGCTCAGGTATCATATCGATTGCCCTCTGTGCGATCCTTTGTGTGGAATGGGTAACTTGTGTAAAAAAGTCTGAGTTTTACTGCAGATTTTCTCTTTTTATCGACGTGCTGAGCCGTTTTGGGGATAAGCGGCTCTGAGTGCGAGTATCCAGAACAAAGCGATGGCTTGCCTTATATTAGGAGGGGAGGAGGGGGCTGCTCGAATTGGTGTAGGCTTAGGTCGGGCTGCATAGTGGGTTAGTTTTTTGGGGGGTTGACCCTATAATACTCCCACTCTCTTTTGTTTTGATCTTCTGGAATGCGGCCCTTTACCTTCAATATCTTAGCATTCAGCTATTTTTCACCCTTCAGGGCTGGATCTGAAGTGTACAAGGTGTATTTGAATGGGTCTTACTGGGTGGGTCTCATATCCGGGTTAAGTTTAAAGTTGGACTCTGGGTTCAGATGATCATTGAGACAGCTCTATATAGTGGACTTGTCTATAGGGTGGGGGGGTTCAATTTAGAATCTTATCAGGCCGCAATTATATTGATGGGAGAGATTATGTTGGGGGGGTTTCTTCTGCTATATGTCTTGCTCATTCTACTTTCTGGATTACTTGTGCTATTGTTTTTCCTTTTTGGGGACCTTCTGTATATAGTTTTTGATTAGGGAGGGAGGGGGGTGTTATGGTTCTTACACCTTTCCAACAGGATGTCCTGTCATGATTATAATAGGGCGTCCATTAGTTCTAGTGTTTTATCATTCTACAAATTCTATGTAACTTTTGGGAGGGCTGTTTCTTATCACTCAGTCTTTTCACAGGGGTTGGGGGGGTACACGGGTATTGCTCCTTTTGTTAATTTGGAATCGGCTTAACGTATGGGAGAATTTGGGGGGGGTTGGGCTTCTGTTCTGACCTCTTTCTTCAGGATTTTTCGGTTTGATTTTACTACTGAATGGTTAATATTATCTATCCTTTATATAATTCGACCATTCTATGTATTCCTTCGGGAAGAGAAATTGGTTTATACTAATTTGTTTTTTCAGGGGTTGTTGGGGAAGGGGGTGGGATTGAAGTGTGCCTTGTGGGTTGGTTTAATTGTTGGGTGATATTGGTTCCCTTTTCATTAAAGTTAATGATACATGAAAATGATGCCGATTAAAATTGCAACGTGGAATGTCAGAGGTGTCAGAGATATTTCCAAAAGATATCAGGTTCTCAAAAACTGCGCTTTACTAAATATTGATATTCTCTTGATGCAGGAAACCCACCTCATAGCTTCGGAGGCCAATGGGCTACATTGACAGGATTTCTCTCAATATTTTGTGTCCTGTGGGACATCTTCTAGTAGAGGGGTGGCTGTACTGATGAAAAGACACATTTAATTTGTGGCAGAAGAAGGGGAGATTTATCCTGGTTAAAGGTATACTCAATAATGTCAGGGTGGCGTTGGAAGCAATTTATGGCCCAGTAGGAGGGGATCCGGACTTTCTCATGAGGTTGGCCGATAAACTGAGTGGATTTCTGCCCTCCTCGATAATTCTAGGGGGTGACTGGAACATTGCTCCGTCGCAAGATCTAGATAAAAAATATAGGCCATTAAAACCCCTTTCTCCTTCACAACTTGCTCTAAGGGACTTTATGGATACACTGGGGTTATGTGATCCATGGCATTTATTTAATCCCTCTAGTCGTCTTTTTTCCTTTTTTTCTCAAGTTCACAGGTCTTGGTCCAGAATTGATTTTATTTTAGTCAGCAATACTCTTCTGCCTGGTATCCACCAGACAGGAATGGAGCCAATTGTCATATCTGATCATTCCATGGCTTGGATTTCAATTACTCCCGATCCGCATGTTCAAAGAGATACCTCATGGAAATTAAATACACAACTCTTAAAAGAGAGAGCGCATTATTTCTCATATTAGATCACTAATCTCTCTCTTTGTTGAATCCAATACGGGCTCTATAGGCAGGGAGGACTTGTCCTGGTGTTCTTTCAAATGTTTCCTTAGAGGAGGATTTATTAAGCTTGCCTCCAAAAGGAAAAAACAGAGAAAGGCTAGAGTTATTTTGTTGTCAAATCAAATTAAGATGGCGGAAAACAGGTTATCCTCCTTTGCATCCCAATCCGATTTAGAAGCTTTACTGAAGCTCAGGAATGAATATGCGGATTTATTAAGGGATAGGGCAGAGTATGCCATCCTTAAAACCAAATCTCGTTATTTTGATCAAGGGGAGAAACCAGGTAGATTGCTAGCTCTTTGATTTCGGGAAGTAGAAAGCTCAAGATTGATCCCCTCATTGTGTTCCCCAGATGGCACTATTAAGACTTTTCCCCAGGACATCTCTCAGGTTTTTGAATCCTTTTATAGGAATCTATATAATAAGGGTCCTTCTCAACCCTCCTATTCTTGCATTGAACAATTTCTGGATGGCCTTAAACTCCCTTCCCTGCAGGCCCACCAGTGCACGACCCTAGCCTCTCCTATCACTCTGGCCGAAGTGGAAGCAGCAATTAAAGGGTTAGCATCAGACAAATCCCCTGGTCCTGATGGTTTTCCCTCTAATTCCTATAAAGTTTTTAGTAAGGAGATTGCTCCCCTTCTCTTGAAATTATTTGATTATATGCTCACTTCAGACCTTCTGGATTCTACTTTACTGGAAACCATGATTGTCTTGATTTTGAAACCAGATAAACCCCAGAAAGATCCCGCCAGTTACCGTCTGATTTCATTATTGAATTATGATATTAAAATTTTAACTAAAATCCTATCTCTCAGAATCAAACAGGTTTGGTCTGACTTGCTGAGTCCCGAACAGGTGGAGTTTGTTCAATGCAGATCCTCAGCTGATCACTTACGAACCCTCTCGTATATTTTTCAGGTTGCTCAGGACTCCCAGATTCCCATGGCTTTAATCTCATTAGACGCAGAAAAAGCTTTTGACAGAGTAAACTGGGATTTTCTTTGGGCTACCTTGAGGAGAATGGGTTTCCCGGATATATTTATTCAATGGATTCGGACGGTATACGAGTCTCCTACTGCCAGAATTTATTCTAATGGGGTTTTCTCTTCTCGATTCCCCTTAGTCACCGGAACTCGGCAAGGTTTCCCCCTATCTCCCTTCTTGTTTAACCTATACTTGGAACCCCTGCTAATTAGCATCAAGAGCTCACCACAGGTCACAGGTTGTTTAGTTCACCAGCAGTCATTGACTCTTTCAGTTTACGCTGATGATATTCTTTTACATCTGACTAATCCAGAATTCTCTCTAACACATGCACTACAAATTATTGATCGGTTTGGTCAAGTATCCAATTATAAGCTTAATCTATCCAAATCCTTTATATTCCCATTAAATGCTCTCACGCTTCATACCAATTTCATTAATTTTGGTATGAAATGGTGTCCTTCTTCTCTCAAATATTTAGGCATACATCTTACCAGAGACCCTGATGATTTCAGGAAACTGAATCTGGATGCCTTACTGTTGAGGATACAGCAGGACCTTCAAAGATGGGTCAACCTCCCATTGTCTTTATGGGGCCGTATCAGTATCATCAAGATGAATGCTCTGCCCTGTATTTTTTATCCCCTTAATTTACTGAACATTTGGCTCCCAGAATCCTATTTTCAGCAGCTTCACTCTTCTCTCTTGAAATTCATCTGGCTAGGTCAACATCCTTGAAGAGCCTTCTTAAAACGTAATTTATCTAAAGAGAAAGGTGGATTATGCCTCCCCAATTTCATGCTATACTATTGGGTGAGTCATTTGTCTAAAATGGGGAGATGGTTTGAGGCCAGTCCAGATACTTATCTTCCCATTTGGCTTCAACTGGAGAGAAAGCTTTTGGATATGCACAAGCTTTACTCACCTAGAATTTTTTGCTATTCTACCTCTGCATTACCTTCTCTTTTACTAAATTCGGTGGTAGGGGTCTCCATAAAGGTTCTGACTCAGTGCTTGAACTTCTTTGGTATTTCAACCAAAAAGGATATGGCACAACCTCTCATCTCTAACCCTAATATTAAAATAGAAGGCTTCCCGCTTTCTCCAGACTGGCTTCCTCAACTTCGGCATACTCTGGTGGAAAATTTGTTTTCTCAGGATTCTCTTCTTTCCTCAACTGATATAATAGCTAAATTGAATATTCCTCAGAAATATATATTTAAGGTCTTTCAGTTGAGACATCTTTTGGTCTCTATTTTTGGCACCACATTCACGCCATCCCGAGTTAAGCTCTTTTTAGACCAGATACAGGACTTCGCATACAGACCCCATGGAATTTCTAAGATTTATTCCTTCCTACTGGGCATTAAATTTCCCAATGCTCTTACTGGTTTGAAAATCTGGGCTCCACTTCTGCCAGAGTCCCCCTTGATTTGGGGTCAGGTTTGGGAGGACTTGCATAGATATCTCACTCAAGATAGGCACAGGCTTATACAGTATCATATTTTAAATGATCTGTACTACACTCTGGTTAAATTAGCCAAATTAGGCAGATTACCCTCGACTAATTGCACACGGTGTGGCGCAGCTGATGGGAACCTGATACACATTCTATGGCATTGTGACAAGGTGGCTCCATTATGGAACACAATTCAAACCAATCTGGACCCCCTTCTGGGGCTGGGAGAGCTGTTTACTATTGAAATATGCATCTTAGGGAGGTTGTCTAATATTAGGGTTGGGGAGCGTAGGTATCATATGGCTTTAATTTCTATAGCAGTCAAAAGGCTGGTTCTCAAGCACTGGATGGACCAATTGGTAATATCATATGCTGACTGGGTGAAAGAAATGTCTCTTTGCTTTAATACTGAAAGGTTAATTGCTAGTTCCCATAATTGTATAGCCTCCTTCAACCAGAAATGGGGTAAACTATATGCTTTATATCTGAATTAAGGCTTAGGTATTGCGTGCCTCTGTCTGTTTTGGTATGTATCATTCTATGCTGATGCTTTTTCATTGGTGATGTAGTTTTATTTTTGATATTTCCTTGTGACGTTATTTTCGTTTTATAAGGCACACTCCAGGGGTGAGGGGAGGGGTGGGCTAGTGGGGGTTGGATATTTTAGTAGGTTATCTTTTCTTAGTATTTGACTCTGTGTAAGTCTGATCCCATGTTACCAATTATTGGATTCTGGATGTCAGTGTAATCCTGTTCATCCTTATTCTTGTTACATCTTGTGTCTTTGATATAATCTAATAAAGATGTAGAATTTCAAAAAAAAAAAAAAGAAAAAAAAAGGACCTTAAAGGACGTGAATTCTGATAACCATTATCCGGAGGGAGTGCCTTACTCCCCACCACCCCGTAATAGCTGAATACCAGGGATGTGGCCTATACACTTTACCGTGGACACTACTGGAACCGTGCCTGTAACCCAACCAGTTTGCAACTACCATTTCCAACAGGAGAGATGCCAGATTTTAATGTAGAAAGGACAACACAGCTTCCACCTTCCAGTTACTCTCACCACTGTGCATTTCATTTGTGGGTCTGACACAGGACTTGCCCCAGATACAGGCACGGCATGCCCGATAAAAGTGAATCCCCAAAATGCATCCACCAGCTGACCCGCAGCAGCGTGCCACAGCAGGTGCTGGCCTCCTGGTGCAGCCACCTCCAGAACACCCTGCCACAGCCCTGCCACCACCATGACAGCCCACTGCCATGCCACTCCAGAAAGAGTACCAGCCGTCCCGAACTGCAACATGATGGGCCTTCCTCTGGCTGTCATACTCCCCAATGCTGAGTTCCTGAAAACCCAAGTTCCCCACGGTTGCCACACTCCTGCCTCCCCTCCCTATGGAAATTAAAATATAAACCATAGCATTGATGCTCTCAAGGCCAACACCTCCCAGGCTGAGGAGTTTTAAGCCCCCAACCCTACTTGCCCTACATGCTGCCCCCCAGCTTTCCTTGAAAAAAACTCCCTCTTATACCTGAGTGTGGAGCAACACCCACCAGGGGCAGGATACAACCTGCCCCAGGGCCAGGACCTTAGCCTGTGGAGAGAGCACAGGGTAGTAAGCCAGCCCAGAGAGGGGTGGCTTACTCTCCCTTCCCCCTTAAAATCCATTTCCTCCTGGAAATGGGGCATCTAGCCAGCCCACAAAGGTACTGGAGCAGGCATGCCCACTTTCCACCCAGTAGCCCTTCCCCAGGATATGTCAACAAATCCAGGAAAGTCCCTCCCCCCGGGCCTACTTACAAAAACTGCCTGTGGAGCTGCTCCTGCCCAGAAATAATGATAGAGATAGCTATAATCTTTAAACGTACAAATCAATAAGCCAGGCCATTCTTAACAAAGCTATTAAACTTGGACTATTTACATTTAAGGAACCCCCTTTTTTTTTCTTTTTTTCAAACACATACTCATAGTCACTCCAGTTTCACACACATTCTCTCAACCCTTCATGGTAAGAGGTAGATACAGTACTTGTTGAACATTTTGAGTCTTTTGAGTTGTTCCAACGAGAACAGCAAAAGATTTGTTTTTCTTAAAACACAGCAATAACAGTCACACTGAGAGTAGTTCATAGAGATCCAGTTCGTAACCTCTGGGGAACAGTTCTGCAGCACCATCCACTGGGCACAGTCAATTTTAAAACTATTTATTTTGTTTCCTTTTTCTAGGAACAGTTGAACAAGCTGGAAGAACAATTCTGGCATACCACAAGTGCTTAGATGCTTCATCTAGGTGGTGGGCCCTCCACAGTGGGGTTAATAGAAAGCTGGGTCTGGTTTGGTGGTCTTGTTGGCAAACAAATCCATGGATATTATATAATGTTTCACACGGCAGCCAGCTGCTACATCCTGGACAACAGCATAGTGTTTAAATGGAATCAAACCTGCCCAGAGGATGAATAGCACATAGTTCTGGCTTTCTGGATGATTGCTTGGGTCGGTGGGCCAGACGACTCAGATCGCTGCTGGAGCTTTTGGACCATTCCCCAAAACACCCAGTCAGGCTGCTTCTCTTCTACGATGTCCCACAACCTCTCCGGGATGTAAGGATACTCTGCAGTTGGGTACTCAGTATGTATCCCAGCCTCACCCACCACTCAGCCTGCAACCACTGGGGCAGCTCTCTTACACTGGTCCGATGGGAGGTTCCTGGCTCCAGACACACATGGGTCCTATATGGCACATTCATGGGGTCACTACTCAAGAGTCCATCCAGCTGTACACAGGTGGACTTGCACAATGCTGGGAGGCATGGGGTGTTGTCTGGCAGCTTTAACACCAGGTTCTGATATGGATAAGGAATGGCTTAGTACACTTCTTGGTCAGTGGATTGATAGGGCCTCAGAGCCTGTCCAGGGGGCAGCTCACCAACTGGCAACTCCCATACAACCTCCACCTCCAGTTCCTCCACTTTTACCTTCACAAGGGTACTCAGATAGGGAAATTCTTTACTTGGAGCATCTGCAACCCCATTGTTTCTAGGTAGCGGACTGGCAGCCGACCCCTCGGCCCTGAGGGCTCAGAAGCTCTAAATTCCTATCCCTACCTCTCCCTCTGCCATGGGGATAGTCAGCAAAGGTGGATACCACGAGGCTGGGCAGATGGCTGTGCCCCACAGCACCCTCACAAGTGGTCTCCTCCATAGCTTCCATGACTACATCAGGCGCCCCCTTGCCAGCTTTCTCTGGAAGAATGGGGAGCTTTACAACTTCCAATGACTCGAGCCCCCTGGTCTCTTCAAACACATACAGGTTCCCCTGGGATACTAAGGAGGCAGCACCCACCAATACAAATGCAGGGTAGGGCCAGGCATAGCTGAACGGTATACCCATGGGCAATCCTGAGAAAGGACAATTGGAACAGTTAGTGAACAAAGGTAAACAGACCACCCCCTCTCTATGAAATCCATACTTTACACATTTTTCCTCTGCTGCCCCTCTTCCTGCCAACTTCCACAGCCAGGACAGAAGGGAAGCAGGCACAGTGGCATGGAATTCCTCAAAAGGGGCCTTCTCTGCAATAGTTTTTTCTTTCCTTTCACAGAGTGCATCTTGCTGCCACACATTCAAGGAGAAAATGGCTTCTCCTTTGCACATTCCTCACCTAGTCGACACCTGAACCAATCAACAGCACCATTCTGAACCAGCTGACCTCCTCCTTTTGCTACCAGATAACTTCTCCCACAGGAAATGAAAAATAGCGTCAAACACCCCACAATGGTGGTTGCCAGTGACGCACCACCAAAATCCGGCCTGCTGGTAGCAGGGGGGCCCCATTCTTAATAAGTCCACCACCAAGCTCTCAGTACAAATTTCAAATATACATCCTGGATGAGCCTCCACGTTTTGTAACCCCCTCGTACCCTACTGTGTCTAGGGGTCCTGATGTTAAGCAAAGGAGGGAAGGGTGCAAACCAATGACCTTCTGGAGAAGTAAGCCAGCAGATGTAGGAAAAACAAGGCCTTACCTCAAGCTGAGTTCTAGAAGTGCAATGCAAATTATGTCTTCTCCTTGCACCTCATCTTACCACTTGCTGCAGCTTCATACTGGGTCGGAGGGGAGAAAGGCTGACCAAACTGCTTCACCAGAGGAAGGAATCAGTTAGTTCATTCAAAGACCTCAGACACATGAAGTAGAAATGGAAAGAAATTAAAATTTTGATTCTCTCAATAAAATTTATAAATAAATAAAATTGCTGAGCTCCGTGGATCCAGGAGACCAAAACAGAACATAGGGCAGTACACAAGAAGCACAGAACTGTACACAGTACAAGAAGTGCTTGTAACATGCCTAAAAACAATTAGACCAGGTGCAGAATCCATGCAGATACTGTAAGCTACACCAAAGCTCAGAATCTTAAAGGGTGCGAAGTCCGATAACCAATTTCTGGAGGGAGTGCCTTATTCCCCACCACCCTGCATTAACTGAATACTGGAGATAAAGCCTATACACCTTACTGCAGCCACTCCTGAAACCTTGTCTGTAACCCAGTCAGTTCGCAACTCCCATTTCCAACAGGAGGAATGTCAGGTTTTTGGGAGGCAGTATAGCTCAGTGGTTTAAGGCTCTGAGCCGTAAATCTGGTGACATCCAGCAGACCAGACCTGGGTTTAAATCCCACAGCTTCCACTTACATACTGTGTGACCCTGAGCAAGTCACTTAACTTCCCTGTGCTCCTAGGTCACACCTGTAGAAAAGCTTTCAGCTTAGTGTGCTACTCCTAGTTAAACAACTGAAAAAAACAAAAAACTTTTTAATGCAGAAAGGATTACACAGCTCCCACCTTCCAGTTACTGTCACCACTGTGCATTTCATTAGTGGGTCTGACACAGGACCTGCCCCAGACATGGGCATGGCAGCCCAATAAAAGCAAATCCACGAAATGCACCCACCAGGTGACCCACGGCAGTGTGCCACACCAGGTACTGGTCTCCTGGAGCTGCCACCTCCAGCATGCCTTGCCATGGCCCTGCCACCACCATGACAGCCCCACTGCCATACCTCTCCAGAAAGAGCACTAGGCCTCCTGAACGCCAGCATGATGGGCCTTCCTCCGACTGATATCCTTCCCATTGCTGAGCTCCTGAAAACCCCAGTTCCCCATGGTGGCCACACTCCTACCCCCCCACCCATGGAAATTAAAACATAAACTGTAGCATCAACACTCTCGAGGCTGGCACCTCCCAGGCAGGGAAGGGGTGGGGTTCAACCCCCAACCCTACTTGCCCTACATGCTGCCTGCCAGTTCCCCTTTTATACCTGAGCCCGGAGCAATGCCCACCAGGGGGCGGAACACAACTTGCCCCAGAGCTAGGACCTTAGTCAATGGGGAAAGCACAGGGAAGCAAGCCAGCCTCGAGAGGGGGTGACTTACATATGTTTTAAATAAATAACCTTTTCCCTGTAGGCTAGGGGATTCTCTCTGCCTTCTCAGCTATCTCAATGAATAATGCCATGCTAATAAAGAACACTTATGATAGAAAAATTCCTTGTCTCCATATACAATCATGATTGGTGGCGATGCAAAAACAGGGTGCAAACAACCACCCTGTTGTGTCACTACCGCAGTCTGGTTTACACAACGCTTTGACTTAATCACTGTGAATGGAGTCTCCCTTGCGACTAATGTTGCAGGGCAAAAGCTACCACCAGATGTTAATGTTCAAAAATGGGGTTTGCACTGAATAACATGCTAAATTGCAGCATCCACAGATGGTTCCAGGGTCCTGCTGCTTCCACTGTATTGTTGTCTCTACCCGCCTGACCCTTGTCTGTATCTCAGCCAGTCAGCCTTTATTAAAATAGCTCATCCCATGTTATCTCCTGATAGTCTAGTGCCCACCCGCACAATATCCTATTGTCTAGTGGAACTCATCTCACTAGCCTTGTTTCCCAACAACACTTCTTTAACAACTTACTCCCACACTGTTCTATGTCTCTGGCCATCACTACAGTTCCAGGTTGCAGCACAATGCTCCTACTGCCCACTCGTACAGCAATAATTCTATAGGCAGGGGGTATGGCAAAACCTTGCCACCAGAACTGCAGGTTCAGTATGCCTTGACCATGTCCCTGTTGGCCATGTGCACAGGGACCATACTAATGAATCAACGTCTGAACACATGAGGACAATGTACAAAGGTTGTGGGCAGGGCAAATAGGATGTTGAGATGCATATAGAGAGGGTCAATAGCAGGGGAAGGGAGGTGAACCTGCCCATGTACAGATACTTTGTATGACCACATCCAGAGCAATGTGTAATTTTGGAGCCTGCACTTGAAGAAGGACAGAGAGAGTCTGATGTTGGTGCAGAGAAGGGTGACCAAAATGATCCAGGATAGCAGGGGAAGACATATGGGAAGCAGCTGCATAACCTCAAAATGTATACTTTGGAGGATAGGAGGGAGAGGGGGAACATGATAGGGACATTCAAATTCTCCAGACAGCAGGGAGTTGTTCACAATGAGTGGGAACACAATTATCAGGGTAAACCCCTTGAAACTTGTAGGGTGAGTTCAGAAAGGATGTCAGGAAGTACTTCTTTATAGAAAGGGGAGTAGAAAAGTGGAACAAGCACCCTGAGGAGGTTTTCTTCACTGAAACAGGAGGGGATTCAAAAGGGTGGGACAAGCATATGGAAAATGTGCAGGAAGGAAAGGGTGGGGAGGAAAGGGGGGGTGATGCTTTATGTGAGGCAAACCATAAAAGCGAAAGAGATACAGGGAATACAGGGGGAGGCAGAGGCACTGTGGGTCACCCTGGAGACATGGAATGGAGCCACTATTCAAACTGGAGTGATCTACAGACCTCCAGCACGGGGATAGGAATTAAGTAAGCTACTGGTAGAAACCAATGGCAAGATGGCAGAAAAGGGGGCGGTGTTGCTCGTGGAGGACTTTGACCTGCCAGATGTAGACTGGAGCCTCCCAACAGTGGCTTCAGCTAGAAACAGGAATATCCTGGACTCTTTGCAGTGGGTATTACTCAGACAACTAGTAAGTGAACCCACTTGTGATGAGGCAATACTGGACCTGGTACTCACTAATAGGGGCAGTGTTGCAGACATCATGGTGGGATGCCTCCTGGGAACCAGTGATCACCGTATGGCATGGTTCAATATAAGGACAGCTGCAGAATACAGCCTTATAAGGGCAATGGTCCTGGACATCAAGAGGGCAAATCTGATGAAGATGGCTGAATGCCTCAGGGATAACTTGGTGTGGAGATGGCCTTGGTGGGCTGAAGGAACAGTGGGTGAAGCTAAATGGGAACATAGTACTGTAAAGGCAACAGACATTTGCAACAAGCAAGTGAGCAACAGCAAGAGGAAAAAGAGACTGCTATGGTTCTTGAAAGAGGTGTCTGAAAGGGTAATGGCTAAAAGGGTAGCATTCAGAATGTATAAGGAGATACAGGGGGCAGAGGACATGGATGGGTATCAGGCAAAACAGAGACAAGCATGGTAAGCAATAAGGAGTGCAAAGGAGCAAACTGAAGAGAGAATAGCCCAGGAGGTAATGAAAGGGGACAATACATTTTTTTTTAAATATGTAACTGAAAAGAGGAAGACCAGGTGTGGGATTGTAAGGTTAAATGGAGAAGGGGGAACTGTGCAGAGGGGAACCAGGAAAAGGCAGACATCCTGAACAAGTACTTTCTTGCAGTGTTCACAGAGGAAGGAGAAAGGGACGGGCCATAAAAAAGCAACAGAAAATTGGAGGGAGCGAGGTGGGCACTAGTCCATTTTTAGAGGATAGAGTCCTGAAGTTCTCACTCAGCTACTACAAACTTCCCCCAAAGCACCCACCACTGCGATCTTTACTCCCTCCTTGGACTAAGCCCCTTATCTCACAGGTGCCATATACATGCCCTCAACCTTATATCTAGCTACTGGTTTAACTTGCTCCCCTCCTATCTTGAGGACTGTCTATTCTCAGGCTCCCTATCCCCCTATGAACTCAGGCACAGAAATGAAAGAACCTTCACCCTGCCCCAACCCTCTTCCGCAGCAGGCAAAGCTGCTTTCTCCTGCCGGCTTCCCTACTTGTGGAACAAGCTTACCCCTACTATCAGAAACTCACCCTCTCACTCTAGCTGCAAGCAACGGCTATGTCTCCTTCCTCCACCCTTATGACACTGCCACAACTGAGCTTAACCCACTCCCTCTACTGACTTTACCTTCCTACAACCCTCTGTAGCACTTATTAAAGATTCATTATGTACAGCACATACTATCGTATTGTTTCCCTGTAGATATTCATCACGTGTCATGTTTTTGCTCTCAGTGCTGTGGTAAATTGATTGTAATTAGCTGCTATTGTTCTGTTAATTAATTCTCTGCATTTATTGTTTGTATTTCCACTGCTCCTTTCCCCCCGGGTCGCACCTGGAATCGAGCCTCGGCTCAGTATGCCTTTCATGGTTACCAAATGTTTAAACAAATAAATAACATAAAATCTAAAAGTGAACAAAGCAATGTGTCCAGATGTGGTGCATGCAAGGGTATAGTGGGAGCTCAAAGAAATACTGGCTGCACCTCTGACAGTCATATTTAACAGTTCACTGGAAACAGGAGTAGTTCCAGAGGACTGGAGGAGGGAAGATGTAGTCCCACTTCACAAAAGTGGTGGCAGAGAGGAGACTGGAAATTATAGGCCAGTCAGCCTGACATCAGTGGTGGGAAAGTTAATGGAATCACTGCTGAAGGAAGGGATTGCAGAATATCTTGAATCCATTAGGTTACAAGACCCTTGGCAGCATGGGCTTACAGGGAGGAGGTCATGTCAAAAGAAGCTGATAGATTTCTTTGACTGGGTGACAAAGGAATTAGATCAGGTTGAGCAGTGGACATGGCCTACATAGATTTCACTAAGGCTTTCGACACTGTTCCACATAGGAGACTAGTAAGTAAGCTGGGTAGCTTAGCAGTGGATCCAAAGGTGGTAAACTGGATAATAAGTTGGCTAGGGGATAGGCAACAGAGGGTTATGGCAAATGGTGTTCACTCTGAGGAAGAAGGTGACCAGTGGGAAGCCTCAGGGATCTGTGCTAGGACTAAACCTCTTTAATGTCTTTATAAGTGACATTGCAGAGGAGCTGGAAGGGAAGGTCTGCCTTGTTGTGGATGACACCAAAATCTGCAATCGGCTGGACACTCTCAAGGGGTGGAAAGGATGAGCAGAGACCTGAGAAAATTAGAGGCATGGTCAAGGCAGGGTATGGCAGCTGAGTTTCAATGCGAAAAAGTGCAAAATAATGCACTTAGGGCCCAGACACCCAGGAGCAGAGTACAAAATGGGTGGAATGGTATTGACGAGTAGCAAACAGAAAAAAGAAGCCCTGGGGTAATCATATCTAATGACTTAAAGGTGGCCAGGCAGTGTGACAAGGCATTTGGGAGGGCTAGTGGCATGCTGGAGTGCATACGGAGGGGTATCACCAGCAAAAAGATGGAGGTGGTATTACCTCTGTGTAAGGATCCCCTCCCAGCGTGTCTAGGGGCCAGGCCATTGTGTTACGCTCACCTGGAAGGGGTCTTACATCTAGAAAACAACACGTACTGAACATACCTGGCCACCTGAGCTGGGGCTTGACCTCTGGACCTTTGCTGGCATGCACAGGGATGGCTAGGCTGTGAAGTCAAAGAGTTAGGCACTGGGAAACATAACAAACTTAAAGACCAAACAAGGGACAACTTCAAACACCAGGATCCTTTATTTGGTGAGCTCTGATATTCCCAGGAATTCAGTACCGGCTGGCATAGTTCATGATTTTGACTAATGCAGAGTTAATCCCCATGTCTCTATCCCATGAGATTTTCATAGCTCCCTATTCGGCTTCCAGATGAAACACTTTCACTGGGTGCTATCCCACTAGACTTGCGCATAATTCCTTATTTAACCTCGAGATGAGGCACTTTCACTGAGCATGCACCCCACTGAATCTCACATTAGGTCTTTCATGGTTCCCTATTTGGCCTTGAGACAAAGCACTTTCACACTGGGCCTTTTTTTCCTGAACCCAGCAGAAGTTAAGCAGGGCACTTAGCAGCCCCTCAATGGTGCAAACTCATATTGTAGTCTCTGGAAGCAGGTTGGAATACTACTCAGGCTCCTCTTGAGTGGAACTTTGCCTTCAGCCCATGTCCCACTGGTCACGCAGGCACAGGAGAATGTTCCCTTCTGAATGTCCTCTGTTAATGGTTCTACTCATACCGGACCCTGGGATGATCTTCGCCCATTTTGAATAATGCTTTGTCCCCTTCCAGGAAGGGGCCCCCTCCCTGAGCTAGAGTCTCTCAATCCACAGCCAAGGCCACAAGCCAGGCAATTTTCTTGGTCTCCCACTCAGGCCGAAATCTCATGCCCATTCTCTGTGCAGATGGTCCCCCTCTCTCTCTTCTTCTCCCACCAAAAGTCTTCCCCTTCTATCCCTTATGCTAACTCCTCCCCCCAGGGTATATCAGTCAGTCTAGCTGACTCAGTCCTCCAGGGGCACAGAGGAAACCCAAGAAAGTGAACACGCTAGTACTCCTAAAGTAATATAACCCCAAAGGGGGGAGATCTGTCACAAACCCATTTCTGGTGGTTGGGTCCACTGAGCTCACAGCGCCCTCCCCTAAGTACAATCCATGATGGGAGGAACAGGTAGTACCCTTCCCATGTCCTTTTACAGTGCTCACTGAGTTCACAACTGAACACTTGCCACGAGGGCCCAGGGCTTCTGCTCTAATCTGGGTAAGGGTAAAATACAGTCTTGAGTCTGTAGCCAGGTGAGAACCCTCCTTGGTTGCTACACTGGGTGGGGG
Source organism: Neoceratodus forsteri (assembly GCA_016271365.2). Lineage (NCBI taxonomy): Eukaryota > Metazoa > Chordata > Ceratodontiformes > Ceratodontidae > Neoceratodus > Neoceratodus forsteri. The sequence goes on along the minus strand of CM057455.1, from coordinate 1,489,388,504 downwards.
ACGCAGGCATTAAGAGCTCTTCAGGGCTGTCCTTGTAACCCTGATTGTGTCTTGTCCCACAGGTGGTGCAGAGACCTAGCTCAAACCCTACCGACCCCTACAGAGACCTTGTGTATTTCCTCTTCTTGCAGCCACTGCTCCTCAATGTGTCTGTGTGGCAGTCTTGCTCTTATCAGAAAGTTTGGTTTCTCCTGTGTGTCAGGAAGTGTGTCTTTGTGTCAGAAAATGTTTCCTCTGCCTCTGTTTTGAGCAGACTAATATAGCCCTGGTTTTGCAGTCTGTAAAACTGCCTTTGGTTAGCTGGTGTCCTTATCTTTAGGCCAGCAGGGATCTGTCTTGCTCCTTTTCATAATTTTAAGTGAATCTATATTAATAATATTTAGATTTCCCCCACAGCCCAACTTCCTGGTTGGCCTTTGATAGCCAGTATCCTTCATGCCACTTATTAAACTATAAATAGACTGTGGTAACTTTTGTGACACCTCCTGCTTATAAAACCATTTTCTCTTTGATTTAAAGTTTTATAACGGGGGAGATGGCTTTCCATCTCCTGTAATTTTATGACACATTTTCCTTTGATCAGCTTACCAGGAAATTCCAATTCCCTTTGAAATGTAACTTCAGTTCCTTTTAAGCAGGCCCCAGACTCTAGAATACACATCCCCCCTTCCTATGTTACCTTTGCAGTAAAACTGGGCATTCCTTTGACAACCATCAAGCTCTGGCCTTCTGGGGAATTAAACATAAAGAAAAATACAGAAAATTGATGACAGTAATATGACCGCAGTGACTAAATTGCCACAACACTCACTTAAAAGCTCGACATCCTGGCTAGCACTAAAATCAACTCTCCCACCCAGAGGTCCATCTGGCAGAGGGCTGTACACCACCGCCAGCAGCCAGTCACAGGTGGAAATATGACTGTTCACTATGAGACGTAGTGCTTTACGCTAAACTAACATTATTTTCAACTCTGTTAAGCTCTTGGGGTCTAAACCCATCCCCACGGCTACTCTACTCATAAGCTACGAGGTCTAAATCCATCCTTGAGGCTCCTCTGATCGCCCCAACCATCAGACTTCCTGAGGAGTCTGCTCCAGGTGATCCAGAGTGGCACATCAGGCTTCCTGAGGAGTCTGCTCCAGGCGATCCAGAGTGGCACATCAGGCTTCCTAAGGAGTCTGCTCCAGGTGATCCAGAGTGGCACATCAGGCTTCCTGAGGAGCCTGCTCCAAGTGATCCAGAGTGGCACATCAGGCTTCCTGAGGAGTCTGCTCCAGGTGATCCAGAGTGGCACATCAGACCTAAGCTATATACTCAAAACTCAAATTTTAGACATATCACCCATACGGGGCAACCACTATACACTCTCTGCGTGGGTACCTAGTACACCACACTATGTACTTTTACTCACCTAATAGACAACTATATTTCCCTGTTCCTCCTTGTGTTCAAAACAGGAAATGCTTACACATCTAACATTCATGCAGTGGCCTTACACAAACATTGGGCAGGAAAAGTCCCACATGGATAATCCAAAAATACCGTTTCCATTGAACACAATACCCTAATAATGTCCCAATAACAGAATGTCTCTCTCTTTCCCCAGGGTTGGGCAACTTGTCATGGGATGACTGCCAAGTCACAAATGAGAAGCAGTCCCCATATTGTTAGAACCCTTCATAGCAAACATATGCATAACCCCCCCAAGCCAGGTGTCCCGCTGAAAAAAATAGAAAAAGTACATCACCAGCTTGTTGGCAAATCCACTGACAATCTCATGATGTCTTCTCTCAGTCTTCCCACTGAGCCAGGAAACTGGTGGGTCTTCCTCCTGAGAGGGCTTGGTCTTATGACAAGGCTTCAAAATGTTTTTGGAGCCCCGGATCTCCCTTTACTTGTGCAGTTTGAGAATGATGCAAACATACAAACAGAAGCAGCAACAGGCTCAGCTCCCTTCAATAAACTGTAACACACAACTGCACTCTGAAAACTGGGTCAGGCTATCATTATCCACTCTGCTCTGGCAGCAGATGGATACTATCTCTTTAAAAGTTATACCGGGGATCAAGCTTAGTGCAGGTGTTACCAACACAGTCCACTCCTGGCATTTTGTAGTAGGCCATATTCCCTTCTGGGTATTGCACCTGGGCATAGTACTTAAAAAAAGTCAGTCCACGGTACACCCCACTGAGGACAGTCTGCGCCACTTCCTGGGCTTTATAGTTTTGTGACTGCTCACTTTTATAAGTAATGCAATGCCTCCTCCAGATCGTATCTATGACAGTACATCAAGACCAGTCCTCTTGGTTACACTCAGTGATGTCCCACATGTCCTCAGTTGGGTATGGATAGTCTAATTCAGAGTAGTATCTTTTAATAATTCACCTGATTATTCTCTCTTCCCCTTACTCCACTTGGGAATAGATCTCACAGGTGTCTGAGAAGCCTTTCTAGGGGACAGCCACACTACGTGTCGATAGGTGGGGGATAGCATCATAGCTCCCTATTTAGCTTCCAGATGAAGCACTTTCACTGGGAACTTCCCCACTAGACTTGCACATAATTACTTCTTCAGCCTTGAGGTGAGGCACTTTCACTGAGCATTCACCCTGCTGAATCTCTCATTAGGTCTCTCATGGGTCCCTATTCGGCCTCGAGATGAAGCACTTTCACACTGGGCCCTTTCTTCCTGAACCCAGCTGAAGTTAAGTGGGGCACTTGGCAGCCCCACAATGGTGCAATCTCATAGTTTCTGGAAGCAACCCAGAACACCACTCAGTCAGACACGCCTATTGACTGGAGCTTTACCTCCAGCCCATGTCCCACTGGTCACATAAGTCGCAGGTGAGTGTTCCCCTCTGTACGTCCTCTGTTGATGGTTTTACTCATACCCGGTGCTGGGGTGACCTCCACCCATCTTGGCTAATGCTTTGTCCACTTTCTGTCTCTGAATCCACAGCTACCGCCATGAGCCAAGCGGTTTTTTTTGTCTCTCACTCTGGCTGAAATCTTACACCCATTCTCCAGGAAGACAGTCCCTCTTTCTCTCCTCTTCTTCCATTAAAAGTCTTCTCTTATCCCTTACATTAACAACTCCCCCCCCCTCCCCGGGGCATATCAGTCAGTCCAGCTGACTCAAGTCCTCTGGGGCATAGAAGAAACCCAATAAAGTGAATGCCCCAGTTCTCTTGAAGTACTATAACCCCAAAGAAGGGATTACATCCATATAGAATCACTGGTAAGACCCCACCTAGATTACTACACCCAGTTCTGGAGATCACAGCTCCAGAAGGACATAGCGTGGAGGCAGTCCAGATCTGGGCAACTACAGTGGTGCAGGGTCTGCATCAAAAGCCCTATGAGGAGAGACTAAATGACTCAGTATGTACACCCTGGAAGAGACGAGAGAGGGGGCAACAAACAGAGACCTTTAAATACCTCACAAGGGTAAATAAGATACAGGAGGAAAGTATTTTTCAAAAGATGTGCTCAAAAACAAAGGGACATGCTATGAGACTGGAGCAGGGTTGATTCAGGAGAGATGTGAGCAAGTACTTCTTCACAGAAAGAACAGAAAGAGTGACGGAGTCCTAGAACAGCCTTCCAGCTGAGGTGGTGGAGGCAAATACAGTGAAGGGATTTAAGAATGCATGGGATAGGCAGAAGGAAATCACAGTGGAAAGGAAAGGGAGAAGGAAAAAGAGCTACAGGTCAAGTATGGCCTGTGGCATTCATGTAGGTAGGGAAAAATGGGTAGACTGGGTGGACCAAGCAGTCCTTATCTGCCATCAAATTCTACGTTTCTATGTGGGGCAGTTGGGGTAGGGAGGAAGAGAGGGTGGGATGCAGATGACTGCTAGGGGCATTTCACAATAGTAGGCAGGTCTGCACCAGACTGGATGGGCTGTAAGGCTTTTATCTGTTAACCGTATCTAAAATCTGCACCTAGTAACTGCTGCTGCTACATACCACACACTTACACTTGATAAAGTGCAACACAATTCATTATTGGTAAAAATAAATTGGCCGCACTTGGAAAACCAGTACAAAACAATGCCACTTAACAAACCCTGCTTAATGTGCTTCACACCAAGACTCAGGTTCTTTGTCAAGGGACTGACATTTTTAATCCTGCATCAGTGTCCTCTGGTGTGGCTATTCTCTGCTGATGGTCATTTCCTATCTTTATCTTTCCCGATGCTAAAGCACCTGCCTCTGAAATTCCATTTTGCAACTTCCTGCATAGCTCATAGTACCTCCTCTGCTATTCCCTGGCACATCTTTTACCTGTCAATACCGAATACACATATTTTTATTACCTGTAACTTCTGTTTACCTGAACCGGTTAATTCACTTTATAAAACTGTGTTTTAAGAGTGGTGAATGAATTGCAGGCTACAATGAATATGTGAGACAGCTGTAAACAAATTTCTTTTCACATAGCTACTGCTACTGCACAAGCAATTTTTCAATTAATTTGTTCTTACATTTTGTTCCTGGATCAAGGAGTGTTTCCAATTAGGCAATTACCTACATATGCACAGACATTGCATTTGCATTTTCTTAGTAGCTTACTTCTCTCGAGCAATGGCGACACCAGCAACACCAACTCAGTAATTACATCCTCATGTTTGCAAAGTTGTTAAATCGCAGCATGGACATTGCAAGCTCAGCATTAGTGGCTATCTCTACATAAAAGAGCGGAATCGTAAATATTTATTTTATTGGTGCTGACAGCATAGAAAGTCTGCAGGCTGCCATGGCAGTGCATCCACGGTGCTTGTAGGTGGCCAGCATCACTTGCGGGGTACCACAGACCATAATCATTCCCCTGATGCCAATGATGCTCCTGTGGCAATTGCAATAGCCTCCTTGAAACACTGTGCATTGACCAACCACGACACACCAGCACAACTCACTCAAAATGAGCTTGCAAAGGTTCATCCCGAAGTTTGGCATAACATGACAGGCAAACATTCCCTGTTGCAAGTTGTTAAATGTGCATAAAAGCAAAATAGCACACCCGAACCTAAAATATTAGAGGAAGTATGCATGCCACAAGAATTCAAAATGGTGAATGGCCAGTTTTTCCTTGCACGAGATTCTACATGTGGTAGTGAAAAAATCTTCCTGTTCACCACCAAAACAAACATTGAGAAGCTAAGTACTGCAACATTTTGGATCACGGACGAAACATTCTGTACAGTTCCAAATCTATTTCAGCAATTGTATTGAGTGCATGTCCTGGTGGGAACAGGTGAGACATGTAGAATCCTCCCCTTGGTATATGCATTAATGCTTAGCAAATCCCATGAATGTTACCTACGAAAGCTACAGGATTTGCAGGACGTGGCTGCCGAGTATGAATTCTGTCTTTCACTAAAGTTTGTTATCACTGACTTTGAGCAGGCTGCCATCAATGCCTGCAAGTCTGAATTTCCTAATGTTGAGAACAAGGGGTGTCTTTTTCACCTTGGACAAATTATATGACACAAGAGTCAAGGTTGTGGGCTAGCAAATAGATATGGAACAGACCCAGAATTTAGCCTAAAACTGAGACAATTAGTGGCAGTTGCATTTCTCCCACGTATACTAAGATTCCTGATGTATTTGCTGATTTAAAGAATGAAATGCCACCTGAGGCATCACGGATCATGGAATGGTTTGAGGAGACATATGTTCTGGGAAGGGTGAGAAGGAGAGTGAGGAATAACACCACCATAAGAACGCCACCACTGTATCCTTCCCAGTTTTGGTCCAGTCATGATCAGATGCTTCACGGTGTGCCCAGAACACAAAACAAATTGGAGGCCTGGCAACGGCACCTAGGGACATTGGTTGGTGCTGCCCACATAGGAATCTATCGGTTTGTAGAAGAGCTCCATAATGAACAGCTTGCGACTGACAGCATGATCGAAAAAATAAACCATGGGTTGCCGAAGTCGCCAATAAAAAAAAATTACGTTCTTTGAGAGGAAAAGATAGCGAACATTGTTGCAGACCAGGACCAGAGGTCTGTTAAGGATTTTATTAGAGGAGTGGCACACAACATGGTAATTTAACTTTACACCGAGTTCTACTTTTTAAACTTTTTAAACATTTAATAAAGTTTACTTTTAAAATGACTTTTAAATAAGAGCTTCTATGAGTCTGCAAATCAGGGATACAGGTGAGTTTGTTTTTTTCCTTGCTGCTATTAACCCACCACATCATTAAAATGCCAAGGATTGTGTATTTGTTGTAGCATATCAGCAGTCAGGATGGTCGCTGTCAAGTTTCCGTCACCCTCCACAGCATTAAAATGTCAGGGGATTGTGTAGTCAGGGACTGCATACTCGGTACGAGGGACTTGATGGGGAAGTGCATGTTGGCATAAAGGTAGCCGGGCAAACTGTCCATTTGGGCAACTGTTTACGGGATGTTTGTAGTCGAGCACTTTGGAGTCGGGCAGTCATATGGATCCTGCTCCTGCTCCCTACCCTGCACAGTTACAATGTGTTTAGCAAACCTGCAAGAAAGGGTTGTGACCCCGGTTGTGTATGGTGTTAGGCTGAACCATCAGAAAGAGGTCATAGAAACAGAAACATAGAATCTGATGGAAGATAAGGACTGCTTGGCCCACCTAGTTTGCCCATTTTTCCCTACCTACACCCTAATAGAGCTCCATCTTTCTCCCTCTTCCTTCCTTTCGATAAAGGAATCCTTATGCCTATTCAATACATTCTTGACCCACCCAACTGTCATTGCCCTAACAACATTTGTCTGAAGGCTGTTTCAGGAGTCTGCCACTCTTGCTGTGGAGAAGTGCTTCCTTACAACCCTCCTGAGAGGGTTCACCCATGCCACAGCGACATACATTTGGCTGATGCTGACTACGGCACAGGCAAAATGCTGCCTGGCATTACAGCACCGGGTATCTCATCTCCCAGGAGTTACAGCACCAAGCGCCCTCCCAGGAAAGGGTCACTTTTGAAGGGAGATTCACCCACTGCACCCCCCCAAACCAAATATAACCTCCTCTGGGATGGGCATGCCCTGGAGGAGGTAGAAACTGTGCGGGTACAAAGGGTGGCAAAGGTGAGGAGTGATCTAAAATCAAGAGTGCCTCTTTCACTGTTGCCCTTGTTGTGGCGCCATAGTTGCCACGACCAAAATGAGTCAACAACTTGATTGACTATGTCTTGTGAGTATGTGTCATTAAGAAGAGTCATTATAACTACTAAGGGACAACCCGTGTTACTGTACTTGATGACTCATTATTTTGATGGTTTCATGTTTGTTTTGCATGTATTAGTTTACTTTTTGGCAAACATTTTGACAAAGATATTCTGTATGAGGCAATGAATTGTAATTTTTCCATCAGAGTTGATGGTATCATGCACCTCTCACAGCTGCTGGAAACAAGGGTGGTATTATCTTTTCAAAACAACAGACGAACCAGCTTCTACACACTTACTTTTTTCAGTTCTTACAGAATGGAGATTTGGACCTGCTGTAAATGTGGCTTTTCAGATCCTTCCAGTGGTCCACATTTTATCAGCCTCTGAAGCAAGCATTGCACACAACCCCCCTCTTCATTTGATTTCTTCACATTTTAGGACCCTTTTGTCATCTTACTGAACCTCTACCGTAGATGCCAATTGCACATGGAATTTGGAGCTTGGAATGAATTGTGTATCCCAAGATTGGGAAACGGGCAGTGCTGTTCAGCACTAGATGTTTTCTCATATCTGTGGAGGGAGGTTGTTAAGGAAACCCTGATGCATTATTTACAACCTTTATTTAAGTAGTGTAATCCTTTGCAGTCTCTTTTATTTAATTGTTTTTTTTTTTGTTAACCAGATAGGTGCGCTACACTAGACAAATGAATGCCCTTTCTCAGGTATGCCCAGGAGAGTACAACAGAAGATAATGTTAGTTGCAGGAGGTAACGTGGAGAGCTGAAAGAGACCCACGGTCATGATTTTTGGCTCTGCCCCATTTCAACTTTTGGTGGTTCCTCTCCCATGCTTGGCTGATATTATTTTCTCACTTACGTACTGTAATATTTCACATGATAATGTACACTTTTTAGCCCCCCTCCCCCCAGGAATGACAGATAGAGCACTCGAGACAATCTTGAGATGCCATCTATTATTAAGGGAAAAATATTTTTAGGCTGGAGTAGAAGACAACTAATTCTTTATCATACAGAACTGGAGAGTTTAATCCTAATTATTGAAGCAAGATTATGATATAATTAGAAAAAAAGATTAACAAAGCCATCAGGTTACTATAATGGATTTTATTATAAGGAATGCAATCAAAGTACAGGCATTGAACAGGATACCATTTTAACAGCAAGGGACATATTGTTTTTCTGTATACAGCAAACTTGGTTTGGCAGATACCTTATGTGGTGGTCCTGAGAGGGCCAGGCCTAGCTCTGCAATATCAAGGTATGATAAAACATTATTTACCTACAGTGTATATGTTCTGTTATAAAATGGAGATGAGAAATCCCTGAAGTTTGACTGGCTGAAGCAGAGTTTGACCTGTGACAATATCTCACAATATTGTCGCGGTCCAAAACAGATTACCAAGGTCAGCCATTTACAAACACTTTGGGGCCATTTTATAATCGCAATAATACACTCCAGGGTGTGGTATATCATGGGATATCATCACTTCTAGGGTGAATGAGACACTTGGCCTGTGGTCTTGTGCCTCACAATGCACCCAAGACTTGACGATATCTCATGATATACCACACCCTGTCGTGTAATATTGCTTAATTGTCAAACCAGGTACTTAATTCAAAAATGGTACAAGTAAATGAAGAATGGCTTTCTTGCCAACAAGTACACAGGTGGGATTTATCAACCTGAACTCCCCGTCTAGTGTAACCTCAACACTAACCAGGTGTGTTCCCTCCAGAAGTCTCACATCTTTAACCAGCACTTCGCTGGTGACCCCTAGAATTAAAGCAGATTCAGGACAAATATTCTTTGCATACCTACCAGCAATGCTGTGGAACTCCCTCCCCACCATATCAAAAACTGCCAAACCCTTGGCACAAATAAGTCAGCCCTACAGGATTACCTCCTGGCCCCAACCACCTGCTGAAAACATGGTCTCCCACTGTGAGCCCTGGACTGCTGTTCCACACTGTCCATTCCTAACCTCTGGCTGTACGCTACTGACTACCCATTGCAAATGAGTTTCTCTTGACATATGGAAATGGCACTAAAAATATAACTGCATAAACTGTTCTTGTACTTTCCTCTCTATGTTATTGTCCAGTAGTATTTAAAAATGAAGCAATAATGCATGACAAGGTGTGTCATGATGAGATAATGTTATGCCATGAGTGATTGGGCATGAGGACACAGGCTGAGTGCATTCAGCTCCCCCGAAGCGATACTATCCCACTATGACATACACTCTGGAGTGCATTACTGTGATTATGCAATGGTTCATTTGTAAAAAAAAAAAAATAAAGGTTAAAAAGAACATTTAAAAGTAGTTTTTAGTCATTTTTTTAAAATGGGTAGGTATACATAAAAAAGTAGTGCTGATTTATTGTTTTGGCTAGTCTGCGGAACTGTTGTGGTGTTACTGTGGCTCTGCCCACCCCATCAACTATCATCTCTTTCTATGCATATATAATTGTTGTTCTTTTACATATCTCCTATCCCCTCTGTCTTAACACCCCCATGTGCAGAGTTTTATTCTTTTCTGTTTCTCTTTGTCTGTAGCCCATCTAGAAGCCATAGATCAGCCCTCTCCATGATCTCTGTTTCTCACGCACAAGTTGAAGATGCACCCCCCCAACACACACACACACACACACTTTCAGTATCATGATTACCAATTTGTTTCCCCTTTGAGGATTGCAGTTGATGACAGTTTGCACTCTGCTTGTGGTTCCATCGGTACAGTTGACATCTGTTTGTACTGGGAGAACAAAGAAAAAATAATGATCAGGATATCAGTGAAGCACAGTGTGCTTTTGGAAAGCACATGCACTCAATGTTCAGGGTGAGAAATGGGGACTGCTATTACACTGAAGGCAATCGCAGTGATGGCTTCTTTTAAACTCACTTTTTGTAGTGAAAATATGAAACTAATTAAATAGATCACTGTGCTTATGTGTCAGGTTGGACATATTAATATTTATACATCATGGTTTTGGAATAAGTTTCTGACAGTGGGATGGAGTTAAGTTTAAAGAAAACAATGAAGTACTGGCACAATTCACTTCTGCCATGACAAGTGTGGGCAACCTAGTCATGACACATGGAGTTATATATTTAACATGTCATGAGGTCTTGTGTATGCTGGGTCATGTGTATGCTGGGACTTGATCCAGTGTTTTTTATTTTATTTTATTTTTTTTACTGGAAAGAACACCACTCAGTTGCACTGCAGCGCAAGATGAAAAAGAAAGCCATTACAGCTAAAACAGTGTACAAATGGCAGGATCAACCAGATAAGTTTTTATCACTTCTACCCTATCAAAATCATGGCAGGATCAACCAGATAACTGCTTGCACTGTGGGACAGCTACATAGATTCACTTGGTAATGGCTGTGGCAGCCTGTGTATGCCAGGTGTGGAGTGATCCTCTTGTCTAGGCTGCTAGTGTGAAGGTTCTGAAGGATGGAAAGTACTGCAGTTGTGCACTCATAGTGGGAGGCATGTGTTAATTATGGGATAATGCACAGTCATGTGATGTATTTTATTCAATCAGGGTCCCCGATTTTCACAGATTTTTCCTACCCATTTTATAAATACATATCTATATCTACCGTATATACGTATATAGCTATCTCTATATCTACTGTATATCTATATTTATATCTCTATCTAGCTATCTATAGAATAAATAATGGGTAAGGGTGGTATACAGGAATGTATATCTATAGGGGGTGAATTAGGGCTATAAGGCCATGAGCTCGAAGGGCAAGTGACTTTACTCTCCTAATTACCCCATGAGATGGGCGTTCTTCCAAGTGTTCCACTCTTACCCATTGTTTGATGAATATAATACATTAGGATGGTTATTGTTATGGAGATCACATTTGTGATCATGTTATGGCACCTGAAGGTCTCTTGCAGCAAACAGGGAATGGTATATAGTGAGTGCAGGTAGGAATTTGGGGGATTTCTCTGTTTGGGAGGGTTTTGTGCAAGAGTCTTTTTTTCCAGGTTCTTTTGCAGCTTGTTAATTGGTTTGGCTAGCTTCCTAATGCTGTGTTAATTATGTTATTAGTGGTGTCCCATAGGGTTTAATGTAGTGCAGGTATATACTTTTTATTAGTGCAGGTATATACTTGTAATTGTTTGATTAGTGTAGGCTTATAACTTTAATTAGTGTAGGCATATAGCTGTAATTGTTTAATTAGTGCAGGTATATACACTGAATTGACAGATTAGTCACATGTATATTTTTAATAGCTATATTAGTCATAGGCATACAGGGAAATAAATGATCATGAGTATCATAAGTATTTCCAAGCTAAGGGACTTGCATCCATAATGCTTGCCAGGTTAATCAAAATAATGTAGTTTCAACAGAATAAAAATTATCAAGTTTTGTCTTGAACATATCCATACTAGTACTTTTTACCACTGATACCAGAAGTCCATTCCATGCGGTGACCACCCTAATCGTAAACCAATTCTTCCTTAAATTTGTATTCCATTTAGGTAAGCTAAGTTGTAATTTACAGTATGTGTTCTATCACTGATCCATCCAGATGAAAAGGTTATACCTAGATTTTCCCTTAGTGTTGTGTCCTTAATAATTTTGTACAACATGCATAAGTCCCCTCTTAATCTTCTGTAACTTAGCAAATAAAGATTTAGTTTTTCTAATCTTTTGTCATAGGACGTATATTTTAACTCAGTCACAGATTTAGTGGCTCTATGCTGCACCCCCTCGATTCTGATCACATCATCCCTTTTTGGTGGGGCCCATACCTGGACGCCATACTCCAGATGTGGTCTAACCAGTGCTCTATACAGTGGCATCAGCACCTCCTCGTTTCTACTAGAAATGTGTCTCAAAATACAGTTTAAATTCTGATTGGCTTTTTTAACACGTTCTTTACAATGCTCACTGAACTGCATATTAGTAGTTATCTTAATTCCTAAATCCCTTTCAGCATCAGTTTCAGTCAAAGTATTAGTCCACATAGTATACTGATAATTTTTGTTATGGGGACCCAAGTGCATAATCTTGCACTTGGAAATGTTAAGTTCTAGTTTGCCTTAGTTAGTCCATGAGTAGATACCACCTATAGCTTGCTGAACAGCAGAGGCTTCTTTATCATTAGTAACTAATGCTTCAATTCTACAATCATCAGCAAACTTGGACATCCATATATTAGGAACCCCTATTTTCAAAGTAGAAATGTAGCTATTAAAAAGACAAGGCCCCAACACTGACTCCTGTGGCACCCCACTCGCTACAGATGCCCAGTCAGACATCTCATCCCTAACCACAACTCTCTGCCTTCTCCCTGACAACCATAGGGTTATCCATCTTACAATATTTTTATCTATTCCTATTTTTAGTAATAATTCGATTAATTCCATGTGGGGTAATTTATTAAACGCTTGGCGAAGGTCATATAAATCACATCTACCGTGTTGCGTGCATCCAACTCATAATTAATTTTTTCATAAAAAGTGATTACGTTTGTCTGGCAAGATCTAGACTTAGTAAATCCATGTTGTACAGGGGCGATTAACTTATTCACTTCTAGATATTCCATAATAATATTTTTCAAAATTCCTTCCATAATTTTTGTTATAAGTGATGTAAGGCTGATGGGTCTAAAATTATATGGTTCTGACCTAGAACCCTTTTTATGGAGTGGAACCACTAAATCAGTTTTCCAGTCTTGCGGAATTTCTCCAAAGTCCAAGGATGTTTGAAATAAGTAAGTAAGTGGGGATGTCAAAAGATCTGCTAACTCCTGTAATATTCTAAGGTGTATGTTGTCAGGACTGGGGGATTTATTAATATCCATTTTTTTTAGTCTGGACCTCACCTCTTCCAGGTTTATAATTATGTTCCCTGGGATAGGGTCGAAATCACGGTTTGTGGGGGGGATATCACCAGAATTAAAGACAGAACAGAAATAATTATTCTGGATATTAACAGTCTCTTTTTCTGATGCTAGTTCACCCAGACAGTTTTTGAAGGGCCCTAATGTTGAAGTATTACTTTTCAGGTTGTTAATATATGAAAAGGAAGACTTTTTGTTATCCTTAACCTTAATGGCCAATTTGGTTTCTTGTTAAGCTTTTGCAATTTTTATAGTAGCTTTAACTTATTTAGTGGAGGTCTTATATTCCTGGTTGTTTTTCTTGTGATTTGTCCTTTTTATATTTTTTGGAATAGTTTATTTTTCCTGTTTATTAAATGTTTAATAGTTTTATTAAACCAGCATGGTGATATTCTTTTACTTTTGTTAATTTTATGAATCTTGGGGATGTGCTCATTTATTAATTGATTGAGTTCACTAAGAAATATATTCCACATGACCTCAGTATTGTTGCCCTTTAGGTCGGTTAGCCAATCCCATTGTGCCAAATCCTTCCTTAAATGAGCAAAATTAGCTTTTGCTAAACTCAGTTTAGTAACACCCTCAGGATTTTTTGGTAATACTGTCCCTTTTAGATTGAATAAAACCATAGAGTGATCATTATTTCCCAAGGGAGGGGAGGTTACTACCCCACTTATTAAGTCACCTATACTGGTTAGCACAATGTCAAGAATATTGTTACCCCTGGTACTGCCTTGTACTAGTTGTTCCAGTCCAATCTGATTGAATGATGGCCTCTTCTCTGGGGAAAAGTTCCCATCCATATAATATATATATATATATATATATATATATATATATATATATATATATAATATATTCTTGGTAAAAACATCATTAATGCATCAGTTAGGGTTCCAGTGATAAATGTTTGGAAATGTGGTGTTAGGGTTTCCAGCCCTAACAACTCACCCCCACCCTACACGCAGCAACAGGCATGGGGGGTGTGACTTGGGGTTGTCAGCCCTAATGCTCACCCTATTCCATGAGTAAATAAACTGAGATGCATACTGTATAGGAGAATGGGGTGAGCATTAGGGATGACAACTCCAAGGCACCCACCATGCCTGTTACTTCATGCAGGGTGGCAGTGGGTGTTAGGGTTAGAAACTCTAACACCATATCTCCAAACTTTTGTGGCTAGAACCCTAACTCATGCATTAACAAAGTTTTTTTTTCCAAGAATTAACTTACTTTTTGAGATAGTATAATCGTAGCCTTATTTGTTTGTGGGAGAGCAGCGGGCCCTGCGTTTCTATCCATCCATAATTTTTGAGATATTGTAATTGTACCCTTATTTTCCTGTGGGAATGCAGGGCCCTCTGGGTCCTGCACTTTCAACATACATACGAACATACAAATGTGCTAGCAGAAACAGACCACCCGGTTAGTCTAAGTCTGCTCGAGTGTGCAGCTAGAACCCCTAGTCTGCAGCTGCCCTACCCTTCCCCTTTGTCATCCCGCTGCTACCCCCACATCCCCCACCCTCACTCTCTCCTGTTCCCTGTCCCATGCCCTTTTGAAGCTGTTCACAGATTTACATGATACCACCCATTCTGGTAGGGTGTTACATTTTGCTACCACCCTCTCTGTGAAATAGTGTCTCCTCATTTCTTTCCTAGATCCCCCCATTCTTAGACCATGCCCCGTGGTGACCCTCTCCCTCCTTAACTTAAAGACCCCACCTGCTCCATCCTTATTGATTCCTCTCATATACTTCAATGTCTCTATCATGTCCCCTGTCCCTTCTATCCTTCAGGGTGTACATATTCAGGTCTCCCAGCCTGCTGTCATAGTCTCTCCCCTCCATTCCACATATCATCTTTGTTGCCCTCCTCTGCACCCCTCTCCAGTAGCCTGATATGATGCTTTAGGTATGGCCTCCAAAACTGCACTCAATACTCTAAGTGCAGCCTTACCAGTGACCTGTAGAGGGGCAAGATCACCTCTCTTCACCTGGACAACCCCCTCGCTATGCAGCCCAGCATTTTGTTCACTTTTGCAGCTGCTCTCCTGCACTGGGCAGTGTTGTTCATGGTCCCTGTTATCATTACTCCTAGGTCCTTCTCCTCTCAGTAATCCCCAGCTTCACCCCCCCAGCCAGTATTCTCTCCTTGGGTTCTTCACCCCAAAGTGCATAACATTACACTTCTTTGCATTGAACCCCAGTTGCCACCTCTCTGACCACTCCTCTAGCTTGCTTAGGTCCCCCTGTAGCTGCTTCCATCCCTCCTCTCCATCCACAACCGCTCCGATTTTGGTGTCATCAGCAAACAGACTTACCTGGCTCACCACCCCCATGTGCAATGTCTGATATGAAGAGCCCTAACAATACTAGCCCCGTGGCACTCCATTCATCACTGGCCTTGGAGCTGAGAGCTCTTCTCTCACCACCACTTGTTGCAGCCTCCCACTCAGCCAGCTTGTAATCCAGCTCATCATTTTTCCTCCTACCTCTACACCAGTTAGCTTCCCCCCAAGCCACCCATGAGGCACCGAATCAAAGGCCTTGCTGAAGTCCAAGTAAAAAACATCCACAGCATGACCCTTATCCAGTTCACCTGTCACCCAGTCATAATATTGTATCAGGTTGGTTTGACAAGACTTCTCTGAAATGAACCCATGCTGCCTCATATCCTGGAGGCCATTGTCTTCCAGGTATGAAACCAGTCTTTCCTTTAGTATTGTTTCCATGAGTTTGCACACTATGGAGGTAAGACTTACGGGATGATAATTACCTGGTTCATCCCTTGGTCCGCTCTTGTGTAATGGTACTACATGTGCCATTCTCCAGTCCAGTGGCACACATCCTGACTCCAGTGAGGTGCTGTACAGATCTGCCAGCGGCTCCACCAACACCTCCGCCATCTCCCTCAGTACCCTGGGGTGGATATCCTCCAGCCCTGGTGCCTTGTCTACCTTCAGTACCCTCAGTCCCTCTAGGACTCTACTTGCTTCAATTCTTCCATTTGTTACCTCCTTTCCCTGTCCCCACCCTCCCAGCCCATGGTGGTTGCAGTCCCCTTTTCTTCTGTGAACACTGAACAAAATTATTCATTCAGTGTTTCTGCCTGCTTCTCCCCCCTTTATGTCCACTCCCCACCCCTTTTATCCTAACTATTTTCTCCTTGCACTTCCTTTTCTCCCTGATGTATCTGAAAAAGTCTTTCTCCCCACTCCGTTAATTCCCTGTGCTAATCTCAGCTCCTTCTGGGCCTTGGCTTCTCTCACTTTTTTGGTCAACTCCCTGGACCATCTTGCATACTCCTTCCTGTCCACTTCATTCCCCATCCTCCTATACCTGTGGTGCACCTCTAGTTTTGCTCTCACCACCTTCACTACCTCGTTGTTCAACCAGCATGGTTTTCTTGCTCTGCTCCGCTTACTCTGTCTCTTGGTGCAGGGTTCTGTTGCCTCTGTAATCCCTCATTTAATAATATCCCATTTCTGCTCTGCATCCATCTCCTGCCTTATGCACTCTAGTTTCCCTTTCAGTACTTCCTGCATCCTCCCAAAGTTTGCACCCCTGAAGTTTACCACCTGAGTAACTGATTTCTCTATCTCTCTGCACATCGTGATATTAAACCACACCGTTTCATGATCACTGTTGGCTAGTGGGTCCTCCACCTTTATTTCCCTTACTGCCTCCCCATTCGACAACACCAGATCTAAAGCATTCTTTAGCCTAGTAGGTACACTAACCAACTGTGTCAGACTCTCCTGGATGGCATCCAGGAGCACATTCTCCTTAGCACTGGAGGTGACCAGAATGCTCCAGTCAACCCCCCTTCTGGCTTCGAGTCATCACCTGCAATGATGCAAAATGCTATATTACCAAAGCTATCTCTAATACCCACTACAGCAATGACTCCTTAGATCTTAAACTCCTTCGGCTCACCCTTGATGTCACTTTACCACACCTCACTAAAATTCTTAACCTCTCGCTATGCCTCGGTCAGTTCCCCTCAACCTGGAAGAGAGCCATAATCACTCCCATTCTGAAGAGCGTGACCCCACTAACACCAGCAAGTATAGACCTATCTCAATACTTCCACCTCTCTCCAAAGCCCTGGAAAGAATAGTCTCTGACCAGATAACCGAACACCTAACTAAACATAAACTTCTCAGCCAGGAGCAGCATGGTTTCCGGACAGGCCATAGTACCATCACCGCACTCACAGAGCTCACCACGTTCATACACGAAGCCCTCGACCATGGCTCAATCGCAGGGGCAATCTATGTGGATCTTACCAAGGCTTTCGACATGGTCAGTCACGAGGTTCTACTTCATGTCCTCCCAAAACTAAATGTGGTCCCTGAGACTACGGCCTGGTTCAAGAATTACCTCTCAGGCCATTCACAGCAAGTCAGGATAAACACCACCCTCTCCACCCCCAAAACAGTTTGCTCTGGGGTCCCAAAGGGGTCAATTCTGGGCCCACTGCTGTTCACCCTCTTTCTAAACTCCCTCCCTAAGGTGTGCAGCGGTCATTTGCTCCTCTACGCTGATAACGCGGTTCTGTTTTGGAAACACCCCCACCCGACCACCCTCCAACAGGCCCTTCAAAGTCATTTCTGGGAACTAGGGACCTGGTTCACTGAACATCGCCTAATTATCAACTATAATAAAACTAAGTCCATGATTTTTGCGAGTCGCCAAAGCCCTCATAGTCAGTCTGCTCTCCATATCAAGAACACACTGGGTGCCCCTCTGGAACATGTTACCAACTTCAGATACCTAGGTATCACATTAGACACCTCCCTTTCCTACCAGAGGCATATCCAAATTCTCTCCTCCGCTATCAACACTAGAGTGGGCATCCTGTACAGGCTCAAGCACTGCTTACCCACACAGGCCATGCAGCTTGCAGTCACCTCCTCCATCCTCTCCCTAGTGGACTACGGGATTACTATATACGGCTCTGCAGAACTCACCTCGCTTAACAGTATAAACACTGCCTTGAATAAAGCCTGCTGCCTAGTCACAGGCTGTGATAGACTAACCCACACCTGTGATCTTTATGCTTTGTCTGGTTGGCTAAATTTCCAACAAAGATTACAGTACCACACCTGCATCCTCGCAAAAAAGATACAACTTCACCTAGCCTCTGTCGGCCTTTTCACCTTAATCAGTACAGCACCCCACAGGCCCAATACAAGGCTCACTGCAAGCTCTCCTTTTCTGGTCCCCCTATGTAGAACTTCCTTTGGGCAAAGATCCTTCCGCTATCGAGCCCCTCTCTGGCTCAATGCGTTACCACACTCACTCTCACAGACCCACAGCATCTCACTATTTAAAACAGGCCTCAAGGCTCATCTTCTTGAGAGAGCAAAATATGACTGTGGCTAACATTGCCCACCCAGTTGTATGCCCATCCCCCCCATTCTCGACTCAGGGTCTCTCAAGGCCCCATGTATTTCACCAAACAAATCCCTGGCCTGGGACGCCAAGATTGCTGCCTAATTGCCCTCACCGGTATATAAGTTTTGCCTGGACTGCTCCTCAGTTCTGTAACTGTAAATACTGCCTGTTTTTGTATGTCCTCTACTGTATTTGTTTACCTACCACCCCCTGTAACCAATGTGGAGCCTTTGCAAAAGAGTCTATGACTCAAAGGTTTGTAATTCCGATTGTATTCCAATAAATAAATAAAAAAATAAACCCCTAGCAAGTTGAAATCTCCCCACAATGACCATCTTCCCTTTTCTACATACCTTTCTGATTTGTCCTGCTAATTCCCTGTCAAGCTCCTCAGACTGGGACAGTGGTCTGTATACCACCCCAAACCTTAGATTTCTACCCCTTGAGTCTAGGAGCCGCAGCCAGATTGCTTCTGTTCTCCTTTCTTCCCCCTCTTCCCTTGTGCATTTGATCCCACCCCTCACATAGACTGCTGCCCCTCCCTTCCTTAGGGTCCATCAGTCCATAATCATATCCATATTTGCATGTGGGAGCACAGCACCCTCTGAGCTCTGCAATCCCATCCATCCATCCATACATAATTCTTGAGATTGTGTAGTGGTAACCTTTTTTGCCTCTGGGAGCGCGCTGCCATCCCATAGTGCGCAGTGTGAAAAAACAACTCGCATTGCAGTGTTGTCCTATAGAAAACACAGCAAAATGTGAAACCTATGTAAGTAGACACCAAATTAATGTATTTTCATGAAACAAACAAAAAAGCACATTGGTGGCACAAAGCCTTTGTACCCTGACAATTTCAGAGCAAAATTAAAAAAAACATTTCTTCACAGCATAGTGACAAAGAAACAGCTGTATAAACCTCACATTACAATGTTATCCTATGGGAAACAAACCAGAATTTAAAGCTGCAGAACTCCACAGCAAAGTAATATATTTTCACTAAACCAGCGAAAGGCACATCTGTGGGGCAAGCCTTTTGTACTCTGAAAATTTCAGAGGAAAATCAACACCCGTTTGCGAATTGTGGAGTGACAAAGAAACAGCTGTCTTAAACTTTCTTTCTTGCAAATTGCAAAATAAAATTATTTTCCGTGGTTCTATTTTTTTTTGCAATTTGCGGTAAAAGAAAATCTTTTTTCTCAAACTGGGAAAATGGATCCTGTTTTGTAGCTTTTTTCCCCAGTGGTTTGCAAAAAACGATTTCTGCATGTCAAAAAAAAAACATATTTCTAAGTGACTTATAAAAAAGTAACCTTAGAATCAGATTGTATGGATCCCAATAATGTAATGACAACTGTTGTTGTCTACTAAACCCATGTAAGTTTTTTAATTACAAGACGGCAGTGGCACAAAAAAAGATTCAGCATTTGCAGCAAAAGATTCCGTGTTTGTGAAAAAGGATTCTGCATTTGCAACAAAGAATCCTTTTTCGAGTGGAACATCTAACTGGTCTCATAGGAAAAAATGGGAAACAAAATGATATAACTTTGGAATGAATTAATATTTTTTCACCAAACATTCAAAAGGCACATCTGTAACCCAAGACCGATATACAGTAACATTTTCAGACCAAAATTCCACACCATTTTTGTGCAGCAGCATGACAAAGAATTTCACCAAAAATGGTAATTTTCACATGTTTTGACAAGCCACATCTCCACATCCACACATCCAATTGGAATGAACTTGCCACATCAAGAGATTTTTGGTCCCTGATGGCACATGCAAAATATAATGTGACTCGCTTGCATGGTTGCGAAGTTACTAAAGTGCAAACTTTTGAGTTTAACATAGAAGTGATGGTTGAGCCCAAACTATGGCTCAAGGTAGTACCCCCCTGGGTAGAGGGGATGTGCCAGTTACCATCCTGATTGGTGTGAGGGGGCAAGAGGGGTGTGAGGTGGAAGGTCCTCAGGGTGCAGAATGGTTGGGGGATCAGTGGACAGCTAGAGGAAGTGATTAGGATGGGGGGTCACTACACAAAAATGTGATTGTAAGGAAACGGTTATAGATCTGTAGAAATGAGGATCATCAGGGAGGGGTTTACCACTACGTGCCATCAATGAGTTTCTCTCATGGCAGGTCACCTGAAGCAGCAATTGTGGGGATTACCACTACGTGCCATCAATGAGTTTCTCTCATGGCAGGTCACCTGAAGCAGCAATTGTGGGGATTACCACTACGTGCCATCAATGAGTTTCTCTCATGGCAGGTCACCTGAAGCAGCAATTGTGGGATTACCACTCGTGCCATCAATGAGTTTCTCTCATGGCAGGTCACCTGAAGCAGCAATTGTGGGGATTGCCACTACGTGCCACCAATGAGTTTCTCTCATGGCAGGTCACCTGAAGCAGCAATTGTGGGGATTACCACTACGTGCCACCAATGAGTTTCTCTCATGGCAGGTCACCTGAAGCAGCAATTGTGGGGATTACCACTACGTGCCACCAATGAGTTTCTCTCATGGCAGGTCACCTGAAGCAGCAATTGTGGGGATTACCACTACGTGCCATCAATGAGTTTCTCTCATGGCAGGTCACCTGAAGCAGCAATTGTGGGGATTACCACACGTGCCATCAATGAGTTTCTCTCATGGCAGGTCACCTGAAGCAGCAATTGTGGGGATTACCACTACGTGCCATCAATGAGTTTCTCTCATGGCAGGTCACCTGAAGCAGCAATTGTGGGGATTACCACTACGTGCCACCAATGAGTTTCTCTCATGGCAGGTCACCTGAAGCAGCAATTGTGGGGATTACACTACTGCCATCAATGAGTTTCTCTCATGGCAGGTCACCTGAAGCAGCAATTGTGGGGATTGCCGCCGTGCCACCAATGAGTTTCTCACATGGCAGGTCACCTGAAGCAGCAATTGTGGGGATTACCACTACGTGCCACCAATGAGTTTCTCTCATGGCAGGTCACCTGAAGCAGCAATTGTGGGGATTACCACTACGTGCCACCAATGAGTTTCTCTCATGGCAGGTCACCTGAAGCAGCAATTGTGGGGATTACCACTACGTGCCACCAATGAGTTTCTCTCATGGCAGGTCACCTGAAGCAGCAATTGTGGGGATTACCACTACGTGCCATCAATGAGTTTCTCTCATGGCAGGTCACCTGAAGCAGCAATTGTGGGGATTACCACTACGTGCCATCAATGAGTTTCTCTCATGGCAGGTCACCTGAAGCAGCAATTGTGGGGATTACCACTACGTGCCATCAATGAGTTTCTCTCATGGCAGGTCACCTGAAGCAGCAATTGTGGGGATTACCACTACGTGCCATCAATGAGTTTCTCTCATGGCAGGTCACCTGAAGCAGCAATTGTGGGATTACCACTCACGTGCCATCAATGAGTTTCTCTCATGGCAGGTCACCTGAAGCAGCAATTGTGGGGATTACCACTACGTGCCATCAATGAGTTTCTCTCATGGCAGGTCACCTGAAGCAGCAATTGTGGGGATTACCACTACGTGCCATCAATGAGTTTCTCTCATGGCAGGTCACCTGAAGCAGCAATTGTGGGGATTACCACTACGTGCCATCAATGAGTTTCTCTCATGGCAGGTCACCTGAAGCAGCAATTGTGGGGATTACCACTCATGCCATCAATGAGTTTCTCTCATGGCAGGTCACCTGAAGCAGCAATTGTGGGGATTACCACTCGTGCCATCAATGAGTTTCTCTCATGGCAGGTCACCTGAAGCAGCAATTGTGGGGATTACCACTCGTGCCATCAATGAGTTTCTCTCATGGCAGGTCACCTGAAGCAGCAATTGTGGGATTACCACTCGTGCCATCAATGAGTTTCTCTCATGGCAGGTCACCTGAAGCAGCAATTGTGGGATTACCACTACGTGCCATCAATGAGTTTCTCTCATGGCGGTCACCTGAAGCAGCAATTGTGGGATTACCACTACGTGCCATCAATGAGTTTCTCTCATGGCAGGTCACCTGAAGCAGCAATTGTGGGGATTACCACTACGTGCCACCAATGAGTTTCTCTCATGGCAGGTCACCTGAAGCAGCAATTGTGGGGATTACCACTACGTGCCACCAATGAGTTTCTCTCATGGCAGGTCACCTGAAAGCAGCAATTGTGGGGATTACCACACGTGCCATCAATGAGTTTCTCTCATGGCAGGTCACCTGAAGCAACAATTGTGGGGATTACCACTACGTGCCACCAATGAGTTTCTCTCATGGCAGGTCACCTGAAGCAGCAATTGTGGGGATTACCACTACGTGCCACCAATGAGTTTCTCTCATGGCAGGTCACCTGAAGCAGCAATTGTGGGGATTACCACTACGTGCCACCAACAGGGGTTCTCTTATGACAGGCTACTTTGGGTATGTAAATAACCCTTAGCGTCTTGCATGCCCAAAGGACTCATTAGCACGCTAGGGCTGAATATGGCCCACAGAAGCACTGGCACTATGCCATTTGGGGCATGCTATCTCCATTGGTTTCTGTGGGCCATGTGCAGTTCAGAGCTGTATCAGCACATAGTCACTATGTGCTGGGATGACACTGGCCCAAATGCAAACAGCACACTCTGGTCAAAGCACACTGACTGTCTGAATATTGCCCCCAGCTGGCTGGATGCTGCCTCCCGTGCTTCACGCCTGTCTGTGCAGTGCACACAACTGGCTTTTAATATGGGGGCCACAGTTTGAAAACATCACTGAGCAACAAAGTGTAAATCAGAAACAGACACTAATGTTACTAATAGGCAAGTATGGATGGAACAATAACAGAACTGAAACCAGCACTTGAAAACAGCTTCTACTGGGAAAAATGATTTTCAGGTTCAGCACAGTACTCCTTTAAATGTAAACTGTTGGAATTTCTGGAATGCTGATGTTCTGTAAATTTGTGGTATGGTAATGTTTTGTCAATTCTCTGTTGTATCTTTCTGACTGGCGAAGATGCCCATGCACAACAGCAGACTAATACCATGCATAACAAATAATTGGTGGCTATACACCATGCACAACAGCACTGTACTCTCACTGCATTATATTGCTCAAAATGTTCCATCATACACTACAAGTTGAATGGTATAGGGAATAATACAGTAAATAGGCAGGTGTGTGTTATGAGGTTTTCTTACAGAGCCAAGGTTTATGACATCATCATACACCAAGAGTGTGTAAAAAACATCATAGACACACACCTGCCTATGTATTATTTTCATATAAACTGGTGGAGGTTCAGAAAACAAAATGAAGAAATAAATGGAGGAAAAATTTAGTTTTCTTCCTATGATCGAAATATTTATTTTGAGCAAACAAGATGATAAAAGAATTGTTAAGGTAATAACCTTGTGACAAAAGTCTGCTTTTGAAATAAGTACTGTAACTGTTTCAATAGTGATCTTGGCTTACAGTTTCAATAGCGGTCTTGACTTATTTTGCCCCTAATGGAAAAGGCAGGTAGACCAAGCAGAAGTGATATTTTTAACAAGCATTTGTCAATGCTGAATGTTCACCCCTGGTGTTGCTGGTGTACTGGGTCTTGCTTGTACACATTTTTACTATATGTAGAGCAGATAAGATGCAATGTCTCATTTTCAGTGGTGTCCTGCTTTAACACATTGTTAGATTGTATTACCCAAGATATGGCAGCTGAGAGGCAATATCTACTTTTAAGTGGGCTCCCACATTTTGACCCCAAATGTCCAACAGTCTTTTTATGACCTGATGTTATGATCAAGATAGGTGAAATTTTTAAAATCCCAACTGAAATGTGATTTCGCTGTGTGACTGTAAAAATAAGTTTCAGAGGGGATTTGAAAAATGACACCTGCCATGTTCAGGAGGTGGGGTAACACAAGGGATATGTTGAACATTAGGGGCCAAAATCTGCAGAAGATGAAGTTAAGAATAAATGCTGAAACAATTTGTTTCCTCATAACTTAGTTGGTTTTTCACATTTTTACCCCAAATTTTCAATATAATCTTTTTTGACCACACCTTCTGAGCATGACAGGTGTCATTTATTAAACAATGGCTGAAACATAATTTTGCACATCAAGGGCCAGATATTCAAAACTTTGCCCCGGGGCTAAATTAGCACTGCCTGGTGGGCAAACTGTGCCCAGAGCAAAAACATAGCTATATTCAAAATAAATAGCCCGGTGCAAAACCAGCTGAATATAGCAAGTGAAGGAATCTGGGCAAACAGGTCCAGGAGTGCAGGGCAAACATTGCCCAGGATTAAGACAGCACTGAATATAGCAGAGAAGGCAGCACTGAATCTAGCAATCAGACAGAGGCAGTGCAAACACCCGCAGAAACAAAGTGTCAGAGGTGTAAGCAGCTGTCCAGGAACACAGGAAAGCAAAACAACCCAGCCAGACACAACTGCAGTACTAGTGAAAGGAATGGAATAACCTGGAACCACAAGTGAAATCAGAATACCACAGAACACTGTCAAATCCCAAGTCCACCCCAAAAAGACACAGGACACAGGAATGTCAAGCATAATAAAGTATAATGCAAAAGTGAACAGTTAAGGCACAAAGGCAACATGAACATATATACAGAAAAACAAATCAAAACATAGCAGAACACCGTTCAGTAAAAATGGGGTGCAAGAAAAACATAATGAAAGGGAAAAGGGCAGACGTAACAAAGGGACTGAAAACAATGGGGAAAACAACAGTAACAGTGCAAACAGGCAAATGTTAAATACAGAAACAGAACAATGGGGTAAGAATGTGGATGGGAGAGGGATGTGGAAATAGGAAGAAATGGAGGGGAACAGGATGGCAGATACAGGGCTAGGGACAGTGGGCCAGGGACAGGAAGCAGGCTAATGGAAAAAGTATGCAGGGGTTAGGTGCGGGCAGGCGCTGGCAGACGTTCCTCCAGGATGGCTACAACACGCCTTGTCTCAGCAATCAAGACAGCTTGCTGTTCGATTAGGGTACACTGTTGCCGCACCAGCCTCCTTAACAGCTCCTCTGTGCCTTCACCCTCTTCTGGACGGGTGGCCCACAGTGACGACTGACATGGACCTACAGGAGAAAGGGGGACCATATCAGGGCATGACGATGACACAAAAGCACCATGTACCATCACATGGTGGACAGTATGCCCCAACAACCATGCCCATGTGCTAGTACAGAACAAACCACAACACACACTAGCATGTGCCTGCAGGACAAGGCAGTACGTAACAGGCAGCATGCAACACCCCAATGTACATGGATATGCATAGATGTATGCTGAGAAGCCCAACAACGTGGAGGCCAGCCAGCACAGTGGCGTGCAGACTGTAACAGTGCAAACAGACAGCCACCCCCAGAGCTGTGAACGACAAGTGGACACTGAATGACATGCACATGGGATGACACATGGTGGGACATGCTGCCCATGGTCACACAGCTATGATACACAATACAGATGACACCAACTGGAGAAGGTGCCACAGCCCCAACCAGGTGTGTAACCACACATGCCTGTCCCGTACACCCCCAACAGTGGCCCACCCTCACTGCTGCCCTCCACAAGAACTGTAGAGACCCAGCCAAACTACCACCCATGATGCTATAATACAGCAGCTGTACAAATGATGACAGGAAGCCCTGAACAGATGGGTGACTGACATAAGTGTGCAACAGTGGCAAGTGACACAGATAGAGACTCGACATGGACCACAGAGACCTAATGACCACAGAGGACAATGACACTGGCAACAGAACAGTAGGGAATGCAGGACAGGTAACCAAGCAGTACACAACCAGGGGAAGTGCCAATGCCCACCCACACCACTTGCCACAACAGAAGGGTGAGGGGCCCACAGTGGTGAAGAGAATGGCACAGTGCTGTGCCACCACCCATAGTGGCAGCACCGTGAAGGCGCACATGCAAGAAGACACACACATGTGAAACAGAGACACCGGCCACAGTCCACCAGTGGCAGTGCAGCGGGAGGCCAATGGCATGCACAGGGCAGTGTCACCCTGGTGGTCAAGGCATGGCGAGGCACACACCCACACCTGTGAGAGCAGCATCTGCCATAGGGCCTGACAACCAGCACACCATGCTACCACAGAACAACTCCTGCAGCACACCTGCATAATATGTGCACAAACAACATGCACTGCAGGGACAGAGGGACAGCACCCTCTAGGGGACGATGGCCCCCACAACAGAGCTTGAGCCCACAGGCAGGGGTGTAGCCAGGGAGACCACAACTGCACACCATGTGGATACACTGCCACCCCCTCCCCACTGTTAGGGTGGGCTACCCCACCCCGGAGTGTAGCCTGACAATATACAAACGTACACCAGGACTGTGTCTGTTGCCGCCAGTGGCATACAAGATACAATGTATGAAACCCATGACAGTGGGCGCTGCCCTGCATGAGTAAATGCAAAGCCATGCATTGCTCCCTAAGACACCCACATACCAGCCCACAACCTGTACAGCTATAATGGCCATGGGATACACAGACAGTTATAGTGACCAGTCCTCCTAGCATAGACCACAATGAATTAAACACAGAAAGGTACAACATTGTCGTTGTTAGGCGTCATACATAAAGTAAGAAGTTCATTGCCTATTGGCCAACTCCCCACCAGAAATCAAACAGCCCATCATTGAGTGCTTGGAGGATGCCTGCCGACACACATGCTGCAACAGGCACACATGCAATGTACAGCCACACAGACCCGTGTGGCACCATAGTCCCAAAGGACCCCTCCCCAACAGCCCCGTGCATGTCGGCCACGGAGGTCGGACAAGGGCACACAATAACATACCCGTGTCCATGCCACCATGACAGTACACTGGCAGGGAGATACATGCACCACATGACACAGTGTCCCCCCGCACGCCATGGTGTGCATAGCCCTGGAATGCGCTCACAACATGTCCTGCACAGATACTGATATGTTATACGTGGTACTGTAAATGAGACATGCCATGAGAGGTGGAGAACATTGTTGCCATGGCAGATAGGACAACAGCAGCAGCAACAGTAACAGGTGGCACGACAGGCCGA
The DNA here is from genome assembly GCA_016271365.2 of Neoceratodus forsteri. NCBI lineage: Eukaryota > Metazoa > Chordata > Ceratodontiformes > Ceratodontidae > Neoceratodus > Neoceratodus forsteri. The sequence goes on along the minus strand of CM057455.1, from coordinate 1,489,360,965 downwards.
CCCCAGTAATCCCCCACCCCCAGGCATGATGACTGGCCTACAGCCATGCAGAGACATGCATCATCCTTCCACAATGGTGGCCATAACAGCAACATGACGCACATGGCAGTACAAGGCAGATATCAGTGCACATGGCGGCAATGGCAACAATACTTAAGACTCACAGTAAACCATGTCTCAGGCCTCACAGCAGAAGGCAAGGCAATGGAGGCAAGGGGGACAACAGAAATGCACGCAGCCATATCACATCTGGCCTGGATTACCTAGCCAACTGGGCCACGACACCAGACACAGCACTGTAGTGCAGGGGTGTAGCCAGACATTCACATGTTGTACACACAATCCCCAACAGCCACACTCCCCTTACAAATTATGTACTCATCAACTCCAAATGGTACACCCCTTCCAAAAGGGTATGATGTCTGTCAGATGATTCCCCTACTCTCTAATGAGGTTATACATGTATCTGTCTCCTACACAACAGCATTTCAAACAGGGCCACACCCCAGTGGCCTACAGTGACCCAAAATGTATGGTGTAGTTAGTAACTGTTGACAGAAAGGCAAATAGATTGGGACATGCACTCCACAAAACTGTACACAAATGTGTACAGTGCATATGCCTGGCTACACCCTTGCTCTACTGCCTGCCCTGTAAAGTCAGACACATAGTAGAAAAGCATAATATCACACAGTACTCATGCAACACACCCCTTTCACCGTCACTGCTCTCCGCCATGCGCTGTGCCATTGGAGGCACCCTGCGCCTGTCGGTGGATGGCCCCTGTCCGGTCTGCATCTCGTCCCTCCTGTCTCCAGTGTGTCCTCGGCACTCTGCAGTGGGAAGAGGGTACAGCAGCATTACTACAATATCAGCCACCACAGTGCGCTAAAGACCACCCTGTACCCCAGTGGTGTAGCACAACACACGCATCACTGGCACACAGGTGCAGTGCACCACCAAAGCCATGCCAAGCATGACACGGGTCAGTGCACACCGTCTATCCCTGTCCCACACAGTACACACCGAATGGATGGGTGGACCCCATGGCACATGAGCAACATGTCCAGCACAGCAACACACATGCACACAAGCACACCGTGGAACACACAGCCCCACCACCCATGCCAGCAGTGCCGTGACAGTCATCACTTACCTGGCACAGGCACAGTCCCCTCCTGAACTATCACCCTGCAGCGTTCAAGCAGTGGGCACTGCCTGCACTTGATGTCAACGTAGCGATGGCAGCACTTCTCACCATCACGGGGTATACCCGTGATAGCAGTTAGGCAATGGGCAATTGAAGCCCAGACCTGGCTACGGGGAAGGTGGCCCTCCTGGACTGGTCCAAATAGGCACCGACGGTGCCTCTCAGTCAACTTCACCAGCTTGGCCGTCTCCACCTCATCCCAACACCTGTCACGGCCCACCACTGCCCTTTGCCTACGTCTCACAGACAGTGCTGCTGTGGAAGGGGGCAAATTAACCAGTGGAACAGTGTAAAACCGACTGGTCACACACCCTGACACTCCCTAGCACTGCAGTCTAGCGCCACGCAGATGTATTCCGTAGCGCCACGCTAACAGGAAGTGTTCACAATGCACATGTGTGACCCCTACCATGACCCTGGGCCCATGTACCACGCATGCGTGTAGCGCCACGTTAATGCTGTTTAGCGCAGCACTACATCTCGCTATGACAGGTTGATAGCATGGACAAGGGGCCTCATGAGCATGCGTACTGCACATAGTGCAGTGCTAGTTGGCTAGCGCGGCGCTGATCCTCCAATAGCCCTGCGCTGGCCTTTGCCCAGCGCTGCTGTGCTAGCGTGGGGCTATTCAGAGCCATATTCAATGGGTGTATGCAAATGGGGGTACTTGTGTATGCATGGGGCAAACCGTGTGATTAGCATATCATTATGCACTCATTTACATGACTAACAGGCCTGATTGCCTGGGTGGGCTATAAAAAGGGCAAGCAGTGCAGTACCAGTGTTGTGTTGTGGTACTGCAGCGTGATTACAGCAGTGTGAATGTACAAAATGGACAAAGATATCCAACAGGAGGATGAGCAGCGAGAGGCAGGTATGTATGACCACAGTGGGACCACTACCGTCCACTGCATTGTGCACATTCCCCTGCAGGTAACTGTTCCATGTGCCACTGCCTGCACAATGTGTCTGCCAGCCAGGTGCACTAGCGCACTACCATGATGGTGCACCGACTTGTCTCCATGGATGTGTGGCGTGATGGCCTGTGCCCCCCCTGCAGGACGTACACAGTGTACCAGCGATGTGCCGTCCCATGCAGCATGGTGTCCTGACATTGCTAGCGCACTTGTCCATGCAAACTCTGTGATGCTGAAATGGGGCACAACACAGTCATGGGGATTCATGGCAGACACAGGCCACAGCAGTGCACATGTGTGTACACTGCTCACTGTCCATACATGGGACAGACGGTGGCAATGTGGGTGTGTGCACCGTACAGGCACATGCAGCGATCTGATATGTCCATGTGGCCTGTGGCACTGTAGGGGATGATATCGTGATGTCTACTGTGTGATGCACTGCAGCACTGACACAGCCAATGACACCTGTACCCTCTTGATTATGCCATAGGTGTGGTGGCCCGACAGGAGCGCATCCGTGCCCACAAATTCTCTCAGGATGAGTTGAACACCCTTGCACATGAGGTGAAAGAAAGGGAGCACGTGTTACACACACACAGGGCCACCGATGCTGTTGTGCATCAAGCTTGGAAGGAGGTAACTGCAGCTGTGAATGCGGTCGGGGGCCGTGGAAGAACAACAGAAGCAGTTTGGAAAAGATGGAATGACCTCCTGCGACGTGCGAAGGAGGAGGAGGCACACCGACAGAGGGACAGGACCAGGACCGGTGGTGGTCCACCTGAACACCAGCAGCATATGGAGGAGCCACACATGGCGGTGGTGGCATCAACACTGCAGATGGTGGCAGTGACAGGCATGCCAGGTGGTGGTTGTGAGACGACCCTCATACTTCCAAGGCCAGGTCTGTATTCGCATGTGTAACCCCTGTATGTGGTGCAGGCAAGGGTGCACTGTCATGCTGTTGGTGTCCTGCACAGGGTGCACTGTATCCTGCTGAACTGATGCCTGGCATGGCCATGGTCACTGTGGGGTGGGTGGGTGCGTGTTGTCACGGGCTTGTGTGAAGGGGGTACCTGTCCTGAGGGCTGCATGGTGTGGTGGTGGTAGCGGTGGTGGTGTTTGGCCACAGTGTCCATGGATGGGTGACTGACCCTATCCCTATTCTCTCCACAGCACTCTCTGACAGGCCTGCACCACTACAGGATGTGCCATGGATGTTCAGCCAGGTTCCCGATGTCGTGGAGGAGGTGGATGAGGAACGTCCATCAACATCTGGACTATGTCAAGCTCAGGGCCACACGGACCCAATGCATGTGTGGCATTCCCGTGGACAGGGCATGCAACTGCCTGGGGGGGGTCACACCTCACTAGGGGTGTTAGGGTACAGTGGGCACCTGGATGCTGCACACACAGAGGATGATGGGGTGGGAGAGGTACTGCTGGTCACTGTCACCAGTGCAGATGACACTGATGTCTCCGACTATTCTCAGCACCTGGCCATTCCTGTGCCAAAGGATGCAGGGGGTGGGGCTGCTTGCAGGCCATGGAACAGGTCACAGTGGTTCCGTAGGTGTCACCAGTGTGGCTGTACCTGAATACATGGTGGTGAGTGGTGTGGGAGATATTGCAGGACAGCAGGGTGTGCAGTGTCAAACACATGCTGGGGTTAACGTCCATACAGTGCCACGGACCACTGCCAGTAGTAGCCAGCAGCTGGATGTACCAGTTGCTCCATTGCCACAGGCACCACTGCCAGCTGCTGCTGGAGGTTCTGTGCCTCTGGTGCATGAAGGCCATGGTGCCCGGCCACTCCTGCAGGCTGCTGTCACCTCCCAGCAGGAGGCCCATCTGGACCTGCATGCCATGTGACGTGAGCTGTGACATGAGCTGGGTCAGATAAGGGAGGCCATTTCAGTGGGCTTTGCCCATGCTGAGCAGCAAGCAGAGGACAGGTTGGGCTGCCTGGTGGGTGCCATAGACCATGGCTTCTCTGGCTTGACTGCTGCAGTGGTGGACATTGGTAATGTCATGCGTGGTGTGCCTGTTGGTCGCCAGCATGGGATGGTTGGCCATGGTGCAGATGGCAGAGGGGCACAAAGGCAGGCACACCATGGCTGCAGGGCTGACACTTGTTCCAGCTTGGCTGCATCATGCACTCCACCTGCAACCCAGCGGCACCGTGGCCATCCATCCACCCTGTCGGTCTCCACCATCCCCGGGGGCACAGGAGGTCAACACTGCCTGCCTCCCCTTCCACTTCAGCTTTGTCCTCTGCACAAAGCACCCCAGGGTCTATATCCCATGGTACGGGTGCATGGCGCATGCGTGGGTGTCGGCTTCGGTGATGCCTACAATCTGTCTGCAGTACTATGCATGCATCTCCCACATGCATGTGCAGACGTGCACACACACACACACACTCCCACCAACACAGTTGCCCTCCTTACCCTCACAGCACACATCACACTTCCCCACCAAGAATACACCATTTGTGTGTGTCCCCCCCTCCATGTATGTGCTGCACAATCCCGGCCTCACACCACATGCACACATTATTTGTCTGTTACACTGGGTTTGTTTACTGATGTGATTGTTGGTGTCAGCGTTATGTTAGTCTGTGCACATTAAAATGATAATCACTTGTACTCTTTCAGGTTGTTGTGCAGTCTGTACTTACCCTCTGGTCTGTTGTAGTGTCCTGATGATGTTGTCCCGGTGCTGTATGGCTCTGCGTGCCATGCGAGGGTCCCTCCTCTCAAGTTGCTCCACTATCCCCCTGACCGCTGGCTCTGGCTCACTGTCAGACTGTCCCTCAGGTTCAGGTGCCTGTATCCCACAGTTCTTTGCCATGTTGTGCAGCACACAACAGGCTAGGAAGATACGGCATACCTTCTGAGGTGTATACTGTAGGGCACCGCCTGATGTGTCTAGGCATCTGAATCGCATCTTCAGGATGCCAAACACCCTCTCTATGATGTTCCTTGTTCTGGCATGTGCCTCATTGTACAGCTCCTCGGCCACTGTGGCCGGTTGGAGTACTGGTGTCAGCAGCCAGGGTCGCAGGGGATAGGCACTGTCCCCTGTCAAGAAATGTATACCTGTTAGTGCCGTACTGCGGTCTGTCAGCTGCTGTCCTGCACCTCTCTGTGGCCCTCCCACACTCCTTCCCTGGCCTGCAATGCCTGCCCCCATCCATGCTGTTGTGTGTATGCCTTGTATGCTACAACTCACCGACTAGTTGCCCACTGGGTATCCTGCCCTCCTCAAAGGCCTGGCACAGCTGGGACTGGTGCCAGATGAAGGCGTCGTGGGCACTGCCGGGGTACTGGGCATAGACATTGCTGATGCGCCCAGCCGCATCGCACACCACCTGGCAGTTGATGGAGTGGTACCCCTTCCTGTTGACGTACATGTCACTGCCATCACCAGGTGGTGCACGGATGGGGACATGGGTGCAGTCAATGGCACCCAGTACAGATGGTAGGTGCGCAACTCGATGGAACTGATGCATTGTTTCTCTACACTCTGCTGCCATGCTGGGGAATACTATGAATTCCCTAGCATGTGGCAGGAGAGCCTCTAGGAACTGGGTCAGGAGACGTGAGGTGGCAGACTGCGTTACCTCAATGGTGTCCCCCGTTGGTCGTTGGAATGTCCCTGTGGCAAGGAAGCACATCTCTGCTGTCACCTTCTCCTCCACTGTCATGGCATGACTGCGTCTGGTATTTGGGTGCAGCTGCTCATGCAGGAGTTCACAGAGCTGCCTCAACATTCCCATGTTCATCCGGTACCGGTCAATGATGTGGTCATCAGGCAGGGTCTCGAAGGAGACCCTGGGCCGATACAGCTTGTTTGCAGCATACCGTCTCCTTGGCCTGCGTTATGGCCCATGTTGTGCCTGCTCCCTCTCCTCCTCCTCCACTACAGCTGCCATCAATGGCAGCATCACTGCTACTGGCACTGCACACATTCCCACGTCCTGTGCTGGTCCCTCCTCCTCTGTGTTTTGCCCTGTGTTTAGACCAGCCTTTTATAGGTGGTAACTAAGCAGCGCTAAGTGCCGCTATGTATCCTAGTCCGGCGCTGGACCTTTGAATATCCCCTTGAGCGTCTCTCTTGGCCCCCCCTTCTTTTTGCCCCTTGCATACATTAGTGGTTTGCCCTGCTCTAATGCTGTTAGCGCGCGCTAACTGGTCCTTTGAATATGGCAGGTCCGCGCTATTCCGGCACTATTGCCATGCTATTGGTTTGCGCGCCACGCTATGGTTTGAATATCTGGCCCCAAGTGTTAAAACACATTTTGGGTAGGATTTGAGAAATGACAGCTGTCACAGTCATGAGGTGGTCTAAAAAATGGCTATGTTGAAAAGCTGGGGTCAAACTACTGAAAATTACCACAGTTCGAGCATGTGTTGAAAAATTGCAACGTAGACTCATAACTTTGCTTTTTTCTCATATTTTTACCCAGATTTTCAACATAGCCTTCTTATGACCCCACATAGCCTTCTTATGTGCCCACCTCATGAACAAGGGCAGAGAAAATATTCAAATCCTGTCTAAAAGGTGATTTTGCGCCAGAAATGCAAAAACACATTTTGACCAGGATTTGAAGAATGACAGCTGTCACATTCATGAGGTGCTGTGAAGAAATGCATGTGTTGAAAATTTGGGGTCAAAATACTGAAAATTGCCAAAGTTATGAGCCTGCATTTGTAAATTTCCATGTACAGTAGGCTCAGAACTTTGCTGTTTTTTAATATTTTTACCTCAAATTTTTAACATAGCCTTCTTATGGCCCTACCTCATGAACAAACATGGAGAACATTTTCAACCCTTGCCTGAAAGTTGATTTTGTGCAGTGACCATGAAATCACCTTTCAGGACAGATTTGCCTAATTTGACTGCCAATGTTCAAGAGGTGGGGCCCCAAAAAAGGCATGTTGAAAATTTGGGGCAAAAATATTCAAAAATGACCAAGTTATGCCAGTAAGTTAAAAACCCCATTGAAATACATTGAACCACATTGTTGATTTCTTCAGTTCATGGTCTGGCTTTGAAGAGTGAAGATGTGTCTGTGGTCCAGAGAGGATTATTGCGTTGGACCCCCGGTAGGTAAGTAAGGGCTTCGGGGGGGTGCTGGGGGTTGCTGAGTGGGAGGGGAGGGTGGCAGGACACAAATGGCAGCAACAGACATTGATGGATGGTTTTCTTTTTACAGAATTATAAAAAAACTGCGATGGATGATTTTCTTTATTTCAGGTAGTGACACCATGGATTGGGCACCCCCAGTATCGATGGTATGTTTGGCAGCACCGGAGGAGGGCTCCTGGGTGTTGTAGAACCAAATTAGGTAGGGTGGGAGGGTAGCAGCTGGCACAGGGGATTGGACAACCCCATGCCAGAATATTAACTTGTGTGGGCTGGGCTTGGGGGGGACAGTTACAGTGGTGGCAGCAACAGACATGGATGGGCAGTATTTTTTTTACTCTTTCTCTCCCCTGGTGGCCCATGTTCAGAAGTACTCCAGTCCCATCCTTAGATGTCTGCAGGCACCAGCTTCGTCAGTCATTTATTCTCCCACCGGGGATCTGCAGGGGTAGGGCTCACTCCCACCACTCTCGGGATCCAGTTCTGCTGGTCCAACTGGCCAAGAGCAGTGCCTGCCATCATCCAACCACTGGCAGTTTCCCTTATGTTTTTCTCCCTGCAGATAGGGGCATGCTGGAACCCCACTGGCAGTGCCATGCACGCTCCCATATGCAGCATGCCAGGCAACTTCCCTGCCTCTGCCCCTCAGTCTGGCAGTGTCAGTATGCCAGCCCCTAGCCTCCGCTAGGGGCCAGGCTAACACCAACTGCTGTATCCCCCCTCCTTGGAGAAGGAGAGCTGTCCTGGGGACACTCGATCCTCCTTTTCCCCGGCCGGTCCCAGGCAACCTGCTTGCACCATGAACATGGGTAACCAGCATGGCAGAAGGTAAGGCATGGATGTCTCAGCCCTCTACACCACTGGACCGACCTTATCACTAGATAGTTTTGATTTTTACAGAGCGTATTTAAAAAAAAAAAAACTACAGGAGATGGTTTTCTTTATTTCAGGTGGAGACACTGGGGGATTTTGCACCCACAGTGTCAGTGCTACATTTGTCAGCACTGGGGTGGGCTTCTCTTGCAGAACCAAAATGGATGGGGATAGCAGCCAGCACAGGGGATTGGGCACCCCATGCCGGAATAGTAACATGGGTTGGGCTGGGGGGGGACAGTTATGGTGGCATCAACAACAGATATTGATGGATGGCTTTCTTTTTTTCAGGGTGTATTTACTATGAAGGATAGTTTTCTTTATTTCGGGTGGCAACACTGGGAGATTGGGTACCCCAGTGTCAGTGTAATGCTTGGCAGCACCAGGGTTGGGCTCGCCAGTGTCACAGAAGTAAAATGGAGAGAGTGGGGGGTAGCAGCTGGCATGGGAGATTGGGCACCCCTGTGCTGGAATATTAACATGGGCTGGGCTTGAGGGGGGACAGTTATGGCAGTGGCAGCAACAGACATAGATGGACAGTTTTCTCTTTTATAGGGTATATATGTAAAAAAAAATATTAGGGATGGTTTTCTTTATTTCAGGTGGTGACACTGGGGATTGGGCACCCCCAATGTTGGTGCTATGTGTGTGGGAGGGGGTGGGGTGGCAGGTGCAGAGTGGGAGGGTTGAGTGGGAGGACAGTAAGGGTAGTGGCAGCAACAGACATCAATGGATGGTTTTCAGTTTTGCAGGGTGTAATTCTTTTTTTTTATTTTTTATTTATTGTTTATGCTCATGTTCCCTTATCTCTGTGGCTTGCCATCTGAGGACTGTATTGGTGGGGGGGGGGGCATAAACTCCAGGTCTGGATCTTGGCCCCCATCCTGCCTCAATTTACCCCTCAGGGGGAAGGTGGGAGACTACTCTCCACCTGTACCATGTGTTGGGCCTCCATCTGACCCAGGACTACACCACACCCCCACCAGCCCCATACTCTGGCAAACTGTGGGACCATTGTCCTGTTTTCTCCCACACCCTGAGGATGTTGGCCATCGAGGGGATCTGGGGAGACAAGCGCACGCTGAGACGTGACGCCACTCCAGATTCCAGCCAATGTCCAGCCCTCCCTCATGGTGCCCTTCACTGCACCTCCACCCATGTGCACCCAAGTGGCGGCATTGCAGCGGGAGTGGCATCCCTCCCTCCCCAGAGGAGGAGAGCGTCCCTTGGGCGCTTGATCCTCCTCCCCCTGGCTGACACTCCAGCTTCCAGGGCTCTCTACTGAACCTGAATCGCCAGCGTCGCATGTGATAGGGCTACCACTGCACCGGTGGGCCAGCCTTGCAGGGTGTAATTCAACATCAGCAGGCTGATCATGACAGATCAGATGTGCTTGCTTGCCAGCATTATGTAGATCAAAGGAAAGAGCCAACCTACGGTTGGGCTGGCTCTCTCCTTTGAACTGCATGAAGCTTCTGCTCAGCAAGCCAGAATACTATCTTGACCAGCCTGGCTGATGATTGCTGTGACACTGACAAGCCCCTTGCAGACCACTCTGCACTGGACTGACAATGTCACACCCCTCAAAAGCCACTCTGGTAACAAAATGTTCGCTGTGTGTGTGCACACGGTGAACTTAAAAATGACCATTGGCACGAACAACAACAAAGAAGGCTTGATATTTCAACATTTTTTAGAGATCATAATGCAGTTTAATGCAGAGGTGACTTGTGGTTTTCAGGCAATCTTCCATTTTAGCTGAGGAGGGTTGTCATGGTGAGCAGTCAGATGACTGTGTCAGACAGGAAGGGGGGAAAAAAATGCAATGTTGGTGTTTTTTCTGTCAGTAACAATGCCACTTTTTATGCAGAAACATTTACATAGAAATGTGAAAACAGGCAGGAAGATTATTAAATTGTGCAGAGATAAGAAACATGCCATCATTCAGTCAGGCTTATACTGAATGAAGGGTTGGGGATTCTTGTGCGCAGGTGGTTGATTAAAGATTTTCACTGACACTCCCTGATGAAACATATTTAGGCTTGAATAGCATCTGCAGGCTTCTCAAGTTGCTGTACGTAGATACCTACAGTAGGCTGACGTCTGGGATACAGAGGTTGTAGTTTGTGATGTTGAAATTGGTGGTGGCTACAGTGAGGAGGAGCAGGAGGAGGCTCGAGGCACATAAGAGGAGATATTTGCCATGGGGGTTGCCAGGCAGTGGTTGAAAATCTAGAAATGAGGCCCTGTATTTTTCACTAAGAACTGAATATTATGCTTTGTATATTTCTATGGTTGGAGATCAGCTGGGCATCAGTAGGCGGTATGTTGGCATTAATTAGTCTTTGTATTGATTTCTTCTGAGTGCTGTGATTTGTGATGCATTTTATTCTGTGGTGGTCCTGCACTGACCTTCACCTTGTGCATCATCTCACATAATTAATTCATACCAGTCTTCATGTTATGATACCACAGAGAGATGCTAGGTTTGAAATTCATATTCAGTGCAAGGTAGGATGGGGCATCATGTGCGGGGGTACTTCTTGGATGATTAGCTTTGTAGATATCATAGGTCAGCATAGGGTTTCTCTCTGGAGTTGTGGAGTTCTCATAAATTTAAGGCTTTACTGGCCTGATGCCACTGGGTTTTTCTTCTGTCCATGTTTTGGTTTGCTTCTCACTGTATTCTAAACATCTGTTGCCTTCTGAGTCTCTACTATCAGTTATATCACCCCCGGAGAGATTGTGTTTGTTCCTTTGTCCTTTAAAGTGAATTTCATGCATGTAAGCTCCCCCCCCCCAGTCTAGGGAATTTCTGGCAATGGAAATTGGCTCTCAGGGAGGGGCACACACCATGAACCTTTATATTGCCAGACATCATGTGTCATAAAGAGTGGAGACTCACTGAACGTTGCGCTGTGGCCAGGTGCTCCTTCTTATAGTTTGTCTCCTTTGATTAAGCCTCTTCTGTACAGCTCTGCCATCCTCATCAAGCTGCAAATGACCTCTATGTTTTCAACCGTTCATAGGCCCAGAATGGCGATCTTGCTGTGTGTGTTAATACTGCTGCAGAGACAACTTAGGTTGTAAGCATGATCTCACATGAATTCTTAGAGCAGGAGAACCACAAACCGAAGTGAGTGATTCTGCAGTGATATCCTAAGAATGTAAGTGACACCACTCTTATAACTGTAAGAGTGGTCTCGCCAGAAGTATCAAACTAGTATTGATTGAGCTTAATCAATAATATATTGCATTTTTAAAAACCTTACCTGCCGTGTGTCCATTTCCAGAGCAGCTGCAGGTGAGGCAGCTATTCACAGAATAAGAGTGTCTCATGCATGGAAAGGAGTGCCGCAATTGAGTCGGAAAGATGCCTCGATCTGTAATGGATGAATATGTTACCGTGGTAACTTTGATGGACATTTAAACTAGCTGAGGGGGTGGCAGAAGAAATTGGGGAGGCAGTAACTGCCACCCCCACAGGCTAAAGTAAGGAGAACCTGAGGGAAGAGAAGTACCTCAAGGTGCAAACTAGTAAAGGAAGCAGGGTGGTAGAAATGGAGGAGAATGGAAACAGTAGCATTAGAAATGGTGGGGGGGAGGAGGAAGGGCAAAAAGGGGGGTAATAATCAGATTGGTAACAAAATCTGGAAGGCCATGTGCGTGAATGCTAAAAGTCTAGGAAATAAGATTCTGGACCTAGAGGCCATCATAGTAGAGGCCGACCTGGGTACTGTGGCCATTATCAAGTCATGGTACACTGAAAACCATGACTGGGACTTGATCATATTAGGCTATACTCTGTTCAGAAAGGACAGGGTAGGAAGAAAGGTTGGGTGCTTTATTTGAAGGAAAGCATAAAGGCAACAGAGAAACAGGGAATATGGGGCGAGGGAGGGCAGAGGCACTGTGGGTTACCCTGGAAAGGGGGAACAGAGCTACTATTCACATTGGTGGGATCTACTGACCTCCAACACAGGGAGAGGAGTTAGAGTACTGATGGAAGCAATTGCCAGGGATGGCAGAAAAGGGGGAGGTGTTGCTGGTGGGGGACTCCAATCTGCCAGATACAGATTGGAGCCTCCCAGGAACATCATAGACTCCCTGCAGGGGGCATTCTTCAGGCAATTAAGCAGTGAACCTACTTGTGATGGTGCAGTACTAGACCTGGTACTCACTAACAGGGACAGTGTAGCAGATGTCAATGTAGAAGGCCACCTGAGGATCAGTGATCACAGTATAGTGTAATTCAATATTTATTTGTTTAATTATTTATTTATTGAATTGATTCACTAGGAAAGGCACACTGAGCAAAACGATGCTCATCTCCCGGTGTGACCTAGGGGAAGGGTACAAGGGGAGGATAACATGCAGGTTATCAATAACAATTAAACAGTTATATAGAAGAGGATGGAATATTTGGTTACAACATTGGTAACAGTCAGCTAAAAGCATATACCAGAGGTATACATACAACTTCCAGACATATATACATACTTACATACATACAAACATTGGGTACAGATTGGTGCTGTAGATTAACACTTGGGGCTAAATCTAGGCGGGACAGAGAGAGTCAAGAGTAGGTGAGTAAGTGACATTTTTTATGTATATGCATATATATATATATATATATATATATATATATATATATATATACACACATACACATATACATATAAGCCAGCTTCCAAGGATAGGGTGGTGCCACTGATCAGGTGGTGGAAACTGGGGGGGGGGACATTAATTTATTGAGTGCAGGCACAGTTTACCGTGAGGTAATTTGCCAGTGCAGTTGATAGGGAATGGGTAGAAGAAGAGTGATGAATTTGAGGGGGGAGAGCATTCCAGAGTTTCTGGAATCAGTGCGAGAAGGCTGTTTGTCCATTAGAGGTCTTTCGTCTGGAAATATTTAGTAGTTGGGTGTCAAGGGACTAGAGGGCATGGGGGGGTGGGAGCTGACAACAGTATGGAGGAGAGGTAGGAGGGGAAGGCGCCAAGCCAGAATTTTGACACAAACTTGGAGCAGTGCAGTTGTTGATGATTTTTGAGGGATGGGAAGGCGAGGGAGCGGTAGAGGTCACAGTGGTAGGAACGGAGGGGGGCATCAACATTGAAGCGGCAGAAAGTGTTGAAAAGGGGGTCTAGTTTAGATAAGATGGATTTAGGTGCCACGCTGTAGACTATGTCACAGTAGTCTAAGGAAGGGAGGATCATCTTCTGCACTAGTTCCCACCTAGCCGAAAAGGGGAGGCTAGAGCAGTTCCTGTAGAGGGCACCTAGCTTGGGGCGTAGTTTTTTTAAGATTGCGTCAATGTGGTCGGAGAAGGTATGGTGATGGTCGAGCATACCCCTAGATACCAGAAGGAAGTGACGTCCGCCAGTGTTGTCCCATCCAGAGTGTGAAAGGAGGGGAGGGAGGGGAGTCGGAATAGCCACTGACTCGTGCCGAAGGACATGGTGACAGTTTTTTTTAGCATTGAGAGACAGCTGGTGCGACCTGAACCAGAGCTGGATTTTATTGAAGTCTGTCTGGAGTTTGGATGCTACTTCTTCTGGGGAGGTGCCGGTGGCAAATAGGATGGTGTCATCCACGTACATGTGAATAGATGAAGCTGTGCAGATTTGTGGCAGGTTGTTGAGGAAAATGGAGAACAGGATGGGGCCAAGTACCAACCCTTGGGGAACACCAGTAGTCACAGGGAGGGGGGAGGATGTGGCATCAGCAATTTTTACTGACGGTGTTCCTCCTGAGAGGTAGGCACTGAACCAGTTAGTGGCTGAGATAGTGAGGCCTGCATCCGAGAGGCTTGTTAACAGCAAGGGGTGAGAGACAGTGTCGAAAGCTTTAGCAAGGTCGACAAATATTGCCGAGGAGATCTGCCCTCTATCCATTTAGAAGAGGATGGTGTCAGTGAGTCTTAACAAGGAGGATGCAGTGGAGTGGCCCTTTCTGAAACCAGACTGAAATGGGGTGAAGAAGTTAGAGTCGGAGAGAAAGGAGGTAAGTTGGGCGAGTACCAGGTGTTCTTGTAGTTTTGCAGGGACTGGGAGGAGAGAGATAGGGCATTAGTTTGAAGTGGAGGAGGGGGAGCCCCCTTTAGTGAGGGGAATGATAACGGCATATTTCCAGGCTTGTGGGACAGCAGCAGTGGTAAAGGACAGGTTTAGGAGATTGGCAAGAAGTGTTGCTATGGCTGGTGCAGTGAGGTGAAGGAGCTTGGTGTCCACCCCGTTGGGAGGAATTACTTTTAGATGGGTTTAGAACCAGTAGGGCATCAAGGGCTTCAGTTTGTGTGATAGGTCAGAAGGAGAGAGTGCAAGGCCCTAGCACGTTCGAGGCTCCTGTGGTAGGGTCGGGTGGAGCAGTGGGGGGCAGGGAGGAGAGGAGAGTTGAGGCACAATAGCTAAAGTATGTGTTGAGCTCGTCAGCCACTGCCCCTGGGTCTGAGAAGAGTGAGTTGTTTACTTATAGGAGCGGTGCTGGATTTGCAGCCGGAGGGGAGAAGAGGGAGTGGATGATCTTCCAGAACTTGGACGGGCAATTTAAATTTGACTGGAGGGAGGAGTTGAAGTATTCCGCTTTAGTGAGCCAAGTTGTTCTAGTGCACTTGTTACGCAGCACACGGTACATGGTGAGGTCTTGTGGAAGGCACGAAGATTTATGCATTTGCCATTCTTTGTTGTGTGCATTTTGGCAGGCTATAAGTTCTTGGGTGATCCAAGGCAGGTGGTTGCCACGCACCCTTGAGTGACGCAGTGGGGCATGCATATTCCAGACATTAAGGAACATGTCTTGGAAGTGCATGAGGGCATCGTCAATGAAGCAGAGTGAAGTGGGAGTGGTCCAGTTTGCAAGGGCTAGGTCTTCGAGCGCGGTGGCAAGGTTGAGGGATTTATAGGACCATTGGATTAGAAACCTAGGGGCAGATGTGGGGTGGTGAATTTTTCTGATCAGGTAAATATTGTGGTGGTCACTCAGGGAATCAGGGAGCAGACCAGCTTGGATGACCCAGTGGGGGTGAGTGGTGAGTGCCCAGTCTATTAATGAGTGGTTCTCAGATTTGGGGTTTAGGCGGGTGGGCTCAGTGATGGATTGTGACAGGTTTAGTGCCAAGATGGCAGTACGGGTCTTGCTGAGAGAATGCTATAACCAGTTGTGGTTAAAATCCCCCATGATATGCAATTCCCCCTTTGAAGTTAGGGAGTAGATTTGCATGAGTCGGTTGGTGACAGAAGATGTTGGAGTGCCCGGCCAGCAGTATACACCGGATAGGTAAATAGGGAGTGAGAAGGGTAGATCCAGTTGAACCAGTATAAGTTCATGGGCTTTAGGTTCGGACTTTGTTATAACTATGGAGAAGTGTAGTTCAGCCTTAACATAAATGGCCACACTGCCACCTCTGTTAGCCCTGTCCTGGCAGGTCATGGTGTAACCTGGGATTGAGACCGAGGGCACAGAGATATTTTTGTTTAGCCATGTCTCGGACAGGATGATGATGTCAGGGGCATAGTGGGTTGCAAGTACCAGGAGGGAGTCGAGTCTGGGGGGTAGTATTCTTATGTTTAGGTGCAAGAGGCACAAGCCACATGGGAGGGGTCTGCCACTGGTGTTTGTGGTAGTGGACAAGCTTGGAGAGGGTCCAGGTGAATTTTGCAGGGTGGGGGTATGGTGGGGACCTGGGTTTGGATGTATGTCCCCAGCTGCAAGGAGCAGGAGGGCAATAGTAAGGTAGTGTCCTATAAGTTGTAGCTACCAATAAGTGGTTGAATGCAGTCTTGTATGAGTACGCAGGCAGCTGTAATAGGTATGATGGGAGGTAAGTAGTTGTAGAATTATCCAAGTGTGCAAGGGAGGGAAGAAGAAGGGGCAGAGTCGCGTATTTGAGTGGACCCACTTTAGGCTGAGGGGAGTGGTGGTTGCAGAGTTTGGTGGGTAATGGGACCTTATAAGATCGAACAGGATGGGAGGTTGAAGTTTAGGGGATGTTTGTGGTAAGTTGGGGAGGAGTGGTGGGTGGCAGATGATAAGGATAGCAGGGAGGGATAGGTAATCTAGCAGTAGGGACATGGCTAGTGGCATGCAGCGAGCAGTACTCTAGCAGATCAAGTTGCACCCGTAATTTGGGATTGGCTAGAGTGCTGGATGATGGAGATGGAGAGAGAGAGAGGATTGAGGAAAAAGTCTAGACTGAGTACTGGCTGAGATAACTAGAATGCCAGAAGCTAAATGGTGACCTCTGGTGGCTAATTTATATAAGGAGCAGATGGAAAACCAGGGAGATTGCAATTTGTGTCTCGTAAGAGGAACCACTATAAAGAAAATACCAGCTAAGGGTGGGAGGGTATTGGGAGGAGAGTGGGGAGCAGTCGCGAAGCAACTGCAGGGAACAGCTACTCTTGCGTTGAACCAGCTTGCTTGAAACATCCGCTTGGTGGAAAACAGCTGCCGAAGCTTTTGCCATACCTGGCTGGTTCGGGGGGTGGGGGGGGCAGTTCCTGCACAGCCCTCACGACCTGGGACCCTCGGCGGATCCTTAAGCCAGGGAGACAGAAGGGGAGGTAAGAGAATATTTATACAGCCCAGAAGGAAATGGCAGAGCAGATTAGCATACGAGGCAGCAGCACATTACTTCCTAGAGAATTTCAGTTCTGGTGCAGTTTAAACAAATACAGCATTTAAATCCATTCTGGCACAGTTTAAACAATACAGCATTTAAATCCGTTCTGGCACAGTTTAAACAATACAGCATTTAAATCCGTTCTGGCACAGTTTAAACAATACAACATTTAAATCATCCTAGTCTGAGCTACTTCTGTTTAAACAGGATACAAATTCAGTGTAGAAGCAGTTCAGTCAGAGCAAAAAGATGTAAAATAAATACAACACAAATACAGGTTCCTAGTCTGAGCTAATTCAGTTTAAATAGGATAAGAATGCAATGCAGAAGCAAATTAGCCAGAGCAAGTAAGATGTTAAAGAAATCCAACGCAAATATTTGTGTGGCTACAGTGCTTAAGGATCTACCCCTGTACTAGCGATTCTAGGCATACATGCACAGTAGGAATTAATTTGATGCAGCAGAGCTGACTTCTTCAGTAGTTCAACCATGTTTAGTACTAAGACACTGAGTCTAGCTCACTGCACTCGGGCACAGGACAGAGATTCTCAAAGCAATGATTAAAATTATGTAATGCCTATATAGGAAGCACTGCATCCTCTTAAGGCTCCATTCTGAAAGCACTTAAAGCTATGCTGAGATGATATAAAGTCCAAGTTAAAAAACTATCCCCATTGTTGTGGCAACACAATTCGAATTAAAAATGGCACCACTGCTACTCCTACATTGAAGTAGCTTGCTTGAAACAGCCGTGTGGTGGAAAACAGCTGCCAGAGCTTTTGCCGTACCTGGGTAGTTCGGGGGTGGCAGAGGGCAGTTCCTGCACAGCCCTCGTGACCTGGGACCCTCGGTGGGTCCTTAAGCTGGGTAGTTCTTGGGGTGGGGAAGGGCAGTTCCTGCACAGCCCTCATGACCTGGAACCCTAGGTGGATCCTTAAGCTGAGTAATTCGGGGGGTTGGGGAGGGCAGTTCCTGCACAGCCCTCGCAACCTGGGGCCCTCGGTGGATCTTTAGGTATATAAGTGAAAAGAGGAAGACCAGGGGAGGAATTGCAAGGTTAAAAAGGGATGGGGGGACTGTGAAGAAAGGGACTAGGAAAAGGCAAACATATAAGGATGTCTACGGAATTGAACCACACAAGGGCAAGGGTCCTGGACTTCAGGAGGGCAGATTTTATAAAGATGGGTGAATGCCTTAGGGATGACCTTGCAGAGGGGGATAACATGGGTGGGGTGGGGTGGAGGAAAAGTGGGCAAAGATAAGGAGCACAGAGAAGGCAACACACCACTGCATCAAACAAGGGAGCAAAAGTTAAGAGGAAAAAGAGACAGCTATGGTTTTTAAAAGAGGTGGCTGGAAAAGTAAAGGCTAAAAGGGGTAGCATTCCGAAGATATAAGGAGACGCAGGGGGAGGAGTATAGGAAGAAGTATCAGGAGAAACAGAGAGAGGAGCAGGGAAAGCAGTAAGGAGCAGAAAGGCACAACCTGAGAGAATAGCCCAAGAAGTAACGAATGGGGACAAGACATTTTTAGGTATGTAAGTGAAAAGAGGAAGACCAGGGGAGGAATTGTAAGGTTAAAAAGGGATGGGGGGACTGTGAAGAAGGGGGCCAGGAAAAGGCAGACATCCTGAAAAAATACTTTTGTTCAGTGTTCACAGTGGAAAGAGAAGGGAAGGGGCCACAAAAACGTAAGAGGAGCTCTGGAGGGAGGGAGGGAGGTGGACACTAGTTCTTTTTCAGTGGAGAGAGTTCTAAAGAGGCTGAAAGTGGACAAAACAATAGGGCCATATGTGGTACGACCTAAGGTACTGAGGGAGCTCAGAGCGGTACTGGCTGCACCTCTGACAGTCCTTTTTTTTTTTTTTTTTTTTTTACTTAGTATGCTTTATCCCCTGTCACCTGGTCCACCCCTATCACCTCTCAGTTCCTCCCAGCTGCATGGTATGACTAATTCTGCTGTACTCTCCAGCTACAGTCCCCATGACTTGCCCCCGTGGTGGGGTCCCCCAGGCCAATCCCCATTCGCCCAGGAGGAACTCTAGTAGGGCTGCTAGGTGGCAAGTCCAGCAGGCTGTGCGGGGCCGGTGAGGAGAATGGCATTATCCTGCAACTAAAGGTTTTTCTGTATAGTTGCACCCCTCATCCCATGATATCAATTGCATGCGAAGCGTGCGCATTGCCACACACACCCAACCTACCGACATCATCCTTCCCTCTCCAGGCTCTGGTGTTTGTCTGACACCCAGGGTCACCTGGGCAATGGCACAGCACCAGAGGTATGCATCCTTTCTCCCTCCCCAGAGGTGGAGAGCCACCATGGGCTGCTACATGCCCTAGTGTTTGCACTCTCCATACCGAGCGATTTATGTAAAGTAAGCCTGTAGCCTTTATTACTTTGAGTCAATGTGATGTTTTATACTTAGCCAGTCTCTTAGCTGTGGTGCATGAAGTATTTGTTACCTTTTCTGCTATCTCTTTATAGATATGGTTTACTTTGTACCATGAGAGTCAGCTTAATTGGTTAAACAACTGTGTAATGTTACCAAGTTAGTTGTTTAGATATTTGCATTCACTGGTTGAGAGGTATATTTGGATAGAGTTTGCAATCATTGTATTTTAATTTTTGCTGACTACAGGTGGAGTTTTATGATGAGAGTGTCTCAGGATTACTTCTGTTACACTTCACAAGATGTTCGACGCTATTTTATTATTGTGGGTGGGCATGGACTTTCACATCACAATATGTGATGTTATTAGGAGCAGTGGCACACTAACTGACATTTTTGGATACATTTTAAAGCATCAAGCCAATGGTTAGTGCTGCAATGGGATCGTCCTGCTCATTTGAGGACTAGAATATGATTATTTGTACACACTGCTACATACCAATTTGTGATTTCTGAACCAAGTTTTCTCTGTGTATGTATATGTATATGCATTGAAAATAAATAAACATAAATAAAAAATGTCTGGTCCTTTCTATTTATATCCTTAGGCTCCTCCTACTGAGCAGCCCTAACTGTTGATCCTTTACTATCTACTCTACTCTGCAAACTGCAGTATGCTGTATACATTTCCTAGAGAATTAGTAACGTTTGTCTCCACCTAGCAGAGAAGAAGGGCATTACATGCCAATATGGAAAATTTAACAGTCCCACAGGATTTTTAATAGATGTAGTGCAACTAAAATGTAAGAGATTTATATCCTCCTCTGTAAGTAGCTGAGCTTTCAGGGGCTGTTGCTGTAGCCAAGTTTTTCCAAAAAACTGTTCTTAGCTTTCAGCATTTTGTTGATCTAAGCGAAATTCCTTTCTGTGCCATGGAAAACTGACTGAGGGTACTTCCCTGAATAAAGGTGCCTGTCTGTGTTTGACATCATACCTCTTACTGTTACAGGCTCATACTCAGACCCATCTATTTTTCTTTCTTTTTTTTTTTTTATTTGCACAGCAGATAAAATTAACAGTTATATTATTCAGCTCATTGGGAGGGACTGTTGTCAGTCACCTGTTTCTGTGATGAATGCTTGAAAAAACACTGCAGATCACTGGATTTTTGTTCTTTGCAGTGTTTCTATGTTCTTGCTCCTGAACAGATTTGGCTTTGTAACCTTCTTGCCCAAGTAAAATGCAATTTTGAATGTTGTTGTAACTTGTACAGTCTATTCGACTTCACTGACGAAGGACCAGTGCCCTGTTTCCTTCAGTATTGTCAGTGTTGTGCTTCTGATCGGGAGACTTGTCTTTCTGAATGGGGAAATGGTTACTCAGCTTAAGCATGTAGGTTTGCGCCAGCGCTGTTCCCTGTCAGGAGTCAGCAGTTCAAAAATGTCAGATAGCAATGTCGTAATGACTGGGTATGTCAGACACCATTTTTACAGGGTTTCATCGGAGTAAAATACCAGACTTTATAGTGGATCACCATTTTCCGGATACAGGAAAATTACTTTAAAATGTTAACTAGAAATACGTTAAGTACTATACTTGGGTTGGATCCCATCAAATCAACACTTTTTTCTGGTGTAAATTAAAACTTGCACTTTATTAAAAAAATGCATGGGTTTATTCTTCCACACTGTAAGTGGGACTTTTAAACTATGCTTTTTGAAGTTACAGAAAACTGCATTGTTGAAAGATGCTTATTCTTTTATACACTGTCTCTAGAATATGCAGTTTTCAATAAGTGAGAAATAAAGTGGCAGCATCAAACATGTATTCACAATTTGTGGGGGGTGCTGAGTGATTAATATTATGCAAGGAAGTGTAGTCAGTAGCCATTTACTGGTGGAGATCAGGGTTCTACAGATGGACAGATGGCGGATTATCTGACTGTAAGTATGGCAGACAGTGCCTTCGACTAGTAATTGTTGCCTGATGTGGACAACTGTAAAGTAATACACTTAGAGACAAGTACTACAGATTGCAAGTTGAACGGGAGGATACTGGCTAATAACATGAACTGAGGCAAGGATTATGGGCTCATACAAGGCAAATCCCTAAAGTCACTTGGAACACGATATACAGTATGTTATATTTTATTGTGTATGTAGTTGCTGCTGAATACTGTCTTAATGATTGCAGCTGCAAAAGATAAGTCTCACTTCAATGTGTGCTTAGCAAGTGAACTTGGAACTATAACTGGGCCAGTGTCTACCAGCTGTCAAACAAGGAAATAGACTATGGACATAGATAACAAGCATTTGTCAATGCCGAATGTTGCTTGCTTGTATGTGCTGTTTAGGTATTTGGAAGTGATAGCTCCATGCCTTCCTCCCAAGACATCCACTGTGTCTTTCCATTCAGTATTCACTGAAGAGTGGGAGGGGCAAGGGCCACAGCAGTACAGCAGTTGCCAAGGGGGTGAAGAGGTGGACAATAGTCCATTCAAAGGCAAAAGAGTCCTGCAGGAGCTCACTAAATTGAAGGTGGACAAAGCGATGGAACCAGATGGCATACACCCAAGGATATTAAGAGAACTGCGAAGGGAGATAGCAGTACCTCTGGCAGCCGTGTTCACTGAGTCATTCAACATGAGTGAATAGGAGGAGGGCACATGTGGTCCCTCAACACAAGTCCGGCAGCAGGGAGGAGGCAGGGAACAATAGGCCATTCAGCCTCACCTGAGTAGTGGGGAAGATCATGGAGACATTGCTTAAAGAAAGGAGAGTGGGGCATCTAGAAGCCATCGGAGCCCAGGACCATAGACAACATGGATTCACAGTGGGGACATCATGTCAGACAAATCTGGTTGATTTCTTTAACTGGGTGACAAAGGAAGTGAATCAGGGTGGGGCTGTGAACAACGCTCACCTTGATTTCAGCAAAGCCTTTGACACCATCCCATATAGGAGGCTGATAAACTAGCTGGGTAGGCTTTGCATGGGGGAAAGGGTGGTAAACTGGGTTAGAAACTGGCTAACAGACAGGAGGCAGAGAGTGGTGGTAAATGGGGTGCAGTCTAGGGAGAGGGGGTGACCAGTGGGGTGCTGCAGGGATCGGTCCTGGGGCCAGTCCTGTTCAATGTCTTCATTAGTAACATTGCAGAATGGCTGAATCGAATTGCTTCACCAAATTTTCAACATAGCCATTTTAAGAACTCTGCTCATGAACAGTATCACTGTGATTTTCTTAATGTGTCCCATACATTGAGTTCGCACACCGATGCGCCATTGTGCGCTCCATGCACGGAAACACATTTTGGGCGAGATGTGAGAAATGACAGCTGTACTGCTCATAAGGAGGTGTGGTAAAATGGCAATGTTGAAAAGCTGGAGTGAAAATATTGAAAATTCGCGAACTTACGAGCGTGTGTAGGAACAGCGCAACGCATGCTCATAAAACAGTCATTTTTGGGAATTTATTCACCAAATTTTCCACATAGGGTTTTTGGGGACCTACCTCATGAACTGTGACACTGTCATTTTGTAAATCAATCCCAAAAGGTGGTTACGCACAGTGACCGCAAAATCACCTTTCGGGGCCAATTAACGCCATGACAGTGACAGAATTTATGAGGTGGGGCCCCAAAAATCCCATGTTGAAAATTTGGTGAAACAATTCCCCAAAATGCCCGAGATATGCATTAAAGTTGAAAAAACCCTATTTATTCCATTATACAGCTTACCAGCATTTCCTCAGTTCTCGGTCGGCTTTGAAGAGTGCAGACGTGTTCCCGGTCCACCGAAGATCATCGCGCCGGACTCCGGAGGTAAGTATGGGGTGAGGTGGGGATGTGGGGAGGTAGATGCACAGAAGATGGGTGCGGTGGGGAGGGGTCAGAACAGTCTGTGAGGAAGGCTTTTTCTTTTAGGTGTTTTTTTTTTTTTACTTGGATGATGCTGGACTTGTGCCACGCTGGGTAGGCTCTCAGCATGGCAGCTGGAAGGCTGTTTGGGGTGGGGCAGTGGAGCCGGCAGAGTTAGGCACCCGTCTGCCATGAGACCTGTTGCCATGCTGGGGTGGGCTCCCAGCGTGGCACCCGATAAGTCTCGGGGAACAGAAGAGCCGACAGGGGATTGGGCACCCCGTCGGCCTACAGACTGCTGCCACACTGGGGGCCCCAGCATGGCACCTGGAACTCTGTTGGGGGGATCGCAGCACAGCCGACGGGGGATTGGGCACCCCCGCCGGCTATACAGTGTGTGCGTGGGGGGAAGTATGAGCACGCAGTATGTGTGCGTGTGTTTTGGGGGGGAGTGTGCATGAGCACGCAATCTTATCATTGTTCAATGAAGCGTAGCTCTCTGTTTCAACTGTACGGCCACTGCATTTTCAGCTGCTGTCATAGACAGCTGCAGCATTGATTGGAGAACTGTGGCCGCACCTGCAAACACACTGACTGAATTGGAAGAGGGCTGCCACACCTCCGAAAACTCGGATGATGGCACTATGTTTCTTGCACATGCGTGCAAGCAACATAAAAGACTCGGATGATGGCACTATGTTTCTTGCACATGCGTGCAAGCAACATAAAAAGGACAACAGAGAGAGCCCATGAAAATCAGGGCCTCACCTTAAAAATGTATACAGTTTTGGAACCTACACTACAAAAATGATAAAGTGGAGTCGGGAAAGGCACAGCAAAGAGCTGCAAGGGGAATAAGGGGATTGGAAAATAAGATATGTTACACTTGAGTAGGGTTGTTTTGTCAGAACTAATTACAAAAAGATTAGATTCCTTTTAGAACTCAGGGGTTCGAGTTCTAATTTAGAACTGTTGCTCATTCGCATATGTGCCACACTGCAAAACATTATTATAAACTGGGTTTTAACAACTGTGAAGCCTGACTGACTGAGGGCCATCTTTACCCATGCTGTTATCCGAGCACAACAACACTGGCTAAAGATCCAACAGCCTCTTCACAAGAAAATCATCAGTAACCACATATTCCCAACTGACATCAGAAACACGGCTGCCACCTTTACTCACCAAAAACTTTCAACTAGGCTCTTAAAATAAAACTGCCTTAAATTAAAAAGGATACTAATTACTATAAATGTCATTTACCCTCATAATCTTCCTGTTACATACACACATACATAAATTAAACAATGAAGCACAACAGCCCAAGCCTGTGCTCTGCTGTTTCTGACTCTTGCTGTAATGTTTATTGCCTGATGTTCTTGTCTGTACCTTGTAATCTCCCAGGTCGCACCTGAAAATAGGCACTTGGCTGTCTAGTGTGCTTACCTGGTTAACAAAAGCAAATAAATAAAACAAAATAAATATTAGTTTCTGGTATTTCTTTGGTAACCGTGAAAACTGTCCTCCCTATCCTTAGTTTTTTACCAGGGAAATCTCAGCTGGTTAACCTGTTACAGATAAACAGAAGCCCTGGTTCCATCTGAGGCCTTCTGTTATGTGATTGTGTGTGGGGTGGGTGGGGTGGGGTGGAGGTTGAACATTCTGCCACTAGAACTGAGTAGAGATTTAAATTGTTGTATTCAGCCCAGAGTAAACGTTCCATTTATTGAATGTAGGAAAGGTAGAAATGGGAGGAAATAATATAAAGGAGAAGACAGAGTGGTGAGTAGACATATACGTGGGATGGGTTTGGGAAAACAGAGGGTATAAGGGTTCATTTAAAAAACAATACGCATATTGGGGGCTATACATGAATGTGAGCCAGGTACACACAAGAGGCGCAGCTCTGCACTCGCGGACAGGCAAATTGGGCATGGCATGCAGTAATGCACACCACCATGTACTACCTGTCCACAGCCCCCCCAGCACACTACTGTGGGGGTGGGGCAGATCAGAGGACACAGGCGGGCATCCAATCTGATGCCTAACCTGGACCCACAGTGGATCCCCTGCTCCACGCAGAGCAGCATATTCTGGGATGGTGCTGGATGTCCTTTTCTTAAAAGATGAATGAGTGCCCCAATGGCTGCCCCCAGCCCTCCAAGTTAGCTCAGAAGGCTAGGACAGCACAGTGGGGGATTCCTTGTCACACTGCAGTCTATGGGTGTAAACTGAGGGGGGTGCAAAAAAGATATGGCAGGGTCCCTGCTGCTGTATCCTACACCCTCCTTGCCCAGCACTCTGTACCCTTAGTGAATGGTGTGAAGTATGAGCACACCCCCAGACATACCCCTGGATTGGCCAAGCACATAGCTGTGCAACCAGCTGGTGTGTGTCCCTTCTGTGAATGCACGCAGGGGTCTACGGGATCCCTGGGTCACAGCATTCAAATGTAGGGGTTCCTATGCATCATGGATATGCAGCACATAGGCAAGCCACCCCTTAATGCATAGGGGCCAATATCTGAAACTGAGATGGCATGACATGCCAATGCTGGGACTACTCTGTTGGGGTGGATTAACTTTTTTTTTTTAAATCATAAAAATGTTTAGCATTATTTTAGTTTTATGCATCCCCCTCCACCCACAAATATCTTGGACCCATTTTATAATCTCAGTAAGACATTCCAGGGTGAGCTTTGTGGTGGGTTAACAGCACTTCTTGGGTGCTTAAAGGCACTCAGTGATGCCTTTTGTCTCACAACACAACCAAGGTGTGCTGTAATCCCACCACAGCACACACCCTGTCATGTATTATTGCTTAAATAATGATTCATGGCATTTACATTTTGAATGGTGCACAGTGTTTCTTTTTCTTTTCTGCCTATGGAGTGAAACAGTATCATTCCTGGGGTAGGAGGAGAAGTCTTTTTTCATTTTCCCCCCTTCAGTCTGTCTCTCTGTTCTTTCTCTCCCGTACTATACAAGAAGAATATTGATTCCCTGCAAATATTTGAAATCTTCTAGACCAGAACCCAGAACTTCAGTGGGTTCCGACAACCCTAGATTTAAGGATCTGGGACACTCTTACTTAGAAATGAGAAGACTGAGCTGATCCACAAAGATCTCCTGAATACGCACCAAAGGCACATATAAGGGCATGGACCCCCCATTTCCACACACTGCTGCCCAAACTACAGCATTTATAACCACATTGGGGAGTGGAATTGGGCTAGACAGTGGGCATCCAGTGGGATACTCACACCAGTACTTGAGTGGACCATGCCAAACAGGGGCTTGTAGGATATGACAGTCTTCCAAGGACTGCAGTATCCCATACTTAAAGAACCTTTAAATACTCCCATCTCCACCTCCCTGCTTCCTTATTCTCCTCCCATCCTTTTCCTCGACCCTCTGTTATCATATGCTGGTGTTCTGTTGATCCTTCACTGTCCCTATCTGCTCTCACTCCCAACTACACTTAGGGTACAGTTGCTACAGGCCTTTGAAAACTGTATATTTTGTAAATATTGTAATATGTTTGTATTCTTGTACTGTTGTGTTACTGCTACTATTTTTTTGCATTGTCCTTGTATTATCTTAGTTGACAAATCTCAGGGTTGCAGTGCTGCCCAGATCCACTTTGTAAATGAGTCTCACTCAATGGTGTTTTCACCTGGTTAAATAAAGATTGATTAATTAAATTTGAAAACCCTAGCCTTACATGAGAGATAAAAGCGCTGGTGCATATGGTGCCAGGGCAGACAGGGCCCTGGGCAAGTACCAGGAGGGCCAGGGAAGCCTTTAGCAGAGTGGGTAACATTACTGCTGTCTCCTCCATTGCATAACTCTGACACCCTTCACAACCACTTCCTGGTGTTCACATTCTTTTGTGTGGCACATGGATACACATCCCTGCCACCAAGCCCCACTTGGTCACCAGCATAGTGGCACAGATCAGGTTGGAGCAGGCCTCTGCATGGGGAGCACTGGGGGAAGTGGATGCACTGAGGTCTCCCAATGTACAGAGTGGGACTTCTGCACACCTGCAGACTCCATAATATGCACTCCTACATGGCTGCTGAGGGCCTCCTCAGGCTTTCATGAACCAGACCCTAAAAAAGGAAATTGCAAGCATATTCAAAATCGTGAGGCTCAGAGATGAAGAGGATAGGTCATGGGTTTTTGTATTGGTATAGGACAGCAGATCAAGCTGATATAAATTGAAACTAGTGGAAGAAGATTTAAGAGGGATGCAAGTATAACTTTGGGCCTCTCAGGTGGTGAGGAAGGGGGTGCACTGGTGTAAGAGTTTTGTGGTAAAGGTGCCCCTTTGAGCTGGCAGTGAAGGGTGGAGGCTGTATGTGTCAGAGGACACCGTGTGGCAAATCTCATCCTGAGCTTTTCATCACTCTGTTTGGCTTACTCCCTTGCTTTACCACTGCCCTAGTGCCCCTCCCCCCCCATCATAGCTCAAGTTCTCAGCTGCACAAGGACTAAGTGATAGCTTAATCAGGAACAATGCAGCATCTTCATTTATTAGGCAGTCTGAAGTACTCTCTCGGGAGCCATCCTGTAAACAATGAAATGCAGGTGGTACCACACAGAAACAAGCACAGTTTGTGACACTTATTCTTGAATAATAAAGCAGAAGGCTGAAAACAACTGATATACATTGCAGTATAATCAAGGGGGGGCATTTTTGCTTTGCAGCCAGAGCATTTAAAATTCTCATGGCAGTGACCTGAAATTGGAGTATCCCACAAATACAGTATGTAATATTTGGTATACAGTATGTCCATTAGTGCTCAGTCTCTGTGAGATGAGTAGAAGAAAGGTGGTGAGTTGCTGAAGAACAGAGGCTCTGAACACCATCATTGTGTTGAAAACAATACAACTTGCTTGGCTTCCAGCAAACACTTCCATGACACTTTCACTCAGGTCGATTGCTTTAGCTGATTAGGAGGCTTCTTTCATAAATAGGATGAATCCTGTAAAATTATACTCTTACGTGCCACCATTTCTTATTCCAGAGGTGAACCCCACCATGGGCTAATTTCTTATCATTCAGTATGGCAGTGTGAGCTGAATGGTGCCCAAACAGACACAGCGACCTACTTGGCTACTCCCCTCCTCTACACCATGGGGGTTGGGTAGGAGATCAACGTCCTGTGACCTGGTGAGATCCTTAGACATGTTGTACTCTGTGTTTAATTAGCATACATGTACACACTGACTGATCTGTTGGTAGGTGATTCATCATACTGTGAACATGCGACTAATAGGGATATGTTGTTTGACTGTTCCCGTTCTTATGGGTCAGATTGGGATGGGTTGGGTTTGGAAAAAATCAGAGGCAGCAAAAGGAAAAGCAGCTACAAACTACAGGCAGGCAGGCCTGTTCAGTGGTCCAAAATAACAAACAGAAAAAACACCACTGCACTACAGCCTCTAATGATGGAAGTGGAAAGTACTTTATTATACCATGAAAGTGCAAAAGACTTGCAGTACTACAACCCTTAGGTCAGAGACTACAGTGACTCTGTGCAGGGGCTCAAGATACTCTGACTGGTTTTGCACAACTGCACATCTGCAGGTGGTGAGGTCAGCCAAAAGGGGACACCATTTTGTGTGTGTCTCTTAAAGACGTACATAGAATTTGACTGCAGATAAGGACTGCTTGGCCCACCTAGTCTGCCCAGTTTCCTACCTGATGGATAAGCTGCAGATTCTAGTTAATCAACAGCTTACTTCCTCCTACTCCCACTAGAATTACCTTATGCCTGTCCCATGCATTCTTGAATTCTCCCACTATTCCTGACTCCACAACCTCCTCAGAAAGGCTGTTCCATGCACCCACAACCCTCTCTGTGAAAAAATACTTTCTAACATTATCTCTGAGCTGTCCCCCCCATATCTTCAAATTGTGCCACCTTGTTCTTGTACATCTCTTCTTCTGAAAGATGCTACCCTCTTGTACTTTGTTAATTCCCCTAAGATACTTGAAAGTTTCTATCATGCCCCCCCTCCTTTCCTCAAGGGTATACATATTAAGCTGCTTTAGTCTCTCCTCGTATGTCTTCTGGTGCAGACCCTGCACCATTTTGGTTGCCCTCTGCTGAACAACCTCCACTCTGGACAATGGACTCTGTACAGGACAATTAGTGCAAAAATGAATACAAATAGGTAAGGCAAGGCAAACTATATTTATATGGCACCCTTTCCAGTGGTCTCTAGCCTACTATAGGCAGTATCCATCTCTGTCTCAGGTGACTCAGGTAGCACCAAAAGACTAGCTCCCTGTGTAGTCTTTTCATGCCATCTTTTGAGTAGATTGGCATGGTAGATCTTCCATTTCTGTCTTTTATCTGGGGTCTCTGTCTCGTATGTGATGGATCCAGTTTGCCTTATTACCTCATACAGTCCTTGCCACTTCAGCAATAATTTGTTAGCAGAGGTCGGGAGCAATAACAGTACCTTGTACCCTGTAGAGAATGCCTTTCTTCAGATCCCCTGGTCATGGTATGCTTTTTGAGTCTGTTGGGCCTGTGGTAGGGGGATGTGCAGACAGCTACAATGCCCAACAGCCTATACCATTCCCTTAGTAATTCAGCATTAAAATTGGCACCCCATCTGTTAATATTTCTCTGGTATGCCTGCCCTGCTAAAGAGTTTAACCAATTCCTCTGCAATTTTGGGTGTGGTGACTGACCTCATATGGATGGCCTCTGGGTATTTGGTCGCATAGTCACATACAATCAGAATATACTGATTACCCTTGGAACTTTGGTTGAGTGGGCCCACCACATCCATCCCCACCCTCTCAAATGGTGTCTTAACCGGGGTAATGGCATCAAGGGCGCCTTATCTTTCTTCCCTACCTGGGCTACTGACTGGCAGGCCTTGCATTCCTGACAGTATCTGGCTATGTATTTATGGATATTAGGCCAGAAGAAGTGCAGTGTGCATCTTCCTAAGGTCCAATCCTAGCCTGCATGTCCTGCCCATGGTAGACTGTGACTTAAATGCAATAAGTCCTCCCTAAAACAAGTGGGAACCAGTAACTGTTCGATTGTTTCCCCTGACACAGGATTGGTACAAACTCTATACAAGAAGTCATTTTTCTTTATTATAGAGGGTTTACCATGTGTCTGTACCTTATCCACCTGTTGAAACAAAGGGTTTAAACTTTTAACATGCAACTGTTCATTACCAATATTAGCTGTAATAAACTCAGAATGTACAGTTTCAGGTGTTAGTCCCTTTTGCTTCTAGTGCCAGAGTCTCTGTTGTTTCTCTTTTTCATTCTGTGACACCCTGGTTTTACCTGGTTTCTCAATCACCTTCTCCTGAAATGGAAAAACATCTCCCAGCAGCTGTTTCTTCTGTTCCTGGGCCCTAGTGGTAACAGTAGTCACAGTTCCTTTGTCAGGCAGTAATGTAGGGAAATCCAGAAAGTTATGTCCAATAACCATTGGTACTGGTAGATGTGGTACCAACCCAGCTGTCATTGTAGTGGTTTTCTTATTGATCATCATGTCTATTGTGGCAGTAGGGTACATGTGGGTGTCTCCATGAACATAAGTCACACTTATAACATGCCCTCTTTCTCTGCTGGATATCAATTCAGGAAGAATAAGAGTCTGCTTGCTGCCTCAGTTGATTAAGGCTGCCACAGTTTTATTTTCCACCTCCACATCCGTAAAACAGTACCCTGGATTCAGCAAGGCCAAATGGGTTGCATTCCCTCTACTGGAAGTGCTGGAAGGACAAAAGCGAGCAATATACCCCTTTCCCTTGCAGTTTCTACAAATGATGTCTGCTGGGAATGGTCTTCCACCTGTACCACTCTTATTCTCTGGGCAGCCCTCATATCTCCCAAATCTCTGTTCATTTACTAGTTTTACCGTGGGAAAAGGTTTGGTATTTAATGTCTTAAAGGGACGGGTTCCTCTCTTTTTAAAGTTCTGGTGGTCGGAGAGATAATCATCAGCTAGGGTGATGGCTTGTTCTGCTGTCTCGGGGTTACGTTCTCTGACCCATATTTGTACCTCATGGGGTAGTATCTGTAGGAATTGCTCTACTACTACAATGTCCACTTTATTGTCCACAGTTTTCCCTTCTGGCTATAACCACTTGGTGCACAGTTCTCTTAGCCAGATAAAGGTCTCTCTGGGGTTATCATTGTGTCTGGTATTTTAGATTTCGAAACCTTTCTCTGTAGGTTTCCGTGCTGATACCATCTTTTCAGCACGTCCTTTTTTACCAGCTCGTATGTGGTAGCTGTTCTGGCATCCATGTTACTATAGGCTAGCTGAGCCTTCCCAGTTAAATATGGGACTAACCGTATCACCCACTGTGTCACTGGCCACCCATATGCCTGTGCAGCCCTTTCAAAGGTGGTGAGATACCCCTCTATATCATCTGAGGAGGTCATTTTGGTTAACTTTATGTCCTTTGGGCTAGTATCTTGTGTTCCCCCATTGTGACTCCGACCTGCCCCCCAAATCTTATAAATCTCTGAGAGTCTCCACCCACATGATATCTTATAGTCTTCTCTCATGTTCTCTTTCCTGCTCCATGTCCATTTGTTTTATGACCAACTATCGTAACAATTCTGGCAATCCCTCTGGTGGTTCTTCCATGTAGGTCCACAGTTCTTTTTCTTTCAGGTCCTCATCTTCTTCAGTGTCTCCTGGTGTCTGGTCCATTGGCCTTTTGGTCCATACTACAGGTCCTAATCCTGGCACCAGTGTCTCCCCTGATTTCAGTTACTGGGTTCGGGTCAGGACTCCAGTTGCCTGGTCACTCTTTGTCCTTTCTTCCTCATCCGCCATGTCTCTTTCACCCCATGTACCAGGTCTGGTACCGATTCTGGTTTCCCATCCAAAGCTGGATAACCAGATCCCACTGCTAACACCAATTTTTCTGTGACTGGGTTAGTGGGCAGGGTAAATTAGAGACACACCACATTCCAAGATAGTGACAAACACACTGTGTCTAGTGTGAATTTTATTATCCAACACTGGATTCTGCTGGCAATATCGCAAGGCAACAGCAAATCAGAACTCAAAACAAAAATTAGTCTTTTCACTTCAGACTGAGAAAGAAAGAGAAAAAATAAATAAGCAAAGCACATAAAAAATACTTGACTCTACCTCAAGCCCTCAGAACTACTCTCTTAGTAGTTCTGCCACACAGTAGTGTAACCTGTTGTTTAGACTCACACAGAAAAGGCTCACTACTATCCTCTGTGCTCCAACAAACAACCTTCCAGGACACTCTCCTGGGCTAATCTGATCTGCACTGAGCAACAGGACAGCATTTGTACTGGCATTTGCCTTGTCATCAGGTCAGCTGATCTGCCCCTTTTCTAAACAAAAGATTTTCCTATTCAAATACAGACAATATGGCAGATCAGCGTGACAGTTTAGGCTAGTACCAAAAATTCCTAATTAAAAGATTACTTTTTGTGAGATAAAACGGTGTTGGTACACAAGAAATAACATTCTGAATCTTAATTACCCTCTAGCAGGATAACTCCTCCCCCTTTCCTGAGATGGACAGCTGAGGAGGTTGCTATAAAACAAACTCATTCTGGGGCTGCTGGCTACTAAGGGACCAGTTTGAATGAATGCAGCCAGGAGCCAGGTAAGACTCCAGAGTACCAGCTTTATTCCATTTTACTTGCCTTAGACATTTAAGGTGGGTGTTCTGCAGGCTATTCTTTATTTGCTTTAACTCTGCAACCATAGGGAAAACACAACATGGTGAGGGGTTTTTGTTTTTAAGTCCTGGTGGCTGCAAATTCTAGCCATCAGGAAACCTGAATATTTTTTATTTCTTTTAGTACAGCTGCACACCTTTTTTTTCCTTTTCCTTCATTCGGGTGCAGAGCTTTGTAGGAGGGAACCTCCCTCCTCTTTTATGGTGCAAAAAAGGACTGTTTGTGCAGGCACGAGTCAGGGAAATTGAAAACTTTCACTTTCCTGGCTCACCTGCGCCACGAGGAACATCCGACTGCAGAAGCAGTCTTGGGGCGAGCTATGTGGAGCTCTTTTCTTTCACAGCTGTGAGAAAAGCCTTTTCAAAGAACACACAGCTTTCCCGTAGCTGCGTATCACTTATTACAGTCACTGTCTGACTACTTGGTCAGACTGGAATGTGATGCAGGCCCCGTCCTGAACTGGAACTGTCTGGGGTACCAGCATGCTTAGGAGACAAGCGACTGCAGAGGAATGCATGAGCAAGGCAAAATAACTTTACATATACAACATTTACAGCATAACTATATAGGGCTTACTCTATAGCACTATCACGCCCCACTGTGAAGGCATACAGCTGCATGGGTGTGGGGTCTCTGTACCAGGACACCATTTACAGCAGCATGATGCAGTACTTCTTGTACAAGGTTTGGCTCATAACAATACTGGAAACAACAACATATAACAACCAGTACCCATATTCTTGTGGATCCCGCAGGCATATGACAGGGGGGGGATGTATGAAAACAAAGGGTACAGCACAAGAGAGTAGCAAGATATTATCATGGGTGGTCTAGCCATGATAATAGAAAAGGAAAAACAGTGCAGAGAAAGAACAGAGACAGAGTGCTACTGCAGTAGACTTTTAAAGAAAGGTTAAGAATACCTGCCATAATAGCCTGGGGGGGGGTTATGTCCCGCAGCCACAGCGTACATTCAAGTTCTTCATCAGATATAACATGAGAATCATCATCAGACAAAAGTTTTTCAGAATAAGTTTCAGATATGAAAGCTTCATCTAAATCTTTATCTACGTCTGACTCTGAGCTGTCTCCCTCTTCTTCCTCCTGCTCTTTGCTTTGTTTTTTGTTCCATGGGCCATATGGCTGCAAAGAAGGCCTTTTTTATGTTTGCTTGCATGCATGTGCAAGAAAAATAGTGCCACCATAGGAGTTTTCGTAGGTGTGGCACCCCCGCTTCCAATGCCCTGAACGTTTTTGCAAGTGCTGCCACTCCACACCAATAAATGTTCCAGCTGTCTATGACAGCAGTTCAGATGCAGTGGCATACAGTTGAAAGCAAATGACCGCTATAGTCAGCGATGGTAATGTGTAGGCAATTTGCATACTGCTATGCTGTCAGCAGCATGCAAAATTGCCTACCGTCACCACTGCTGACTGTGATCATTAACAATATTACACCCATTTGTTGTTGTGTGCGGTGTCCAATCCCCCCTTGGCTCATGCACTCCCCCAAGCACACTGTATGTCCGATGAGGTGCCCAATCCCCATCGGCTCCACTGCCCCTCAAAATAAAAACCTTCCAGGTGCCACGCTGGGAGCCCACCCCAGCGTGGCAAAAGAATCCAACATCCTCATGTGTTTCCCCACACTGTATAGCCACAGCAGGGGTGTCCAATCCCCGTTGGCTCCACTGCCCCCCCCAGACTTCCAGGTGCCACGCTGGGAGCCCACCCCAGCATGGCAAAAGTCCCATGTCATCTTTGTAAATAAAAACCTGTAACAAAAGAAAAATGGTCCCTCGTTGACTCTCTTGCTCCATCCCCCAAACTGCGCCCACCCTCTGCATACCCCATCTCCCCACACTGAACTGAAGAAATGCCAGTAAGCTGTATAATGGCATAAATAGGGTTTTTTTTCAACTTTGGCGCATATCTCGGTCATTGTTTCGAATTTTTGCACCAAATTTTCAACATGGGGTTTTTGGGACCCCACCTCATGAATTCAGTGACTGTCATTTGGTATTCAGTCCCGAAAGGTGATTTTGTGGTCATTGGGCAGAATCACCTTTCAGGACTGATTGATGAAACAACAGTGTCACTGTTCATGAGGTGGGCTCTCAGAAAGCCTATGTTGCTAATTTGGCGAAAAAATTACCAAAAATGACTGTTATGAGCGTGACTTGCACAGTTTCCACGCACACTCGCAAATTCATGAATTTGTAATATTTTCACTCCAGATTTTCAACATTGGCATTTTTTCACACCTTCTTATGAACAGTACAGCTGTCATTTTTCACATCCTGGCCGAAATGTGTTTTTCGTACTTCTGGCACAGAATAGCGCAGCCACTGTGGGAAATCAGTGTTTGGGACAGATTAAGAAAATCATAGTGACACTGTTTATGAGCAGAAGCCCTAAAATGCCTATGTTGAAAATCTGGTCACAAAAGTCCATAAAATGACTGTGTTACGAGTGTGCATTGTGCAGTTTCTATGCACCTTTGTAACTTCACAAATTTGTAATATTTTTAGTCCAGATTTTCAACATTGGCATTTTTCCACACATCCTTATGAACAGTACAGCTGTCATTTTTTACATCCTGGTGGAAATGTGTTTTCACACTTCCAGCGCAGAATAGCACAGTCGCTGTGGGAAATCAGTGTTCGGGACAGATTAAGAAAATCACAGTAACACTGTTCATGAGCGGAGGTCCCAAAATGCCTACATTGCAAATCTGGTGCAAAAAGTCCCCCAAGTAATTGCATTATGGGTGTGCATTGCGCAGTTTCTATGCACGCTCGTGACTTCACCAGTTTTTTTTTATATTTTCACTCCAGATTTTCAATATTACCATTTTTTACACCTCCTCATGAATGGTACAGCTGTCATTTTTCACATCATGTTCGAAATGTGTTTTCGCACCTGTGGCGTCAAATGGCATAGTCACTGTGCAAAATCACCTTTCGGCTAACAAGCTGATAGTGTCACTGTTCATGCAGTGGGGCCACAAAAAGCCCATGTTGAAAATTTGGAGTAAAAATACCAAGAAACGCCCAGGGCCTTAGGGTTTTTGACCATAACGCCCTACCTTGTAGGGTCTGACAGGCATCCGCCCAACCCTGTAGGGACTGACAGGCATCAGGGGTGTGACTTGGGATTGTCAACAGTAATACTCATGCCATTCCACCCACACCCCCACCCTGCAACCAGTGACAGGCATCGAGGTGCACCTTGGACTCTTTGGCCCTAGAATTCACACCATTCTCCTATACTGCACCCATTTCAGCGTATTTCCTTATGGAATGAGGTGAGTGTAAAGCCTGAACACCCCAAGGCACACCTTGACACTCACCAGTGTCTTCAGGGTAGGGTAAGGTGAAATGTTGTGACAGTTATGGGTGACGACTCAAAGGCACACCCTAATGCCTGTTCATCTCTGCAGGGTGGGGGTGGAGTTGACGTCAGTTCAATATATCACTGTTATTCCTATACTGCATCTGTCTAACTCTTGCACTTCCACTGCTAATGTCAGCAAGCAAACATTTGGCACTGACAAATGCTTGTTTCTGTCTACCACTTTTTAACCAGTACTTAACAACTGGAACTGGATTGAATTCCTGTTCACATGGTGTATGTAATGAGATCCTTATTAAGCCTATCAGACTGTCCTTTCCTATTCAACTTCACCAATCGGATTTTATTCTTTTCATTAGACTAAACCCATATTCACAAACAGCTGTACTTGCTGGTAGAGTACAAATTAGGGTTACCAGTCCCAAAATGTTGTGGCAATTGTCTTGGCAAGCCTGATGAATATCTTGCTACTTCGCCTATACAGCATTGGCGTACCTTTGGGAAAAAAACATGATGTACCCTGACCTGACCTGCGGCCTGACAGTACATTGAGAATTTGCTGATTGTTAGTGGAAGAAGAAGTTCACCTTCTCTTTATGTGATTTTTTAGTTTAGTCCACTCTGCTACACGCATGTCTGGATCTATGTTCTGTTCTATGAGGACTGGTCTGAACTCCTCTACGACACCAGCTACTGCATCCTCTGCATAATCTGAAACGAATTGGAAAAAAACTGTCTCACCTCCACCTTGCTAAGCTAAAGATTCTCCCAGTGCCACCCAGTCAGAGTAATTTGCCCACCTTAACACACCTATCAAGTCCACATGGTTTGTTGGCCACTGTTTAAAGTTCACAATGCAGTTCATGGCCACTATAATGGAGTCTGGCTGGTGCACATCTTCAAACCTATTCGTGATATTTAGGATCATAGCTGTCAGTAGTGTCTCTCTGTCAATGGAAAACTGGTCCGCTTCATCAACAGATAGGGTGTGTCCATGGAATTCAGGTCTCTCCAAGGCATCAAGATTTTGCAAGTGCTTTCCAGGTGTAGAAAACAAGAACAAAAGGAAAAACAAGCTTATCCCCCAGCCTGACCTAAATTGTCCTGACAGAGAGATAATATTACTAGTTATAGTGTTTTTCCTGGCTAGAGTGGAGGAAAATAGTCTAGCTAAAACTTCATCACTCTGGAAAACAACATTACCTTGTTTTCAGCTTTACAAGGCAGTCCTTCAGGTCCTGAAATGATTCAAACACCTCTCCCACTGAAGTATCATTTGCTTGAAGAAGCAGGCTGACTTTCGTGAAATCTTCCAGGATGTCTTCCATCAGGTGAATGTAGCGTAGACATCTCCAGGTCTGCATGGTCTTCAGGTAGCTCTTGGCCTTCGCTGCTTGGTCCCCTTGGGATCTGCCATGTTGCATTAGAGAAGACAAAAAATGGCACAAGTTGTTGCTTTAGCAGTTCTAATTTTAAAACAAATCTTTAGACGACTGTGCTTAAAATGGAGTGGGATAGTACATACCTGTTGGAAGTGCAGCAGGATCCTGGGGTAGTCTGTGATGAGCACTTTCAGTGCTGTTAATGTGTGTTATGCCCATCTGGTTCCTCCCACTCTGGTTGGAATAAGGCATCTTACTCCCACTGCCTGATAGAACTCTCTCATATTTTTACGGTTTAGTGGTGAAAAGTGATAAAACAGATAGATCCCTAGCAGTAGTTGGTCTATATTTTTATGATACATGATGTTTTTTAAGGCATCCGTCAGGGCTAACTCCAGCCTATGTGCATTACAATGGATCGTGACTAGATGAGGTCGGTCCTATTTCAGTAATGTGGCCACCCTCCCCCTCTACCGGTCATCTCCGCTGCCCCATCAGTGGTAAGCCCTACCAATTTGTTTTTCCTCTCTGCTGACTCTGTCTGTGACAGCATGGCCTGATCAATGAATGCCGTGATTGATGCTGCTTCAGCTTTGAGTGGATTATCCAGGGCCACAAAAAAACACCTGGTACCCCCTAGTTTACTGTTCTTATATAAATTATTTCCTGTTCTTTTATACTGGAATCTGTTGCATCATCTATCATTATGGATATGAAGTCTGCATTCTTCACCACATCCACCAGCTTCTTACGTTCCACCTCAGCGATATTACTAATGAACATGCGGCATGATTTGTCATTGTGATGGGTTTCCCCAGTATCAACCCCTTTATATTTGTCAAAGTAACACATCCACTGGAAGTCTACATATGGCCTAGTGTGTTTGGCCAAGGCATGTGCATTTCGAATTGAGATCTGCACATGTCGTGGCACATTGGAATTGAGCATTTTGATTACTCTGTTAACAGCAGATGCCTGCTGGGATTCAGCTACAAATCGGGCATCAGCAAGGGAGTGCTTTTTAAACTTGACATCTTTTTGTAAAGACTGCACAGTTAAATTATTGCAGCCCCCTCTGTAATATGCTGATGTTGTATCTGCAATGTCTGGGAATTTCCTACATGATTTGCAAAACATTAACGTTTTTCTCTGGATCAAGCTCAACTCAAGCATACTTTGTTACCTAGTGTCCTTGAAAAGTACACCGATGTTTACTTTTGTCACAAGCAGCATCTCTCCCCTTTTTTCTAAGAACCTCCTTCTCTGCTGCTATGGTCTTAGAGTTCTTTACTCCATTCCAAAAAATGCCACATCTTGGCAGTTCTGGCAATTTCTTATTAGTTTAGCCAGCAAAGAAGTGCCTGACCAAACAGGCAAGGGTCCAGTGGATGCAGAACTGACTAGCTGGGATAAATCCACCCCATGACACCCCAAAGAGTGAGAGATATGGGTTCCCACAGCAAATGAGAATTTTCTGTTCAAGATGAGTGTCAAGCAGACTTATTTGATCACATAAATATTTTTAACCCTGGGCCTTGCTAAAATGTTTTTGCTGTGTTGCAGATTCAACCGCAGGCAGATGTGAGGGGAGAGTGTCGGGTTTTGTTTTTTGTCCTCAGCCCAGGTAAGAATATGTATATATTCTTGGCCAACTGCAAATTTGTTAACTGCCCAGAGTCTAATTTTCTTTTTTTTTTCCCCCACAGAGTGAAGTCTACCCAGAAAAAAAATGAACAAGCTTCACAAAATACAGCGGCTTCAATGAAATAACTTACAGCCTAATATCTTTTTTTCAATAAAAAATTTTAAAGAAATGTCTGGTGTCTTTTTCGGGGAGGGTCTCAAAAACAAGGAAAAATATCAGGGCTGTTTTGCCTCGCCAAATCATGGAGTTTAGGGCATGATTGTTGTACCAGGGCAAATTTTATCCTTGTTGTTACCTTCAGTTATTTTGTGGCAGAGTGCCCCTCCCTGAAACTGGGCAATAAATCTGTCTCTGGGCTGGCAACATAGTGCCCCGAGTACTAAGGCAAAGTTTGTTTTCCCTTGGCTTTTGTTTCCCTTCTTGCCTTTTTGTGTTCTATGCCAGGGAATGTGCCCAAAAAGGCTAAATTCTTTTTTTTCAGGCTTGTTGCCTTTGTTTTTTTTTCTAGGCAGTGCCCTCCCTGTAGGCAAAAGTTTTCCCTTGTAGGCCTTTTTCGTTTTGTTCCTCCTTTTTTATGCAGCCTGCCTAATTTTTTAAAAGAAATTGGCTAAGTCTGCAAAACACAGCAAAATGACACGTTGGCCCTCCATTT
This sequence comes from Neoceratodus forsteri, assembly GCA_016271365.2. Taxonomy (NCBI): domain Eukaryota; kingdom Metazoa; phylum Chordata; order Ceratodontiformes; family Ceratodontidae; genus Neoceratodus; species Neoceratodus forsteri. Next base: position 1,489,321,186 of record CM057455.1, on the reverse strand, counting down.
ATTCCAAGTCCCCCCTGACTGTTTCCTTGAAGCTTACTGATGCTCATCAGTCACAGAAAATCCTCTCTCCCGATATCCACAACCCACCCCACAAAATCATGACTGTACTGTTCCCTTTCCCTTCACCCTTCCATTTCAGTCAGCCCCACCCCCCAATTTACCAGACCATCATGGAGCAACAGTGATGTCCGGAGTGAGGAGCCAGAGTGAGAGAGTCCTGTCAGTGTGGTTGCCACCCCAGGAGTGAAGGAAAGCAAGTGCAAAATGGCTCAGCCCGAGACAGAAATTGCACTAGTGAATGTGAAATTTTGATTGGTCTCGGGCTGGGCAGACAGAATGCAGCATTCTGGTTGGCTGGAGCATCTTAAAAGGTGCCAAACAGTCTCTGGAGCCAAAAACCAGTAAAGCAAAAAACATTCGGAGGCAAAGTGGGCACCCGAGGCAAAACGCAGGTGCCCAAAACAAAATGGTGGCTACTCAAATCTCGCTCCTTAAAGTGGTATACACCACGGTTTACCAGGGGGCCGAATCTGGTGTTCCATGCTTGGTTTCTGGTGTGCATGGAACACCATTTCAATGGGAATTTCAAGCCCTGTAATAAGTATATGCACTATCAGTCCAAGGATTGTTACCTATATAAATGGTTATTGTTGCTTGTGCAAATTCAAAACAGAACCATAGTGCTACTAGGATTAGGAGAGTTAATGTGTTAAAAATTTATTTTGGCACAGTGAGATCTTACTCAAGTGATAAAAAATAAGCTTAATGCTAAATACTGTACATGCTGGTAATTAAAGGTGAGTACCCAATGTGGCATGAAAAGTGGCAAGGGGGTTGGAGGGAAAATGGGAAAGTAAGTAAAAAGTGTACAGATCGGAGAAGCATGATTAAATTAACCAAGACAGCATAGTAATAAATTGTGCACACTACCAAATAAATAGTAATCCCAAAAAGGGTAGTATTCCAATTCAGAGTTAATTATATCAATGCATAAACCTTGATCATCACTATTAAAGGGAGGCAGAGTATTACTAAAGGGAGAGAGGATATCACTTGATATCTGTACCAATGAAAAAAATGTTAAATGCAATCCATAGGATTTAGTACTGAATAAATCACAATATTTAAAGAGCTAGTTTACTGCCTATAACTAAAATTAGTTTTTAAGAGACGTCAACCATTACCTTTTATATCTGAGGTACTTTTTCTTTTCCCTTTGGTTAATTATAGATTGTTCACCTGATGTTACTAGGTGTGCTGTGTGGAACAGCACTCTGCCTGGCAGCTGACATATCTACCTCTAGTCCCCTCCACTATATCATCAGCATAGTGACCTCACTAACTGTGACATCACTGCTGCTAAGGAAAAGCCACTCAGTAACTGCCAGATCAGTCACCTGTGATGTCATTGTCAATTAGATCACAGTGCTAGTGATGTAGTGGGGGAACTAGAGATAGATTTGTTAGCTGCAAGGCTAGAAGCTATTCCACATATCTAACACAATATTATCAAATAAAACACTTTGTAATGAACAAAAGGAAAAAGAAAAATACTTCAATCAATCAATCAATCAATATCTTTATTTATCCAGGCGGGCACCATTGAGCAAGCTCATTTACAAGGTGGACTTCTTAAAATTTGTATAAGTTTCCTGTCTGTCTGTTTTGATTCCACTAGCTCTTTAATGGCAAAACAGTACCAAGAGGTGCAACCAGATGAGGGATTATGGGGGCTATTTATATACAAAAATGATCAAAATAAAAATAAAGAATGGACTCAAGAAAGGCAGAATGGCCACTGATAAAACAAATGATGCCATATCCATGGCAAAAACTAGGAGAATACATGATAGTGAATATTAAGAGATCTCTAACTTAACAACTTGCAAGGGTTGGAATAAATCCCTACCCAATAGGCAAGAACAGGTACGATAAGAAAAAAAGAAATCTCAACAATCTGAGCATCAGCAATTTCACTGTATAATTTTTAAAAAGGGGGCCAATTCGATGCCTTCTTTTAAGTCCTGAAGGAACTGGGGAAGGAACTTATGGCACCCCTAGCGGAACCCTTCACCAAATCACTGGTGAGAGGGGAGGTTCCCAAGGACTGGAAGAGGGCAACTGTGGTCCCACTTCATAAATCTGGTAGCAGGGAGAAAGCAGGAAACTACCGCCCAGTGAGCCTCACTTCTGTGGTGGGAAAATTGATGGAATCATTACTCAAACAGAGGATAATAGCATTCCTTGAAACCTGTGGGCAACAGGATCAAAAACAATATGGGTTCTTGGTGGGGAGGGCTTGCCAAAGTAACCTAATTGAATTCTTTGACTGGGTTACCAAGACAGTGGATAATGAGGAAGGGGGGCAGTGGATGTAGTCGACCTGGACTTTAGCAAAGCCTTCAACTCTGTCCTACACAGAAGGCTGGTAAAGAAGCTGGACTATATGGGGGTGGGACAGGAGGTGGTGGTGTAGGTGAAAAATTGGCAGCATGATAGAAGACAAAGGGTGCAGATAAATGGTACATTATCTGCAGAATTGAAGGTAACCAGGAGGGTAACCCCAGGGTTCTGTGCTGGGGCCTGTACTATTCATTCTATTCATATCCAACATTGCAAATGGGCTAAAGGGGAAGGTGTGTCTGTTCATGGATGACACCAAGATATGCAACAGAGTGGACTCCCCAGCAGGACAAATGAAAATGGAATCAGCCGTCAAGAAACTGGAGGAGTGGTCTAGTGCATGGCAGCTGCATTTCAATGCCAAAAAGTACAAAGTCATGCACATAGGAAGAGGGGACCCAAAAATGGAGTACTATTTGGGAGGAGAAAGTCTAGCAATGACCAGCCAAGAGCGTTATGTGGGGTTTTTAATACTGGATGACTTGAAAGTGAGCAGACAGTGTGAGAAGGCAGCACTTAAGGCCAGTGGCATGCAGGGATGCATTGGGAGGGGAATCACGAGCCAGAGGAGAGAAGTGATATTGTAGCTGTATAGGGCACTTTTCTGTCCCCACCTGGAATACTGTGTCCAGTTTTGCAGATCACACCTCAGAAAGGACATTGACAGAATAGAGACAGTAAAAAGGATGGCAACAAAAATGATACAGGGAGTACATCGAATGTCATATGAGGACAGGTTGAAGAAATTAAACATGTACTCCCTGGAACAGAGGAGGAAGAGGGGAGACATGATCGAGACCTTCAAGTACATTAAGGATATGAATAAGGTACAGGTACAGGAACTTTTAGATTCCAAGGAGGGTAACAGAGCAAGGGGTCATGATCTTAAACTGAAAGGGGAAAAGTTCAGGACCAATGTTAGAAAGTTCTTCTTCATGGAGGGGGTGGTGGACGCCTGGAACAGCCTACCCTCAGAGGCCATGGGGGCCAAAATGTTTGAGGGGTTCAAAACTCTTGGGATAAGCACAAAGAAATCATTCAAAAGAGGGGATAACAGGGTAGGGGGTAGTGATCTATACACAACGGGCAGACTAGGTGGACCTTGAGGTAATCTCCTGCCATCACCTTCTATGTTTCTATGTTTCTATGTCAGGGGGCTCAGTACCATCTAATACAAAAATCCAATTTGATTCTGTCCTCAGGATAAGAAATTGCTAGTCTCCTCCTTGCTTACCCAGTACTACCCTTTTGAGGACACAAAATTGAAACATGTGATCACTGCCCCCCCCCCCAAAGCTGGCAATGTGTTTACAGAGGGCATTGTGGCAATCATGACTGCAGACTGCACTTAGGTGCTCATCCTCCCTTGTTTTGAATTCATAGTTGGTTTTACCTATGTAAAATGCAGAATATGTACAAGTGGAAAGAGTGATTACATCCACTGTGGAGCAGTTCATAAATTTGTTGATTTTGTACACTTTTCACATTTACAGTTGTAAATTCTAATGTTTTCTGTATTATGTCACGATAAACACAGTGACCTCAGTGATAACAGCCAAATGGTTGGGGAGTAACGGGGGATACCGTTGGTGTTGGTTGGAAACTGTGCACTAATCTATCAGAGAGGTTAGGATCCCTCCTGAAGACCATTTTAGGTGACTGTTTAACAATATTTCATAGTTTTGGTTCAGTTTCCAGGATGTGCCCATTTTTCCTCAAACTCTCACTAATTTTGGCAGATTGTAATGAGTGCTGGGTAACAAATGTAATCTCATTGCTAAAAGATTAATTGTTGGGATCCCTGTACCTCAACAGGTCACTCCTATATACATCCCTGATAGCACCCCCTTGTTTCTGTCAGAAGATCTAGCCCATAGACTCTGTCCTGAAAGTGGTTCTGTAGTTTAATCCTTCTAGATTCAAAAGTAGCCAGATTTGAACAATTCGTCTTGATATGCTTGAACTGGGACTCTTTATAGTGTGACGTGGATGGAAACTGGAAGTATGGAGTAGTGTGTTGTGATCCATGCTTTTATGATATAAATCAGTAGTGATAGCGCCATCAATGTTCTTAAAAATAACCAAATCCAGAAACTGCACATTCACTTTATCATAATTACCTGTAAATTCTGGATTTGGATTCATGGATTCAAGTCATCCGACAAAGGCAATCAACTCCTCCACACTTCCATGCTACACCATCAAGATGTCATCGATAAAACAATGCCATAAATCAGTCTTGTGGTAACAAGAGTTGTTCTTCCTGTTGTAAAACTAGTTCTTTTCTAGTCCCTGAGGTAAAGTTTTGCCTGATTTGGGGTGAGTGTTGCCACCATAGCAATACCTTTATCTGGAGGAAGTTCCGATGCTGGAATAGGAATGAATTACAGGTAAGTACAAATCAAGACACTTTAATCAGAACATCCTTGTGGTCGTCATTATAGCCAGTGTCAGTATCCAACCATCTTTGCAATGCCTCCAGTCCACCGTGGAGAGGCACATGTGTAAAGTGCCTCACTGTGCATCATGAGAAACAGCCATGAGTCCTCAAATTCCATCTCTCCCAATACATTTAAAATCTGAGTTGTGTCCTTGATGTAAGACAGGAGCGCCTTCACAAGTTCCTTTATGTTTGCATCCACATACTGGGACAGGTGTTCAGGAATGTTACCGACCCCAGATACGATGGACTGCCCTGGGGGTCCTTGTGTCTCCTGTGAACTTTGGGCAATATATAAATAGTTGGTCTGATTTGATGTTCTACCATGTGAAAGTCCAGTGTTTGTTCAGAAATAATGCCCTTTTCATAGGATGTAATTAGAACTTTATAAATGTTGTATACTATAGTAAGTCTGATTTAAGTGGTTGATAAAAGAACATATTGGACAATTGCCTGCTGATCTCATTAATATAGTCACTTATAATCATGAGGACTACTGCACCCCTCCCCCCGTGCACAGGTTTTATTGTCAACTGGTCATTAGACTCAAGTCTCTCATTTTGTGACTTTCAGCTGTGTTATATTTGCAAAGAGGTGGTTGTTCTCACTCTCAAACAAATTGTCAAAGTCCCTTTGAGAAGTATTCTTCAAACACCGACACTGCCATAGTATAGTGTGGTATAAATGTCGAAGGTGTTTTAAATTTGGTCCCATAGTGGTAGAAATAACTGGGGTTTGGATCACTTCACCATCCCTCACAGGTGTCAGATCACTATCCAGTGAAACACGTATTGTTTCACTATGAAGAAAGCTTTCAGGTTCAACTTGCATGTGAACTTTTTTCAAATCCAGATGGAGATCAGATAGTTGAATAAACCCTTATTCCAGTGTTAATTCAAAAGAAGATAGATTAATAACATTTAATGCTTTTGTTGTTTGTGTGACTTCACTTGTAGCTTCTTGGATTGTTTTGGGTTGATTCTTCATGCTTTCCATGTACTTTTTTGTGTCACTTACCCCTACGTCTTGTGTGTTTTCTGCATGGAACTCTACCGAGGCTAGTGTTTCTAAGAAATCCTCAGCTGAGTCTGAATCACTAGTTGGTGTAAAGTAGTCTGGATTGTTGTTTTTTAGAATTGATTTTGGTGTGTTCGGCTCATGTTTCTTGCTGGTATTCTTCGGCTTTTACCAACTAAACACTCAGTCATGAAGATAACCAATTTCTCTCTCTCTCTCTGTCTCTCAAACTTAGCAAGTTTCCGCAGTTTGTGTTCGTGATCCTGTTTTTCTATTGAAACTTTAAGTTCTTGCTGAAAAGGCTTAAAAAATAAGGGTGTTCTTTAAACTGACTGACAGTATTCTGTCAGGAAGCCAGTTCTTTCTGTAGTTTATTCCTCTCTTTTTTTTTATAGTCCCTTATTATGCTTTTAAAAGCTGGAGTGAATGGCCGGACTGGTGGTGTAGAGGGTTGAGGCTCTGGCACCTTACCTCGACCCACGCCGGCGACCCAGGTTCGGGAATGGACTCGGGGCGTTGGGGGAGGGTGGCAAGGGACGGAGAGGATTGATCATCTGACAGACTGCTCTCCTCTCCGGGTGGGATCGGGGAATGCATCGCTCGGCTGTGGCCCCAGTGGAGACTGGAGGCACTGCCTGAGCATGCACTAAAAAAAATTGGAGACGTTGAAAAAAAAAAACAGGGAAAAATGGTGCCTGAAGCCAGCGCCTTGATGGCCGTCTGCAGTTTCACTGTGGCACCCGCCTGGATCCGTATTCCACGGGGAGTTGGGGGCTCCCTGTGGCCCCATTGCAGGGGGGAAGCTGCAGGAGTGTGGGTGCCACGGTAGAGGTGGTCAGCAGCTGGTTGCGAGGATGAGGTAAGGGGAGCAGGTCAGGTGGCCAGGAGTGAAAAAGTGATAGCTATAAAAAAAAAAAAAACAGGAGTGAAGATTCTTGCATGGCATTCTTCCGATCATTCATGGACTCTATTCAAATATGTCCATAGCCCAGCCACTTCAAAAGAGGGAGTCCCCTGGACACACATCCCATCCTTATGTATGCTTCAACGGAGGTCCAGGTTCAATAATTTCATCTCGCTTTCAATTAACAACTGTAGCTTCTAGTTGCTCAATTGCATCTAATATCTGAGGTCTGCAATGTTCCCTCATCCTGCACATTCAACTCCTGTTCTGCACTGTCAATATCCTCATTTAGAAATGATAAGAGTGCAGAATACTTTATTATACCATGAAAGTGCGGGTTGTTCTGGGATAACTTTACTTCAGGAGATTGTTGGATGCAGTCAGTCTCTGGCTGCATGTCCAACCACCTCACCTGTGAGGTTATCCCAGCACAACCCCCACCCTGTCTTGGGAGGCAGTATAGTGCAGTGGTTTAAGGCTCTGAGCTGCAAATCTAGAGACCTGGGTTTGAATCCCACAGCTCCCACTTGCATACTGTGTGATCCTGAGCAAGTCACTTAACTTCCCTGTGCTCCCAGGTCGCACCTGTAAACAAGCTTTCAGCTTAGTGTGTCTCTCTCCTGGTTAAACAATTGGAAAAAAAGTGCAAAAGACTCGCAGTAGTACAGTCCATAGGTCAGAGACCACAGAGATTGTGTGTAGGGGCTCAAGTTACTCTGACTGGGTTCGTATCCACAGGGAATGAGGTCAACCAAAAGGGACACCATTTTATGTGTGTCTCTTAAAGACATACAGGACTATTAGTGCAAAAGTGAATACAAATAGAAAGTGAATATATCATATAAATAATGACAAATTTAAAAATACATTACTAATAATACAGTTGATGGCTAGACTGGTAAAAACTCATTAGTTACAGTAAAACTGACCTGGCCATAACACTTTATTTGCCAAAGTATACCCACTAATAGAAGCATGAAGTGGCAATGCATATAAGTCAATCACAGTATTGCCATCAAAAAATTAAAACAGTACAATGACAATGTGAACAATCGCACAAAACCAAAAAAATACCTACAAGAAGCATGGTAGAAAATGGATTAAGTGCTATTGAATCACATAAACATAGCACAAATATTGACAGCTCTATAAAAGAAGTAAATATATTCAAACGTTATCATTGCTGGATCTCCATAGTAAACCTGACAGTGTAAAATAAACCAGCACATTTAACCATCTGTAAAGCCATGATAATAAGTGTTATAAAGTAGTTGAACTGCCTCCACCAAATCTGCCAAATAATTTATTAAATTAGTGGGCAGCTGCGACAGCTAGGTTTATGTTTTTTAGCATCACTACTTACTCTTTGCTGATGCTGTGGTAGAATCTTCATAGATGTTCCTTCATTAGCCACTCTAAAATAGTGCCTGTCTATCCAATGGTAGTGTTGGTCTGGAGGTCATCTGTAGTCCAGGACAAAGGCAAAAGGTACCATGGCAACTGCTTTTTTCCCCTCAAGTCAGGACAAATTGTAGAGCCCCCTGAAAAACCACTTAATAACCACAACTCAAGCCAGCCGGGGCATGCCAGGTTTTCCATTCCCACTCCTGCATGGGACACTAGGAGAGGCCCACCATTTTGGTGGATGCCAGGTTTTCAATTCCTGCTTGTGGGGGACGCCAGAAGAGGCTTGCTGTGCTGGCAGATACTGTGTTTTCTGTTCCAGCTCCTCCAAGATAATAGGAGAGGTTTGCTGTCCCATTGGATGCTCAGTTTTCTGTTCCTGCTTAACACCATAAAAGGCACACCATGTCAGTGGAAACTGGGTTTTTAATTTCCACTTGTGCTGAACACCAGGCAAGGCCTACAATGCCAGTGGATGCTGGGAGTTTTTGTTCCTATACCTGTAAGCTACCAGGAGAGGCCCTTTGCAGGGACTGTCAGGCTACCGGGTCCATGGGGAGGGCTGCCACTCTATCCTATTTTCGGCTGTAAGTTCCATGGAGTTCACAGGGGGCTGCATTTCTTTTTTAATTTCTTGCACAGTTTATATAACAAAACAGTTTTTCAGGGCCTCAGTGTGCAACGCTGTCACAAATGGCATGCCCTAAGCCAGGAACCTAATCTCTATGGCAGTCACAGTGCAATTCCATAGGTAAACTCTGCCTGAGACATATATTAAACCAACAAGAGCAGAATTTAAAAACAAAACAACATAAAAAAGAAATTCATAGTACTCTTATTTACAGGTGGTGGGAAGACTGTGGGAGAATTCAAGAATGCATGGGACAGACATAAGGCAATTCTTGTGGGGGGTAGGAAGAAATAGGCTGTTGGTTAACTAGGATCTACGGCCTATCCTGTAGGGTAGGGAAATGGGCAGACTAGATGGGCCAAGCAGTCCTTATCTGCCGTCAAAGTCTATGTTTCTATGTTTCTATGAAAGCACAGGGAGGGCACGTTAATTTGAGTTGTTGGTAATTTTTGACCAATGACTATGATAGCTACTTTTGAGGTCATGGGGGAGGTTACAAAGGCCCTTTCATATGGTCAGTATTGGGTAGCAACCCATGTTCCTGGTGTGGAACTAGAACCTATAACCTTTTGATCATTGGATTATCCTCCTCTCTTGCTAACAGTTTCTATTATACAACATAAACTATAGTGAGAAAGGAAAAAAGTTCTTCACTAGGGATTGTGCCAGGGTTAAGGCCTGTCACAAGTTTGTCAGGTGATTACTGGTAAGTGGTACTGCCATGACAAAGCACCCTTGCTAAGTGTCAGTTAAAGAAATAAAAAGAACGTCCCGAGAATGTAAAATACCCAGGTACTGTATAAAAAATAATTATCAGTTACCTGTTATTTTGTTGCACAACACCGCATTTACTCTGTTAATATGTTTTCTGTATCAGCCAGACTAATTAAGATGACTGCAATAAAGTAACAGTTTAATATTCTGAAAGTCTGCATCAAACATTGCTGATACTCTTAGCATGGAGATTAGCAATGACATCTAACAATTTATTTCATAGTACATAAATTGTGGTGAGAAAGTAAAAATGTTTTTCACTTGCAATTGAACCCATGCCACCTTCAGCTACTGTCTTGGTACTCTACCACTGTGTTCTACTGTTCCACATGGTGAAGCAGAAGGTTTTTTGACAAGAAATCCATGCAATGACAATGCTCATCCTGCACTGAGTTCAGACCCCCACACGTACACAGGTGCAATGGAGTTTAGTAATGAACATTTTAACCAATGATGCGCTAAAAATTATTGTTACTAGCTCAGTACTATCGGTTATTGATTATGGGCTTGTGGTCTGTGGTGTGCTGCAACAGATTCAGCCCTAAAAAAGATAAAAACTACCCTTAATAAGGCATGTCATTTGGTGCTTGATGCACACCGACTAACTCACACCTGTGAGCTGTATGTGCAATCTGGTTGGCTCAACCTGGATTGCTGAATGCAATACCAAACTTGCCTCCTCGTCAAGAAGTCCTCACTTGACCTAACTCCCCAGGAGTATGTAATCTCATCAGTATGGCTAACAAAACCAGATGCATCAGGGGATCAAACAGTCAACCCCTAAAAGTCCCATTCATTAGGATCTATCAAGGCCAGCGTTCATACGCATACCATGCATCTGTATGGTTAAACTCACTTAATGATGATATTTTGAATGAAACCAAATTAGGTTCCTTCAAATCGAGGCTTCATGCTTCTTTAACATCTAGCAGTCATTGTGACTGTGGTTCTTAACCCCTTTCACCCTTCTACGATACAACACTACAATTATACTCTACTTTCTAACAATACAACTCAGCTATTTGATCTATTAGTCCTCTCAATTTCCCCCCTCCCTTTTTTCCTTAGTCAGAACTCCTGCCTCCTCACACTCCCTTCCCGGTCCTTAACTTTCAAGCCCCTTCTACAAGCTGCCCACTCTTCCTATGACTATCAAATCTCCATTTCCCTTTATGGTCCCCTTCTAATTGACAGCCCTTAGCCTCTTGCATTTCTTCCCATTCTGACCTCTGAAATTTGCCACTCCTCCCCCTCCCCCAGTCCATGTCTCATATTCGGACCCATCCCTTCTCTCTACTAACTTCTCACTTTTTACCCCCTATTATCCTTGATGTCTAGCCCTTTCTCCCCCCTTGTCCATCCCTGTTTCAACTTTTCTTTCCCCTTAACCCTTCACTAATTTTGGGACACAGTCCAATTGTTGTATCATATGTTGATTATTTTGATGACAAGAACTGTTTTTTTCTAAAAACATGTTTGCTATTTTGTATCTTCAAAATGATTGTAGATTATTATATTTTCACACTTTACCTGTATGTAACTTTTCATCTCCTCTTTATGTTTGCTTGCACGCATGTGCAAGAAACATAGTGCCATCATCCGAGTTTTCGGAGGTGTGGCAGCCCTCTTCCAATTCAGTCAGTGTGTTTGCAGGCATGGCCGCAGTTCTCCAATGCCTGCTGGAGCTGTCTATGACACCAGTCCAAAATGCAGTGGTGTACAGTTGAAAGGGGGAGCTACGCTTCAGTGAGCAGCGATAAGATATCGCCTGCTCATGGCTCCCCCTACACACACACACACACACACGCTGCCTGACGCCACGCATACTGCGTGTGCACTCCGCACTGCATAGCCGACGGGGTGCCCAATCCCATCGGCTTGTGCCAAGGCCCCCCAAACAGAGTTGATATGCCATGCTGGGTGCCCACCCCAGCATGGCTACACATATAGCTGACGGGAGTGGCCAATCCCCTGTCGGCTCCACTGTCCCCCTCCCCAGAGTCAGGGTGCCACGCTGGGAGCCCACCCCAGCGTGGCAACAGATGCTGTCACCCGACGGGGTGCCCTATCCCTGTTGGCCCAGCCTCCACAAGCTATTCTTGTGCCACGCTGGGAGCCCACCCAGCGTGGCAAAAGTCCCGCGCCGCTCCTCCTTTGTTAAAAAAACCTGCTACAGAAAACAGTCCTCGCTGTCTCTGCCCCACCCACGCCCACCCACTGTGCACCCTGCCTCCCCACACCCCCACCCCATACTTACCTCCGGACTCGCGCCGACGATCTTCGTGGACCGGGAACACGTCTGCACTCTTCAAAGCCAACCGCGAACTGAAGAAATGCCGGTAAGCTGTATTATGTAATGAATAGAGTTTTTTCAACTTTGCTGCATATCTCAGGCATTTTTTGGAATTTTGGCACCAAATTTTCAACATGGGGTTTTTGGGACCCCTCCTCATGAATTCTGTCACTGTCATGGCGTTAATCGGGCCCAAAGACTGATTTCGCAGTCACTGTGTGAAATCACCTTTCAGGACCGATTAACAAAATGACAGTGCCAGTGTTCATAAGGTGGGCTCTCAAAAAGCCTATGTTGAAATTTTGGTGAAAAAATTCCTAACAATTACTGTTTCACGTATGCATTGCGCTGTTCCTACGCACGCCATAAGTTCACGAATTTTCAATATTTTCATCTCGATTTTCAACATTGCCATTTGACCACACTTTCTTATAGTAGTACAGCTGTCATTTTCACATCTCACCCAAAATGTGTTTCTCATATGTAGCGCATAATGGCGAGTTGGTGTGAAATCAATGTTTGGGACATTAAGAAAATCACAGTGACACTGTTCATGAGCAGAGGTGTTAAAATGGCTATGTTAAAAATTTGATGAAAAAATTCCCAAAAATGACTATTTTACAAGCATGCGTTGCGCTGTTCCTACGCATGCTCGTAAGTTTGCGAATTTTCAATATTTTCACTCCAGATTTTCAACATTGCCATTTTACCATACCATCTTATGAGCAGTACAGCTGTCATTTCTCACTTGTCACCCAAAATGTGTTTCCATGCATGTAGCGCACAATGGCGCAGTCGGTGTGCGAACTCAATGTATGGGACACATTAAGAAAATCACAGTCACACTGTTCATGAGCAGAAGTGTTAAAATGGCTATGTTAAAAATTTGGTGAAAAAATTCCCAAAAATGACTGTTTTACAAGCGTTTGTTGTGCTGATCCTACGCACGCTCATAAGTTTGCAAATTTTCAATATTTTCACTCCAGATTTTCAATATTGCCATTTTACCACACCTCCTTATGAGCAATACAGCTTTAATTTTTCACATCTAGCCCAAAACATGCTTCCGGCCATGTAGCGCACAATGGCGCAGTCGGTGTGCGAAATCAATGTATGGGACACATTAAGAAAATCATAGTGACACTGTTCATGAGCAGAGGTCTTAAAATGGCTATTTTGAAAATTTGGTGAAAAAATTCCTAAAAATGACTGTGTTACAGTGAGCATTGCGCAGTTTCTACGCACCCTCGTAAGTTCATGAATTTGTAATATTTTCAGTCCACATTTTCACCAGTGGCATTTTCCACACTTCCTTATGAACAGTACAGCTGTAATTTTCGACAACATGGCTGAAATGTGTTTTCACACTTTCAGCACAGAAATGCGTGGTCGCTGTGGGAAATCATTGTTCGGGACAGATAAAGAAAATCACAGCGACACTGTTCATGACCAGAGGTCCCAGAATGCCTGTGTTGACAATCTGCTGTAAACAATTCCCAAACTAATTACATTACGGGCGCAAGTTGCACAGTTTCTACGCACGCTAGTAACTTCACCAGTTTTTTTAATATTTTCACTGCAGATTTTCAACATTGCCATTTTTTACACCTCCCCATGAACAGTACAGCTGTCATTTTTCACATCCTGTTCAGAATGTGTTTTTGCACCTGTGGTGACAAATGCCGTAGTCGCTGAGCAAAAGCAGCTTTCTGCTAACAAACTGATATTGCCACTGTCCATGAGGTGGGGGGTCTCAAAAAACCCATGTTGAAAATTTGGAGTGAAAATACCAACGAATGCATGAGGCGTTAGGGTTTCCGACCATAACACCCCACCCTGTAGAGAATGACAGGCATCAGAGCTGTGACTTCGGATTGTCACTTGCTATGCTCATACCATTCCACCCCCACCCACACCCTGCAGCCACTGAGAGGCATCAAGGTGTGCCTTGGACTCTTCGACCCCAAAGTTCACCCCATTCTCCTATACCGCACCCATCTCACAATATTTCCTGATGGAATGGGGTGCGCATAAGGGCCAAAGACCCCAAGGCACACCGTGACACTTGTCGGTGTCTGCACGGTAGGGTGTGGTGAAATGGCATAGCCATAATGCCTGATGACCCAAAGGCACACCCCAATGCCTGCCACAGGGTGGTGATGGGGTTGGCTTCAGTTCAATACTTCACTGCCATTCCTATTATGCAGCTCTGTAACTCCTACACTAGCAATGCCAATGCCAGCAAGCAAACATTCGGCATTGACAAATGCTTGTTTGTATATGCCATGTTTATGCTGTCTTTGACTCATATTTACCTTGACATGGAACCTCTGTAAATGAACCACTGGCTCAAAGGTATTGTAAACCAAGATATAAATAAATAAAATAAAACCTGAAGTAATGTTTCCCACTAAGTTGCATTCAAACCTACAGAAGCCTCAAAGTACCAGCTGGAACTAATTAAATTGACTGCAACAAAGTAACAGTTTAAAATTCTGAAATTCTGCTTCAAACATTGCTTAAACTCTTACCACCCACAATGTCTATGATTCTCTCCAGTCCAGATTTAGGAAGAGGCATAGTACTGAGATGGAGCTTGTCCGGGTGCTAAATGATCTCCAAACAGCAAGAGATCGGAGGACTCATTCCATCTTGGTCCTCCTTGATGTCTGTGTGGCATTTGACACTGTGGACCATGGTGTGCTATTGGAGTGTCTGCAGTTTATCTGTGGACTCTCTGGTATGGTCCTCAGATGGTTTAGATCTTTTCTCCAGGGTAGGACTCAGAGAGTAGTCACTGTTATTTATTCCTCTGACACTCTCCCCTTATCCTGTGGGGTTCTGCAGGGCTCCATTTTGGCACCCCTGTTGTTTGCAGTGTATATGCTGCCTTTGGGAGACGTTGTTAGGTGGTATGGCTTGAGTTTTCACTGCTATGCAGATGATACTCAGCTGTACCTGTCCTTTGTACCTAGGCAGGAGGATGCGATCTCAGTATTTAACAACTGTCTCTCTGAGATCCAGGACTGAATGAGTGCCAGCTGGCTGAGGCTTCACCCAGATAAGACTGAGGTGTTGATGGTGGACCCAGATCGTCAGGTGGCGGGTACGTTGGCTGGACAGTCATCTGGGCTTCAGCTTGGGGATGCTCAGCTAGCTGCCTCACATCAGGTGCGCAACCTGGGTGTTATTTTTGATGATGTGCTGACCCTGAAATCTCAGGTGTAGGTGGTTGTCAAGACCTCATTCTTTCATCTGAGGAATATCACCCGGATGAAGCACCTGGTTCCTTCCAATGATCTTTCTACCTTGGTCCATGCCTTTGTGACCACCTGCCTTGACTACTGCAATACCCTGTACCTAGGGCTACTGGGGGTTGATATCTGCCGTCGTTTGTAGCTGGTGTGGAATGCGGTGGCCGGGCTTGTGACTGGTACTTCTAGGACCGGTCACATTACATCTGTGCTCCACAAACTGCACTGGCTGCCTGTACAGTGGCAGATCACCTTCAAGGGTGGTTTGCTTACCTATAAAGCCCTACATGAACAAGGACCTCACTACCTGAAAGATCTCCTTTGCCCCGACTGCCCCTCCCAATCACTCCAATCCACCGATGAGGGATTGCTAGAGATTCCCAGGGTGTGCTTGAAGACATCAAAAGACAGCCCGCAAGACCTATTTATTTAGGTTAGCTTTCTCTGACAGTTGCAGTTGATAGCTTTGGTTATTAATGTTAAGCTGCTGTTGGAAATTATATTATGAAAATAATTTATTTTAATTGGATTTTGTGGAATGTTAAAAGGTGTTATTGTTATATGTGTTTTATATTTCATGTTCAGCACCTTGATCCTCTGGAAAGGCGCTTTATAAATAAAGCTTATTATTATTATTATATAGCACTGAGCTCGGTAACGACATCTAACAATTTTGCTCATATTACATATATTGCAATGAGAACAAAAAATGTTCTGCACTGGGAATCAAACCCAGGCCCCCCTCAACCACTGTCTTTGCACTGTACCACTGTGTGCTAATGTCCGACATGGTGAAACAGAAGGTTTCTTGACAAGAAATCTATGCAATGCAAAGCATATTCTGTACTGAGTACAGACCCCCCCATACAAAGAAGCAGTGAAGTTTATTAATGAACATTTTGCCATCTTGAAATAATACTTCCCACCAAATGTCCTTCAAACCTAGACAAGCTACAAAGTATCAGACGGAATGAATTAAGTTGACTACAATGAAGTAGCAGTTTAATATTTTGATAATCTGCTTTAAACATTGCTGAAACTCTTTATCACTGACATCAGCATTGACATCTAATAATTTTTAAGTAGCAAGTGGGAATTCAAGATGGGTACTCTCCCATTCTCTGTAAGATCAGGTAAGTCTGGGATTGACCAGCAGGTAGCTACAGCAAAGAAAACATGGTTCTATCCAGGACACATCAGTAACCCACAAAAGTCACTTGTATATCAGTAGAAAACGTTTATTAGAAGTGCTGACTGGCACTTGTAACCTGATCCAGCATTTTACCTTGTTGGCTTCTTCCGGGAAAATGGGCCTGCACAAAAAGTAATGACACATTTGTTTATCAATCTCATCAATACAGTAGTACACAGTGTACTGCACATTCATTTACATTCTGCCTTTGGATACATCAAGTACATCATCATCTGCATCATGTGATTCTAAAGAATTACTAGCCGCTGAGCCACATATATTCACAGCAAATCATTAATATGCTCTTGCTACTCCCATACTGCATGGGGGTTGTTTTTTATCCAACACTTTTTCATTGTAGCTCAATTCCCTCCCCTTTTTCCCCACTACATCTATTCATAAATATGAAGATCATTTCCAATAAAAGACTAAGGGCCCCATTTTTCAGAGCCATCTGGCTGCGCATACAAACAGGTGTGCCACATGCAAAAATAGGGCCAGTTGGCTCTAGCGCCATATTCAAACAGATAGCGCTATCCGAACTGACCGTGCTATCTGTTTGAATATCACAGTCTGGTAGCATGTCAGCAAGCAGTCGCCATGTTTGGCACAGCACTATCAGAGGGCAGGACTACAGACCGCACATAGGGGTGAAGCGCGGCACAAACTGGATAGCGCCGCTACTCCTATGGGAGAGATTCAGCCCAGACATGCAGATGAGCCCATTTATTTATTTAGTTTTTGTTGACCGGGTAAAGGTACACTAGCCATAGCAATGACTATTTTTCAGGCACGACCCGGGAGGTTACAGAACAAAACATTGGAAGCAGTGACAGTACAATAATTACAGTACATAATTAGACAATTTTTGAGGAGCAAAATACAGTACAAGCATGAGAAATACGCAAAAAGGTAGGATACAATACAATAGAGTTTCAAAATAGGAATATAGGAAGGTAACATAATAAATAAGTTCATAAGAGCAACAAGCCAGAACATTAAGGGTAGGTTGAATACAGTGATGACTGTACACACTATAATAGTCATACAGGATAGATATAGGAGAGTTAGGAATTGAGTAGGAGTAGGGATGCTAGATAAAGGAGGGTAGGATGGAATAGAGAATTGAGGAAAGGCAAGAAGAGTGGACCAAAAGTGAGTGAAGGTGGGACAATCAAATAACAGGAGGAAAAGTGCAGAGCATATTAATTGGGGCCAGTTCTGAGAGATGGTTATGGAGGGTGGAGTTATGAGAGGGATAGGGGCTAGGGAGGTTCAAAACAGGAGCAAGAACAGGAATCAGCAAGATGGCCACGTAGCAATTTTTTAAAGGAGATATGGGATGAGGCTAAGCATATGGTTAGCAGGAAGGAGTTCCAGTATTGAGGGGCATGACAGGAAAAAGTACTTGCACCTTTGGAGGAGTTATGTCTGGGGATGTGGACAGGGGCATTGTCTGCCGAGCGTAGACAATAGCTGGATGTCTGGTTTTGAAATAGGCCTGCCAGGGGCTTGGGTATTTGTGTTCTGATTATATTATCAATGACAGAGTCATATGCATAGGATCTAGATGCAAGAGAAGAAAGCCATCCAGTTCAGAGTAAAGAAAGCAGTGGTGTTTCATCTGAGCATAGCATCCCACTTCCAAAAACACATTTTACCCGCCGAGGTATATGTTGCAACCCCATAAGTGAGCTACAGCAAGAGTATGCCACGTGCTATGGCAAGCCTAGCTGAGGGGGTGAGCACATAGCTGGAATGGTAGGCAATACCAAGTTTCTACTGAATATGAAGATCAAAATTAAGAGACGGATCAAGGGTGATACCTAGATATTTGAAAGAGTGTACCCCCCCCCCCGACAGATGAGCCATTAGCAGTGGAGACATTAAACTTGGGCTGAGCGTGTTTGAGTTTAGCGCTGGAACCAAATAGCATGGCTTGGGTCTTAGAAACATTTAAGACAAGTTTATGGCTGAATAGCCACTGTTGAATCTTTTGAAAGTCCTGGGAGATTGTTGGTTGATGTCAACAATGTTTTTAGCACTAGAGCACAGAACAATATCATCGGTGTATAGCAGGGAGGCAGTCTGATGGAGGTTAGAGGTGATATTGTTGATAAAAATAGTGAAAAGCAAGGGACCAAGGATAGACCCTTGAGGCATGCCAATGTTTATGATAGCTATGTCCGCTAGAGTGGTGTTAGATACATAGATAGTGTCGGCAGATAAGGGCCTAAGGCCCACCCAGTCTGCCCATTTGAGCTGGTAAATTCACTTTATGTTTTCCTAGAAGTCTGTTGCCCCCACCCCCTGAACTCCAGAATTCCTTTATGTCTATCCCATGCATTCCTAAATCCCATGATTGTTTCAGCCCCCACCACTTCCTCTGGCAGGGTGTTCCACTTGTCCACCACCCGCTCTGTGAAGAAATTCTTCCTCACGTTTCCTCTGAATTGTCCTCCCTCCAACTTCATCCCATGCCCTCTAGTCCTGGAACATCTTTTTCACTTACAAATAGTGTATTCCTGCACCCTGTTCCTCCCTGAAAGATACGTGTATGTCTCTATCATATCCCCTCTCTCCCTCCTCTCCTCCAGGGAGTACATATTCAAGTCCTTCAATCTGTCCTCATAGGACTTGTGGTGCAATCCATGTACCATCTTTGTTGCCCTCCTCTGAACCTTCTCTACCCTGTCTATGTCCTTATGTAGGTAAGGTCTCCAGAACTGTACACTGTATTCCAGGTGGGGCCTCACTAATGTCTTGTATAGTAGAATTATGACCTCCCTTTTCCTGCTGGTGATGCCCCTGCCTATGCATCCCAGCATCCTATTTGCTTTACCTGCTGCCTTGTCACACTGTTTCCCTACCTTGAGGTCATCAGAGATGATAACCCCAAGATCCCTTTCCTGCTTGGTGCATGCTGTATCCTCACCCCTCAACTGATATACTGTGCTAGGGTTTTTGTGCCCCATATGCATTATCTTGCACTTCTTTGCATTGAATTTCAACTGCCAAAACCCTGACCATTCTTCAAGTTTCTGCAGGTCCCTTCTCATTCTGTCTACACCCTCTGGTGTGTCCACTCTGTTACAGAGCTTCGTGTCATCAGCGAACAGGGAAATTCTGCCTTCTAGACCCAGCACAATGTCACTGATGAAGATGTTGAATAGGATCAGTCCCAGCACTGATCCCTGTGGTACCCCACTGGTCACTCTTCCCTCTGTGGAGTGACAGCCATTTACTACCACCCTTTGTGTCCTGCCGCCCAGCCAGTTACCTACCCACCACACTACTGTCCTGCCCACACCCATATTCCCCAGTTTGAGTAACAGCCTTCTATGTGGTACAGTGTCAAAGGCCTTGCTGAAGTCCAGATAGGCCATGCCCATTGCCGTCCCCTGATCCACCTCCCTAGAGTCACCCAGTCGAAAATTCCACGAGGTTAGTCTGACATGACCTCCGCCTGGTGAAACCATGCTGCCTTGGGTCTTGTAGTCCGTTGACAACCAGATGTTCCACCAATCTTTCCTTCAGTAGTGCTTCCATGATCTTCCCCACTACTGAGGTGAGGCTGACTGGTCTGTAGTTCCCCACTTCCTCTTTGTTCCCACTTTTGTATAAGAGAACTACGTCTGCTGTCCTCCAGTCATTGGGTACTTCCCCTGTTTCCAGTGATTGGCTAAACAGGATTGCCAGAGGTTCAGCCACCACCTCTCTTAGTTCTTTAAGGACCCTGGGGTGCACTCCATCTGGCCTCATTGCTTTATCAACTCTTATTCTTTCCAGTTCCTTCAGGACCCTTTCTCATGTAAAGGGACTTGTGTCCATTTCTGCATCATTCTCATCCCTTGTACTCTCTTCAGGCCAATTACCCTCCTCTTCCTCAGTAAAGACTGAGCAGAAATGCCTGTTCAATATGTCAGCTTTACTGTTGTCATCCTCCACGTGGCCCCCATCCTCCCCCTTCAGTCTCACTATCCCTCCCTTTGCCTTTCTTTTTTCACTTATGTACCTGTAAAAGGTTTTGTTCTCTCTACCCACTGATTTTGCAATGTGCTCTTCTGTCTGAACTTTGGCTTCTCTTGCTGAACTCCCTGCCTCTCTTTGCTTCTCCTGGTATTTCTCCCTATCCCTTTCTGCCTGTGTCTTTTTGTATTGCCTGAATGCAATCTTTTTGGCTTTCACTTTCTCCGCTACCTTCTTGGAAAACCATAATGGCCTCCTCTTCCTTTTCCCCTTGCTAACCTACTTAATGCATAATTCTGTTGCTCTTGTAATCCCCATTTTAAATACTGCCCACTGTTCCTAAACCTCTGATCTGATTTAACTGATTGGGACCTATCCAATAAGTAGCTGCCAAACCACGTAACAACATTCGATGAAAAGCCTAGAGATCTTAGAGTAGCTAAGATGATGGGGTGGTCGACAAGGCCAAACAGTTCAGTCATTTCGATAAAAATTGCCCCAGTAAGAAAACCTGCGTCCATGACCTCTAAGGTATCAGATGTGTAGTTGAGCAAGGCAGTGGTGGTACTATGACCTTAGCGGAAGCTTTGCTGTGCAGTAGTAAGAAGGTCATATTTCTGAAGAAAGTCAATGGTTATTTTGGGCATGCACAGTGCTAGCTGGCCATTTGCATGCCCATCATGGGCTCATGTGCATGCCAGAGCTGCCGTGGAGTGCGTCGGACCAGGTCCCCCCCCAGCCCCAACCCATGTCAGTTTTAAAATAAATACCAATCTTTTTCCTGGTAGTCTAGTGGCCCCTCTCCCTGAGCCCCGATCCATGTATTAATTGAAAAAAATCCTCAATTTCCCTGGTAGTCTAGTTGTCCTCCTCCCCAAGCCCCGATCTGTATAAAAATCAAAATCCTCAATTTCCTTGGTAGTTTAGTGGTCCCCCTCCTCAAGCCTCAATCTGTATAAAAATAAAATTCCCCCATTTCCCTAGTAGTCTAGTGGTCCTCCCTCCCCGAGCCCCAATCCATAATAAAAAAATCCACTGTTTCCCTGGTAATTTTATTTATTTTTATTTTATTTAGTTTTTGTTAACTGGGTAGGTGCACTATCCAAGAAATGACTATTTTCAGGCACGACCCAGGAGAGAACAACAAAAGAAACAGTGGAACAATAGCAAACATGGGTACAGTAAATGAAGAATAAGGGAAAACAATACATCGGAGAATACATCAGTACATCAGGGATACAAGGATACAATAAATAGGAGCAACAATCATAACAGTGAGCATTGTTCAAAAATAATGGCAAACAAGATTTATATTAAGTGCAGCAGCCATGGATGGGATCTGTGGAAAAATGGGGTAATAAGAGAGTAGGAGGGAGGGAGGGGAGAGAGAAAGGGACAGGGAGAGGGAGAGGAGAGGTGAGGAAAGTGCAGGGATTACAAGAAAGACTGCAATAGAAGGGGGTGCACAGATAGTGGGGGAAACAACAGTTGAGATGGGAGGGAGCTTTTGAGTAGAATAAGGTCAAGTAGGCCTAGGGTGGTTTGAAACAGGAGCACTTGCTGGACAGGATAAGATGGTTTCTAAGTGCCTTCTTGAAAGCAACGTGGGATGGAGCCTGGCGAATGGTTAGAGGAAGGGAGTTCGAGTAGACAGGCAAAAGCACCGGCCCCTTTAGAGGTGGAGTGTCGAGGGACAAGAACAGGGGCAGAAACTGCCGAGCAAAGATCATAGAAGGATGACTGTTTTTGAAAGAGACCCGCTAGGGATTGAGGAGTTTGAGATCTAATAATGCTTTCAGTTAAGGAGCCAAAGGCATAAAGCCTAGACTCGTGGGGTGGAAGCCATCCAAGGTCAGAATAGAGGGTACAGTGGTGTTTCAGTCTGTGGGAGGAGGATGCATACCGACAGATGTTATTGTAGGTGACATCCCATTTCCGAAAGCTTGATTTGCATGCAGAGGTATAGGAGGCAACCCTGTAGTTAAGTGAAGGCAGAAGTATCCCACGAGCTATGGCAAGCCCAGCAGAGGGGGCGAGAGCATAGCTGGTTCGATAGGCAATACCGAGTTTAATGTTTACCAACTTACAGGTTCGTAAGATATGGGTGTTGAAATTTAGTGAGGGATCCAGGGTGATGCCCAGATATTTGAAAGAGCTTACCACCTCGATGGATTTGCCACTTAGGGTGGTGACTTTAAAATTGTGTTGGGCTTGTTTGAGTTTATAGTTAGAGCCCAATAGCATAGCTTGAGTCTTAGGTTCATTTAGGACTTGTTTGTGACAGTCAAGCCATCGTTGGATGAGTTGAAAGTCATGGGAGAGTCATTCATTGATGTCATCTGTGCTTTTAGCACTGGTGTACAGGACAGTGTCATCCGCATACAGCGGGGTAGCTGTCTGTGAAAGGTTAGAGGTGATGTTGTTTAGGAAGATAGAGAAGAGCAGTGGACCTAGTATAGACCCCTGGGGTATGCCAATGTTAACTGTAGATTTTTCCAAGAAGGTAGAGTTATATTTCATGAACTGGGTTCGGTCAGACAGATAATTACCATACCAGTTAACAACATTTGGAGAGAAACCAAGAGATCTAAGTGTGGTGAGGAGAACGGAGTGATCGACCAGATTAAATGCCTTAGTCATATTGATAAAGATGGACCCAGTAAGAAGAGCAGAGCCCATGGCCACTAGGACATCAGAGGTTAGCTTGAGTAAAGCAGTGGTAGTACTGTATCCCTTACGGAAGCCATGCTGGGCAGGAGTGAGGAGGTCATATAAAATTCTATGGTTTGGGTAGCTACAAGTTTTTCGAGAATTTTGCTAAGAACAGACAGGATTGCGATGGGCATATAGTTAAGTGGGTCTTTGGGGTCGCCTTTTTTGTAAATAGGGGTTATCCTTGCCATCTTCCATACATCAGGGACATGGTGTTGGCACAGTGAGAGATTAAAAATTTTGGTTAGGGGGCAGCAATGAATGGAGCTGCTAGCTTTAGTAACTTGGATTCAAGATTGTCCGAGTCAACTGCTGTATGCTTGGGTATATTCTTGAGTAATTTTAGTACCTCCCATCTAGAGACAGATTTAAAGAAGAAGTTTGGGTGCCTGGCGTTAGTTGGAACATGAGGGTCCGGACTGACAGGGAAAAAGGAGGTATATTTTGTTAGGTCAGAGAATTGTTCGTTGAAAAAATGTGCTATAGTACGGGGATTATTGCAATGGACGCCATTGAGTGACATGTCATTTGGGGTGAGTGATGAGTTAGAGCCCATAAAGAACTTAATGTGGGACCAGAATTTTTTTGAGTCACCATAAGAATTAGTTAAAAGGTCTTTATAGTAGGAGCTTTCGGCCTGTTTGATATCCTTTTTGCAGGAGTTTCGCAGGGCTCGGTAGGTGTTTTGGTCATCTGAAAGGTCGTGGTTCTCTTCCTGAGCCCCGATCTGTATATAAGTTCTGTGTCTCATCTCTAGAAGTCTAGTGGCTTCCCACGCTCGACCATTTTAGCATAATACCATTATCTTCGAGGGTTAGTGCCCCTGCCTCAGGTAGTGACCATCATTTCACCCCCTCAATTCGGCCTGTGCTGGCAACTGGCACAGCCCTTCTCACCAGCCCGGCCAGCCACTGACTGAACTGTCAATGAGCATGTACAGTACATAGCACGATTCATTGGTTGACCGGTCAACCAATGAGCACATACTATGTACTATACATGCTGATTGACAGTTCAGTCGGTGGCTGGCCATGGTGGTGTGGGAGGGCTGTGCCAGTTGCTGGCACAGGCTGAGTTGGGGGGGAGTGGGGTAGTGAGTCACTGCCTACTGGGTTGGGGGGCCACTAGCCCACCAGGGATGTATGGAATTTATTTATGCTGAATGGGTTTAGGGCTCAGGAAGGGGGGGATCACTAGACTATCAGGGAAATGAGGGATTTTTTAATTAATACACAGATCATGGCTCGGGGAAGGGGGGCACTAGACCACCATGGAAATGGGGGATTTAGATTTTTATACAGATCAGGGCTCAGGGAGTGGGGACCACTAGACTAGCAAGGAAATGGGGGGGGGTTGATTTTATGCAGATCGGGGCTTGGGGAGAGGGGCAGCATTAGACTGTCAGGGAAATGGGAGATTTTGATTTTTATACAGATAAGGACTTGGGAAGGGGGGACCACTAGACTACCAGGGAAACAGGGAATTTTTTATTAATACATAGATCAGGGATGTGGGGGGCCACTAGACTACCAGGAAAATTTTAATTACTTGGGTCGGAATGGCAATCGGAGAACGGGGAGGGACTACTGGACCACCAAGGATTGCAGAAGAATTTACGGGGAAGGGATTGGGGCTTGGGAGGGACCACTAGACCACCAAGGATTATACAGGACATATGGGGGAAGGGATTGTGGCTAGGGAGAGATCACTAGACCACCAGGGTATCTCAGCTCTTGACAGTACACAGACGGGTCTGCACACTGTTAAGGGCTGGGTTTCAGAAACATTAAACAGTGCAGCTGCTGGCAGCTATTTTGCGCTTCTGAAAACCTTCAGTATTGTGCTGCGCCACATATGCATGAGGGAGCCCTCATATGCATAGGCACAGCACATTTCATGTGATGGTGCTGTTGGGGGTGCGCCTCACGTACTGTATGTGTCCTTTGAATATGGGCATGCCCCCAACAGCTGGTGCTATTCCAGGTTAGCGCAGCACAAACACGGTTTGTGCTACACTAACCTTCTGAAAATGGGGCCCTATAGCACTAATATATTTCAATTAGTCTGTTTCACTATATTTAATAGTTCTACATTTGTTCCAATATTTAATAATATGTAGGTTCATAAGGAGGTTTGGTAGTACCCGCTACTGTAGGTCTGTGGATGTGTATCCACTCTTTATGAAGCAAGTAATTTCAACCAAAAACAGATAAGTGTTTGCAGAGTGTTTATCATAAGCAACCACCTTTTACATGTAATCACCCAGCAGTGTACTCTCTTATGGTAAGCAGGATGCTGTATGCCGTTCTGGTGGGGGTGGAGGGTGCAGGGGGAGATTTAGGTGAGTGAAAACAGTGATGTCCTAAAGTCACTTTGGTGCCAACTATTTTATAGTACCTGAACCAAGCCATGTGGTATTAATAACTAAAACAGGGTATAAAAACATGTGCATCTTTTCAATATGCCACAGGGCTCTGTACTGGTGCTGGTGTTGTTTGGAATCTTCATAGCAGATATCTCAATAAATAGGCATCAAGAGCAAGATCAGTCTGTTTGCAGATGACACCAAGCTGGGGGCAGTAGTGGATGACTTAGAAGGGTGGCAGGGGTTGCAAGATGATCTGGCAAAATTGGAGGCCTGGTCACACACTTGACAGCTGGGGTTCAATGCCAAGAAATGCAAGGTGCTACATTTCAGCACAAAAACAACAAGAAGGAACTACCAGCTGGGGGGGTTCAACTAGCCAAGATGGAAGAGGAGAAGGATCTGGGGGTGATCATAACAGGAGCAATGAACAACTCAGCACAGTGTAGAAAGGCAGCTGCAAAGGCCAACAGGAAGCTGAGTTGTATTGCCAGAGGCATGTCCTCCAGGAGGGGGGAGGTGATCCTGCTGCTATATAGGTCACTGGTTAGACCACACCTGGAGTACTGCGTGCAGTTCTGGTGACCGTACCTGAAGAAAGACATTAGGTTACTGGAGATGGTGCAGCGCAGGGCAACAAAAATGATCCAGGGGCTAGGGGTCTTACCCTATGAGAGCAGGCTGAGAGAGTTGAACATGTAGTCCCTGGAGAAGAGGAGGGATGGGGGGACATGACTGAAACCTTCAAGTACATGAAGGGAATAAACAAGATGGGCATGGAGGGGCTTTTCAAATTAAGGAGGGGGAGGGACATTCGAGGGCATGATCTGAGATTGGAAGGGGGACGGTTCAGGAGGGAAATGAGGAGACACTTTTTTATGGAGAGGGTGATGTCTGGGTAGAATGCATTGCCAGAGGAAGTGGTATCCTGTAGAACAGTGGGCTCCTTCAAAAGGGGATGGGACAGGGTAAGGGGGAAGATCACTGGAGGGGGAGGAGAGGGAGGGGCAGCTGCAGTATAAGGGCTGCTAGCTGCACAATCAAGCAGACTTGATAGACCATAAGGCCTCTATCTGTTGGCAGCTTCATATGTTAGTATGTAATATATTATCTAATGTTTTTATGTATTTATTTACCTTATTCATTTTTAATGAGTGCTTATGGATGCAAAGCAGTACCTGGAGGACTTCTCCTTATCTGTGGGGATGGTATGGCAATGTTAATTCTATTTAATTTCAGTTATTTAACAATTTCACAAAGAGATGTCCTTATCAGGCTCTCACCATGCATGGAGCTTAACACTTCACCAGTGGCAGGGTCTCCCCTTATGTGCTCTGTCTCTCAAAATGTAGCAGCTTTTACAGTGGGTTGCTGTTTTTGTCACTGTTGGACTTGTTCCACTACAATTCTGCAGTATGAGGATATGGATACAGCCACCAGAAGGAGGAGGAGGAGGGAGAGGAAGAAGAGGCAGAGGGAGAGGAGGAGGGGGACAGTACAAGGGGAGGAGGTTATAGTTTTCAGTTTGAGTCAGACAGCCCTACATGATCAGGAAATGGCAATATTTAGCAAGGGACTATCTGTTTTCACCCACTAAGGCACCTTCCAGTTTTAAAATCATGACAAACTTGCAAAGATTTTTTAGAAACATCAGACTAAGGGAATAGTTTGCAGACTTACGTGATGTAGAGCCAAATCTACAAA
This sequence comes from Neoceratodus forsteri, assembly GCA_016271365.2. Classification (NCBI taxonomy): domain Eukaryota; kingdom Metazoa; phylum Chordata; order Ceratodontiformes; family Ceratodontidae; genus Neoceratodus; species Neoceratodus forsteri. The sequence continues at coordinate 1,489,294,124 of CM057455.1, read as the reverse complement.
ACAACAAAAAAAATCATATAACCTGATAAAAGAAGAATATTAGGCCTTGAGTGGGTCAGAATCAGATTAAAACATTGTGGTCCTGATTTACAAAGAGCCCTTAAAGTGATACAAGTTGCATTGCTCTAGGACTGTGGCAAACTCTGGGTGCATCAGGGATCCTGCATCCAGTTTTATAAAAGGGAGGGTCCCTGTGCCAAAAACCCAGGAGTTTCCGCAGCTGCAGCCTAATGCCAAACAATTGGCACACCTACTGGAATTGTTGCAGGGATCCAGCCCCCCCACCTGGCGCAACACTAGAGGGGACGGGATGGTTGGGGGGAGGTCAAACTGCTTGCCAGAAGGGGACTGGGGGCAGAAATGGCACAGGGGTGCCATTGAGGGTGTCAGGGAGACAGTGGGCATGCAAGGATGGATGTGGCACCCAGCAGGGGTGCCATTTACATAGCCATAAAGCCAATGGGATGAGACCATGGGGGGTCCAGGGACAGACAGTGCCATGGATTCAGGTAGGCACAGCCCTGACAGAAGCCTCAGCCACCTGTGGCACCTCCCCCTGGCCACAGTCTCATCCCTTTGGCTTCATGGCATTGTAAATGGCACCCCCGCTAGGTGCCACATCACACCTTTGGATGCCCACTGTCTCCTTGATGCTCCAAATGGCATCCTCCCATGCCCTTTCTGCCCCAGGAAGCCCCCTTTCAGACCCCACCCCCTTCATTACAGTGTGTCGCACTGGTGCAAGTCCCATAGACCACCTCTTGACTGGTCTAAGTGAAGCTACTTGCCGCATCCACAGCAGGACTTTCAAATACCAAAAAAATGGATAGTGCAGCTTCACCGTGGTGCAACCCCCCCATGCAACCTGATGCAGGAGCACTTTTGCTGCAAGGGTGGCGCAGGGTGGGTTGGGTACAAGGCGTCTCGATTTCTACACAGCCTGCATTCAAAAATCGGGATTGCAGCAAAGTTTGACACAAGATGCACTTGCATCATATTCAGTTGACTCAGGCACCTTGGGTCACACTTCGTCATTTGAAAATAAGGCTCCATGATTAAGCCAACAACAATGTGAAAGGTGGGGCTCACATTGAAGAGTGGATGTTGGAAAAACAAATAATGACTTTTAGAAAAATAACCAGCACTCCAGACTGTAGATTCAGTAAAAGAGTTTTTCTACTATTAAATTAATTTACACTTATATTTAATGTGTGTCAAAAATGTGTATACACTGTGAGCGTAAAAGTAAGCATAGTGCAAATTAAAGCTCCCATACATGAAATCTCAGCCTCTGCACTTCGGGGGTTCAACTCATTCCTTAGGAGGCATCCTAGTTAAATAACTCTTTTACTGAATCTACAGTCTGGAATGCTGGTTATTTTTCTAAAACCGATGATTAACCCTGCTGATGGAGGGGGCAGGGTAGTAGTAATGAATAGCATCAAATACATAGAAATGTGCAATGATCTATTGGAGAATGAGGGCAATTATAGAAAATGCCTTGACCCACTAGGAAGAATATATGAAATGTATACAAATTGTACTGTGTGAGGTGGTAGAACTGCACCAAATACAAGATTGGCAAAAAGATGTATTGACTGCTAAGCACCCCAAAACTCCTGTATTTTATGGATTACCTAAGATTCATAAAAACCTAGACAAGCCAAAAGGTATTCCTATAGTATCAGGTCTGGAATCAGTTCTTGAACCATTCTCATTGTGAACTGCCATGAGGAACCACTGACCTACTGAATGTAATACAGAGCTATGTGAAAGACACTGGGGACATGCTAGGACTAATACAAAACCTGAATGCATAAGGGGATTTCAGCAATACCATCCTATGCACCATGGACATACTGTAAAAGATCTCTATACATCCATCCCAGATGAGAAAAGTCTGCATACCTGGTGGTAGTACTACAAAGGAATACATGTGTGGGAATACCATACACTTGTATTCTCATTGAACTGGCAAAACTGGTTCTTTTTTAAAATAATTTTTGGCTTTATTTTTTTTTTTTTTTACCAGCAGGCAAGGAAGATGGCCATGGGCAGCACCATGGAACCTACATACACTAACTTTTTTCATGCACCTGTCTGAATCATCATTCACTATGAATCTACTGTACATATTATAGACACATCAGTCAATAAATGCTACATAGACAATCTGCTTATTATTTACGAGGGGAAAGAAGAGGAACTAACTAGTTACTGTGAACACGTTAACAGTGTAATGGATTTTTTATGATTCACCCTCCATTTCAGAAATATCCTCCCTAAATCTACTAATTTATAAAAATGAGAACAAACTAAAGAGAAACATATTTACAAAAGAGACAGACAGGAGCACGTTGCTGCATGAGCAAGTTTCCATCCAGAAAGGCTGAAGAACAGCATTCCATGTGTGAGACTAATAAAAAAAAACTCAAAAACCCTCCCCCCATCACTGGTAGTATCGTTTAAGAACAAACCTACCAAGGAACAAGATCCATTTTGCACACTAAAGTACAAATGTAAACTCAATTGAAGTCTATCTGAGAGAGACTGCATTCTGATATAAGCAAATAATGTTTCACTACTGTAGCAGAAAAATGCAAAAAAGCTTCTGAAATATAAATGTAAGTGATTTTTTTTGTGACCCACCTGGAGCTAATCTCCTGATCACACCTCCCCCCCACCCCTTCCTCACCTCACCTCACCCGGGACTTACTTCCTCAGAGGTGATAACCCCTGGATTGCCCCCCCCCAAGGTGGGGCCATTTCTCCGGTGCGACCCTCACAACACCGGAGTAAGGGTGCCGGCAGGAAATCCCACCAACCTTGCCTCTCTGGCTTGCCCCCCAGAGCAGGGCACAGAGACAAACCGGCTGTGTCGGAGTACGTAATAGGTCAGCTAAGGTAGAGTCCCGGTGAGTGTTCGGGGCCAGGAGGCAGTGGAACATCACAGAAGGTGGATGCATTTTCCCCTTTTTGAAGGAGGAGGTGTGACTTGCAATGACTCCAGCGTCTACACACCTCCTTGGTAATCTAGGCACTAGTTGCTGCAAGATCCTCAGCCTCTGTTAGGGGTCTGACTTACACAGCACCCCGGAGAAGGAGAGCTAACCCTAGGATGCTCAGTGCTTCTCCCCTCAGCTGGCTCTCCAGCTTCCTGGGTCCATTCCCGAACCCAGAACATCAGCATCACAGACAGACACCGTGCTGCTGCACTGCCGGGCTGGCAGATGTAAATTATATTTGAATGGAAGATGGTATTGTAAGCATCAGGCTAATCTCCCTGTTTCTCAGCAATGGCTTATTACATAGTTGCAATAAGCTTCCAGCTAAGTACATAGAGAATACTTGGGGTGTGGCCTAGCCGAGGAGCTGAATGGAGGTGTTTTAGCAGAGCTCCAGCTAGATCCATTAAAAATCGCTGCCATCCTGCAGAATTTCACCCTGCAACTTCATTACTGAGACATATACTAATGCTCAGATGCCGACTACAGCTAAATCTGCAAAGAAACAGGCAAAATTGCGATTTAATAAGGTACCCAGCTCGAGCTCAACTTTGTAGCCTGTAGAACAAGCGAGGGGCCATACATCCGAGGCCCAATCTCTATCAGAACCTGGAGGTGAAGTAGAGAGCATATCAATGGATACTAATTACCAAAACCTCAAAAGATTGATCCGGGATCTGAAATATGGCTTGGGCGCAAGGATGCAGTCAGGATTCGATATGACTGCTCAAATCCAGCATCTGCAACAATTGGTAAATGCCACCTCGGAAACGGTGGAGGCCCATGCCACTCACCTCACAGAAGCAGAATCCAGAATCGGAGCTCAAGAGGACACTACTACACAAATATCTGCTGACGTACAGCAAGCTCTTAAAGATATTGAACTGTTAAAATAGGTGGTGGATGACCATGAGAACTGAGAACGGAGGTGCAATAGCCATTTAGTAGGCTTACCCAAGGGCTTAGAAGGGAAGGACTGTGCTTCATTTATAAAAGAATGGCTAAAAAAAACCCCTGGCCCTCCCACCTAATATTTCCCTGGAAATACAACGAGCTCATTGCTCTCCAGGACAAAAACCCAGTCCAGATCAAAAACCCAGGCACCTTCTTGTCAAGTTCCTCTGATTCCCAGATTGTCAAACAGTGCTTGCAGCCGCTCGAAAATGTAACCCCATCACGGTGCAGGGATCCAGAGTTGGTATTTTCCTGGATTTCTCCAGACCATTGCAGACCTGAAGACAGGCCCTTTTGGAAGTTAAATGCAAACTGCATGACATTAACTATCCTTTCACCTTGGTCTACCCAGTGCGTCTGATTGTGAGACATCCTGGCAGCCGACAGCATTTACGGACCCTGATGTTGTGATGGAGTATGTGTGAGGGCTCCGAAGAATCGAGCTGAATGACCGAGCTGGAGAAAATGATGAATGAGCCAGACATAAAGATGTCAAAATACACTGTCTGCTAGACAGGTAATCCAGGGGATTGGGTTTTAGGAAAGGGAGCCTCTTAGCCCACGACTCCTGTGATCGGAGGCCTATTAGGGCAGGGTTTGAAAGACCCTTGGGGGAAAACCCACCCTGTCCCTTGGGAGAATGTTCTTCTTGGCACGGGCTTTTCTTCTCACACAGGGCATTGAGACTTTTCAAACATTACTAATTCAAATATCAAATACTGGCCCTGAGATGGTTATCAAAATGGTTTGCTTGTTAAAGTTATACCGGTGATGCAACTCTATGTTTAAAATCGACTGAAATAGTTTAAAAATTGTAGTTGTGTTCATACTGTTATGCTGAAACTCGTGATGAAGTCAGGCTACATGCTGTGCAGAGTCGGGGAGGGGTGCACAGCTGGGATAATAATGTTTTTAGGCCCAAATGCCCATTCTTTCTTTTTACTCTGGACTAGTTGGGGAAACCAGTTATTATGAGGATGAGCAATTGTGGTAATCTGTATTTACCATAAAGGAGCAGCAGGAGACATGACTGATAGCGCCATCCAGGGTGTGATGTGGGTCTCCTGACACGCTACCCCGTAGATATATTTATCAAATGGCTGGGAAACCCGAGGGCATCAGGGCCATTTCTATTTTTTTTTTATTTTTTTACTTCTGAAGCACCTCCTCGGGGCCGGTGTGTATCACCGGTGGCGTGCCCTCCCCTGTACCGGAATAAAGGGACTAAAGAAGCAGGATGTTACCATAGCTTACTTTTCCCCCTCTTCAGAATTAGTGGATCTGGAGGCTCAATCCACAAGAAGTAGAGGGTGGTGGTCCTAGAGACCATTTTTATTTACTTATGGACTTTGGGTGGAGAGGAAGGGGAAAGGACTCGGGGGAATATAGGTTGGGGAAGAGAGGGCTATGAAGGTACAAATGATAATATCCTTGTTTGGGGAGAACGGATGGGAGTGAGGTAGGGGGCCTAGAAGGGACCTGTTTGGGAGGTCTCACTTCCTTTGATCAGTTATAAGGGGGAAGGGTTGGGAAGGGGGGAGTAACCAGTGGGGAACTGTTAAATGTAAAAAAATATGGATGATTTGGGCATTGCCTACAGATGGTGGTACATCCTAGATATAACTACAAGTCGTACAGAGGTTTGCTTTTATTGTTTAACCCTAATAATGGCTGATTTAACAATTTTATCATGAAATGTTAATGGATTAAAGATGGTAGTCAAGAGGAAGAGAGCATGGTCATATATCAAAAAAATCAGGTGAGATGTGGTGTTATTACAGTAGCTACACCTTATCAGAGAGAGGCGGACAGACTGGCTCAGTCCTGGGGTGGGGTCCTCCTGGTGGCACCCTTTACCTCCAGAGCTGGGGGTAGTCATTTGGCTGCAGCCCAGTTTGTCTCACAAGGTTAACAGCTTTGTGGCAGACCCGCAAGGTACATATGTGGTGGCGGAGGTGGAACTGGGGGGCAAGACCTACGTATTTGCATCAATCTATGGCCCTAATTTTGACTCCCCAAATGTTTTCACTCACTTGTGGGTAATGCTTGCTCCTTACCAGGATAACTTGGTTCTGGGGGGAGACTTTAATACATATCTGGACCCCAGGCTTGACCACTCTGGAACTAAAACAAAGCCTTATCCTAGGAGTGTTGCAACATTGCAGGACTTCATAACTAAGAGAGCCTTGGTGGAGGTCTGGAGACATTCCCATCCTGGAGACAGGGAATACTCATTTCATTTCCATTCTTATCAGGTCTATACCAGACTGGACTATACATATATATATATATATATATATATATATATATATATATATATATATATATATATATATATATATAGGCTGGCAGTATAGCCTAGAGGTTAGAGTAATGAGCTGTGAACGAGCTTGGTAAATCCAGCAGGCCAGACCTTGGTTTGATTCTCACAACCTCCACCTGCATGCTGTGTGACTCTGAGCAAATCACTTAACTGCCCAGTGCTCCCAGGTCGCCATTGAAAACAGGCACTTGTGCCTAGTGGGCCTTACCCGGTTACCAAAGACTAAAATAAATAAATAAAATAAATATTAGTCTCCCCCCACTAGATTTCAGAGACCATGCAGGCCTCATATGGTCCTATATTAATCTCGGACCATGCCCCTCTACAGCTGCAGCTTTCGACTGCTCAGCAGACCTCTGGGAGTCCCCAGTGGAGGTTGGTTTTTTTTATACTTTATTTTTAACATTCTGTCATTTAACATGGCATTATAGATTACATATAGTGAACAGACCATATAACATTATTCCACTGGGGGGATTAGCCCCTTAATCGAAGGATAAGAAGAAAACTTGCATTCACTATATTTTGCTACATCATTAGAGAGTAACTATATATGTAATCCAAATACAAATCCCTCAGTTGCTGTGTTTTTAATCAATCAATCAAATCTTTATTTATCCAGGTGGACACCATTGAGCAAGCTCATTTACAAGGTGGACCTGCATTACACATGGTCAAAAAAACAGAATAACGTAATTGGCATAGGTACAGGCATTAAAACACAGTTGAAACACAGGTAAAGAACGAATTGTATAACAGTAATATAAGAATCCAATAGGACAAGCAATAAGAATATCTATCCTACGATTAAGGTATATTCAGGGAAAGGATAGGAGAAGGGGGTTTTGTTAAGTGCTTTTGGAGGGTACCTCGAGTCGGTGCGGCTGCAATGGAGAAGGGGGCAATAACAAAAGCAGCTCTCAAGCCTTAGATTCTTGTGGAGAAAAGGGATACATAGCTCACAGAAGCAGGGAGAATTAATGAAGAGTGGCTATGTACCAAGAGGCCCCGGCAGCCCAGGGACTGCGAGCAGCATCCGAGCTAGGTTCCTGGAAGATCTTGGAGCTAGGGGAGCCTAAGCCGATTGAATGATTTTCAGATGATGGTTTCAGAGGCACCACCGCTAGTGTTCCTGGATCATGTGGCGGCTGCACTGAGAGAAACTAAAGGGGTCGAGGGCACTAGGGGAGAAGAATCGGAGCAAAGGGTAAGGGGATGGAAGGGAGGGTGAGGCAGAGGTGTAGTAAAGTGAGGTATGTGAAATGGGCAAGGCAGGCGAAGATGTTATGAAGGAGGTAGTAGAACAAGGTCAATGGAAGCAGTGACATTTTTCTCTGATTAACTTTGCGTGTAAGGACTTGAACACTGCAATGGTTATTGAGGTTCTTAGTTTCAACAGTTTCTGAGTTTTGTTCCAGAGCGTTGGAAGAAAATAGCTTATGGCCACACTCCCAAATCGTGTGCGGACTCTGGGGATACTCAGAGAGATAAGGGAGTAGCTCCTTAGGGCGTATTTTCGGGCTTCACTTAGGGGCAGAAGATCAGAGATATAGCGTGGTAGTTTTCCAGCGATCGCTTTCAGAGTCCACATGGCCGCATTTCTTTTATGTCTGAATTGTAAGGAAGTCCATTCCACAGCAGCGTACAGAGTACAGTGATGGGTAGAGAGGGGAGACCGGTAATGAAACGCAGTGCTCTGTGATACAGGATGTCCAGCTTACCCAGATATAAGACGTTGCAATGGCTGTAGATGAAATCAGCGTAATCTAAGAGGGGGATGAAGGTGAACTGTACAAGCTGTTTTTTGCCTCCGTGGTTAGAAGGCAGTTTATTCGGTAGAAGAGCCCCAGTCTCTGTCTCAGCTTTTTCACCATATCCTCCAAATGTTTCCCGAAGGAGAGCTTATGGTCTAGCCAGATTCCCAGGTATTTGAACTTGGGGACATAGTCCAGCTTTTCCCCCAATAAGGTAGTGATAGGGGAAATAGTGCCAAGAGCAGAATAAGACGGGAGGTTGCCACGTGACAGAATCATTGCCTTGATTTTTTTTGGCATTGAGGAGCAGCTTTTTGTTAAGAACCTGGTGTTGGAGGATATCAAAGTCAGATTGCAATTCTTTACAGGCAGCGTCGGGTGTAGACTGGCTTAGGTACAGCACCGTACCATCTGCAAACAGGTGGATGTTGGCTTTCTTAATGCCAAGGTCGATATCGTTAATGTATATGGTGAAGAGTATTGGTCCCAAAATGGATCCTTGAGGAACACCTCTTAGTAACGATTTAGGAGGGGAGAGCTCCCCTTCTGCCTTGACCTGCTGTTGCCTATCCATTAGGTAGTTCTGGAACCAGCCTAGAGAGGTGGTGTCTAGAACTAATGTTTTTAGTGGGGAAAGAAGTAGGGAGTGGTCGACAGTATCGAATGCCTTACTGAGATCCAGAAAGTCAGTGCAGACAAACTTTTTGTTATCAAGGTCGTGTTGCCAATCGTTGGTAACCTTGGCCAGCGCCATGACCGTACTGTGGTTCATGTGGAAGCCTGATTGCATAGGATATAGAAAATGTGTCTTCTCCAGGAAAGCTCATAGCTGTGTGTTTACTGTTTTTTCTAGGATTTTTGATAGTATGGGGATTAACGAAATTGGCCTGTAATTATTTAGGTCACAAGGGTCCCCAGATTTAAAGAGCGATATAATGTGGGATAGTGACAGATTAAACAGGTGGGTAATGGGCACTGCCAGGGCATGCCAGGCAACCTTTAAGAAGTAGGGATCTAAGGAGTCCATGCCGGCACTTTTCTTGGTATCCAGATGAAGTAGATGCTCTTCAACTTCTTTTAGGGTAATTGTTGAGAAGAAAAAGGCAGCATTCGTTAGATTTGGGTCCGGAGCAATGTGTTCATCTGGGGGTGCAACTTACAAGCAGGCGAGTTGTCGAAAGCCAGGCCAGCTGAGGCAAAGTGGTTATTGAATGCTTGTAATATTTCATTTTTGTCACAGATAATGACACTATTAGAGGATATTTTTGAGAGGAGTGCGTTTCCTGTCGTATGTCCAGAGAGGTCTTTTATAGTAGTCTAGAAGTTTGTTGGCCATTTTGAAGCGGCGTCTAGCTCTGAGTGGTAGAATTTGGATTTGGCTTCCCTGATCAGCTTTGTGCATAGGTTCCTGGTGGTTCTGAAGAGACCCCGATCTTTGTCCAGTTGTGTTTTACAAGCACATTTCCAAAGCTTGTCCCTTTTTATGTTTGCTTGCACGCATGTGCCATCATACAAGTTTTCCAGAGGTGTGTCAGCCTCTTCCAATTCAGTCAGTGTGTTTGCAGGCACGGTCGTAGAGCGACAATCACTGCTCCAGCTGTCTATGACAGCTGAAAATGCAGTGGCATACAGTTGAAAGGGAGAGCTCTGCTTGAGTGAGCAGAGCTCTCCCCACCCACACACACGTGTGCGCACGCACGCATGCACACCGCGTGCTCGCGCGCCTTCCACCCCCCACACTGTACGGCTGACGGGTGCCCAACCCCCGCTGGCTCCATACCCCCCAAAGAATCCAGGTGCCACGCTGGGAGCCTACCCCAGCATGGCAAAATGATGTTATGGCCGACTGGGGTGCCCTATCCCCATCGCTCCACTGTCTCTCCCCATGCTGCTGCCGACGGGGTGCCTAATCCCCATCGGCTCCACTGTCTCTCTCCCCCAGCATTCCAGGTGCCACGCTGGGAGCCCACCCCAGCGTGGCAAAGGTGTTATAGCCAACGGGGTGCCCAATCCCATCGGCTCCAGCCCCTCTGAACAGTTTTCAGCTGCCATGCTGGGAGCCCACCCCAGCGTGGCAAACGCCTCGCCGCCTCAAGCAAACATAATAAAAACACCTGTAAATAGAAAACTGTCCCTCGGCACTTCTCCTGCCCCTCCCACAACCCGCACCCACCCACTGCGCACCTGCCTCCCCACACCCCTCACCCCATACTTTTCCACCGGAGCTCGGACAACGACTTCGGCGGTACCGGGAACACGTCTGCACTCTTCAGAGCCAACCGCGGACTGAGGAAATGCCAGTAAGCTATATAATGAAATAGATAGGGTTTTTTCAACTTTATTGCATATCTCAGGCATTTTTTGGAATTTTTGCACCAAATTTTCAACATGGGGTTTTTGGGACCCCTTCTCATGAATGCTGTCACTGTCATGACGTTACTCAGGCCCGAAGGGTGATTTCGCAGCCACTGCATGAAATCACCTTTCCAGAATGATTAATGAAATGACACTGCCAGTGTTCATGAGGTGGGCTCTCAAAAAGCCTATTTTGAAAATTTGGTGGAAAAATTCCTAAAAATGACTGTTTTACGTAGCGCAGGTTATGAAGTTCTACACACGCCATAAGTTCGCGAATTTTCAATATTTTCACTCCAGATTTTCAACATTGCCATTTTACTACACCTTCTTATGAGCAGTACAGCTGTCATTTTTCACATCTCACCCAAAATGTGTTTCAGCCCATGTAGCGCATAATGGCGCAGTCGGTGTACGAAATCAATGTACTGGGACACATTAAGAAAATCACAGTGACACTGTTCATGAGCAGAGGTCTTAAAATGGCTATTTTGAAAATTTGGTGAAAAAATTCCTAAAAATGACTGTTTTATGAGCGTGTGTTGCGCAGTTCCTACGCATGCTCATAAGTTTGCGAAATTTCAATATTTTCACTCCAGATTTTCAACATTGTCATTTTACCACACCTCCTTATGAGCAGTACAGCTGTCATTTTTCACATCTCGCTCAAAATGTGTTTCTGCCCATGTAGTGCACAGTGGCGCAGTCGGTGTGTGAAATCAATGTACGGGACACATTAAGAAAATCACAGTGACACTGGTCATGAGCAGAGGTCTTAAAATGGCTATTTTGAAAATTTGGTGAAAAATTCCTAAATGACTGTTTTACCAGCGTATGCTGTGCAGAGTTCCTATGCACGCCAGACGTCAAGAATTTTCAATATTTTCACCCAGATTTTCAACATTGCCATTTTACCACACCTCCTTATGAGCAGTACAGTTGGCATTTTTCACATCTCGCCCACAACGTGTTTCTGCCCATGTAGCGCACAATGGCGCAGTCGGTGTGTGAAATCAATGTATGGGACACATTAAGAAAATCACAGTGACACTGGTCATGAGCAGAGGTGTTAAAATGGCTATGTTGAAAACTTGGTGAAAAAATTCCCCAAAATGACTGTTTTAGGAGCGCACGTTGTGCAGTTCCTATGCATGCTGGCAAGTTTGCAAATTTGTAATATTTGCACACCAGATTTTCAACAGTGCCATTTTACCGCACTTCCTTATGAGCAGCGCAGCTACCATTTTTCACATCTCACCCAAAATGTGTTTCCACACATGCAGCGCACAATGATACAGTCGGTGTGCTAAAACAATGTTTGGGACAGATTAAGAAAATCACAGTGACACTGGTCATGAGCAGAGGTCTTAAAATGGCTATGTTGAAAATTTGGTGACAAAACTCCATAAAATGACTGTGTTATGAGTGAGCATTGCGCAGTTTCCACGCACCCTCGTAGGTTCATGAATTTGTAATATTCTGAATCCAGATTTTCACCAGTGACATTTTTCCACACCTCCTTATGAACAGTACAGCTGTCATTTTCCACAACATGGCCGAAATGTGTTTTCACACTTTCAGTGCAGAGATGCGTTGTTGCTGTGGAAAATCATTGTTCGGGACAGATAAAGAAAATCACACTGACACTGTTCATGATCAGAGGTCCCAAAATGCCTGTGTTAACAATCTGCTGTAAAAAAATCCCCAAACTAGTTACATTACGGGTGTGCGTTGCACAGTTTCTACGCACGCACGTGACTTCACCAGTTTTTTTAAAATTTTCACAGCAGATTTTCAACATTGCCATTTTTACACCTCCCCATGAACAGTACCACTGTCATTTTTCACATCCTGTTCAGAATGTGTTTTTGCACCTGTGGTGCCAAATGCCATAGTCACTGTGCAAAAGCAGTTTTCGGCTAACAAACTGATATTGCCACTGTTGATGAGGTGGGAGTCACAAAAAAACCATGTTGAAAATCTGGAGTGAAAATATCAATGAATGCCTGAGGCGTTAGGGTTTCCGACCATAACGCCCCACCCTGTAGAGTATGACAGGCATCAGTGGTGTGACTTGGGATTCTTGCCTGTCATGCTCATACCATTCTACCCCCACCCACATCCTGCAGCCAGTGAGAGGCATCGAAGTGTGCCTCGGACTCTTTGGGCCCAAACTTCACCCCATTCTCCTATACCTCACCCATCTCACCGTATTTCCTGATGGAATGAAAAGACATGGCCAAAGACCTCTACACACCTGACACTTGTCGCGTCTGCAGTGTAGGGTGTAGTGAAATGCGTGGTCATTATGCTTGACGACCCAAAGGCACACCCCAATGCCTGTCACTCTGCAGGGTGGTGGTGGGGTTGGCTTCAGTTCAATACTTCACTGCCATTCCTATTATGCAGCTCTGTAACTTCTACACTACCAATGCCAGTGCCAGCAAGCAAACATTCAGCATTGACAAATGCTTGTTAGTAATGTGGCTTTGAGGTCTGCAGTAAACCAGCGGTATGTTCTGGGCTTTATGCGAGTTTTGACCAGGGGAGCATGGGTATTAAGGGAATTTGTTAAGATTTCTTGAAAAATGGTATAGGCATTGTTTACTGATTTTGCAAGGAAGAAGCTCTGCCAAAGTGGAGAGGCGTTAAGGTCATTGATATAGGCCAGTGGGTCAAAATTCCTTTTAGATCTCTTAGAAAAGAATTTTGAGATAGGTTTGGACATATGGCTAGAGTCCAAGAGCAACATGGCTATTTCGAGAATGAAGGATAGTCCATCAATGTCCAGCCTAATAAAGGAAACATGTCCCAAAAGGGACTAGTGTCGCCATGTGTCCACCTGAATGTGAACAATCATTTCCAGATTAAAATTCTACAGCAGATTTAAATTACAGCTCATATTTCAAAATATTTCCAAACCCCATCTTTCTTTAGCAATCAATAATGATATTATTTAAGCAATAAGATGCTGGTAACAGATTAAACAACTTAAAATTCCCCTTCACCAAAATTAGGATCAACCCCCCACAATACAATACCCTTAGAGATATTGCAGGGTCTAAAAATTTAGAAACAGACAACCCCTTTTTAATCCCCTGTATTATGAAGCTGATAACAGAACAGGCTAAACAGTACAGTCCAGTGGTGTTCTAAATGGCACTAATTACTTAGCTGATACAACAGTACGTGTGTTGGTTAGTCCTGCAGAAAAGTCCCACTATTTCAAGTGTTCCCAAACATCTCCTCACTCTCGACATCCTCTCTTGAGCTCTGAAAGCAGCCACCAGATGGGTGGCCCATTTGCCGGCCTCCACTGGATCCGAAAACAGAAACACTTTTCCCTGGTAAGTAATCCGGAGCCTCGCTGGAAATATGACGGTATGTGTTACTCCCACTTCCTGCAAGCTTCGTTGCACCGAGTCGAACTTCTTATGTCATTGTCTGGTCGAGTAGCTGATACCTGGAATGATGTAAACTTGGCTGTCATCTTGCATGAGGTGGCTAGCTCGCCGAGCACTCCTTAAAATTCGATTGCGGGTGCCAACTCCGGATGTCACTACCATTAGAGTACGAGGATCCTCCAAGTTCTGTGATCAGCCTCTGGGTGTAATGCGGTATACTTTCTGGATGTTCCAGGAGACATCATCCCCTTCGGGCAGCAATTTTTCAGGTAGCCATTCCTGTATAAACATTATCGGATGGTCTCCCTCACTACCCTCAGGTAGACTGATGATCCGAATGTTCCCTGCTCGAGCCTGGTTCTCCAGTGCCTCAAGCCTAGCTCTGAGATTCTGGTTCTCTTTAACCATGAGGGCACTAGTGGTCGAATGAGCATCAGTTTGTTTCTGAATGTCCTGCACCTCTTTTTTAAGTCCATCCACAGCATTCTCAACCACCAGAACTCTATTGTTGAAATCGTCTACTTTCCGGCTTAAGGTTGATACTGAGGTTATTAAATTCTGTAGCTTTTAACCCAGTGACACCATAGTTTCTGTGGAACTAGGCTCTGCTTTGGTCTGTTGGACTGAAAAAGATAGCAAGGTCCCACCAGTTCCCTTGCTTCTCTCTCCTCCACCTTCAGATTTTTCCTTCTTGGGGTTGCCCATTTCCCCTCAGTTGATGGTGCTCTTTCTGTTAGTTGCTTTAATAAGTCGATCCAGCAATCCAAAATAGGGGATATAAGATATTTTTATAAAATATTTGCAGAGCTGGTGAAATCTGCTGCTGTTCAACTCAGGGCTCTAGGCCCCAGTGGAGATTTGACCCGATCCTACTCCTGAACGAGGATTATGTTACATTTATCAATGGGAAAATTGAAGAGTTTATTAGCAACAATAAAAATACAGGGACACATGTTAACTTTGTTTGGGATGCTTTAAAAGCATTCATTCGTGGGGAGATAATCTCTTATGCAGCTTATAAGAAAAAGCAAGCATCTAGGGTAGAAGACCAGCTTACTGCTGACATTCAAAAACTAGAGAGGGAGACTATGGGCTCTCCCCAGCCTCAAGTAACAGAAGAACTAAAGTTGTTAAAGGGGAATTTACACCAGACAGTCTCCGGGAAACTCGAACGAGACTTAGTACTTACTAAATCGTACTTATACTTTGAGGGGGGTAAATCCGAAAAATGGTTGGCTGGGTTGGTTAAACAAAAAAAAAAGCAGAACGGGCCATGCTATCTATGGCCAAACATGATGGTTCCCCCACATATGACCAAACAGAGATTAACGAGATCTTTAGGGCATTTTACTCTAGCCTATACACTATCCAAGTGCCCCCGACAGGGGACCGGGAGGACTTTCTTCGAGGCATGGATATGCCACACTTGAGTGAGACTCACCAAGCCGAGCTCGACTCACTCCTTTCCCCGGAGGAGATCAAGCAGCCTGTCTGGCAAATAAATAAAGGGAAAGCACTAGGCCCTGATGGTATTCCCACTGAATTCTATCGAGCCACTTGGGACACCATTGGACCCCTTATGCGGGAGGTCACAGAATCTGCCTTAGCACAAGGGGAACTCCCACACACTCAAAGGATGGCTACCATAACAGTGCTTCCTAAACCAGAGAAGGACCCCTCTAAGTGTGGTTCATATTACCCTATATCACTTCTTAATGCAGATTATAAAATCCTAGCCAAAATCATAGCAGGAAGGCTGGAGGAGGTGCTCCCTGGACTAATTCACATAGATCAAGGGGGGGGGGGTTCGTCAAAGGAAGGCAAGCTAAACACAATCTCCGCAGTTCCATCAAAGTTATCCACAACTGGAGGGGGGCCTCACAGGGGTCTATTTGCACTTGATGCCGAAAAGGCATTCGACCGCGTCAAATGGCCCTTTATGTTTGCTGTGCTACGCAAATTTGGCTTGGGGGACACTATACTAAAATGAATAAGAACCCTTTATGCTGCCCCACAAGCGCAGATACTGACCAATAGTACCCACTCAACTCCTTTTCCCCTAACTAGAGGTAAGAGACAGGGCTGTCCCTTGTTCCCACTATTATATGTGCTTACCATAGAAGCACTAGCAAACACCATTTGAGGGAATAGTAACATCAAGGGTTGTAAGGTAGGGAGAGACGTCTAAGTTATATCATTGTTTGCGGACGATATTTTATTATTTTTAGACAACCCCGGTGAGGTCCTCCCAGCCTTGAGCAAGATATTTGAGAACTATGGCCCCCTCTTGGGACACAAAATTAACTGGGACAAGAGTGAATGGCTCCCCCTGGGGGGGAGAAGAAGATCTCCATAGAAATTGCTGGCACCATATAAACATAGAAAAATAGAATTTGGCAGCAGATAAGGACCGCTTGGCCCACCCAGTCTGCCCATTTCCCTACCTAATGGATAAGCTGCAGATCCTAGTTAACCAGCAGCCTACTTCTTCCTACCCCAACCCCCTAGAATTGCCTTATGACTGTCCCATCCATGCTTGAATTCCACCACTGTTTTTGACTCCACAACCTCCTCCGGAAGGCCGTTCCATGCATCCACAACCTCTCTGTGAAAAATACTTCCTTAAATTACCTCTGAGCCCCCCATCTTCAAATTTGTGCCCCTTGTTCTTGCACACTCTTTTTGAAAGATGCTACCCTCTTGGACTTTGTTGATTCCCTTGAGGTACTTGACAGTTTCTATCATGTCCCCCTCCCTCCTTTCCTCGAGGGCTATACATATTAAGCTCCTTTGGTCTTTCTTCATATGTCTTCCAGTGCAGACCCTGCACCATTTTAGTTAGCCCTCCTCTGGATAGCTTCCATCCTGTCTATGTCTTTGTGGAGACTGGGTCTCCAGAACTGCACAGTACTCAGATGGGGTCTCACCAGCTGTCTGTACAGAGGGATAATAACTTTTGTTTTCTACTGGTGATGCCTCTCCCTATGCATCCAGTATTCCCCAAGCCCTCCTTGCTGCCCTCTCACATTGCTTGCCCACCTTTAGGTCATCTGATATGACTACCCCAGGTCCCTTTCCATTTTTGTTGTTGTTAGTATCTCACCCCCCATTGTGTACTCTTCCCCTGGGTTTTTGTTTCCCAGGTGCATTACCTTGCACTTCTTAGCACCGAATCTAAGCTGCCATACATTTGACCATTCCTCTAACCTTGCCAAGTCCCTTCTCATCCTTTCCGCCCCACCTTGTGCATCAACTCTGTTGCAGATCTTTGTGTCATCTGCAAAGAGACATACTTTTCCTTCCAGTCCCTCTGCAATGTCGCTTATAAAGACATTGAAGAGGACCGGTCCTAATACTGAACCCTGCGGTACCCCACTAGTAACCCTTTCTTCAGAATGGACTCCATTTACTATTACTCTCTATGTCCTATTCTCCAGCCAATTCTTTACCCAGGCTGTCATCTTGGGACCCACTCCCAGGCTGGCTAACTTGTATATTAATCTTTTGTGTGGGACTGTGTCAAATGCCTTGCTAAAGTCTAGGTAGGCCATGTCCACAGCCCTCCCTGATCTACTACTTTGGTCACCCAGTCAAAGAAATCTATCAGATTCGTCTGGCATGACCTTCCCGCTGTGAATCCATGCTGCCTTGGGTCCTGTGCCCCTCTGGCCTCTAGATACTCGACAATTCTTTCCTTCAGAAGTGATTCCATCATTTTCCCTATCACTGAGTTTAAACTAACAGGTCTGTAGTTTCCTGCTTCTGCCTTGCTCCCACTTTTGTGAAGGGGAATCACATCTGCCCTCTACCAGTCCTTGGGTACCACCCCATCCTCCAATGATTTGTTAAAGAGGGTAGTCAGTGGTGTCACTAATTCTACCCTTAGTTATTTTAGAATTCTGGGATGAATCCCATCAGGCCCCATTGCTTTGTCCATCTTCAGTTTTAAGAGTTCTTTCAGAACCCTTTCTTCTGTAAATGGGCTGGTATCAACTTCTGTATCCAGAGTGTTTCTATTGTTTGTTTTAGGTACCTCCCCCTCTTCATTTGTAAATGCTGAGAAAAAATATTTGTTTAGTATCTCTGCCTTTTCACAGTCACCATCTGCCCACCCCCTCCCCTTTATTAAGCCTCACTATCCCTCTGTTGGTCTTCCTTCGCTCCCTGATGTACCTGTAAAAGGTTTTATCCCCCTTCTTAACTGAGTTGGCTATCTTTTCCTCGGTTTGGGCCTTTGCTGTTCTGATTGCCTTCCCAGCTTCCTTTTGCTTTAACTGATACAGTTCTCTGTCCTGCTCCTTCTGTGATTCCTTGTACTTCCTGAATGCTTTCTTTTTCTCTTGATACCATAATACATCTTGCTAAACAGATCAAATATTTGGGAGTTCTGTTGCCCAGTAAGCTCTCCCAAATCATAGCTATTAACTAAGGTCCTCTGATCATAAAATTTAAAACAGATAGTATTAATTGGAGGGCTTTGCCCCTTAGTTTATTGGGTCGAGCTAATTTGGTCAAGATGTACTTTCTTTCACTGGCTCTTTACCTCTTCCAATCCATTCCAATAGCCCTTCCATGGAAATATCTTAAGGCCCTGGAGGGAGCATTCACCCACCTTTTATGGCAAGGGATAAAAGCTGAGAATCAGAAAAGAATATCCTGTGGTTACCTGAGAAACTGGGGGGACTGAGCCTGCCCAATATGTGCTCATATTACATTGCTGCCCAACTAGCCCATATACAAGACCTACTAAGAGAAGAAAAAATTACTCACCTTAGTAATGTTGTTTCTTCTAATGGAGTCTTGCTGTATTCTGACATATGCAGTGATCTCCAACCTTTGAACTGCCCCGGAGAGGAAAGAGTTAACTTTCCATGCAATGCATGGAACGCTGAGCTCGAGCTCGGTTGAAGCCTCTGTCTGCTGTTGTTTGAACCCAAACCGCCAGATCTTTACGAGCTATACTCACTGGGAGTTCTGTGTGGAAATTGTAAACTCACACTAGCCAACTGGCAACTAAATTTGATAAAAAGGGTTTTTTGGTTTCAAAGCAAAGACTCAAGACAGGAAACCCAAAAAACAAAACACAACACACCCAAAATAAAGGAGGGTGAAAAAGGGGCGCCTCTAGGTGCCAACACTACTCCTGCCCACCCACATCCCAAAAACCAGGTTCTGAGAGGGGAGGCTGGGGGGAGGTCAGAATACAGCAAGACTCCATTAGAAGAAACAACATTACTAAGGTGAGTAATTTTTTCTTCAAACAACATGAAGTCTTACTGTATTCTGACATATGCAGACTACCAAGCAGGACCTCCATGGAGGAGAGACAGAACCTACTTTGGGAATAGGCTCTGAAGTACTGCTGTGCCAAACTGAGCATCACTCCTAGCCTAGGTATCCAGAGAATAATGCTTGGTAAAAGTATGGACTGTTTTCCAGGTGGCTGCTTGACATATCTCTAGGATAGGAATATCCCCTGGCAGCATCCAGGGAAGCAGCTGTACCTCTAGTAGAGTGAGCCCTCAGGCCTGAGGGTGGAGTCCTACCCAATTTTTCATAGCAGAATTGTATACAAGAGACAATACACCTGGCAATAGATCTTTTAGTGGCAGGTTTTCCCTTACCGACCTCACCATAAGTAGGAACAATTGGAGGGAGTCAAACCTGTGACCCTTGGTGCACTCTATGTAGTAGCTAAGGGCCCTTTTGACATCCAGGCTGTACAGTCTCCTCTCTCCAGAGGAGGAATGGTCAGTGAAGAAGACAGGAAGAGACATAGACTGGTTAAGGTGGAAATCTGAGACCACCTTAGGCAAAAACTTCCTATTAGTTCTTAGGACCACCTTATCTCTATGAAAAGAGATAAAATCAGGCTCCACTGACAGGGCCTGTAACTCACTGATGTGCCTGGAAGAGGTAATGGCTACCAAAAACACAGTTTTCCAAGTCAAGTACTTAAGTTCTGCAGAGGACAAAGGCTCAAAAGGGGGTTGCATAAGCTGAGCAATGCAAACATTTAGGTCCCACGCAGGAGCAGGGTCCCTGAAGGGAGGATTGGTGTGCAACAATCCCTTGAAGAATTTACAAAATACAGGATGAGCTGAAAGGGAAGAGGGCTTACCTACTGACAAAAAAGCAGAGACAGCTGCCAAATGTACTTTGAGTGTAGCTGGTCTGAGTCCCAAGCTATTGAGATGAACCATATAGTCCAGGACTGTAGGCAACCCAGCAGACTCTAGAGAAATATGCTTACCAGAGCACCAAATAGTGAACCTTTTCCATTTGGAGTTGTAAGTCTTTCTGGTGGAAGGCTTTCGAAAAGCCTTTAGAATATCCAAAACACCTTGAGAGAGATGCAAATCAGCAAACTCTAACTCTTCGAGAGCCAGGCCTTGAGATTGAGAGATTTGAGATTCGGATAACAAACTCTCCCCTGAGAGGATGTCAATAGGTTGTAATTCCTGGGAAGAGACAGGAGGAGGTGGACTGCTAACAACAGCAACAGCGAGTACCAGAGCTGTCTGGCCCAGTCTGGAGCAATCAGAATCACTTTGCAGGGTTGAGACCTGATTTTGACTAGTACCTTGAACAGGAGAGGGAAGGGGGAAAGGCATACAGAAACTTCCCTTCCCAATTGAGAACTAGAGCATCCAGGGAGACTGAGCCCAATACTGGGGGTCTGCAGCAAAAAAGGGGAAGTTGGTGATTGTCTGGGGCTGCAAAAAGATCTATCTGTGGAGTGCCCCATCTGGAGAAAATCACCTTCAAAACTAGGGGATCTAGGGACCATCCGTGATGGCCCTGAGATATCCTGCTAAGAGCATCTGCCAGGATATTGTCCTTCCCTGGGAGGTGCACTGCTGTAAGAGAAGTTCGTAGGGAATATGCCAGAGACCACAACTTCATTGCTTCTGTGCACAAGGCCGGAGACCGAGTGCCCCCTTGCTTGTTGATGCACCACATTGTGGTGGTATTGTCTGTTCTGATCTGGACTACTTTGTTCTGAACAGATTTGGAAAAAACTTGCAGTGCCAGAAACACTGCTCTGAGTTCCAAGAGATTGATGTGAAGCAGAGATTCTTGAGGTGACCACAACCCTTGGTAGTCAGGTCCCCAAGTGGGCTCCACAGCCCAAGAGGAGGCATCTGTTGAGATTAAAGAATGAGGTTGAGTGACAAAAGGAACTCCTTGCCTTAGATTGTCCTGATCCTGCCACCATTGGAGATCCTGGATCAGGGTTCGAGTTACTGGGATTCGTTTGGTCAGGGGATCCTTTCTCTGGGACCAGAAGGTTCTCAAATGGAACTGGATGTCCCTCATCTGAAATCTTGCCCCCGGACCACTGCTGTAGAGGCTGCCATGTGGCCCAGGAGCTGCAAGAAGTGCCTTGCTGGTCAAGACACCTGAAGGGTGAAAGAAGAGGCCAGGTTTACTAGTGTCCTTGCCCTGTCCAAGGGAAGGAAGGCCCTTGCTCTTATTGTGTCGAGCTCCGCCTCTAGAAAGGTGAGGAGCTGCACTGGTTACAGAACTGACTTTGGAAGATTTAGGAGGAACCCTACGGAAGTGAGCAGTTGCTGAGTTATCTGCAAATGTGACTTGACTTGGTCTGGGGACTGACCCACTATGAGCCAGTCATCCAGGTATGAAAAGATGGAGATCTTTTTTCTCCTTAGGAAAGCAACAACTACTGCCAGGCACTTTGTGAACACCCTTGGGGCTGATGTTAGGCCAAAGGGCATTGCTCTGAACTGATAGTGGCCTGAGGGCAACTCGAACCTGAGGTATTTTCTGTGGGAGCTCCTGATGGGAATGTGAAAACAGGCATCCTTGAGGTCCAGGGAGGCTAGCCAGTCCCCTGGCCTTAGAGAGAGCAGAATTATTCCCAGAGTCACCATTTGAATTTTGGCTTTAGAGGTGCTTGTTTAAATATCTCAGATCCAGGATGGGCGCCATTCTCCTGTCTTTTGGGGGTTAGGAAGTACCTGGAGTACAAACCTTTTCCCCTGTGTAGGGCTGGAACCCTTTCTATGGCTCTGAGAGCCAAGAGGGAAGAGACCTCTGCCTCTAGGGCAAGGGCCTCTGAAAGATTTGCAGGTGGAAAGGATCTGGTTCTCATCTTGGGAAATTTTTTGAAGCTGAGAACCAGTCCCTGGCTTACTACTTCCAGGACCCAACTGTCTGATGTTAAAGACTTACAGTCCTGGACAAAGTAAGCCAGCCTGCCCCCTACAGGTAGTGGAGAATCAGCCCGGGCAGACCCATCAGGGTGTCTGCTTGGCAGGGGCTTTAGGCTGGGGGTGGAAGCAGGCCTGCTTATACCCTGTCTGCCTCTCCCTCTAAAGAACCCCCTCTGAGCAAAGGCAGAAGAGGAGGCCTGGGCTTGTTAAAAAGGCCCATGAAAAGGTCTGCCCCTGCCCATGGAATGCTGCCTCTGAGGAGTGCCTTGCCTTTCTTTGGCCTGCGCACTCCTGTAGGTGGTCCTGTACTCGTCCATTTTTCTCATGTAATTCTCTGTCTGCTCCCCAAACAGAGAGTTACCAATGACAGGAAAATCCATGGCCTTAGCCTGGGTATCCTGTGACAGGCTAGTACATCTGAGCCAAGCCATCTTCCGAAGGGCCACAGATGTAACCATGACTCTAGATGAAACATCATTGGAGTCCACAGCAGCATGAAATTGCACCTTGGATGCCTCAATCCCATCTGCAGCCTCCTGCTCCAGCTCCTTGGCAAGCTGGTCAGGGGCCTGTTTAGCTAGAGCCATAACAGTGTCCCACCTGGACTTCTGGTATCTAGCTGTGTAGGCCGTATAATTAGCCTGCCTGAGTCCCAGGGATGCTGCCATGTACTGTTTTCTTTGCCATGGCATCAATCCTCCTGGAGTCCTTATCTGGGGTGTGAAGCCAAGGGTATATTTGCCTTATCACAGGCAGCAGCCTGCACTACTAACATGGCTGCATTGCTGGGAAAGGAACTCCGTGTCTGAGCCTGAAAGAGTATACCTCTTGTCCATTCTTCTGTCCACAGGAAGTATGGAATTAGGAGTTTTTAAAATGTTAAATGTCTGTTTCCCAAAGGACTTATGGAAGGGAATAGACAATCTCCTGGACTCTGGGATGTCCATCATTTCAACGAAATCAGGCTCCTCCTGATCCTCTACTGCTTCTTCCATAGGAAGCTGGAGGGTTTCAGCCACTTTTTTGTAAAACATAAAATGGGAAGGGGACTCAGAAAGCCTAGGAGGAGAAACACCTGAAGGTCTGTCTGGGGAGATGTCCTGGTCAATGGGCACATCCAGACTTTCATAATCACCATCATTATCTTCATACTCTCCCTCCTCCTCCTCATTAAATTCTTCTAAAGTATAATCCGGAACCGGGGGAACCGACCGAACCGAGCCCCTGACCGATGGTGCCGGTTCGGTCGGAACCGAAGTTAGCGACTGAACTATCCTTATAGCTTTGGCTATTTCATCAGCGGTCGGAGAGAGATCCTGTGGATCCGAACTGGCTGACTTATTCCTTCTTTTTCTCTTAACCGGAACCGACTCCTCAGAATCAGTTCTCCTTTTGCCCGAAGAAGTTTCGCTCTGGTCAGAGGGCACTCCTTCTGGTTCGGTCGGAACCGAACCGGGCTGGCCATCCGGGTCAGCGGACTTCTCGGCCTCCCTTTCCCTCAGTCTACCTACTCTCTTATCCGGGGTAGCTTTGGGAAAACTTTTGCAAATTTGGCAGTCTGAATCGAGGTGGTCAAACCCCAGACAATAAACACAGGTGGTGTGGGGATCAGCCTTAGCAAAGGCTTCCCCACACACACTACAGTGTTGAAACCCAGTGAGCCCGTTTTTTTTTTTTTCTTGGGTTTCTCAGACATGGCCAATCCTAACCAAAACTTTCCCTTTTTTCGGCAATCCGCCAGGCAAGACACCCCTATCGGTTCCTGACCGTGTTACGGGTCTTGGAAAAAAACGTAATAAAATCCATTTTTTTTAGAACCGATACGGACCGGTTACCACACTCTAATAATAATAGAAAACTTTTTCACAAACCTGATCGGTTCAAACCGAACCGATCCAATGTTTACAAGTTCCACACAGAAAACTAATATGGAAACCTATCTAGTACTCACGGTACCACAGACAGAGGCTTAACCGACAGGTTAAATTGCAGAAATTCGGTTGAAACCAAAAGAAAAAAACGACACTTTAACCGACTTTTTTGAACCGAGCGAAGGAGAAATCTCCAGAGCGACTGTTCAGTGAGGCGGAGTAAAGAATCTGGCAGTTGGGGTTCAAACAACAGCAGACAGAGGCTTCAACCGAGCTCGAGCTCAGCGTTCCATGCCTTGCATGGAAAGTTAACTCTTTCCTCTCCGGGGCAGTTCAAAGGTTGGAGATCACTGCATATGTCAGAATACAGCAAGACTTCATGTTGTTTGAAGAAGGGGATGTCCCAACCTGGACAAAGATGGAAAGTGAGGGTAACCCCTGTTTCTATTATAGCTTATTGGTCGACTCAATCGGAGATGATACCCCCCTAAGATTTCTAACCCTTGTACCAGAACTACCTGGAAAGTGTGGACGCAGGTGCACTCATTATTGAGGCACATGCCAGGGCCCTCACCTGACATGACAGGGAGGTTCGGGGGGGGGAAGAGCTTTCAGACAGTGATAAAATAAGGCTTCAATGATGGGATAAGCTGGGTCTATACTGACTTAGCCAACTTTTAAAGGAAGGGAAGATTCAGCAATTTGAAGCCCTAACCAAGGAATACAAGTTACACCTCTCTCAATAGTTTCTATACCTTAGAATAAAAAGCAAGTTACAGAAGGCTTCCTCGGGACCTCAGGATCTCCCTACAATGCAATGATCCCCTCTGGAGGAACTCCTTACAAAATTTTCCAAAATGAATGGTTTTAGACCACTTAATAGATGCTACAAACTTCTGGTAAATGGTCTTCCCGACCCATTGGAAAGAATTAGGCAAGTGTGGGAGGAAGACATCTACCCCGAAGCAATCACAGGAAGGGACTGGAGACTACTTCTCAAAAACATTTTAAAATGCTTAGTTAATAATCGACTGAGCACCATTCAATATAGTTTCCTCATGCGCACCTACCACACCCCGAAGCTGGCCCATACAATAGACCCCGAATCCTCACCTTACTGTCCTAAATGCCACACCCAAGTAGGTGACTTTTTCCGTATGGTTTGGTCCTGTCCCAAAGTTATACGGTTCTGGCTGGGAGTGACTGAGATCCTAGTTAAGACCTTACATGTTGCGATCAGGCTGGACCCTGTGGAAACTCTACTGGGTCTCCCCAAGTTGGGGGGCTGGCAATCTGGAGGGGGACAGAAGTTGTGGAGAATAGGCATGATGGTGGGCATGAGAGAGCTGGCTGTGCGTTGGACACTGGATCATATGCCCACTAGCATCACGGGCCAGGTCACTCATGCAAATCATGAAATTGTAGAGGACTCAGTATTTAGTTCGTGGTCGAATAGGTAAATATGAGGCAATCTGCTACCCAATGGAGCAAGCTATCCAGGAAGACTGGTTCCCAAGCTTCTAAGGACACTGTGTGATTGGTTAACATTTTATTAACTGAGATTGAGAATATCTATCCTCTTCTTTTGTTAAACAATAATCTATGTACTGATTATAATGTACATATTGAGTGTATGTCTCATTGATTGTATGTACTTGTACTCCATAATACCGTTGAAAGTTTCTCCCACGTGTGGTGAGATAAGGTATATCCTTATTTGTCCAATCTTAAATAAAGTCTACAAAAACAAGTATTTGTCAATGCTGAATGTTTGCTTGCTGGCATTGGCATTGGTAGTGTAGGAGTTAGAGAGATGCATAATAGGAATGACAGTGAATATTGAACTGAAGCCACCCCCACCCTGCAGAGACTGCAAGCTTTGGGGTGTGCCTTTGGGTCATCAGGCATACGGCCATGCCATTTCACCAGACCCTACCCTGCAGACACCAACAAGTGTCACAGTGTGCCTTGGAGTCTTTGGGCCTTATGCTCACCTCATTCTATAAGAAATATGATGAGATGGGTGCAGTACAGGAGAATGGGGTGAACTTTGGAGTCAGTGAGTCCAAGGCACACCTCGATGCCTGTCACTGGCTGCAGAGTGTGGGTGGGGGTGGAATGGCAGGAGTATTACAGGCGACAATCCCGAGGGCAACTTTGCACAACCAGTGTATTGTGCCACTGAGAGGTACTGATTCCCTCTGACCTCGACAGCTAAGCTCGAGGGGTCTGTGGGAATCAGAACCCTGAGGTGGCACAATACACTGGTTGTGTATAGAGTTGCACATCCAGTATTTTTAAAGTGCATGGTGCCCCTGAAAGTAATTTTAAAAGGTATGATTTAAAAAAAATAAATAACTGTTTGCTGCCGCATCTTATTTTCCTGTTTTAAGGCTGATTGCTAGGGTCAGTAACATGGTTGTTATGGAGCAGATGCCCCTACTTGTTTAGTGGGAGCTTTGATTGATTGCCAGTTGCCTGTGGGAGGGTTTTTCAAAAGAAAAAAAAATGGCTGCTCTATTTCTCGATAAGCGAGAGGATTTACTGCAAGGGATCTTCTTAGCTGTTGTAAGTTTTAAATATATGGTTAATCCTGTATTTGTTTTTAATAAAAGTATAAATATCTGGTTGATCCTGCTTTGTTTGTATCTAGGGCGGTTGGAGTGATCGTGCCGGTGCCCCTGCAAGTTATTATGTGGTTGATCCTGCTGTTTCTGTTGCCATAGCTGTTGTACCTCATGCACTTTAAAAACAAGCTGAAATGTTGTTGTACCACAGTATGGTATTACCGCATTCCCTGACCTTTGAACTGTGGTACAACAACATTTCAGCTAGGATGATTTTTCATGCTGAACAAGCCCTCACCATACACTATAACAGTATTTTAATTGGCCTTTGAAATCTTTGAAGCAGAGTGGCTATCAGAAACATAAAAGTAGGGAATCATAATATTAGGGCTGTCACAGGAGGCTTACATCTAAATATTCCCTCCAACATAATAGTAGTGATGATTTCACTAGAGGTATATGCACACAGCAAAATTACATTTAGCCTGATGACATTCTACTACACATGTAAAATGAAAATGACAACTGCCTGCAAAACTGAGGTCTCACAAAGGGTGTAATTAAAAAGTTCTAAAATCTAGTAAAACACTTGAGCTGCTGCATGTTTTTCCCAGTATCCCAGTATCTGAGTACTAGCCATGGGTATGCATGGGGGTGAGTAGCAAGCCTCCTGTATGCAGAGCTACACAGCACCCAGTGTCCCATGCTTGCTGTGCTGTTGCTTAGCAACAGCTGGCCTGAACCAAGCGGGCAGAGAGATGCACATGCTGACACCACTGAGATGCCATTCACAGTGAAATCATCATGTTGGGCATCAACATGTGGCATTTGCTAATTGGTTCTTGCCACACAAGCCTTCAGCAACCCACTATACAAGCTGCTACATTTTGAGAGATGGTGCACGTAAGGAAAGACCCTGCTGCTACTGGTGAAGTTATAAGCTCCATACATGCTGAGTGCCTAATAAGGATGTCTCTTTGTGAAATTCTTAAATCACTGAAATTAAATAGAATAAACATTCTTATACTATTCCATAGATGAGGAAAAGTCCTCCAGTTACTACTTTGCATCCATAAGTATTCATTAAATAGTAATAAGTTAAATAAATACATGAAAACATTCAGAGAATATATCGGAAAGAAGCACATGAGTTTTTATATATTTTTGTATTTATTAACACTGCATGGCATGGTTCAAGTACTGTAAAATAGTTGGCTCCAAAGAGATTATAGGACGTCACTGTTTTCACTCACCTAAACCCACCTGTAACCCCCCACCGCCACCGCCACAACTGCATTCAGAATCCTGTTTACCATAAGAGAATACATTGCTGGTGATCGCAAGCAAAAGGTGGTTGCTTATGACAAGCACTGCATGCTTATCTGTTTTTGGTTGAAAGTGCAGGTGTGTGTACTGATTACTAGCTTCATAAAAAGAGTGAATACGCATCCACAGACCTAGGCAAACATGTACTACCAAACCTCCTTCTGAAACTAGATATTATTACTTATTGGAACTGGTGTAGAACTAATAATCTAATGAAACGACTAACTGAAATATATTACTGCAATAGTCTTTTGTTGGCAATTAACTTTGCATTTATGAATAGATGTAGCAGGAAAATGAGAGGGAACTGAGGTATAGTGTAAAAGTGTTGGGTAAAAAGCAGCCCTCATTGTCCAGCCTGGTGATGCTGAGGATTGAAATGCTGGACACCACACCTCATGCCACACCAGTGACCCGGGTTATTGGGGGTTGGTCAGGGGGATAAGGATTGAGCATCCCAATGGATGCTCTCCTCCTCTGGGGGGGAGGGACACTCCAGACAGGGCTAGCGCCCATTGTCCTACCACCGGTGGAAGCACTGGCGGTGGGGCAAACACGTCTCTCACAAGGCAGTGGAGGGGAGGGCACTGTTGGGCACTTGACTATGATGTGCATTAACAGGTCGTCAGTCTGAATGAATGTCCTTTGCAACAGTGCCCTCTGAGGTTGGGACCGCACAAGAAAAAGAGGAGAAACACCAAGAAAAACTCCCTGACATTGCACACCATAACGCCAGGACCCCAGTACACCAGGATCCAGCTGAATACCAGGAAAGGCGGGAAGGTAGAAGTAACCCTGGGGGCTGATGCCAAGGAAAAAAAATCCTCCTGCAGTACGGGAGCAGTAAGAGCATATAAATGACTTTTTGTTAATATAAGTGACTCTGCATAGTAATTCTGTAGAATCAAATGATGCAGATGATGATGTAATTGATGTATCTGAAGGCAGAATGTAAATTAATGTGCAACGTACTGTGTATTATGCAATGGCAAGAGAGAATCCTGGTCCCTGATTGGTCAGTCTGGGACTGGACCTGAGATGTTATCCCAGCATAACATGCCGGCTCTAGTCCCAGCACAGAGACAACCACACCAAGTAAAAAAAATAAATCAGTCGGCAACTGCCCCTCTGACATGGGCTTCAGTGAATCCCTCTACGAGCCAAAATGAAAGCCGCATTTCTGATCACTGCGACCAGCTTCACTTCTCCCCAATCAGCATGGCATCAGCTTTCTCCACCATGCCCAACACACTGACTGCTTTTAAAATTAACGGCATTCCATTACTGTTCTTTATCTCCCAGTACAAAACACAAAACAACTGTACCAGGAGAACCACTACCACAGCCCTGAATGATGAGCAGGAGAAAACGGTCAGTACATGACTACAATGGAAAAAAAAACATAGGTGTGGGGCAGGCAGATAGCCATGCAGCTTCCAACAGAAAACCAAAATTATACTGACACTTTTTTTTCCCCCGATGTTACCACACAAAACAGTCAGTGACCATGCCGAAAGCTGTCAGTCAAAATGAAAATAGGCTACGCCACTGTGTTTTTCATTTACATAATCCCGGCAAAGTTGTGACATCTTTTGTACCAGGAGACCAAAACTAATGTCAAAAGAATGACCCCCCACCACACTCATTCTGTATGGGGACGCTGAGTGCAAGAGGATAAAGATGAGGGAGGGGCAGAGAACAAGTTTACAGAAAGGAAACTGGGGATCGAAGGCACGGCAACAAAGTCACTAACAACAGAGCAGCTCCCCCTATGGGAGAAACATAAGCATCACTACATCTTCAACAAGCATTTGTCAATGCCGAATGTTTGCTTGCTGATATTAGCATTGGATGTGCAGGAGTTGGACAGATGAAGAATAGAAATGGCAGTTAAGTATTAAACTCATTCCAACCCCACCTCCACCCTGCAGAGATGGACAGGCATTGGGGTGTGCCTTTAGGTCATCACCCATAATGCTCATGGCATTTCACCTCACCCTATCCTGCAGACACCGACAAGTGTTGAGGTGTGCCTTGGGGTGTTCGGCTTTACAGTTATGCAATTTCATAAGGACATACGCTGAAATGGGTGCAGTACAGGAGAATGGGGTGAACTCTGGGGCCAAAGAGTCCAAGGCACACCTCGATGCCTGTCACTGACTTCAGGGTGGTGGTGGGGGTGGAATGATGTAAGCATTACAGCTGGCAAGCCAAAAGCACACCCCTGACGCCTGTCAGTCTGTACAGGGTGGGACGTTATGGCTAGAAACCCTAATGCCCCGGGCATTTGTTGGTATTTTCACTACAAATTTTCAACATGGCCTTTTTGTGCCCCCCGCCTCATGAAAGCAGTTGGGACCTCTGCTCATGAACAGTGGCACTGTGATTTTATTAATCTGTCCCGAACATTAATTTCTCACAGCGACCGCGCCATTCTGTGCCAGATGTGAAAACACACAGTTCGGGCAGGACGTGAAAAATGACAGTTGTACCATTCATAGGGAGGTGTGAAGAGATGGCAGTGTTGAAAATCTGGAGTGGAAATATTACAAATGCTCGAACTTATGAGCATACGTGGAAACTGCGCAATGCATGCTCATAACACAGTCATTTAGTGGAATTATTTCACCAAATTTTCAACATAGCCATTTTGTGACCTCTGCTCATGAACACTGTCACTATGATTTTCTTAATCTGTCCCAAACAATGGATTTCCCACAGCGACCGCGCCATTGTGCGCCAGATGTGCGAAAACACATTTCGGCAGGATGTGAAAAATTACAGCTGTAATGTTCATAAAGAGGTGTGCAAAATTGACAATGTTGAAAATCTTGAGTGAAAATATTACAAGTTCTTGAAGTTATGAGTGTGTGTAGAAATTGCACAATGCATACTTGTAACATAGTCGTTTTATGGACTTTTGTCACCAAATTTTCCACATAGGCATTTTGGGACCTCTGCTCATGAACAATGCACTATGATTTTCTTACTCTGTCCTGAACACTGATTTCCCACAGCAACCGCACTACTCTGCGTCGGAAGTGCGAAAACACATTTCGGCCAGGATGTGAAAAATGACAGCTGTACTGTTCATAAGGAGGTGCAAAAAATGCCAATGTTGAAAATCTGGAGTGAAAATATTATAAATTTGTGGAGTTACGAGTGTGCATGGACACTGTGCAATGCACGCTTGTGACACAGTCATTTTTTGGGATTTTTTCATCAAATTTGCAACATAGGCTTTTTGGGAGCCCACCTCATGAACAGTGACACTGTCATTTTATTAATCAGTCCCAAAAGGTGATTCCATGCAGTGACCACAAAATCACCTTTTGGGACTGCATAACCAGATGACAGTCACTGAATTCATGAGATGGGGTCCTAAGAACCCCATGTTGAAAAGTCGGTGCCAAAATTCACAAAAATGGCCAAGATATCCACATAAGTTGAAAAAAAACCCCATTTATGCCATTATACAGCTTACCAGCATTTCTTTCATTTCGTGGTCACTTTTGAAGTGTACGGACGTGTTCCTGCTGCACCGAAGATTGTCAGGCCAGGCTCCGGAGGTAAGTATGGGGTGAGGGTGTGTGTGGGGAGGTGGGGTGCACAGAGGGTGGGTGCGGGTTGGGGAAAGGGACACTGGACACAATGAGGGACTTTTTTTTTCTTTTACAGGTAACAAAACCAAAAAAAAACAATGCAGGAAGGTTTTCTTTTTTTACAGGTGGTTTTGTACACTGGGGTGGGCTCCCAGCGTGTCACCTGAATGTTTGTTGGGGGGGGTCTGTAGCCGATGGGGATCGGCACCCCGTCGGTACATACAGAGTGTTTGAGGCGTCACATGAGCCAAGGAGGATTGGGCACCCCCCTCGGCACACAACAAGTGGGGACATTATGCCGATGAGTTGCGCTTCCCATCGGCAAATGAACTTGGGAGAGGCATGCCGACAGGGGGATTGGGCATCCCCATTGGCTTTCATGGGGACTGTGAGAGACAGACGACGATAGCCACTACCATGTTAATTTAAAACAATTGCAGGGATATTATGTCGATAGGGATTGGGCTACCCCATTGGCAAATGAACTGGGGAGGGGGCATGCTAAGAGGAGGATTGGGCACCCCTCTCAGCTTTCATGGGGACTGTGAGAGGCGGACAGCGATAGCCGCTGCCGTGTTTATTGAAATGGGACACCAGACAAGGCAAGCTGTAATTTGCTGCTATAATCAGGGACTGCCCCAGCAGCAAAAATGGTTGATTGTTAATGACAGGGCACTCCATGATTGCAGTGGCGAGTTTCTTTCAAGTTGGTGGCATGCTACTATACTGCTGTCATCAATATTGTGCTCCTCTATTGGCACCACAGAGACCAGCCCCAAAATGGACTGCTGGCATTGGCTACAATACTGCTGCACCTCCACAAGTCGCTACTACAGCAAACTGCCGCAATATGTTTCTTACGCATGCATTCCAGCTAACATAAAAATGATAGAAAAATATGTTTTTAACAAAATTTTTAATATTTTTCACTCAGTTTTTTTTTGTTAACAAGCCATTGTATAATAGGGATAATGCCCTCTATGGTGGGTGTTATTCTAGGATAACATCTCTTCTCAGGTGTTGGATGCCCTTGGCCTGCAGCTTCGGCCCAACCACCAGAAGTGGGATGTTATCCCAGCATAACACCCACCCTGGAGGGTATTATTCCTTTAATAATGTACTGACAAGATTGGCAAAAACTGTGTCTTTAGTTTTTTGTGCAGGCCCGTTTTCCCTGAAGAAGCCAACAAGGTGAATTGTTGGACTAGGTTGCAAGTACCCATCATCAGGTCTAATAAACGTTATCTATTGATGGAAAAGTGACTTTTGCATATGGCTGATGTGTTCTGGATAGGGCCATTTTTTCTTTGTTGCATCTAACAATTTCTCTAATGCTACATAAATTGTAATGAGAAAGAAAGAAAGAATGTTCCACACTGGGAATCAAACCCAGGCTTCTATAAGCCTGAAACCCTAGTCCAAGACCTAAAAGCCCTATCACTAGCATCATGCACCTGAATCACTCAGGCTGAATGTAACCTTGAACTTGACTGAATGCAGAAAGAACATGCCTGATGGCAATAGGCCCTTACAACCGCATGCTTGTCTGAGCCTAACAAATGAACATATCTAATAAAAAGTACACTAAAAAACAGAAAGTAAAGGAAATAAAAATTGAGTCAAGGACCAACTACATAAAAAAGCCTTAACATGACAGGGATGCTACTTGATACTTTTGGTAACAGATGTTGTGAGCTATCTGTTACATCACAGTTACTCACAGCATGCCCCGCTAGAAGTAAACTGCACCAGCATTCCCTGCCTTTAGTTTATACCCCAGCCTAGTGATACTCCTGAATGTCCCTCACAGTGGTGAAGATGTCCACCAACCGTGGATCATACTATGGGTAGTAAGGGTGAGAATGGCAGAATGCCAAACTGGTCAACCCCACCCCCACCCCTGTTATCTCAGTGGTAATACTCAAGTCAGTTTCACTCCAGGATGGAATGGTCTAACCTTTTTTAAAAAGTGTTAAAATTATCACTAAACAAAATAAAGCATTCCACAAATGAATTACTCCTTGTGTGAAGAAATATTTCTGTGTGATGTATTTAGGAGCTTTTCCATTAATTTACCATTAAGACCCATAGGGCTCTTCTCACCAGTTTTAAAATGTAGATTTTTGTGTAAATCTTTATCAGACAGAAACCTAGTAAGCAATAAAAGACCCCCCCCTCTTTATTTCGAGGCTGACTAAATTAAGTTTTTCTTGTCTCATTTAATAAGGAAAGTGTTTTATTCTGTGCATTTGCTCAGCTGCCTTCCTTTAGATCCTCTTACCCTTATTTATATTGTTAAATAGACCCAGTGAACTGTAAACAGAGTGCCATCTGTGACCTTATAAATGATCTACACAGTGGAAAAAGCAGTGCTGGGCTTAACGTTAAAAAGTTGCTTTTTAAGAATTTGAATATTCTGTTAGGTTCATTAGAGGTCTGTTCACATTGTTGCAAATGTCTTACATCCAAAGACCCCTAAATCGTTTTCCTCTATTTTCTTTATTTTAGGAACATCCCCTAGAGTGTAGGGTCACCCTTGAAAATGGGCATCTAATGCTCTTGGGTCCTACCCAGTCATCAAATTTCAAATACATAACCAAAAGTGTAGCTAATCCCTGTGTTTCTCATACCAAAGTACTTTAATGAACACTTCATGGTATTAAAATTCATCCTTCATCTGTTGGCCCATTTCAAAATTATAACAAGATCTTCCAGTTCAGCATTAATGTTTGCATCTGATGGCACTACCCCATCGGTCTCAGTGTCGTCTGCAGATGTACTACATCATTTCAATATGTCTTTATTAAAGGGGACAGGAAATTTGTGCTAAATGACAGTAGTTAGTATTGTTCCTAGTGAGACAAAATGAAAGAATTGGCTCTACATGAGCCATATACACTATACATTATTAAACACAGATGTGAAAGACTGGGT
Organism: Neoceratodus forsteri; assembly: GCA_016271365.2. Lineage (NCBI taxonomy): Eukaryota > Metazoa > Chordata > Ceratodontiformes > Ceratodontidae > Neoceratodus > Neoceratodus forsteri. The sequence goes on along the minus strand of CM057455.1, from coordinate 1,489,259,852 downwards.
TTTTAATTGTTTTCTTTTTATGGACAACATTCTGCACAGTGCTCCTCATGGAACCAGTAATTTGAGTTTTTACTATGTCACTGTTTATGTACAGAGTGCTAAACATGAGCTATTGTCCCATCAGAACCATGCTTAGAGTTCTGTACACAAACCATGACATAGTTAAAACTCCAGATCACTGGTTCCAAGAAGAGAACTATAACAGAATGATGCCCATAAAATCAAAACAATGCAAAATGCAGCTTTCCACATTATTTTTTAGTCAGGTACAGTTACTTATGGATCATATAGGCTTAAATGTATCATTTCTGTAACTGGGAACATTATAAACAGCTACCAGTCAGAAATCATTTCCTGTCTTCTTTAAGATCTGCTGTGAACAGTGCAAACAGTACTGGTCCCACCACTGAGCCCTGTGGTACCCCACTACTAACATTTCATTCTAACAAAAGATACCCAGTTATTTTGATCTTCTGTATCCTATTTTTCAGCCACTGCTTAGTCCACCTGACTAATTTAGGTAGGAAGTCAAATACTTCTAGTTTTTTAATAATACAGGTATAAGGAACAGTAACAAATGCCTTGGTGAAGTTTAGGTACACAACACCTATAGTATTGGCCAAATCCAAGGCTCTGCTGACTTTATCACACCACACTGTTCCACCCTTTTTAGCCTCTATTCTCTCAGCTGATGGGTCCTCCAGTCATGAAATATGGGTTAAGATACACTCATCCCACTACAGAAGTATAACTGATATTATGAACTGGGGATTGTAAATATGGGAAGCTGATTGGCCGAGAGGTTTTTGAAGCCATGATGATATCAGGCTTCATCATCACAGCTTCAAAAAAGCTCTGGCTACCAGCCTCCTCACTCATGAAAATAATTCTACGACCGCAACATTCTCCACATCGCTCAGTCTTTCTCAAACAAACCACCAGAAGGCACACCATGGAGCAGACTAAACCACAGCTGAAACGCCTGTTCAAAAGTAAATAATATTAAATTCAAATGAACAAGAGTGAAATAGTCGCCAACTGCGGCACAGGCAGACACCTAAGCAACCTGCTGCCCGCCCGAAGATTTTCACACCATGCAGCAGCAGTGAACTTGCGATTTGCGTAGTAGCAGTTGAGTCACTGCCCAAACCTGACAAAATGTTCATTTTTTTAAAGTTTTTCATTTGTAACAGCACAGAACTAGACTTCTGTACTTCTCACAGTATCCTGCCAACATCTTTCTGCTGTGCCACATTTCTGTTTCTCACAGGCTAAAGCGCATGCACATTTCAAAATGGCAGCACACAATGTACTTACTGAACTCATCCTCTCAGTCTTCAGTCCCACTATTTCAAATCCTGTGTCGCCGATCGTCTGCTTAATTTTTCTTCTGTTTTCAATACTGTGATCAACTACTTGGGGGGGGGGACTACAGATGAGACAAAGAAAGAGCAGATACCGTGGCAGAGTAACAACTTTGGAGACTGACAGAGATCAGTCAGCATGTAGCAGCAGCACCACCTTCTGGTGAAAGCAAAAACTGGACTTTTTAATTGAAAGATATACTTCTACATCACAAATATAATAAAAAAAAAGTATTTAAAAACAATGAAAAAAAATGAACTAAAACTTTTAAGCCAGTTCATAATAGCAATAAGGCACTCCAGGGTGTGGTATATCATGGGATAGCATCACTTCTCGGACGGTTGGACGCACTCAGGCTGCGGCCTTGTGCCCAACCATCCGAGGCGTGATGATATCCCATGATATACCACACTCTGTCATGCCTTATTGCTTAATTATACAATGGGCACAAAAAAACAGAATTTTGCATTTTGATTGGCTGACTGGCACCTTTTCAGCATTGTAAATCCTCCAGTGTACCCACTGGAAAAGGTGCCAGCCACCAGTCAGCCGTAGCATGAACCCTTGTAAAAATCACTCCGACTGCCAGAAACCAAACAGTGCAAACACAGTATGATCCTGAGCTCACTTCCATAACTGGTCACAGTACCAGTGGTTCCCGCTCTTAACCCTCTAAAAAATTGGGATGCTATCTTTTTTGAAACAGCTCCTCAGTAGCCATTCGCAACAGTCTTACTGATATCCATCACATTTGAATACCGGTTGCGCTCCATCACAGAAATACACCAGTCAGCCTTCCGCACTTCTCAAATGCCAAGCCTCCAAATTTTCACATGCCGACACCCCGCCATTTCCAATACATTTTCTCTGGACCGAACAGTGAACCAGAAGCATGAGGTCATACACTGCAGACCTTTACAGTTCACAGCATACGAAGTTTGAGAACAAACATGAAAACACAACAACTGTAAATCCTGCCTATCACCTTTCTAAAAAACAAGCATACCTCAGTTCTTGGCCAGGACACACCACAGTTGAAAAAAACTGAAGCCTCAGGGACGTGGGGAGTATCTCTACCTAGCAACAAAGAACAATTTTTTTTGGTGGAGCAATAAAATGAACAAAAAAATTATTAAAAAGGAAAACAAAAAGTATTTCTAGATTTTTTTTTCCAAACAAAAAAATGGGGCCATTGTATAATAGCAATATACCCCCTCCAGGGAGTGGGTATACTGGTGGATTTACCACTTCTGCAGTGGTTAAGTCTCTCGGGTGCACCTCATGACTGAACCACATCAGCCATGGTAAATCCACCAGTATACCCACACCCTGTTGGGGTATATTGCTTAAATGAACTAGCAATGAATTAGTTGACAATTAGCACTCTCCCTTCTTCCACCCTCTCTGCTCTTCTTCCTGTCAACCCCCAGAGCTTACTACCCCAATGACTTGATCCTAAACTACTCTGTCTCTGTGCTTCTATTGTAGCCTCCCCAATTACTGTCCTCCTCAATTTATATTTCCTCATAAGCACTATTTCTGTGTCCTGGAATACAGCTAAGGTCATCTCCCTATGCAAAGATGGGTGCCACTCTTTCCCAGGTAACTACTACTCAGTCTTCCTCTCCCCTCCCCATACTCTAGCAAAGTTTCAGGAGCATCTGGTTTTCTCCCTGGCCACCCATTTTCTGGACTTCTCTGTTTTTCTTAGCCTCTACCAGATAGGCTTTAGAAAATCCCACTCCACTGCCACAGCCCTTCTGCATCTCATTGACTGTAATCTGAAGGGGATGGATCAGGGCATCCTTTCTGCTATCTTTGTTGACCTACCCAAAGCTTTCAACACTGTCACTCACCATCTCCTAGTAGACAAGCTTACTGTGGTCAGACTCCTAGTTCAAATGGCCATGGCTCAGCTCCTACCTGAGTGGGAGGTCCCAGTCTGTCATCATGAGATGTACCCCCCCACACCTCTATTGAGTCTGGGGTGCTGCAAGGTTCTGTACTGAGCCCAATCCTGTTTTTGATTTTCCTCAATGACCTGGCTAAATCATGTGAGTCCTTACTCATACACATGTATGCAGATGACAAAGTGTCATCAGTACCTGACTCAACTGCCCTTATATGATGGAACAGCTCAATGGGACTTCACCAAAGTCCCACACTGGTTCTATACCAATCAGATAAACCTGAGTGACAGAAAGACTGTATCTATGATCTTTGGCAACAGGTGGCAGGCAGCGCTTGGCTGGTATCCAGACTCCCCCGGTCTTCAGGACTCTTGATGGCTCCCAGTTGGAAGTGGTCTCTTCCTTTAAGTACCAGGGTGTTTGCCTTGATGACCACATCTACTTCTTTGTTCTTATTGATGTGATCCATAGCAAACCCCTCCTTAAGTTTGGTGTCCCATACAGAAAAATAGCTTCTATCCCTTCTCTTGCTAGGCATTAGGTTATTACACACATAATCTTTCTAGCCATTATTATAGGGATGGGATTTATTGCACCACCCCACATCAACCCTTATACTTCTTTCTGTCCCTTGACTTTCCTCCATGCACCCACCATTGCGACCTTTACATCTCTCTCTCTCTCTCTTTTCCATCTCTGGAAGGCTGCCACCTCTGTCACTGTGCCTCTTTCATATCTAAGTTTGGATTTGTGTATTTCCCTAGCTAACTCTCCTCCTTTCTGTCTTGCCCTTTACCTTTTATCTACATACTCCACCCTGCTGTTCTCCGCTTGTTTTCTGCCTCTCAGTCAAAACCTTTGCTGATCAGTCAGCATATTTTGGCTCTAATCTAACCTTTCCCCCACCTATCCACTCTGTTACCTTACTGCCTGTTCTGAAACCACAGCCCCAGTCACATACTACCTATGTGTGCTCCTGCACCTGTTTGCCCCCATAATGTCACCGCTACTGTTTTGCCTGATCCTCTGGTATAAACTATGTATTGCATTATATTGTTTTATTGCTGCCTAGCTACTCTGCTGAATTTATGTTTGGGTAAAAGTTTTCAATAAGAAAATAGTTGGCTCAGCACCAACCATTACATTATCAGGACCCATTGGGTTCTTGTCAGTGCTGAACTGCTCAAGCCTGTTGTGGCTGCATGTTGAGGGAGTTGAAGCAGCAGTGGGAGCTTATAACACAGCCATCACATCAGCACTCGGCTTCTGTGCATCAGTTATTGTACGCCTGAGAGTCACCCACCAGAGTTTGCCCTAGTTTATTTTGGAAGAACCTGGAGTAGTCTTGTTGAAGACCAGGCTCATGAGAGGATAAACTAACCTTGAGAGACCATTATAAGGAGCAGCAGGGGCAGTCACTCTGAAAAAGGCAGAGTTCCTGTCATAGGTGATTGCTTCTGGGAGAAACAGACCTGCTCAGTTCTTCCACACTGTGGAGAGGTTACTATAACCATCCTGTCTACAGTCTTAGGGAGATTCAACACTATAGAGATGTGGACTGTCATAACCGAGCATGGCCCAATCTGCGAATAATGAGGGTTGTTAGTCTGGTGAGAGTTTCAGACAACTCCAAATGGAGAGGTTCTCCATCTGATCTCAGAGCTGCATCCCACTTTCTCTTCATTTGACCCGGAACTAACCTGGCTGTTGGCAGACTGCTGAGAGTTCTTGGGTCTGATGATTGTGGAGATAGTCCAGTGTTTCCTTAGAAAGGGTGTTTTTTCTGCTGCTCTTAAAAGGGCCGTGGTGAATCCCCTCCTAAAGATACCATCTCTGGACCCAGACATCTTATCCAGCTACAGTCATGTTTCACACATTCCCCTTTTAGGGAAGGGGATTGAGAAGGTAGTGGCAACTCAGCTTGAGGCTCACCTGGAGGTTTTTTCTATGTATGAGCCATTCCAGTCAGGATTCAGGGGTGTCACAGCACAACATTGCACTCATAAAGGTGCAAAATGATCTTCTGGCTACAGACAGGGGAATGTTCCATCCTGTTTCTCCTTAACTTCTTGTCAGCCTTTTTTTTTTAAATTGTAAAGTTTATTTGACTCGACAGTGGTATAACAGTACAGCATTTCAATGACCGCATATTGTAGATTGTAGACTGCAGACTGTAAATGGTGCACATATTATGGAGTCTGACATCTCAAATTGATTATAAAACAGGCTTCAGACACTCTTGTACTTATACTTCATTCTTAAGGCTAAGCAATTCTAAAGAGAGGTTTACCCTTGGCCTACACAAATAGTTCTATGGTAACCACACAATTCCATTACATTGGGTTACACTCTACATTATTACTGGTTTCAGGAAAGGCAGCGGTTGTGTAGTCTGCTAGAAACAGCTGACTGATAGACATGAAAGGAAGAAGATATCCGGAATTCAGTCTGAGGTATATTGTCAGCAGTAGATTTTCAGACAAAAGGAATTTATAGTCTGTGGAGTTTATGGTATTCAAAGATGAGAAGGAAAGAGAATAAGAAAGTGTGTAAGAAGGAGCTGCCCCCCACCCCCCGGCGATTGTTACATGTGCTGCCATGGCATTCTTCTGCTTGTGTCTTATGGAATGAACTCCAGGTATTGATCTCGCTGGTAGAGAACCCATTTTCATCACTGATTGTCAAAGGCCTTGACACAGTTTTGCAGCCTAGCTGTAATCCGCTCTAGGTTATACACTTCATGTGCCAGCTTCCTCCACTGCTGTTTTAGTGGGGGGACCTTTATGAACCACAGTCTGGTTATTACCTTTTTTGCAACCAGAATAAGCAGAGCTGACTGTTTGTATACAAGTTTGTCTATCTTTACTCCTTTTGGGGTACCACCATTAGGACATACTGTATGTGGGGGTGAGGAGTTCTGGAACTCCATAAATGTTGTTCAGCTCAACGACAATTTCCAGCCAATATTCTTGAAGGAGGAGGCAGAACCAAATTATGTGTTCTATGTCTGCTGATGTTTGTGTACAGTTTCTCCAACATTTGCCCTGTTCTGGGCCAGCATATTTCGATGTGATGTTAGGTGTTCTAAAAAACCTACTCCTGGTTTTCCAGGTGAATTCCCTCCAGTATATAGTAGTAGAGATTTTTTTTGTGATGGGAGAGCACTTGCTTCCCACATTTCTTGGTCAATCTCCTGGCTCAGGCCTTCAGACCATCTTTTCCTAAGGGATTCCATATTAGAAGAAGAATAATCTCTTAGGGCTTTGTACAGTTTACTAATCAGGTGGTCCAGGTCTGCTCCTTGTAAGGAGGAAATTGTTAGATTCACCATACTGGAGGGAGATTCAGTCCCTAAAATCAGAGCTGCTTCATGAGGCTGCAAAAGGCTTTTCAATTTAAGATAAATTGGGACTTCTGCGGGGGGCAATCGGTATGTGGTCTGACGTGATATAAACAAAAGTAGTCCAGAGGGTCCATCCAGTTGGTGTATAAATCGTATTTGAAAAGGAATCCATCAGCGGAGTGAGTTAGCTAAGTAAGAGGGGATGTTAACCGAGTCGAAAGCCAGGGCTTGTAGGTTTCTTCTTTCATTTAGCAAAAGGATAGAACTGAAAAGATGTATCCAATTATTGAAGATTCCTGCTGTATATGGGGGGAATTTTTGAGATGGTAAACATGTTGGTGGGTTCCCAAATAAATAAGGGGTTAAATGTGAAATACCATTTAAAGTGAGTTCTATTTGTTTCCAGTGAGCCAGATATTGGTTCAATACCAGGGACAAAAGGGTCCTAAGTTGCTCCGCCTTTGTATATTGTTACAAATTCAGAAGATTTAGCCTTCCTCTGACTCTCTGGAGTTGCAGTAAGGTGTACTTTACCCTGGGGGGTTTACCACCCCAGATGAAGCGGGAGATTAATTTATCCCAGGAATGGAAATAGGTTTTAGAGTGGGTAAGAGGAAGAGTTTGAATTAAAAAAAGCAGGCATGGAAGTATATTCTGCTGAATGGTTTCAACTCAATTAAGGAATCCCAGTGGTTGTTGTGTCCATATGACAAGGTCTGCTGCCACCTGCTGGGAGAGGGGTTCATAGTTTACTAGTTCTAAATGTAATAGCTGTGCAGGTTGTTTGATTCCCAGATAATGCATTTCCATTCTATTCCAGTGAAAAGGAAACCGATGTTTTAAATTAGAAGAGGGGGAAAAGAAATATCTCTGCACCTCAGTTTTTGAACTATTCAGTTTATAGCCTGCTAGTTGCCCAGATGTTTCAATTTGTTCCCATACTGCTGGTATGGATGTTTCTGGGGAAAGCAGCGATAGAAGGATATTGTCTGTAAAAAGCATTATTGTGTGGATACACCCACCAATCGGTAGGTCCTCAATATTAGGCTGGCTTCTGATAATGGATGCTAGTGGCTCCAGATAGAGGGTGAACAAGAGTGGGGATAAGTGACAACCCTGCTGTGTTCCCCTTGAGAGTGGAAAGGAGTTAGATAGGGCTCCATCTAGTTTGAGGCAGGCACGTGGGGTTTGGTACATATTTTGCACTTGGGTTATTAAATCATCTGGAAACCCAAAGCGTCTTAACACTGCTCATAGGAAGAGCCAAGACACCCTATGAAAAGCCTTCTCAGCCCTCTAGACAAAGAAGGGCTAGGGGTATCTGTCTCTGAGTTGCATATTCTTTTTGTCAGCTTTTGATACTGTATGCCACAGGATTTAACGACACTGCTGAGAGACTTGGCAGGACTCAGAGGCACTTTGCTGTGGTGGTTTGAGTCCTTCCCATCCGGTAAGGTGTAGCAGGTAGCATGTGGACATTTTTCTTCATGCCCTGCTGCACTGACCTGTGGAATCCCTCAAGGTTTGATTTTGTCACCCATGTTGTTTGTGGTATATATGCTGCCACTGGGAGAAGTCATTCAAACATATAGTCTGCAGTTTCGCTGCCATGTTGATTGTACTCAGCTATATCTGTCTTTTGATCCTGGGGGCAGAGATGCCATTGACACACTGAACAGATGCCTAGCTGACTGGAAGGCCTCCAGCTGGCTTAGCCTGAATTTAGACAAGACAGAAGTGCTACTGGTGGATGTGGGTGCTCAGAATGTGACTGGTCTGGAGGGAATGGTGTCTCAATTATAACTGGGTGCCATCCCCCTTACAGCCAAGGATAGGGAGAAAAATCTGGGTGTCATCATGGACTGTCAGCTGATGCTTGAACATTAGCTGTCAGCAGTGGTCCATGGTGGATTTTTCCATTTTAGGAATAACACCTGGATTAAGCCCTATCTGATTCTGAAAGACTTGAAAACACTAAGGCATGCTTTGGTAACATTTACTGTAGCTTGAACTACTATAATGCTCCTTACCTCAGGCCATCTGGAGGTTTGACACACTACTTGCAGCTGGTTCAGATTGCTGCTGCTAGATTGGTGGCCAGAGATTCTCCTTCCAAGCACATCACTCCAGTACTGCAGTTATTCCACTGGCTGGCTGGCAGGTGGCACATCTCCTTCAAGATAAATTTAACATACAAAGCCCTACAGGATCTGGGCCTGGGCTACCTGAAAGGGCTCCTCTGTCCTTATATGCCTGACTTCTTTATTTATTTTATTTATTTATTAAAGTTTAGGAATTACAACCCTTTGAGTCAGAGACTCATATGCAAAGGCTCCGCGTCCAAGAAACAGTTACAGACAGGAGGTAATAATGCAAGCAAGACATACAAGACTTAGGATACAATAATTACACCAATTAATTACTTACAGGGTTTTAACAACAAAGTTTCATCTCTCTCCATTCTTCAGAGATGGGCCTCCTGAAAGTCTCTCGCTCCCAGCTTAAGCTATTGGGGGACCAGGTGTTTGCAGTGGTAACAGTGCCCTCTTTGTAGAGTCAGCTGCGATGAGGTCTTAGGGAGGCCCCTCTCTGTTGAAGTATTTTCGAGTGGGTTGAAATACAATACTATTTTTTCTCTTTTTTTTTTTTCCACATCAATTCAAATCTTAAGCCCTTCATTGCTGGTCATATAGATCATCATATACCGGGCATATTTAATCATCATTATTGAAGAGAAAAGGGGTGGAAAAGGGGGGATCTAGCCATCAAAACTACTTGAGTTTTATACTCAAATTAACTAATATTACCCAATCTTATGCTGTCTCTGAATGAGGCCCAATTGTTCTCATATCTGTGCGCCTGTCCTTCTTTTGAAATACAATACTATCTTTCTTCATTTGCATTTCCATCTCTTCAATGAATGTTCTGATGTTCTTCACGTTGAGTTTATTAATTCTAACCATGACTAATTATAACCACTGTAACTTTATATTGATATGCTGTGCTGTGTTGTGTTGTATTGTAACTACAGTAAGTAAGGACCTAGACTGAACCTCCAGGGGGAGGAAGACTGGGTAGGGAGGGAGGGACCTTGAAACTGTATGTGGGAGGCAGTATAGCATTGTGGTTAAGGGCACTGAGCTGCAAACCTGGAGACCTGGGTCGAATCCCATCAGCCCCTACCTGCATCCTGTATGAACCTGAGCAAGTCACTTAACTTCTTTGTGCTCTCAGGTCGCACCTGGAAACAAGATCTGGCTTAGTGTAACTTTCCTGGTCAAACAATTTCCCCTTTCCCTTAAGTGTTATGGAACTGGTGGTGTTCACAGGGGGGAGAAGCCAGATAGTAAGGGTGTGTGTGTCAGTCTGACTTCGAAGACACACACTGTGGAGTGTTGACTGTAGCATCATATGCTGTCCTGTATTTATATCATATGTGGAGATTGACAGTATTATATGGAAAGAAAAAGTTTTAATAAATTTCAAATAAAAAATATATACACATACATACATATTATTACTGAATGTATTGAAAATATATTATATTTTCAAACTTCTGAACTGGAAGCACTTGAAAGAGGAAGAGGGGGGAAACATGTGCTTCTGGATTGCTTGGGATGGTTTCATCACCAGATGCACTGGATGACCAGCAGGGAAGGCTAATTACAAACAAAAACTATGTTAATTCATCCACTATCAAGGAAAGAATAATGGGGTATTTGGTTAAGTCCAAGATTTTTGCCCCCATCTCTACATGGCTTTCTGAGGGGCAGACTATGCAGAGCCAAACTAACACCCTTCTTCAAGGGGTTGGCCATGGAGAAGAACAGGGAAGGGCCATAGATTGAGTCTATCTGTGCTTCATGGAGGCCTTTGACACTGCGGTGCATATCAGACATTTCAGAATAGAACACCAGTACAGCATACATGAGGCACACCCAAGGTGGATGCTAACTGGCAGGAAGCAAAGGACTGTGGTGGGTGAGCACTACTTTGATTGGATAGGGATACTCGGCAGCATGCCACAGGGATCAATGTTGGGGGACAATGCCATGTAAAAGTTTCTTCAATGATGTGGAAGCTGTGGCCCCCACTGGACTACTCAGCTTTTCAGAGATACAAAACTGACAAGAGTGGTGGACTCCTTGAGGACGGGGACAAACTTCAGGAGGACCTAAACAAGTTGGATGATTAGTCAGACTGTTGAAGTCTTGCATTCAATACAACCAAATTCAAGATTTTACACCTGAGGAGGAAAACATAAAGCAAACATGCTCTTCTTGCTGCACTGGAGGAGGAAAAGGACATGAGGGTCCTACTAGACATGTGGCTGAAGCATGCGAAGCAGAGCATGGCTGCTATCAAGAGGGCTGGCAGAATGCTGGCATACATTATAAGGGGAGTGACCAGCACAACAGGGGAAATAATCCTGCCACTTTACAGGGCCCTGATTGGGTCCCTCCTGGAGTATTGCATGTAATTCTAGTCTCCTCAATATGAAAAAGGCCATTTATTCAGTCAAGATAGTGCACTGTAGGGCCATCAAGATGGGTGACAGGAGCTATTTCAGAGGAAATGAACCTTGGGGTTATCATAAATTATAGTGTCAAGCTGTCAGCCCAATCCACCACAGCATTTAGGAAAGCCAATTGGATGCTGGGGTGCATAAGGAGGTGTTCCTCTAGTAGAAGGAAAGAGGTAATGCTGTCCCTCTGTGGACCTCAGTGAGGCCACACCTGAAATAATGTGTCCAGTTCTAAAGCCTACACCTACAAAATTATTGGGACCATATAGAGTTAGTCCAGATATGAACTGCAAGGATGATACAGAGACACCTAGGAAAAACATACATCATGAGTCACATCTGTCCTGTCTGATCATGTAGTCACTGGAGGCCACAAGAGAGAATGGTGCCATGACTAAAACATTCAAGAACCTGAAAGAAATAAACAGGGTAGATCTCCAGGACCTCTTCAAGTGGTATGAGAGATTGACAACTGGAAGGCCTGATTATAAGCAGGCGTGTATGGTGGTAGTGGTGGTGGGCGGGGGGGATTTGGAAAGCTGTGAGGAAATTCGTCATGAAAAGTGTGGTGGATTAACTGAACAGCTTGCCAAGGAGGTAGTAATTACTGTGTTTCTATGCAGAAAATCCAGTGGCCCTTATCATGGTTATCTTGTAGAAAAGGAGACTGAGAGTGGTCATGATCACAGTCTCCCATGTACTTAAGGGTATTGACAAGACTGAACAAGATTGAACAGATGGAGATGTTTGATCTGGTGCCCTCCAGCAAGACACAGGGCATGCCTTGAAGCTCATAGGTGACACCTGTGTGTCCTTGATCCCAGGATGCTGCACTTCCACCTTGCCCTCAAACTCCTTCCCTTATGACACCCTCCCTCACCTTCTTTTTTTCTTCAAGACTATATCCCCAAAGGCTACCTATGAACTTCTAGAGAGGTTACCAAATCAAGGAAGCCCTGGTTCGGATGGCCTCTCACCTGTCTTTTTGAAACTTGTCTCCTGTCTGATAGCAAAGCCTCTTACCTTTGTCTTTAATCTTGCTCTGTCTACCTCCACCATGCCTGACTCCTGGAAGTCTGCTAGAGTGGTTCCTATCTTTAAAGCCGGTGATTCCCAGTCTTCCGACAGCTACTGGCCTATATCTATTCTCCCCCACCTTAGTAAACTCCTGGAAAGGGTCATCCACTACCAACTATCTGATTACCTCACTAAATTCAACCTCCTATGCAAACAACAGCATGTCTTCCACAAGCATTACAGTACATCAACTGCCCTGGCTCTTTTTACCAATCACATTCTCTCTAACACGGACTATAGATGCACCACTGGTGCCATCTTTGTTGACCTATCTAAAGCTTTCGATGTGGTCAACCACTCCCTCCTCCTCTGTAAACTATCCATGCTCGGTTGCTCTGCTGAGACTACTGACTGGTTTTGGAGTTACCTCTCCAGACTCTCCCAATTTGTGTATATTGGCACTACCACTTCCACTCTACTGCTGATCACCATGGGAGTCCACAAGGGCTCCATTCTGGGCCTCCTGCTCTTCTCTATATTTGTCAGCTCCCTCCCTGCCAACAGCTTTACCTGCAACTCTTTATGCGAATGACCTTGTCGTTTTTCATAGTGATAAATCCCTCCCTTATATATCCTCTATGTTCCTCCAGAACTACTGTGTTGCTTATAGCTGGTTCTCATCTAATCTGCTGCTGGTCAATGAAAAAAATACAATGCTATGTTGTTTGGCTTGAAACCATACTTAGCCAAGACTCTCAATGCCAACTCCTCTCTCCTCATCTACCCCTCTGACGGCCCCACCCTTGAAAATGTCTCTTCTTTCAAGTATCTGGGGTACTGCTTGACCCCTCTCTCTCCTTCAATGATCACGTTAACCATATAGTCCGCAGGGTTAATTAGAAGCTGGGTGCTGCCTATCGTCTAAAGCCCTACCTTGCCAAGGAGGCTTGCCTAGCTATCTTCATGGGCAATCTCCTCCCCATCTTTAACATAGAAACATAGAATTTGATGGCAGATAAGGACCGCTTGGCCCACCCAGTCTGGTCATTTCCCTACCTACTGGATAAGCTGCAGATCCTAGTTAACCAGCAGCCTACTTCTTCCTACCCCCACCCCGCAGAACTGCCTTATGACTATCCCATGCATGCTGGAATTCCACCACTGATTTTGACTCCACAACCTCCTCCGGAAGGCCGTTCCATGCATCCACAACCCTCTCTGTGAAAAAATACTTCCTTAAATTACCTCTGAGCCGCCCCCCATCTTCAAATTGTGCCCCCTTGTTCTTGCACACCTCTTTTTTTGAAAGATGCTACCCTCTTGGACTTTGTTGATTCCCTTGAGGTACTTGAAAGTTTCTATCATGTCCCCCCTCTCCCTCCTTTCCTCGAGGCTATACATATTAAGCTGCTTAAGTCTCTCTTCATATGTCTTCCGGTGCAGACCCTGCACCATTTTAGTTGCCCTCCTCTGGACAGCTTCCATCCTGTCTATGTCTTTGCGGATTGGGTCTCCAGAACTGCACAGTACTCCAGATGGGGTCTCACTAGCTGTCTGTACAGAGGGATAACAACTTCCTGTTTTCTACTGGTGATGCATCTCCCTATGCATCCCAGTATCCCCAGCCCTCCTTGCTGCCCTCTCACATTGCTTGCCCATCTTTAGGTCATCTGATATGACTACCCCAGGTCCCTTTCCATTTTTGTTGTTGTTAGTATCTCACCCCCCATTGTGTACTCTTCCCCTGGGTTTTTGTTTCCCAGGTGCATTACCTTGCACTTCTTAGCATTGAATCTAAGCTGCCATACATTTGACCATTCCTCTAACCTTGCCAAGTCCCTTCTCATCCTTTCCACCCCACCCTGTGCATCAACTCTGTTGCAGATCTTAGTGTCATCTGCAAGGGACATACTTTCCTTCAGTCCTTCTGCAATGTAAGCTTATAAAGACATTGAAGAGGACCGATCTAATACTGAACCCTGCGGTACCCACTAGTAACCCTCCTTTCTTCTGAGTGGACTCCATTTACTATTACTCTCTGTGTCCTATTCTCCAGCCAATTCTTTACCCATGCTGTCATCTTGGGACCCACTCCCAGGCTGGCTAACTTGTATAGTAATCTTTGTGTGGGACTGTGTCAAATGCCTTGCTAAAGTCTATGTAGGCCATGTCCACAGCCCCTCCCTGATCTACTACTTTGGTCACCCAGTCAAAGAAATCTATCAGATTCGTCTGGCATGACCTTCCGCTGTGAATCCATGCTGCCTAGGGTCCTGTGCCCTCTGGCCTCTAGATACTCAACAATTCTTTCCTTTAAGAAGTGATTCCATCATTTTCCCTATCACTGAGGTTAAACTAACAGGTCTATAGTTTCCTGCTTCTGCCTTGCTCCACTTTTGTGAGGGAATCATCTGCCCTCCTCCAGTCCTCAGGTACCACCCATCCTCCCATGATTTGTTAAAAGGGTAGTCAGTGGTGTCACTAGTTCTACCCTTAGTTCTTTAAATTCTGGGATGAATCCCATCAGGCCCCATTGCTTTGTCACCTTCAGTTTTAAGCGTTCTTTCAGAACCCTTTCTTCTGTAAATGGGCTGGTATCAACTTCTGTATCAGCGTGTTACTACTGTTTGTTTATGTACCTCCCCTCTTCCTTTGTAAGTACTGAGCAAAATATTTGTTTAGTATCTCTGCCTTTCACAGTCTCCCTCTGCCCACCCTCCCTCCCTTTATTAAGCCTCACTATCCCTCCCTTGGTCTTCCTCGCTCCTGATGTACCTATAAAGTTTTATCCCCTTCTTAACTGAGTTGGCTATCTTTTCCTCAGTTTGGGCCTTTGCTGTTCTGACTGCCTTCCCAGCCTCCTTTGCTTTAACTGATACAGTTCTCTGTCCTGCTCCTTCTGCGATTCCTTGTACTTCCTGAATGCTTTCTTTTTCTCTTGAACCTTCACTGCCACTTCCTTTGAGAACCATAGTGGTTTCTTACATCGTCTTGTTTTGTTTATTTGCTTCACACAAAGGCTCGTTACCTCTGTGATGGCAGTTTTTATTATTCCCCATTGTTCTTCCACCCCTCCTTCCTGCCCATTTGCTAGTGCATTCCTTAGGCACTCACCCATTTTGGCAAAGTCAGCCCTCCTAAAGTCCAGTACTTTTGTCTTTGTATGGCTTGACTCTATTGCTGTGTTTGTGAACCATACTGTTCGATGGTCGCTAGTTCCCAGATGGCTACCCACTTCTACATCTGTGATCCTCTCTCCATCTCCATTTGAGAGAATCAAGTCTAATATTGCTCCCTCTCGAGTGGGCTCCAGTACTAGTTGTCTAAGGCATGCCCCTGTAGGGCATCTAGAATAACTGCACTCTTGAAGTGGCAGCTGCAGACTGCACTCCAGTTAACATCTGGCATATTCAGATCACCCATCAGCAATATCTCCCTTTTTCTGCCATTCTAAGTATACTTTCTATCATTTCCCTGTCCATTTCCTCCCCTGAGAGAAGAGTCTGTACTACCCCTGTGCGTATTGTGGTGCCATTGCCTGTCTCCAAATTTACCCACAGTGCTTCTTCTCCTCCCTGTTTACCCTTTTGTTCTGTTGCTTTTATTCCTCCCCTTATGTAAAGAACTACTCCTTCTCCTCTTTTACCCCCCTGTCCCTCCTGTAGACAGTGTATCCTGGTATGTTTATGTCCCAGTCATGGTTTTGTGTGTACCATGTTTCTGTGACTGCCACGATATCCAGTTGTTCCTCCTCCATCAAGGCCACTAATTCAGGAAGCTTGTTACCCAGACTACGGGCATTAGTACTCATTGCTCTCCATTTTTTGATGGCTTTACCTTCTGTTGCAGCATCCCCCACTGACCGTTCTACCTCAGTCTTTTTCTCATTTAGTACCCTGTTTTGTAGGGAGAGGCTGGGATTTTCCTGCTGCTTGTCAGTGCCTCCCCCTTTGACTAGTTTAAAAGCTTGCCAATGAAGCATTTAAACCAATTGCTCAAAAGACTTGTTCCCTTCCTGGACAGATGCTGACCATCCTGCCAATATAGGCTGGTGTCCCTCAAGGTAGAACCCCAGTTCCCAATGAAGCCAAACCCCTGTGCTCCACACCATTTTTTCAACCATTCATTAAACTGCATGGTGCCAATTGCCCTCACCTCCCCCATGCTTTTGACAGGCAGCACCTCTGAGAAGGATACTGTGTGTGCTACTCGTCTTAGGTCCCTCCCCAACTCTGCAATGTCCTCCTGCACTGCTCTAATCTCATGATGATGATTGCTATTGCTCCTCAATCTAGTCTAGAGCCTCAACTACCCTTCGGTCTAGATTCTTGGTAGCTTACAATAATGCCTGCTGCTTCGCCCTATCAGCCCATTATTCTACACACCACTGCAACCTCTATCGCTCCCTTGGCTGGCTCTCCTTACAGGAGCGCTGTGATGACACCCTTGGCTGTTTTGTGGATGCCACCCATAGATGCGGCAATACTTCTCCTCTCTCTACCCTGTTCAACTTCAGAACCACCCCTCCTCAGGAACCTCCACTCCTCCACTGTTCCCACCCTTGAGGTACCTAAATCAGTCACCAATATGGGCAGGAAAGCTCTCTCAGTAGCGGCCTCCTCTCTGTGGAATTGACTACACGCCCCTCTTCGATCTTCTAACACTCATCAAAACTTCAAACATAGCCTCAGATCTTAGCTCCTAGACAAAGATAGCTGCAACTGCCCTGCTCGCTAGCTCCCCTCTACCCCGACTGCCCATCTGTGTTCTATTTACTAACTTGTTCTCCGTATTCTTACTGCTCTTGCTGACTACTAGATCCCATTATGGACCTTCATCTAAGGTAGGAGAGTTGTCCATCTGGTGGTATATCTGTTGATATTGCATCCATGTACCAAGTTGTTTCCCACGCCTACCCATTCTGCCTTGCTGTGTACTCATTTGTTATGCTATTTACAACTGTACTCTTTTTTTTTTTGCTTCCTTGAACCTACTATGCAATTGTAATTTGTAAATTTTGCTGTGTGACATCTTTGTTGTAATCTTCAAGTTATTTTCTCTGTTAGCTTTACTTCATGCCTTGTGGCCCGGGTCATGCCTGTAAACGGTTCTCTGGACCAGTGCACCTACCCGGTTATCAAAGTCATAAATAAAATAAATAAAAAAATATACAGTAGGGCTAACATTGGAAGGCCTTCAAGGTAAAGCTGGGTAACTTTCTACTTATCAAGGGACTCATAGGGTACCCTGGGTAATAGGGTGGATATGGAATTCCTATAAATGGGT
This sequence comes from Neoceratodus forsteri, assembly GCA_016271365.2. Taxonomy (NCBI): domain Eukaryota; kingdom Metazoa; phylum Chordata; order Ceratodontiformes; family Ceratodontidae; genus Neoceratodus; species Neoceratodus forsteri. The sequence continues at coordinate 1,489,242,406 of CM057455.1, read as the reverse complement.
GTGCTACACATCATATTGTTTCATCCCTGCTTATAAAAGTGTGTGCATGTGTGTGTGTGTGGGGGGGAGGATATCTGAGGGACCTAGAATCCATTCTGACCTTAAATTATTACTGCATGTTGCTAATTATCTTTTTGCCTCCTGTGGCTTCTAATTCCAGCCACAATCTTTCTGACAAACTCCCATCTCTCCTCACTCTCACGTTTATGCTCATGTCTGTCATTTGTTATATAAAACAAATCCTTCACCATTCTGACCCTCCCTGTACCTCCTGAAGAGACTGTACCAATCAGTCCTGTATCCCAGCTTATTCCTTTATTCCACCATAGCTCTAAGAGTCCTACTTTATTATCCTTTGAATCAACAAACTCACCTTCCATTCTGTTAGTTGCACTCCTCACATTCACTGTCATGCAGCAAAGGACTGTGTGGGAATGTACTGTACTGTACTCCCCACCTTGTAGGGAACATATGACCCCAGGAATAGTTCTGCCACCTCCTACCATCCTGACTAGGAGCCCAGATTCAGAGCTCAAACCCAATTCTTCCATGTTGGAAGCAATGATGTCAACCACTAGAAGGTTGTTGAGTCAGCCCCTTGTACAATGTTTATCAATGCATTAGCTTGTAAGAGAGACGCTATATAAGAAAAAGTGTCTCGCCATAGTAATTATGTTTCTTCTAATGGGTCCAACAGTGAACCAACGCAAAAACTGCATCATCTCCATCTGAGATGTTGTCTCAGAGATTAGAATGGTACTGTGGAATTAGAAACTCCATTCACATGCTGCTGTGTGGTTATGCTCCCTCTAGTGTTCCAACATCAGATTTGTGCTGAACAACAGACGTGAGCAGTACTAACTAGTTTAACTGCAAGCGCTTATAGCAAGCTATATAGCAAAAATAAGCAGTCTTAAAATTTAGAAATTAAGTATCCACATTAAATTTAAAAAAAATATTTAAAATATGAAGTGAGTAAGCATATTCAAATGCCCAGACAAAAAAGAGTAAACCCATATTATATTTAGGAACCTTTTTTGAATTAGGTTCTAGAAGGGGAGGTAGGGATGGGATTGTATTGGCTCACTATGGGACCCATTAGATAAAAGCATCATTATAAAATGGGGTACAAAAACAACATAACCTGATTGGTCAAACTGGGGCTTTAGCCATGTGTTAATCTCATGACATACACATGGCTAAAGTCCCAGCTGACCACTGCCTGCCTCACAAAACCCACGCAGGTTTTCACCAAGGTTACGAACGTTTGTGTGTTGAGAAACTGCCATTACTTTCAAACTGTCAAAAGGCAAGTATTAATGGCAGTGTTCAACGTTAATAAAACAAAACCACAGCCTCTGATTTCATTGTTACCCAAAGTGTAGCTGCATAAAAAATGGACAGTACCTCATTTAACTTAATAGCAGACTCCCTGGAGGATTCTCTACATGTAGTTGAAGCTGGTAACAGCAGTCATGTAGGCATTTCGGCGGGTGTAACCGAGGGGACAAATGATCCTGCACCAATCGCCACAAACAGAGCAGCAGTACAATTTGAAGAAGCTGCTCAGTTAGTAAACACCGACGGAGACGTTTTCGAAATTCCTTCTCTCTCCAACTATCCAGCCTTACTGAGTGACAGTGTGACTGATGACACGGTGATCGTGCACCCACAGAGCCTCACCCAACAGCTGCTGCCCAGATTGGGGAAACGCCCTCAATAACTATGCAGGCCCCATCTCAGGTAAGGCCAGCTACTCCCTCTGCAGTCCAAAGACACTTGACTAGTGTATGCAAGTGGGGCGGAACTCTATGTAAATCCTTAAAACACACCCACATGTTGTCCCAAATGTTTTTCTGCCATGCTTAAAAAAAAGGTAAATCAAGCACAGACACTGACAGGCTAAGTGATGTTGTCAATGTCTGCCACCATATGGAGGCAGTTTCTACAACATAAAACAGAGGGCTGCACGTTTTCTGTTGCCATGGTGCTCCTCAGTAATGTTTTTTTTTAACAAAGCATAATCGTTCAGTCCCTGAAATAAATATCTGTGCAGTTCATGACCAACTGTGTACATAATAACATAATGTTGTTTCTCGTGCCCTTTGTCTTTGTATTGTACTAGGACTATTTTGTCATTGGCAGATGAACAAAATACTAAAAGGCATTAAAAATACATAACATATTGATTTATTAATAATAAATACTGCATTTTTTACTTGATTTATTTTATAATAGCAATAATGCTCTCCAGCGTATGTGTTGTTGTGAGATTTACACATGCCTCTGGTGGTTTTCGGCACTCGGCCTGTGGCCTCGCACCACACCACACCAGAGGCATGTGTAAATCTCATAACACATATCATGTCATGCATTATTGCTTAATTACTACAGTGAGTAATTTATTTCTTCCATCAACATGAGTCCAACTGTCATGCCATACAATAGTTGCAGACTACATAGCAGTACCTTAGGAGGCTAGGAAGTTTGAACCTATTTTAGAAAAAGGTTCTGCAAGACTGCTGTCCCAAACCTAGTGTTTCTTTTGAAGACATTGTCCAGACAGCAGTGCTTTGTGAAAGTGTACACAATTTTCCAGGTAGCTGCTTTGCAGATATCTGTCAGAGGAATGCTTCTTGAAGCTGCCACTGAGGCTGCAGCACCCCTTGTGGAATGTGCTCTGAGCCCTAAAGGGTCTGTTTACCTGCTTTTTCATAGCAGAATTGCATGCAAGAGACCAGACACCTTGAGATGTTTTTTCTTTCAGCATGTTTGCCTTTGCCAACCTCCACATAGGTGACAAACAGCTGGCTGTTTAAGCTCTTATATCTTTTGTTCTGTCAAAATAGTAGCCCAGTGTTCTCTTTTCATCCAAACAGTGTAATTTTTGTTCATCTGGACTTGAATGGGATGAAAAAAGTAGAGGTAGAGTGACTGGTTGATTAAGATGAAATTCTGACACCACTTCAGGAAGAAAGTTTCTGTTTCTCCTCAGGACAACTTTGTCCTGGTGCATGATAATGTAGTTATACTCTTTGCAAAGGGCTTGGAGCTCACTGACTCATCTAGCAGAAGTCATAGTTATGAGAAGAACTGTTTTCCAGGTTACAAACCTCAGGTCCACAGAGGCCATTGGCTCAAAGGAGCATGCACTAGTTGTACTAAGCGTATGTTCAGGGCCCAGGGTGGAACAGGTTCCCTAACTGGGGATGGCAGTAGGTGAAGGAGGCCTTTGAAACAGAAACATAGAATTTGATGGCAGATAATAACTGCTTGCCCCCCCCATCTGCCCATGTTTGCCTACCTACAGTATTACTGCAGACCATACTTGATCTACAGCTCTTTCTCTGAAGAATCTCTGGAAACCTAGGGTGTGAAACATAGAAACATATAAGTTGACAGTAGATAAGGACTGCAAGGCCCATCCTGTCCAGTGAGGCTAGAGATTCTGGATTCCCTGCATATAGGAAGGCTGATACTGCTTCAAAGTGGACTTTCAGTGATGAAATCCTTAATCCATTGGTGTGCAGATGTTCTAAATAATCCAGACCCACTCTTGAATCAGCTTTCCAGAGAAGAAACCCCCTTACCTGAGAACTAGATTGAAAGTCTTTTCCATTTTGTGGAATAGGATTTTCTTCTGGAGTGTTTCTTTGAAACTATCAATATATTTAGCACTCTGTTTGATAGGTTCATGCTAGAGTACTTTAGGTCTTCAAGAACCAAGCCCTCAACCTCAGTGTTCTGAGGTCTGGGAATTTTACCCTGCCCTGATACAGTCAGAAAATCATGTCTCATGGGGAGAAAGATGGGGTTTCTGTGTGGAGGGTACAGTAGGAGAGAAAACACCCAACATGGTACCACCAGAATAATTTCTGATGATTATTTCCTTTGTTTCCAGAGCACTCTGTGAATCAGAGGAAATGAGGTAATGTGCAGAAGAACTGTTCCCTCCCAAATGAGAGTCAAAATATCCTGGGGTAGAGTCCCCCTGTGGGGTGGCCTGCAGCAGAACAGTGGTAACTTGTGATTGTTCCATGAGGCAAACAAGTGTACCTCTTGTATGCCCCATTTCGTGAATAAGGTTTGAACCACCTGGTAGTCCAGATTCTAGATCCTCATTGCCTCTGTGCATAGTTTTGTGGATCTGGTACTACCTTGCTTGTTTACATAGTACATTATGTTGGTATTGTCTGTTTTGACCAGAAGTAACTGGACCTGGACCAGGTCTGAGAAGTGCTGTAGAGACAGAAGTACAGCCCTGAGCTCCAGCAGGTTTATGTGTTCCTGCTGCTCTTGTGGAGACCAGATTCCACTTACTGTGTGATTGTCCAGTTGCTCTCTCCATTCTAATAGGGAGGCATCTGTTGTCAGAGTGGGTGTTGCAGACACATTTTGGAGTGGAATTCCTTCCCTGAGATTGTCCACTTCCTTCTGCCACTCTACAGATTTGCCAGACTGACTGTGACAGGTACTAGCTGGCTTAATGAGTTTGACCTTTGATGTCAGTGCCTTTTTAAGTGGTACATAATATCTCTCATATGTAAATGGGCCCAGGGCACCACAGCTGTTGCTGCTGACATGTGCCGTAGCAACTGCAAGAAGTCTCTTGCTGGCCATGGTTCACCTGGCTTGTAAGATCGTGCACAGGACAACAGATTTTCCACTCTGTGCAAGAGTGCTTTCTCTTGATTAGTGTCTAGCTCTGCTCCTATGAAAACCAGCACTTGAATGGGTTCAAGCTCGAACTTCTCTATGTTCAATAGAAAGTACAAGACTTCCATGGAACATCTCACCATTTAAATTTAACTCAGTACCTCTAGTTATGTCTTTTCTGTGACTAGCCAGTCAACTGGGTTGGGATACACGGTTATCCCATTTCTTTTCAGGAAAGTAGCTACTGTAGCTAGGCACTTTGTGAGCACTCTTGGAGCTGAGATTACGCCAAAAGGCACTGTGGCAAACTGATACTGCTTTTTTCCTAATCTGAATTGTAGGTATTTTCTGTAGGGGTGTCTTACAGGTATATGGAAGTATGCATCTTCCAGATCCAAAGACCCCAACTACTCCCCTTTCTGCAGGGATGGCATAACTGTTACCAGTGTTACCATTTTGAATTTTTCCTTTTTTTATGTGCCTGTTCAGGAATCTTAAGTCCAGAAGGGGCTGCCAAGCCTCATTTTTCTTTCATGTGAGAAGGCTTCTCAAGAAGAGGCCTCTTCCCTACTGTGAGGGAGGGACTATGGCCTTCAGCTGTAGCAATTTCTTTACCTCCAACTCTAACAGTATTGTTTCCTGCAGTTGGAGTGGAGGAAAAGCCTTTGGGTTGTTTAGTTTTGGGAAGCCTGTAAACTGAAAGGCTAAACTCTGACTCACAACTTTTAGCACCCACTTACCTGTGGTGATGGTTTTCTACTCCTGGAAGTAATCAGTGAGATGCCCCCCCCCCCCCACTGGTAGGAGTTCTATGGTCACCTGTGCAGAGTCAGGGATTTTGTATTTCTTGTGGTTTATGAGCTGTTATTTGCTATTGCCTTGCACCCTCCTGCCTCTGCCTCTTGGGGCACCCCTCTGAAGAGGGCAGTTATAGTAGGAGTACGGCCTCTGATAGTAGACCCTACCCCTACCTACCCTTCTACATGGCTTGAAGGAAATTTTAGCTCTTTCCTTCTGAGTCAAGTTCTTATAGGTTATTTTTATCAACCTTTTTTTCATGTAGGCCTCTGTTTTATCCCTAAGGAGGGAGGGTTCCTCAATGGGAAGTTCATAGCTTTTGTTTTTGTGTCCTCTGACAGGATGGTTGCCCTGAGCCATGTAAACCTCCTCAGGACTACTGCATGAACTAGCATGAGCATGAACAGACAAAGCAAATAGGGTAGTAAGCTGTCTACCAGGAGCATGGGTTAAAGCCATGAAAAGCATTTTATCTAGAGTTGTCAACAAACAGGTGAATAACCAAACCATAGTAGTACATGTAGGAATAAACAATGTTGGGAAGGACCATGAAAAAGACATAGTTGATGACATAATGGACCTGAGTGCTATGATCAAGAGCATGGGCCAAAAAACAATGATATCAGGACTACTTCCTAATCTAAATTGTAACAAAGAAAAAAACAACCGCATTTCAGAGGATAAATGTACGCCTACAAAATAGATGTTTGGGGAGGGGATCACCTTCATAAACACCTGGGAGACCTTTTACCAAAAGAAAAATTTATATGCCAGAGATAGACTGCACCTGAGCAACACAGGAACACAAACACTAGCCACCATGATAAACAAACTCTGGCCAGAGCCGATAGGTCTGTGAAGCGCTACCAAGTGACGAAAGTTACACATGTGCATAGAAATTATTCCACGCCCAGGTGTAACTTAGCCATATGTTGGAGGTGTTGCATCAAATTTTCAAAATGGCCTGTTTTGGACCCCTCCTCATGAACAGTGCCAGTGTCATTTTGTTCAATTGTCCCGAAAGGTGATTGCGCAGACCAAACGCGCTATTCTGCACCACAGGTGCGAAAACATGGTTTGGGCAGGTTGTGTAAAATGACAGCTGTACAGTTGTGAAGGAGGTGTACAAAAATGGCTATGTTAAAAATGTGGAGTGAAAATATTATAAATTAGTGATGTTAGGAGTGTGCATAGAAACTGCACAATGCATGCTTATAACGCAGTCATTTTTAGGATTTGTTTCACCAAATTTGCAACATGGGTGTTTTGGGACCCCACCTCATGAACAGTGGGACTGTCATTTTGTGAATCGGTCCTGAAAGATGATTCCGTGCAGTGACCATGAAATCACCTCTCAGGACCGAGTAACAAAATGAAAGTGGCAGTTTTCATGAGATGGGGTCCCAAGAACCTCATGTTAAAAATTTGGGGCAAAAATTCCCCAAAATGGCTTAGCATAAGTTGAAAACCCCACTGAATGGCTGTATAGCATGCTTACCATTAATTCTTCAGTTCGCGGCTGGGCTTTGAAGAGTGCAGACGTGTCCCATTCCAGAGAGATGACAGCGCCGACCTCCAGAGGTAAGTATGGGGAAAGGGTGGTGTGGGGAGGTGGGTGCACAGTGGGAGGTGGGGAGGGTGGAGGGAGACTGCAGCGACAACGAGGGACCATTTTTCATTTCACAGGGAAACAAAACTGACAATGAGGGATCGTTTTCAAATGTACAGAAAAAGGACATAAAAAAACATTTTAACACACTAGGGTGGGCTCCCAGTGTGCTACAGGAATGCCGACATGGGGATTGGGCACCCCAATGTTGGGCATGACATGGGCAGAGGGCACCGCAGGAGAAAAAAACACTTGACGAGGGACCGTTTTCTAATTTACAGAAACAAAACAAATTCTACACACTGGGGTGGCCTCCCAGTGTGCGACATGGGATGGACATAACTTCGGAAGGGGGGCACAACACAGTGATAGCATAGTGCCATACACAACATGGCGACACCACAGCACTGTGCATGCGCACAACTCGTGTGCATGCATAGTGCACATATCGGAATACAGAAGTAACAGCTGAAATAGTGCAGCTGTTATTCCATATGCTAATCATGGTGGGGGGCTTTCAGCTCCGTTGGGCTTTCAGAAGGATACTTCCAAAGGTCCAATGGAAGAGGTTGTGAGATTGGCCGTTTTCAGAGCCAAAAAGCTCTTGCAAAATGGCTGTAGGCTCTGCCCACAGCCCTAAAAATGAATTGCCAGCTGAAAATTTAAACTGACTCCATGGGAGGGAGGGAATGGACCAGTACCCACACCTGCAACAAATCAGAACCATGTACATAAAAGAAATTGCACAAAAAATACTATAGATGCAATAAACTGTTATCTAGCAAATGCAAGGAGTCTTCAAAACAAAAAAGAACTGGAGGCAATACTTGAGCCACACAATAATTTTGAACTGACATTTATAAGGTAAACCTGGTGGACTGGAGATAATGCTTGGTGTAAAAGGATTCCAGGTTATACTTTGTATCATCTTGACAGGAAAGACAGGAGAGGAGAGGGGGTTGTGGCATATATATCAAATAGAATAAAATCCCAAATATTTCTGAGAAAATAAGAATGGAAGGAAATAAAACAGAATTGATGTGGATCAGAATTGACAGAGGAAAAAATATGAATATCATAACTGGTTTGTGTTATAGACCACCTGGCACAAGCTGTGAAATAACTGAGCAAATAAACAATGAACTAGAGAAAGAATGTGCACTAGGTAGAGTGATGGTCATAGGAGATTTAAATTTCATTGATATTGTCTGGGACAAACCGGTAGCAACTAAGCAACACAGTATAGCTTTCTTAAGGAAAATCAAACGACTTACACAACATTTAAAGGAACCTACAAGAAGAGACAATATTCTAGACATAGTCCTATCCACAAACGAGATCAACATCACAGTTTGTGAAGTTAAAGAACCACTAGGAAGTAGTGATCATAATAGTGTTAAATTTTCATTCCATGAATATATACTGGTTACAAGGGGGTGTAGAGAAATGTATAACTTCAACACAGCTAACCAGCCTCTTAGTCAGGAAGACCTGGAAAAAATCAACTGGGAAGTTATATTAAAAAACAAAACTGTATCTGAAATGTGGGACGTCATAAAAAGACAAATATTCATAGTATGCGACAGACATATAAAGAAAACAACCACATACAATAGCAGAGGGATCAAACCTAAATGGGTGACAAAAACTAAAAAAAAAAACTATTAAAGAAAAAAGTCAGCTTCTTCTTCCGGCAGCACAGGTTCAAAGAACTGACAGAGCCTCATTTTTGGAGGCGAAGCGCTGAGGTATTAAGCCTGTGTCCTTCGGCTTTGGCCGATGTGTACTTTAAATATTTACTTTAATTAAAAAGTTTAGAATGTGTATAATTGACTGAAGTGGTCTGGCCTGTCTCTTTAAAAGGTTGGATGTGCATCCTATTTTTGAACAGGTTCAAAGAATGCCTGAGGCTGGGAAGGGGGCAGGAATAGTAACAAGTTTTTCCATGGCCTGAAAACTCTGGAAGAATTGTCATATTTTCGTAATGCCCTCTGCTTTGGGCATAGCTTTCTGTTCTACTGCTAGCTCCAGGTCCCTTACAGAGGATGTGTCGTCAGACACTTTTCTTTATGTTGTCACGCTTGCGCAGCCAACATCTTGGGGTAGTGCAGCTTTGGAGGTACAGTCACTGTTGAGCGAATGCAGGGCACGCATCAGTAGGTGCGTCCCTCACTCCCCAATCAGCCTGCATGCCGGCGCCACACCATGCATACATAATGTGGTGAGCACATCTAAGAAAAGGTCCGCTGCAATCCAAGCAAAGCTCGTCAGATGCAGCGGACCTTTCCTGGACGTTCTCGCCGTCATTATGAGCATGGCGGCACAATGGCCGTCAAACTGCTGACTTCAGGGGTGCCCAATCCCCCTGTCAGTTACTCCTGCCCCTCTGTATGTGCCGACGGTGGAACCCACTCCTGTCGGCGCCATCACCCATTGTTAAATGCCGAGGAGTGCCCAATCCACCTTGCTCGCCCCCTGTTTCTTTGTGTTCTGATGGGGAGCCCACTCCCATCGGCATAAAGAACCCTCCCCATTGTTAAATGCCAAGGGGTGCCCAATCCCCCTTAGCTCGGCCCCCTCCCTGCTTGCTTTGTGTGCCGTGAGGTGCCTGATCCCTTTCAAGCATAACATCCCCATGTTGTGTGGGGTGCCCAATCCATCATTACAGACCCCCGACAGTTAGGTGGCATGCTGGAAGCCCACCCCAGCATGCAAATTCCTAAAAAAAAAATTGTCCCACGATGTATATTTTTTTTTTACCTAATAAGCAACGGTCCCTCGGCCTACCTGCCCCCATCTGCACCCACCCACTGCGTACCCTGCCTCCCACCCCCTCATCCATACTTACCTCTGTAATCCAGCGCAGCGATCTTCGGTGGACCGGGAACATGTCTGCACTCTTCAAAGCCGACCGCGAACTGAAGAAATGCCGGTAAGCTGTATAATGGAATAAATAGGGTGTTTTCAACTTTCTGCATATCTCAGGCATTTTTGGGAATTTTGGCCCAAAATTTTCAACATGGGGTTTTTGGGACCCCTTCTCATGAATTCTTGCATTGTCATGGCGTTATTCAGTCCCAAAAGGTGATTTCGCAGTCACTGCGTGGAATCACCTTTCAGGGTGGAAATAACAAAATGACAGTGCCACTATTCATGAGGGGGTTCTCAAAAAGCCTATGTTCAAATTTAGTGGGAAAAATCCTACAAATGACTATTTCTAAACATGCATTGCGCGGTTACTTTCACCTTGCCTTTCGTAAGTTAAGCGAATTCACAATATTTGCATGCCAGATTCTCAACATTGGCATTTTACCACACCTTCTTGTGAACTGTACTGCTGTCATTTTTCACAACCTGGCCGAAATGTGTTTTCACACTTCTGGCACAGAATAGCGCGAGTCGCTGCGTGAAATCAGTGTTTGGGACACATTGCGAAAATGACAGTGACACTGTTCATGAGCAGAGGTCCTAAAATGCCTGTGTTGAAAATTTGGTGACAATACTCCATAAAATGACTGTGTTATGAGCGTGTGTTGCGTAGTTTGCACACACGCTCATAAGTTCGCAAACTTATAATATTTTCACTCCAGATTTTCAACAGTGTCATTGTTCTGCATCTCCTAATGAACAGTATAGCTGTCATTTTTCACATCCTGACCAAAATCTGTTTTCGTATTTCCGGCACAGAATAGCACGGTCGCTGTGGAAAGCCTGTGTTCGAGACACATTATGAAAATGGCAGTGACACTGTTCATTAGCAGATGTCCTAAAATGCCTATGTTGAAAATTTGGGGACGAAAGTCAATAAAACAAGTGTTTTACGAGTGTGCGTTGCGCAGTTTGCACACACTCTTGTGACTTTGTGAATTTGTAATAGTATCACTCCAGCTGTTCATCACTGGCATTTTTCCATGCCTCCTTATGAACAGTACAGCTGGTTGAAATGTGTTTACGCACATCTGGCGCAGAATTGCATGGTCGCTGTACGAAATCAGTTTTTGTGACAGTTTGAGGAAATGACGGTGACACTACTCATGAGCAGAGGTTCTAAAATGCTTATGTTGAAAATTTGGTGCCAAAAGTCCATACAATGACTGTGTTGCAAGCATGCATTGCACAGTTTCCACGCACCCTTGTAACTTCGTCAATCTGCAATATTTCCATGCCACATTTTCACCACTGGCATTTGTGCACACCTCCTTATCAACAGTCCAGCTGCCATTTTTCACAGCCTGCCCAAACTGCATTTCCGCAGCTGTGGCACACAATGGCGTGCTCACTGTGCAAAATCACCTTTTGCGACACATTAACAAAATCAAAGCGCTATGCGTCTCTAGCTCCGTCACTGCCAATGCCAGCGCGACAACATTCGGCATTGACAAATGCTTGTTTTGTGTTCTCATGGCCGGTGTTGATGGCATCACAGCATCTGTAGCGTTTTCTTCTTTTTTGCCATTCTTTGCATCAGGGTTCCCCTATCAGACACCCTGTGCTCTTTCTTTAAGCTGGACGATGGCTTGTGGCAACTTTATCTGTCTCTGAATAGAAACTACAGCTTTTCTATCAGATTTGCTTTGAGGAGAGGTAATTGAAGATGCATGCTTTCCAAGTACTTCCCTCCATTTTCCTTTTAGGAGAGCTGTTAGGTGACTCAGCAGCAGACTGTGACTCTGTGAGTTTTGGTCTTTTCTTTTGTGATTTAGTGCAAAAAGTTTACACAGATGATCACAGTTTAAAAAGTCATGATCAGTGCCCAGACAATCAAAACACAAACCATGGTGGCCTGCCTTCACCAAGTTCTTGTGATGGATTCACAATTTTTAAATCCTGTATGCCCTGTTAGGCCCTGTCCTTTTCTTAGGCTCTTCAGTCATACCAACAGATTGAATATAACCAAAAAGTATTGCCAGTTCCTTAAGCAATAATATTTGTAAATTGCTAAATAAAGACTTAAAATAAGTAGGCTTTTTTTATATTTTTAACAACAACAACAACTGTTACCCTGTTTAAGTGGAAACCGCAAAATTTACTTCTCTCTGGTCCCAGGGAACCAATGGGAATCGAAAAATGCTGCTAAAATATTAAATGTTAGATGAAATAACCTTTCTAACTAATGCAAACATCAAGAACTAAACAGGAAAAATGATAGGACTTTTTGTAAAATAAAATAAAGAAAGGACTTAGCCAATGGACTTAGAGAGGGCTCTGAGGTGACTGTTCTCTTCAGCAGAGAAGACAAATCTGACGTTAGAACACTAGAGGGAGCGTCACCACACAGCAATATTTGAATGGAATTCTGATTCCACAGGACCATTCTAACCTCCAAGGCAACATCTCAGCATGGAGATGATGCAGTGTTTGTGTGGCATCACTTCTTCACTCATGTTGTTAGAAACAAATCTTGTATTACACTGCATTGTACAGAACACATAACTGGCTGTGATCTGAGATTATAGAAACTGTTAATGTAGTCACAAGGCTTTGAAGGTACTGAGGCAATTATGCTGATAGAGTTTATCTAGTCTAACAAGTGAAATATGAAAACTGAAATGCCAGATGAATACAAATCTATTACTTGCTCACCACAAACAATAATCATTCCAGCTTTAGTCTACTAAGAGGTCTTCAGAGGACCTTTAACAAATAATTGCATGGGAAGAAATAAAGGTAACATTGCCAATTAACTATCTTTTCTGTAAGCTGCAAATATTACAGAAATCCTTTAGTTTATAGGAATAATGGTAAAAATGGTGACACTGCAGTCAATGTATCATTAGATGCCAGCTATTAAAAGTGCTGCCGCCTGTCTGTGCCCTTTGACACAGAACATTAAGGCGGGGAACTGAATTATGCATGGCAGTATATTTTAACTGTTGGAGATAAATAGTCAAAACATTTGCTTGTGCAATATGGTTGCTCCTGCAGACTGTGGAACAGTTTCTGCTACAGAAAAAAAGCCTGCCTTGAGTAAGGGTGAGCCAGTGCTGAAGCTGAGTTTGGGAGACCTGCCAGAAAACTATACTTTTGACTCATGTAAGGGGGTGTAGCATTATACTAAGAATAAATGATAGGTAAGTGTAGTGTACAAGGAAATGTACCCATCAGGGGACTAGTCAGATAGGTCCACAAGTTCAAAGTATCTTTTTTATCTGATTAGCCCCTGAGGTGGGTATATTTATGAGCTGTTCGGAAAGTGAAATTCCAAGGTGGAATTCGTCTGGAGTGGTGATTTTGTTTCCAAATTGCTTTTTGGAATTTCTTTTTTAATTCTGCAGAATTCAGAAAAACATTTTTTTTTTTGAGAGTTACACTTTTTATTGTCATGCATTTAAAAAACAATGCAATAGAGTATAGTAGAGATACCCTCTCCCCAAACTCTGTTAATCTAATAAGCTTAATTTATTCATAATTGGGAAACTAGCATCTAATATTCATAAAGAGAATATTTCTTTTGGTTTTGCCATCCCCCCATAATAGCAAACCTTGCACCCTTCCAGAAGAAAATCAGGACACGTCAATCCGATGATGTATTAAATATGGGTTCCATATTTGAATGTCCAGAGGGACTGTCTCATCTTAAAAGTACATGTTTTCAAGCCTACCAGATGTCCCTTAGAGTTCCTTCATTCCTCTAAATTTGGGGCCCTGATATCCTTCCAATGTGAAAATATTAATTTCTTCCCACCAGAAGTGCCCATAGAAGACATGCTTTATGAAACATATTATCTAACTCAAGATTATCCCTAATCCTCAGCACCACCAGATTCAGAGACAGAGGAATCCACTTACACAAGATTCCATTAATTCCTAAAAGGACCTGAGACCACAAATCCCAGACCTCACCACATTCTCAGAGAAGATGTACCAACACACCCTTATCCCATACACATCTCCAAGATTTTGAGTCCTCTCTGATCCTCACCCAGTGCATTTTACCCAGGGTCCAATAGCTCTTTTGTATAATGCTGAATTTTGTTAATCTAGCTTTTGCCAATTTTTATATTGGCTAGCAACATAGCCCATTGATCCTCGTAACACAGAGTACCCATTTCTGTCTCCCAAATCCTCTTCACGGTCACTGAAATTATTAATTTAACTATCAGAAATGTGTATGCAAATGATACCAGTCTTGATCCAGAATGTGGCTTTTCTAAGAAATACCAATACTCAAGCACCACTGGCTGGCCCCCTAGGGGTCAAGTGTTTTTTTTAACAAACTATTTAACTGAAGGTAGTGTCAGAAATGATTTTCATGGAGCTGATATTAGAGTCTCAAAGAGTAAAAGGACCTCAGGGTCTCATTAATAAAAACGTGTGTCAGTTGTGAAATCCCTTTGTGGTGCCAATCAGCCCCATAAAATCCTTCTCCCCAACCAGTAAGCTTTTATTAAACCAGAGTGATGCCACTTGACTGTCAAGTTAAACTTGCAAACTTTGGCCATCGAGTGACACATTGCCTGAAAGGAACTTGTGACTGGATTTATTTTGCCCTGACATGACACCTGAAGGTTTAAAGAAGGGATACCTTGAAGAGTACCTCAATGCATCTCCTCACCCCGTTTGCTGAAGAACCACACACCACCCTCTAACCATCAGAAAGTTGTGTAGTATCAATTGATATTTAGCTGATTTAATCCCCCAGTTGCACTAGCGCGTACAATTTAGAAAGGGCTAATCTAGTGTTTTTATGTTTGCTTGCATGCATGTGCAAGAAACATAGTTCCATCATCCGAGTTTTTGTAGGTGTGGCACCCTGTCTTCCAATTCAGTCAGTGAGTTTGCAGGGGTGGCCACAGTTCACCAATGAATGCTGCAGCTGCCTATGACAGCAGTTGAAAATGCAGTGGCATACAGTTGAAAGGGAGAGAATGTTTCAGTGAGCAGCGATAAGATAGTGTTGATTAGCATATTGCCGGCAATCCTGCTTGTATACATCTCTGCTTTCTCTTCCTGGAATATAAATTCAGTTTGAAGTGAACTTTTCCTAGGACTGTCTTTCCGGGAGGCGGCAAGTGACTAAAATGACATCCTTGGAATGTTTCCAAAAAAAGAACTAATTGCCATCCTTGGAATGTTGAGTTAGAGTTCAGGGTAGGAGCGGCATTGACAAAAGCAGAAAAACAGAACCCCAAAGAGACTGAAAAAGTAGACACAGTTTTCGTCTGTTGGCACACCTGATCAATATTGTAATAATATTCCCCAACCCTCTGAGTGTCTCTGAATAGCGCTCCCCCCCATCCGCCGCACACAGTATGGCTGACGGGGGTGTCAATCCCGATCAGCTCCGCGCTCCCCAGAGTTCTAGGTGCCATGCTGGGAGCCCACCCCAGTGTGGCATAGTGAGAATGGTGACGGGGTGCCCAATCCTCTGTCGGCTCAATTAAATCCCCAAAAGAAACAGACTTCCCAGCAGATTGCCATGCTGAGGCCCACCCCTATGTGGCACATGTCTGTATGGCCGATGGGGTACGCTATCCTCCGCCGGCCCACTGACCCCTTCAAAATCTTCTAGCTGCCATGCTGGGAGCCCACCCCAGCATGGCACAAGTCCTGCATTGTCTTCCTAAAAAGAAAACAAACACCTGAAAAGAAAAAAATGGTCCCTCGTTGATTGTCTTGCCCCCAACCCGTGCCCACCCTCTCCACATCCACCTCCCTACAACCCCACCTCACCCCATACTTACCTCCGTAGGCCGGCACAATGATCTTCGGTGGACCAGGAACACATCTGCACTCTTCGAAGCCGACTGCGAACTGAAGAAATGCCGGTAAGCTGTATAATGGAATAAATAGGGTTTTCAACTTTGATGCATATCTCAGGCATTTTTGAAATTTTGGCACCAAATTTTCAACATGAGGTTTTGGGACCCCTCCTCACGAATTCTGGCACTGTCATGGCATTATTGGCCCCAAAAGGTGATTTCATGGTCACTCGCAGAACCACCTTCGGGACTGATTTACAAAATGACAGTGTCACAGTTCATGGTGGGCTAAAACCATATGTTGAAAATTGGTGAAACTCCAAAATGACAGTTTACAAGCATCGTTGCGCAGTTCCTATGCACGATTGTGAGTTTGCGAATTTTTAATATTTTCACGCCAGATTTTCAACATTGCCATTTTACCACACCTCCTTATAAGCAGTACAGCTGTCATTTTTCACATCTCGCCCAAAATGTGTTTCCATGCATGTAGCGCACAATGGCGCAGTCAGTGTACAAAATCAATGTTTGGGACAGATTAAGAAAATCACAGGGACACTGTACATGAGCAGAGGTCGTAAAATGGCTATGTTAAAAATTTGGTGACTAAAGTCCACAAAATGACTGTTACGAGCAAGCATTGTGCAGTTTCCATGCACCCTCGTAAGTTCATGAATTTGTAATATTTTCAGTCCAGATTTTCACCACTGGCATTTTTCCACACTTCCTTATGAACAGTATAGCTGTCATTTTTCACACCATGGCCGAAATGTGTTTTCGCACTTCCAGTGCAGAAATGAGTGGTCACTAAATCAATGTTCGGGACAGATTAAGAAAATCACAGTGACACTGTTCATGAGTGGAGATCCCAAAATGCCTGTGTTGACAATCTGCTGTAAAAAATCCCCAAACTAATTACATTATGGGTGTGCGTTGCATAGCTTCTACGCACGCTCGTGACTTCACCAGTTTTTTTAATATTTTCACTGCAGATTTTCAACATTGCCATTTTTTACACCTCCCCATGAACAGTACGACTGTCATTTTTCACATCCCGTTTGAAATGTGTTTTCACACCTGTGGTGCCAAATGGCATAGTCACTGTGCAAAATCAGCTTTGGACTAACAAACTGATATTGCCACTGTTCATGAGGTGGGGGTCACAAAAAAACCATGTTGAAAGTTTGGAGTGAAAATACCAACGAACGCCTGAGGCGTTAGGGTTTCTGACCTTAACGCCCCACCCTATAGAGACTGACAGACATCAGGGGTGTGACTTGGGATTGTCGCCTGTAATGCTCATACCATTCCACCCCACCCACACCCTGCAGCCAGTGAGAGATATCGAGGTGTGCCTTGGACTCCCCCAAAGTTCACCCCATTCTCTATACAGCACCCATCTCACTGTATTTCCTGATGGAATGGGGTGAACATAAGGCCAAAGACCCTAAGGTACACCATGACACTTGTCGCGTCTGCAGGTAGGGGTGTGGTGAATGGCACGGCTGTCATGCCTGACGACCCAAAGGCACACCCCAATGCCTGTAAGTATCTGCAGGGTGTTGGTGGGGTTGGCTTCAGTTCAGTACTTCACTGCCATTCCTATTATGCAGCTCTGTAACTCCTACACTACCAATGCCAATGCCAGCAAGCAAACATTCGGCATTGACAAATGCTTGTTTAGTTCTTCACAGAAATGTTCATACAGATTAGTATGAATATTTCTGTGAAGAACTAAAAAACACTAGATTAGCCCTTTCTAAAAAAAGTTGCATTTATTAAAGCTCTGTGGTTTAAGGATATAATGAATCAGATTCATCAGATAGTGGACTTGAGTGATCATATTCATTAGCATGATGTTCACTTTGCTCCATAAGGACCAATGCAAATGTTGCCATGAAACACAGAAACATAGGCGTTGTCATCAGATAATCACCTCTTAGCCCACATATTCTGCCTGATTTACCCTTTCTATTGTGCCACCACAACCTACTCAATTTCTGGTCTCCTCCTCCCCTTGCCTTACTTCTAAGGTACCCTTGTGTCTATCTCATGCATGCTTGAATCCTGTTACCGTTTAACCATGGATCTACTTCTGTTTGTAAAGTGGTAAAAAGTTCTGTATAATTGAAATTTATCATGTCACCTGATTTTCTGCCCAGTTAGATATCCAAATATTGTAATCTATCTGGGCACTAGTGTAACCCTTATTGTGTGAAGTGAGCGGCCAAAAATATCACCAATACTGGAAAAGCATTGGACTTCTTCCAATTAATTTTATAACCCCAAACCAGGGTGAATTCAGATGTAACACACATTGCCACTGGGATTGATGTCTCCAGCTGCATTAAAAGGAAAACCTTATGTCATTGATCTGGACCACCTACCCCTTTAACTCCAACTTCATCTTGCAATTGTACTGCATGTGTCTCCAATGCCACAAGAACAATGATGGAGAAATCAAGCAGTCTTGTTTTGTTCCCTTACCTATGGTAAAAGATGGAGAGATATACCCATTGGTCTGCACCACTGCTTTCAGACTACTAAATAGCAAGGCTATCCAATGAAGAATTATCAGCCTTAAGTTATATCAGGTCAAAACAGTATGTAGGTATGCCCATTAAATACCCTTAAAGGCTTTCTTATATTGAGGGAAAGCACTCCAACAGGAGCAGAAACACTCACGATATGGAACAGGGCCACTAATCTATGAAAATTATCTGCTGACTGATGCCCCTTGATGAAACCAACCTGGTCTGTATGGTCCAGAAGGTGGAATATGCCCTCTGAACACTTAGCCAATGCTTTCACCAAATTTGTTTATAAGTGCAATTCCCACATGACAGTGGTGATTTCCTGGGTTTTGAAAAAAAATATCAGGGCAGTCCAAAGGATTTCCAGGAGAGACCCCACTTGGCATGCCTCCTCATAGACCTCAACCAAATGTGGCAATAGCAAAGTCTCATAACACTTATACAATTCAACTGGGACTCCATCCAGTCCTGAAGTTTTCTTAATCACCATTTGTTTTAAAAAGGAGCCCACAATTCACATTCAATTATGGGGGCTTCAAGAGCCTCTCTATCCTCCTAACCTAACTCTGAAAAGGGGGTCCCCCCTGGTAAGTAGTGTTCTGTCTGAGGAATAAAATGATTTTCAGAGTAGAGGACTGATAAAGATCTTTATAAAGCTCACAGAAGGTATTATTGGCAGCTGACTTGCCGCCACCATGTCCTTATTCTCCACAACCTTAAGCCCGTAGTCAAAAGCATAGCCACTTTTTTCCCCTTATTCAAAGTATTGCCGGCATGTCCTAGTTAAATAGCACAAATTCTGTTTTGTGCATATAAATAGTATTGAATTCATACTTAGCCTGTGATTGTCTGTTGATATCTGGCTGGTGGTAGTTACACGTGTTGATCATTTTATCTAATTAGATTGTCTTTTTTTTACAAATTCTCTTCCTGTGTGAACCATAGTTTATCATTAGGTTCTTAAATAGGCCTTTAAGTCCTCCCATAATACCCCTTAAGAAATTGCACCCATATAATTATTGGCAAACCAGGTTCTAATCTCCATACTAAGAAACCTTTTGAAATCCTTATCATCTAGCATAAATGTATTACATCTCCAGTGGTAGGTTTTGGAATGTAGGGGTCTGAAATCCATAGTTATTGAAACCAAAGTGTGATCTGACAATATTATTGTAACCTCCCAAAGGTGGTGCTTACCAGCTGAGCTGTTAGAGTCTCAGAGTGGGTCCACTTGCCCACAGCCTCCAACTGGAACTGGTGGTGGAGGCCAAGTGAAGAGGATTTATGGTTCTTATCTCGTTTTTCTTGTTCTGTGCCATAGATGAAAGAGGGGCCCATGTGCCTCAAGAGGACAGGATTAATCACAGCTCATGTCATCACTGTGAACCAGATTACAAACATCTGGCTAACTCTGAAAAATGAAGGTAATGCAATCTTCAGCTACAGAATTTGAGTACAAACAGCAGCACATACTGTGTGAATGTAAACAGATGGATGTTGTCATCTTGCCAACCTTTAACCCCTGTGATCAGCCAATCAGAATGGATGGGGTCCTGCAATAGATTCACAGGACTCTGGGAGAGAAGCAGCAGAGTAATTGATGCCTTTTTTCAGCCACTAGGGGAGCCAGAAAAGTGAGTGACAATGCAATCAACCAATAAGGAGACAGAGAAATTATCTATATGTTGAGCTTGAACCTTCCTCCCAGCAAGGAGCAGTTTCAGTCAGTCCCTCTCAGGTATTTGGAGGTGAGAAGTGCTGAGAAGGAAATCCGAGGGCCTAGCTGACCTCAGATCTAGAGATCCTAGAGATATTCTGCTTAAAGCTACTGGAGTTCCATCCAAACTCTGTATTGTGCTGGTGAATCCTGCAAAGCTGAAAAAAACTGATTTGCTGTGCCATCTGCAAGTGAACTGTTTGCCTTTAGAAAAGAACTGCTGTATTCAGTAGTAACTAGCCTGTTCTACCCTGCTTAGCGTGACCAAGGAAAGAGGTGATCAGGAGTTGTCTCTAGGGACCTGGTGCCCTCCATCATGAGAACACCCACTGGGGTGAAGCAGGGAGCTATTTGGTCTGACACCTCAGACCTTGCCAATCTGCCAATCTGCTGGAAGAGTCATAAGGGGAGAGTGATCAGACCCAGCCTAGGCCAGCATACGAGCCATCTGCCCGCTGCCTGTAATCTGTGATACCTGACTGCACCAGAGACCTGGATTACAATTTGTTGTTGAGTTCAAGTTCCCTTTGGAATACAGATTTGTTATTATCAAAGTGTTAGCCCAATAAAGACAGCCAGCTGGGGTAAAATTGCAAAACAAAATGGTAACATTAACTACAAGCTGAAAATAGAAAGAGTTAGCATCAATGTTTCAACTATAGGACTTGTACAGGAATTATCTAAAAGAGAAAAATGCAAAGTTAGTGGAGAGAGAGGGGGAATAAGGGCTACGTTAAGTGTTAAATCTTCCCACCACCCCTGTATTACTCCCAAACTCATTGATCAGTGTAAGTCCCATGATCATGCATGGGCCCATCACAAATTATCCTTCTCCCTGTCAGACCTTCTGTCTTACTGGGCGCTTAGAAATTCATGTACAGATGCTCTCCATGCTGTCAAATCCCTCTATTTAAGGCAAACCTCTAGAACAACCTTAATTCCGCAGCCAAATTCTGGAAGGTGATTCATTCCCATTTGACCCCCCTGCACAGTCCACTGCCCCAGTCTTCATGGTTAATGGTTCACTTGTCTCTGACCTTCCTTCGGTAGCTGCTCATTTCAATGAGTTATTCACTGCTTGTGTGCTCCCCTCTCCCCTCCCTCCTTGCTCCTCTCCTCTATCTGTGCTCCACCCCTCCCTGGGTTTTCATTCCCCCCGTTACCACCCAAGATAAACCTTGCTGGCCCTTTTCTCTCTCAACCTGTCTAAATCTAGTCCTGACAGTCTGGATCCTAAACTTCTCCACCTTTCAGCTCATGCCACTGCCTCCTCCTTACTCACCTCCTCAACCTCTTCTTCTCCTCCCTCTGCACTGTTCCTTAGTCATGGAAGACTGCCAAAGTTCTCTCCCTTCATAAAGGGGTTGACCCCTTTTCCCTTGGCAAATTCCATCCTATCTTTCCCCTCCTTTCTCTTGCAAAGCTGCATGAGAAACTTGTCTACCCTAGGCTTGTTGACTTCTTCAACTCATCCAGCTTCCTCTCCACTTTACAGTCTGATGTCCAGAAGCAGTACTCTACTGTCTCCTCCCTGCTGTGTGTTACTGACTCCATCCTCACTGGGATGGATCAGGGGCACATCACAGCAGCCATTTTTATTAACCTGGCCAAAACAATTGACTCTGTGTCCCATCCCCTCCTCCTGAACAAGCTGGGTTCTGCTGGCCCCTCAGCTCCCACTTTTGAATGGTTCCATTCCTACCTCATAGGCCATCAACAGTCAGTACAGGTAGGAGGTGTCCTGTCACCTCCCCTACCCATTCAGCCTGAGGTCTCACATGGTTTCATCCTGGGTCCCATCCTGTTCTCTATTTTCCTGAACAACCTCCCCTCTATCTCTATCTGTATCAACTTGCATATTCACATGTATGCAGATTACACAGTTATCTGCACCTCCAGCCTCTTGACTACAGTGGTTGAAAGCTTGCTCCAGCAAGACTTCCACAATGTCCTGTGCTAGTTCCTCTTCAACCAACTCCTGGTCAGCACTAACAAAACAGTGTCCATGACCCTTGGCACCAGCCAGAAATTGGCCATGCTGTCCCTCTCCCAGTTTTCTCCACCCTGGCTGCCCCCCCCACCCCCACGAAGTGGTCTCTTTTAAATAGTAAACTTGACATTTCTGCCTACATTGATGCCATCCACTCCAATGTCTGCCACAAACTCAGTGCCTTATACAACAACAAGACTGATTGTCTCCTCAGGTCTGCCACAAGCTTGTTACCAAAATTGTACTCTTAGTCTTGAACTATGCAGATGTTGTCTACAGCACCACCCCTTCCTCCTCCCTTGCCAGACTGGACACCCTCTGCAACACCTTTTGTTGCTGTACTACTAACTCCCCCTGAACTCGCTACTGCTCCCTCTACTCTACTCTTCTCTTCCCAATCCATCTTCCCCCTACCCTCATGTCACCAGTCCCTCTGCACCTCCTTCATCTACAAATACTAGCTTGGGTCCTTGCCCCTCTTACCTATCCTCACTTCTCTCCTGTATTCCCTCTGCCTCATACTTCCTCCACTCCAGGGATCCTTGCACCTTCTCGCTTCCCCACCCTCACCCCTCTGCTGAGCAGTCAGCCTTCTTCTATCACCTTCCCATCCTCTGGAACCTGTTCCTTTCCTCTCTCCTTCTCTCTCCCAACCCTATTTCCCTTAGGCACCAGCTAAAACTCCTCCCCACCCCCACCTGTTCCTGTCAGCCCACTCCCTTATCTTCCACTGTTGGATCCCCTATCATCCCTGATGCTGGAACTCCTCTTGGGTTCTATCTCAGCCTGTATCAGACTCCTTCCTATTCCACATCTGCACCTCCATCATTCAACCTGCTCTAGTCTCCTTTATTCAAGGCCACTCATCATACCTTTGCTTAGCTCTGTTTACTTGTATGTGCACATGTATAATTTAAAATTGTACTTTGTTTGCACTTTACTTTGTACCGATCATTGATACTGTGTATGTTTTTGTATCGTATTTCCCATTTTCCTCTCCCAGACTGTACCTGGAAATTAACCTTGGCTCAAAGTACCTTTCCCGGTTGCCAAGTTTCAAATAAATAAACAGAGGACTGTACTTAGCCCAGGGAGAAGAGCGGAACTGGCAAATATCTTATCTGAGCTTATAAAAAACTCTACCATGCACTAAAGGCTATTGGGTCTCCCAGTGCTGCAGCCCTGCTCTAATGTCAGCTACAGATAATTCTGGGATTTCTGGTTAAAGCAAATGCCATCTTGGAAGTCAGCCAAATTAGTCACTTACAGTCTTCTATACTGCAGTAAACAGTAAGTAAGGAAAAAAAAAAGGTTTTTGCACACTGGCACAGACTGGTTCTCTTCAAGAACTCAGAATCCAGTGCTACTAGTTTTCACAAACCTTTAGATGCTTGAAAGAGTTATCTTGGTGTGCTACTACTGCTCAGCGTGACTCTCACTTGGGGTACCTCTAGGTCCGAATCCTACTAAAACCCCTGCTGTCACAGTACTGTGCTCTTTCCCAAAGGGCAAATAATCCACCCTGTTTGTCACAGCAGAGAACACTTTGCTTTAGATATGGTACTTTTATAGCCTGTCTCTCTGGAAATGGATCACAGACCTGCCAAATTTCCCTTGGTTATCTATACCCAAAATGACTCAGTCACAGAAAGCACAAAGTATATAAAAATAACATGTAATACTCTGCGTTACTTTCATATGTTACAAGATAACACACACTATAGACTACAAGGAATACAGTATTTCGACAGAGATAAAGATAAACGCAATTGAAAAGGATAGAGATCACACAGGAAAAAATTAACTTAAAGCTATCTAAATCTCTAAGTAGAGAAGAAGAAACTTACCCCCAACTGGGAACTGGTGAGCTGTGGCAGACACAAACCCATGATTTTAGTAGTTCAAAACACCAGCACAACTGAATTCTCATTGCAAACACTCAACAGAAATACCTTTGGTGGGCCATCCCACTTTCCCTGCATCACTGGACAGGCCTCTCTGACATCACACTCTGTCTCTGCTTTTGCTCTCTGGGGATTTCTGCCAATGCTTGGATTGTTACCCTGGCCATCTAGCACAGCTAGAAACATCTTACTCTGCCTTGACCCTGTTTACGTTCAAAACATGTCTTTTTTTCTATGAAAGGGACTTAGCACTTTTAAGTTTACCCAAAACAAAGGTCTTTTACAGGACAATAAAAAAATTCTCAGTTTCCACCAGATTTCCTACCTCAGATAAAATACATTACAGAGGCATAGCTGTTAATAAAAGTAAAACACACACACACAAACTAAATCCATTGCAAGTTGTCACATACACAAATGAGCAGAGTCAGTCTGATACAATCTACTATACTCCAGTAAAGAGTAAGTAAAAAAAAATGTTTTGGCACACAAAGTGCAAAATGGGACTAGCTACACACTTGGGTGTGGGGCTCTTAGTGCTGACTGTTCCCCTTTAAAGCAAATCATAAGGGCAACTTGGAGCAGAGTTCCACTACCAGCAAAGCAGTTAAAATGAAACAGTTGTTGAAAAACAGTTTTTATAAAATAGTTAATGATATCTCTTCACACTGTGATCAATTACAGATTCATTCTACTCTGAGCTTTTGCATACAATTAGATGAAGGGTACAAACCTCTGTTTCAAAATCTCAAAAATACTATTGAAGGCTGGCATGTTGGAGCAACAGTAGGATTACCACTCATCTTGCCCACAATGGGTTCAGGGACAAACCTGGGTCATCAGTGGCCAGCCGGGGGGAGGAAGATCATGCATGTCAGTGGACACTCTCCTCCTTCTGGAGGGAGGGTGATGTGTCCCACAGCACTACTGCCATACCCAAGACACAGGGAGAGAGGGAGGGACACTACGCTGCATATCATGCAAGCATGCTGACGCAGCCTGATGTTGGTTGGAGATTGCATTCCAAATGATGGCATCCCTGCAGGGGATATGGGGACATATGGCACAAAAGAAATGGCAGAAACTAACAAAAAAGGGTAAAAACCCTCCCTCCACCCACAGCTCCATGAAGACTGGTACATCCAGATCAATGGCAGATATATACACCAGGCTGTAGCAGAGGGGGCATAGAAAAAGCATAATTAAAAAAATACTATAGAAAACATTAAAAAAAAATCTAACCAGACCCCTAAAGATCCCCAAAAAACTCACTCAAAGAAGCTCAGGATCTGCCTGTATTTAAAAATATAGTACTATACCCGTACATTTGTTTAAGCACTTGTAACTATGACTGAGACAGTTCTTAAATGGAACTCCATCATATTCCAGGATAGAACATTTCTGTAAATAAAAGGTATGGCAATAGGGGCCTCTATGGCACCCAAATATGACAAACATCTACCTTGGAATGTGGGAAACTGGATATGTACTGTCCCAGGAGAAGAATCCATTTTTTTACTCATTAGACCTTTTCATCACTTTATCAATGGCGTACTAGTATGGAAAGGTATGCCACAAGATTTGGAATATTTTGTATCTTATGTTGAAAGCATGCACCCCAATCTGAAGTTTACACTGACATGGAGCACAAACTTTATCCATTTCTTAGATTTAGAAAAATAACCAAGGTGTGATAGAGTGTATGTCCGTCCCCCTCCATTCACCTGTAAATAACTGCATAACCCTACAACACAGGCAACATAGGTTTTGACGGAGGCTGTGGTGGGATTTGTACCAAGCCTCTTTTATTTTAAAGACAGCCCTTTAACACCTCACAGCAGTGGTAGAAAAAGTGATCACAAGCAACACCTAAGCCAAAGTGGTGAGGGTAAACAAGGAAAAGGTTTCTGTTTTGGTTAGATGGAAACTGTGGGACTGATCTGCTAGAGTCTTTGTTAAGCTAAATACAAGCAGTTTGTTTCTTTTTCTGGTGCTGGAAAAGTAAAGCAGATTTAATTTGATTTAAACTGGTATCCATAATGTTCCTTTTGAGAGTGTTGCCCAAAAAACTGCACAGTTGGCTACTGTGTCACTCAAGGAAGGTAGTGCCAACACTGATCTCTACAGGAAAAAGACAGATCAGAATTCCATTTTACATTTTATGTCTAACCATCCTTGACACACAGTTGAGAATACACCTAAATAGACAGTACATATGCCTGAAGCATAACTGTAATACATCCAAGGCATATGATGTGGATGCACAAATGCTAAAGTAAGGCTTCTCTGACAGGGGTTATAATGAGACGTGCATACAGAAAGCAGTAATGCATGCAACTAATGTTGAGAAAAATGATCTTTTTGATAGGTCTAATGTAAACAGACAGGCTAGTGTCTCAGGTAATGTGTCTGCAAACCAAATAAATTATGTTACCACATACACCCCACAGGCTCACTTGGTCCAGAAGGTGATTTGTAAAAATTGGCACATATTAGAACTGGAACCAAAGTTGCAACCATATACTGAACAGGGGCCTAGCATGACATGCCAGAATGGTTGAAATCTGGGAGTACATTTGGTATGTAGCCTACACCTTACACCAAGACCCCAGCCAAACAGACCACTCCCCCCAGGACACAAATAGATATGGGTCATGTAAATTTAGTACTTCCCTGGAAACAGGCAATATCGTACCATGTTTGAATACAGGACAAACATTTGAGACAAGGACATTTATAAACTGCAACACAATAACGGTAATCTAGATGACAGCATGTAATTGTAAAAGATTCCATATAAGGAAGACGAGTCATAGACTGAAAGAAAGATCTGGGGAACACCTTAGATCTACTGTACTGAGAAACTGGAAAAGGAGAATGCTGTAGCTGTGCACATTATCAGGAACAGACTAGGGCAGTTTCAAGTTTTATGGTGTGGCAACAGTGAAGGTGGGACCGAGAGGGGGATGCTTGAAAAATCTCCTGTTAAGGAGATAAGCATTTTGGCAATTGGAACTAAAGGCACATGAAAATTTGGGTTTAAATGAGATGTTCCAGATTGCTCCGTTTTTATAATATTTCTTGTGTTTTGGTTATGATTTTGCAGTGAGACGATACACAGTTTCATTGATATTTATTCAGATTTGAGTATGTCTGCACTGTTTGGATTATATCATAGCAAATATCATGTTGTCTTTATGTTTATCGGAAGTATCCACTGCACCTGAGCATCTTAACATTCTGTTTAGAGATAGCAATTCTCATATCAGATCTGTTAATGGCTCTAACATTAATTATTAGCAGTTGCCTTTATATGCGAAATGTGTGCTAAAGGGTACTTCTTAGATACAAGTGTACACATGTGTTAAAGGAACACTGTCAGCCCTTTTTGTATCATATTATTTCTAGCTGAAAACCTATATTTTATGATTGCATAACTTCTCTAAAACTCACAGAAGTTGTTGGTTGTTTTAGCTGCTTCCTTTCTTAATAGAACTGAAATGCATGGGGATGGTACAATTATACCCAATTTGTTATGCTTCAAATCCTTGATCTGCTCTTATTGCATACATTCTGAACATTAGGAATATCCCCAAATGGTTCAGCCACTCATGACACAATAGCCTCCTCACCTCCCACAACATAATGAGTTAGTCAGGGATCTAGGGTTGCTGAATGGGGTTGGACCTGATGCCTCTTGCTATGCTTTGCTGCCCAACATTTTTAGAAAAAAGAGACCCCCCCCAATTTCATAATCAAGAGGTCTGTTCTGTTACAACTCTTCTACAAGTTGTGAAATTCACTGAAATAAGTACGATGTGAATGAAAAATATGAGAAAAATCTGGAAAAGTGGACATTTTACCAAATATGATCTAGAACCTTCAATATTGTTCAGATTGGGCAACAATTGATACCAGTTATTCATATAAAACAAGTCTCATTGTCATCATGTCTTTACAATATGGACCAGTATATGCAATTATTGTAGGAAAATATTTCCAAAATTGCTGATTTTTTGGCTAACATTTTGAATAGACTTCATGGCGTTTCCTCTGACAAAGTGATCATTGCATTTATATTACATTATACCATATTACTATCTTCTACGATATTTCTGCTTTCATTTAAAAGACACCTGACTCAAATATCATGATTTATGACTGAGATATTCCATTTTGCGTACCCATATCCTCAAATGGACCCGGTCAAAATTTGTAGACATACGGAAAAATAAAACATTTATTTGCGCACAAAAAAATTATTTTATTTTGTTTCATTGATGTATGGAAAGAATCAAAACAAGGGTGCATCACACTAAACAGTGTTAAAATTACAAATTCTATACAAAGAGTATAGTTTATATTTAAGGAAATAATAACGTTTAATTTAGATTTAGTTAACTGCATATATAAAATTTACTAGTCAATGATCTAAGTCTGTAGAATTTCCTGTTTAGTATTTAATTGATAATAGCTATTTATGCAATTACATGAGATCATCGCTATACTAATCATCAAGATCATGACTTTCGCCATACAGCTGTGACCTTCAATGTCACTTAATCACTGTCACTGTCTTCCAAAGTCAGACTCATTTGGACTTGGCTACATTTCATGGTGTCAGCATTACACATACATGCAATAACACATTTGACATTTGCCCTAGCAAAAATGCTGCCTTGTTGGCATTTGTTTCTTTTGCATTTGCAGCACTTGGTTTGCACAGCCACTTTTGGCTTTGATTCCTCTGTCATCATATGTGGGACTATCCTATCTTCTTGAAGAGTTTGCCCAAATAATTTAGGGTCAGAAAGCACTGGATTTGACTCTTGAGCCCTTTTACTGACCGCTATCTGGTGCAGAACATGCAACATGTGAAGTCTAAAGGCATCCTCTTTGGTGGCAGAGTCCATGGGTCACCCTTTGTTATCACATACAGATGAGCTCGGAGTAAAATCAGGCTACCACTGAATTCATATCTGTAATATAATTTCAATAAGAACTCATGCACTGCTGAAATGAACTTATCAGTGACATCTAGACTTACTCTAGGTTTGACAAAATCTGCTAATGCCGAAGGTTGGCTGCATTTTCAAGGGCAATTTTTAGAGCATGCTTCTTCCTTCTTCTGAAGGGATAGTGACAGTATCACAGCCACTTAAGATGTAAGCACTAAGGACAATGGGTGTGAGTTGTGATGTGCCCGTGTTGCACATAGTGCTAAGAGAAGCTGCTACTGAATGGAATGGCAGGTACACGCCCATGTTCTGAACCCATAGCTTTTCTAGACCAGCCATCTGAGTGCTACAGTAGATGCACATTATGATCATATCAGTGTCCATGGCTGCCACTAATACTCTCTGATAGCCAAGTGTGTTTACACAATATGTGATATGAGAGATTATTCTTGTATCTTCTTCTTCATGTTTTGTCCATGACAATTCAAGAATTACTACCACATCATCTTTTGAGAAAAGAACAGAATGACCTGGGTCCTTGAGAAATCCATCAAGAATCAATCTACATCCCTCTGGTAGTTGAGTGTTGTGCTTTACACAAGCACCTCCCAAAAAATCAAAGAGACTGGCCTTGTTTTGGGAGTTGACAATGAAGTCTTTCCAATAGGGGATGGGCAAGGATTCTCAAGGTTCATATGCTCTGCTCTTTAGGCAATGAAGCTTTTCCCATTTTTCTCACTCTTCACTTTTCAAGCTTACTGATGGACTAACATCATACCTATCTCCTACAATGTTGATGTAGCTGCAGCTCTCTGACTTTATTCGAAGTAGTGTATCTATATACAGTACTTCTCCTGCAAGTCACCAAATGTACAACTATCAAGGCTTTTGTATTGTTGAACAAATGCTACTACAACTACTACAGTAGGTTCATCTGAAGATGGCAAGTTACCTTCTTCTGGCCATAGTTTGCCAAGGTAACTTTTTAGGGCAGCCAGGTAATCAGCTTTGTTGCCTTTGAGCATGGCATAGACTTGGGGAAGGTTGGCATATGGCTTAAAAAGAGCCATACTTTGTCAATTCATGACTGAAGACTTCTACCTTTTTGTCATCCTTCAGATGTCAGATAATGTACAAGTTCTTGACTACATTGCTCTCCTCTTCATAGACCTCTTTCGCTTTCTGAATATGTGAGGGTGTTTTGGCTTTACTTGCGAATGTCTGAAGCTTTACAGTTTTAACTTTTTCACTAACACTCTGTTGTGCTGCAGTTAAGACTGCAATGCCCTTTTCATTGGCTTCAATGAAGTTATTTGATGTGGCCTTTTGACCACTAGAAATGTTCAGAAGATCACTGGTATCACAAATGAATGAATGAATTGATCATTGTGCCAGTGACCACATTCATCATTTTAATTGCTGTACTGTCCTTCTGTGCTGTATACTCAGAGTCTCCATGGTGTTTGTGATCATCAGTGCCATGAAGGTGAGCCATCACCTCCATTTGTTCAGAGATTGCTGTCAGTGCTGGTAATAAATGCAGGTATTTCTCCATAGTGGCAGGCTGCCGACTTATGCCATGGTAAAGCTGGGTCTTGGCATCTTTGTTATACGTCTGTTGAGGGCCATATCAGTCCACACACCATTAAACTTACCAACTGTTCAGTGCATGGTGAATTTGCCAAATCTGAATGCTTCAGTCATGTCTGGCGATGTGGTTGGCAGGTCTTTCATAGCGAACAGGTAATGGGGAATACAGGAAACATATTTGTGATGACCAGCAGTCACAAGATATTGAAGAATTTTCTCAACTTCAGCCAGGTGCTGCTCCCAGTGTCCAGCTCACTCTGCATAGATATAGTGATTCAGAATCTGAATCATGTCCATGTACATAAGCCAGAGCCTTGTTGTTGGGGATTTGCACTTTGCCTCATGGAACTCGTTCATTAACGTGTTTGCTTCTTCCAGCAGCTTAGTGGTTTGAATGTATGAGTCATTTACATTTTGTGCATCCTTGGCATCCATGGCATCTCTCAGTCTTTGAGCACTTTCTGAGAGCAATGCCATGCACTCCATGTCTTTGTCATATTCACCAATGAGCCAACTTTCAAATGCATTCCAGTGTAGCTCATACAAGGCAGCATGAACTAGTCTATGGGCTCTCAGCATAGCATAATAGTCTTTGCCTGACGTGATTTTATTGGCAGTTCCACGGAGGCAAACATCAGCTTCAACAAAGGAGATCCTCTATTCCAGTTTCTGTCATTAAATATCCAATTGCCCCCATGAAATTCAGTGCGAAGTGGAAGCTACCCATACAGGGGATTACTTTGCCATACTTCTCCAGCTTCTTTTTCTGAAGGCCAAGAGCAATCTCATAGACTGCTTTGTCACTGGTAATTATGCAGAATTCCTGCCCAATTTTCTGAATGACCTTCATACAATACTGAACTGATGCTTTGACCACATCAGGGTTTACAGGAGGTTCTGGAAAGAAAGGCCCATACCAAATCACAGTCACCTGTACTTCCTGTTGGGTAACTAATTCATAAAAGGAGGACCATGTAACAGGTTTTGATTGTTCTATGACATTTAAATAAAGTGTGGAACCCATATTCACTAAATGCCAAAGCCAGTCTACAGGATGAAGTGGTTCTCTGGTCAGCTGTGGTGCTATTGCCATGCAAGCAAGTGAACAACTCTTCTGGCAGTCTTTGAGGGTGAGATTGCTTTTCCCTGCTTGAAATTGTTGAAGATCTGTGTGAGAAGACTTGCATTTTTCAACTAGGGGTACCCTAGCAGCCATTGACTGTTGATCCTCACCTTCATCAGCATACTGATATACTGCATGCAATGTTCCATGCATAATGCTACATCCTGTGTACTCACATGGAAGTCTAGGTTGTCAATTGCACACTGTGTGAATCGACCTAACTTCAGATTCATGGGTATGAAAACCCCAGCTTGAGCTCATCAGGAGCTGCTGCTGCCATGGTAGCAATATAATGTTGGGCATCTTGGTAGCTACTACTGTTTCCAGATCTATTTAGCATGGTTATGGTCTCCTTGCTCAGGGAGGCCTTTAGTATGTGTAGGGCAGTACCGACATGTTTTGGTGTTGGAACACCAGTAAGGGCTGTGCACATGTCTTGTCCAAGATTCAGTACCCGATCATGTTGTTTTGGTTTTTGCTGAACTCTCCCATCATTGCCTACTTCTGGAGTAGCAACAGTAAGCATCCAAGTCATGGGATTGTAGAGAGTAGTACCCACATGTTTTGAAGCAACTTCATTAGACACATCCAGGTTTATTTCACACGCTTCTTGGTCTTGTAATCTGCACTCTTTTGCTGATGTAATCCTTTCATGTTCTTCATTGCCAAACTCATTCAGTTCAGGCCTTCTTAATTTTGCTACATTTTAACTGAAGATATTTGCATCCATTTGAGTCTCGGTATCATCGGGTTCATCTTCGCTTTCTTCTATATATTCTGATTCTTCAATAGTTTCCTTTAACTTGGCAACTTCAGAAAGCAACTGTCCAACATTCAACTGTACTAAACACAAGAGACTTGACGTGCCTTTCTGAGGAACTATGGTTACCATACAGCCACTAAGATTAGTGTAGTATGTCAGTAGGCATCTTTTCAGACTTGTTGCATCATCTACACCATGATCTTCTAACCACTGGTGATATCTGTCACAAAGTTAGTGATATAGAAGACACTTCCATTGTCAAACATTGGCCTGTCAGTTTGAGAAATTAGTCTACAGAACCCTGCATCATAGATGTCATCACCTTCCATGACTGTTCTTCTATTTATATAGTTACTAAGACATGTTCTATGGTATCAAAAATCATATGCTATCAGATCTAGACATCCATCCCCAAACCATAGCAACTATGTAACATGGTACTGTCATTGAGTTCTTTGGCTTTTTGCCACACGGATTTGTGATAATCAACAGTTACAGTCATCAACAGTTCCCTGTTCCCCCTCTTATCCCACTCTTTTTCACACACAAAACATTTGCTCTTGTAATCAAATAGGCTGTTGATTGAAGATCACATGACCATGTGAGATGGACTGGGTTGCTCACTGTTCTGTTCTGAAACTGTTCCGGCCTTTTTGTTCAACAGTTTTTTTGTTGGTGTATGTGTTGTGACAATTTGCATGCATTACTGGGGTCTTTGCTAGGAATTCATCTTTACATAACATGTCCTTTTCCATTCGGAAAGCGACATCGTCAGCAAGGTTCTGAATTGCGTACAAGAAAGCAGGATATCCAAGTTCTGTCAGTCTTTGTAAAGAGACGCATTTTTCATCTTACTGACAAATGAGGCAGCGGGAATAATTTGTGCTTGGTCACCGCCTTTTAGTGCTGACCTGGAATGCTGGCTTCATGGTTGATCAGTCATAAATCCAAAATACAAAAATACGCATTACAAATACTTGGCACAAAGCATGAAATTGATTACATTCACAGCAGTCCCTAAATAGGCAGATTACTAATATTTTAAAACCCCCTATACAAAATACAAAATACATGTTATAAATACTTGGCACAAAGCATCAAATTGATTAGTTTAAGAGCACTGCCTAAATAGGCAGATTACTAATATCATAAAACTCCTATATAGTATTTCACACCATACCAAAATCAAACTAGAAATACATATATGGCCCAAACTGGCAAATGCTGAGTAGTATAGTGTCCACAACCATTTGTGGGTATGGGTACAAAAAAATGGAATATCTCAGTCATAAATCATGATCTTTGAGTCAGTTTTATTTTTTTAAATGAAAGCAGAAACATTGTAGAAGATAGAAATATGGCATAATATAATATAAATGCAATGATTACTTTGTCAGAGGAAATGCCAGGAAGCCTATTTAAACATTTAGCCGACAAAATCAGCAATTTGGGAAATATTTTCCTACAATAATTGCATGTACTGGTCTGTACTGTAAAGACATGATGACAACGAGACTTGTTTTACGTGAATAGCCTGAATATGCATAACTGGTACAAATTTTAGACTGATCTGAGCAATACTGAAGTAGGGCTGTGCGAATACCTTTTCCCTAGTATTCGGATGAATATTCATTATTAAGTGCCGAAATATTTGGTATTCGTTATTCGTGGTGGGGAGGGGGGATGTTTAAAAATAAAAAAAAAAGCCTTTCCCAGCTCCCCCCCCCCCATGGCCAACATTTAAAACATATATATCAATCCCTGGTGTCTAGTTGTCCCACCTTCCTGGCCGATGCCGGCCCAATATGAAGAACCCCTCTCCCAGCCGAGATTCACACCCCATCCCCTGTCCAGAAATGTAATTAAAAAAATAAAAACTTCCCTAGTGTCTAGTGGTCCCACCCACCCGGTAGATCGCCAACCCAATATGAGGAATGAATCCCCCCCCCGCTGAGATTCACATCTTGTCCCCTGTCCAGTGCATCCACTCATTTAATTAAAAAAAAAATCTGGTGTCTAGTGGACCCCCCACCCTGCTCCATTCATGACCTTGAGTGGTCCACTGGCATAGCCCTCCACTCACCTCCATGGCTGGCAGCCCACTGAGCTCTTAATGAATGAGCATGTAGCATTTGTACAAGCATGTGCTCATTCACTGGCGGTCGGGCTGCCCGGCCATGGAAAGTGGAAGGAGCTGCTACCAACACAGCCTGCTGGGGTCATGGGTGGGGAGAGTGGGGTAAGGGCACTACCTGACAGGGTGGGGGTCCTTTAGACACCAGGAAATTTTTTAAATAAATGTGGGCGCACTGGATGGGGGATGGGGTGTGACTCTAAGCTGAAGTTCCTTATATTGGACCAGCGATTGACTGGGAGGGGTGGGACCACTAGACACCAGGGACATTTTATTTATTTTTAATTAAATTTCTGGACAGGGGACCAGGTTGTGAATCTCGGTGGGGGGGGCCTTCATATTGGGCCAGCGATCAGCTGGAGGGGTGGGACCACAAGACACCAGGGATCATCAGGATTGTCGAGATTTATTTTAATGTTGACCAAGAGAGGGGAAATGCTTTTTAAATTTTTAAACAATCCCCTGGCCGAATAACGAATACCACTCAAGTAGTGGACTGTTCAGTATTCAGTTCTGAATAATCGGACAGCCCATTATTCATGGTATTCCGAAAATAATATTCGGTCCATGCACAGCCCTATATGGAAGGTTCTAGAACATATTTGGTAAAATGTCCACTTTTCTAGATTTTTCACATATTTTTTGTTCACATCGTACTTATTTTAGTCTATTTCATAACTTGGACAAGCGTTATGACATAGCAGGCCTCTTGATTATGGTACTGGTGGGGTTTCTTCTTTCCAAAAATGGTGGCTTGCAAAGTATAGCAAGAGTTGTCAGGTCCAAACACTTTTTGAGGGCTTTTGTGGCTCTGGATCCCTTACTAAGTGGCTAGATTGTGTTAGAAGCATTCCCAAGTCCAGGAAAGAGCCAGTGGAAGTTGATCAAAGAATGTATACGAACACATTTTGGTGTGAGAACACCAGTATGGTGGGCAGTCTGTTTTTTTTATTTTATTTTTTTTACTTTTAAAAGGAAACTGAATCAAACTACCAGTTACGTCAGCAATTTCTGCAAAATGTGAGCAAATATTACATCTGTTTTTAAGCTAGGCACACTTTGAACTCTAAGTGGGTGATAGTGTCCCTTTAAGTATTGGGGTATGGTGCATTATAAGAAGGTTGTAAATATGGCAGATAACAAAATAACAATCTGAACCAAGTATCAGTCAGCTGGGAAGTAATAGTAATACTTCTCAGGTGACTGATACTGGATTTGGTTATTTATTTTGTATGTCACTTTAGCAGTAAAAATCATAAAAAGCACCTAAATGTCTGAACGCAGTACGTTGGAAGGAGTGCAGCTTTTCCTAGATTTCAGTGTTGCATAAACCAGCAGCCTTCTGATGATGTGAACCTTAAAAAATGCATGGCAGTGTGGAAACATCAGCTGTGACTGGAAGCACTGTCTGCTGTGGAAAACTGCACATATCCTGCATCCTACTGAGGTGAGACTGTTTTTATTCCTTAAGTTGTGAGTCAAGCTATTTCAATTGTAACTGATACTCTGGATGCCACTGTTCCAGCCATTTCCCCTGAGAAGCCTCCATGCACATTTTTAATAACCAGTTATTCCACCAGAAGGCATAAGGCATATTACAATATCAAGAGATGAAATTTCAAATCTACTAGGTAATCAGCATTTTACAAATATGCTATTTCTCAAACAAATTATTATACTAAAGGATCAGCTAACATCGATCAGAGATGATCTGGCAACTAAAATAGCTAAGTATGGTAGTCTTATGATGCATTTGGACTCTGTCATTCCCCCAATGAGAATTCAGTACTAGAAGTAATTTCTAACCCCAATGAATTTTTGGAAAGTGTGGCAGTTGTTGAAAATAGTAGCACAAACAGGAAGCTGCATGACAGTGGACCTTCAACTATTGAAAAAAAAAACATATAGGCTGTCAGCAGAAAAAGACCATGTTTGGACTTAGTCCATTCAGTCTGCCCTGTTTTACCCTAGCCTACCTTGTGACACATTGTGTAGTTAGGGTTTTCACAGTCACCTCCCCCTTTTTTTACCCTGCCTTATGGTTTTGCTCCTACCACCTCAGTTGGTAAGCTGTTCCATGGTTCAACTACTCGTTCTGTAAGGTAACATTTTCTCGTATCCCTCTTTAATCTCTGCCATCCCCCGCCAGCTTCAATTCATGCTCTCTTGTTTTTGACCCACTGTTTCTGTTGAATAGTTCTTCACAGTTTATCTTGTTTATTCCATTTACATAGATACATAGATATATAGACAGTGTTGGCAGATAAGAGCCTACGGCCCACCCAG
This sequence comes from Neoceratodus forsteri, assembly GCA_016271365.2. Taxonomy (NCBI): domain Eukaryota; kingdom Metazoa; phylum Chordata; order Ceratodontiformes; family Ceratodontidae; genus Neoceratodus; species Neoceratodus forsteri. The sequence continues at coordinate 1,489,205,642 of CM057455.1, read as the reverse complement.
TCTGCTCATTTGAGCCTGTAAGTTCACTTTATGTTTTCCTAGAAGTCTGTTGCCCCTTACCACTAAACTCCAGATTTCCTTTATGTCTATTCCATGCATTCTTAAATCCTGTGATCGTTTCAGCCCCCACCACTTCCTCTGGCAGGGTGTTCCACTTGTCCACCACTCGTTCTGTGAAGAAATTCTTCCTCATGTTTCCTCTGAATCATTCTCCCTCCAACTTCATCCCATGCCCTCTAGTCCTGGAACATCTTTTTCACTTAAAAATAGTGTATTCCTGCACCCTATTCCTCCCTGTAAGATACTTCTATGTCTCTATCATATCCCCTCTCTCCCTCCTCTCCTCCAGGGAGTACATATTCAAGTCCTTCAACCTGTCCTCATAGGACTTGTGATGTAATCTAGGTACCAACTTTGTTGCCCTCCTCTGAACCTTCTCTACCCTGTCTATGTCCTTATGTAGGTAAGGTCTCCAGAACTGTACACTGTACTCCAGGTGGGGCCTCACTAGTGTCTTGTATAGTGGAACTTTAGGAACTTGAATATCTCTATCAGGTCAGCCTCTTCCTCCTGGCCTCCAGCAAGTACCTATTTAGTACTCTAAGTTGATCTTCAAAGGATCAGTCCTGTTGGCCCTGAATCATTTTGGTTTTGCTGCACCATCTCCAGCCTGTATCTGTCTTTCATCAAGTGAGGACTCCAGAACTGGGCACAGTATTCCAGATGTGACCTCACCAGAGATATATAGAAAGGTAGTATTAACTCTTTTGTTCTGCTATCAAAACCTGTCCTAATAGCTTCCTAGCTGCCTTGCTGTAGGCCTTGTTGCACTGGCTAGTTTGTTTTAGAGAGCCACTTATAATGACTCCCCATCCCTTTCCTCTAAAGTAGTGGCCAGCCTAACCCCTCCCATCCAGTATTCCATCCTGAGTTTTTATTCCTTATGTGCATCACCTTGCACTTTTTGACACTGAATTTCAACTCCCAAATCTCAGACCATTTCTCTGACCCTTGCAGGACTCTCTGCAACTCCCTCGCCCCTTCTCACTGTGTACCCTGCCACAGGACTTAGTGTTATCTGCAAAGAGACACATCTTGGTCTGTATTTCTTCCTCTATATTGCTGATAAAGATATTGAGAAGGACAGGTCCCAGAACTGACCCCTGCTGCAACCCACTCATGACCCCCTTCTCCCCTGATTTGACCCTGTTAACCACCACCCTCTGCTGTCTTTCCCTAGTCAAATTACCACCCATTTAACTTGGTCATTTGCTACTTCCAGGGGTTCTAACTTCTTCAGCAGCCATCTGTGTGGCACCAAGTCAAATGCTTTGCTGAAGTCAAAGTAGAATAAATTTACTGTTTGCCCCTTATCCACCACCCTTGTAACCTAGAAAATAATATTATCAGATTGGTCTGACAAGACCACACTGCCACAAACCCATGCTGTTTACTATCCTAGAGCCCACTGCTTTCCAGGTAGGCTATCAGTTCCTCTTTGTCTAGTGTCTCCATCAGTTTACCCACTATGGAGGAAAGACTGACAGGTCTGTCATTCCCTTGTTCCTCCCTATCCCCTCCTTTGTGGAGCAGAACCATGTCCACTATCTTCCAGTCTCCTTGAACCATCTCTGCTGGCAGTAAGCTATTGAATAGCCCTGACGTGGTTTCAGACAGTTCTGATACTAATTCACTGAGCACCCTTAGGGGCATCCCATCTGGCCCTGGTGCTTTATCTACTTTCAGGGCTGCAGGCATTCTTCTTACTCTGTCTACTGTTATTTACATATGCCCTATTTCTGGGATCCACTTGCTGCTGCCTTTATGCTACTTTCTGGCAGAGACTCAGTATGCTTCACTTGTGAATACTAAGCATACTAATCACCTGCTATCCTCTCCCATCAGCCTTGGAGTTCCCTCTCTAATCTTCCCTTTTTCCCAATATGCTTGAAGAACTCTTCCGCCCTCCCTTGACCTCCTCTGCAGTACATAGGTCTGTGTCTGCTTTTGCATCCCTGACTGCTTTTTTGGCCTCCTTCATCTTTACCTGGTACTACTCCATTCCATGTCCTCTTGTTTCTCCTTGTAATTAATGAAGGACTGTTTTCCCTCACTGCCTCCCTGACCTTCCTGGAGAACCAGATTGGTCTCTTGTGTTTGCTTTGACAGTGGCTCCTTTAATTTCTCCCTGCCTCTCCTCCAGCCTTCTAATCTTGTCCACTCCAACTAGTTTTCCCTTGACTAATTCCCTCATGAGGTCAAAATCTGACTGTCTAAAATCCATAACCACTGTTATTGATAAGAGTATACTTTTACCTGGGGCCAGTTCAAACCATATGACATTATGGTTACTGGACCCCATTGGGTCTCAAACCCACACTTTAACTATCATTTATAAGTTGGTGAACACCACTCTGAGAAAGGCAGGCTGCCTTGCAGGTTCCCTGCACCAGTCCTGCAACATATCTATCCAGCTGTACCAGCAGGCAGTCCTGCCACATATCTAGCAGAGCCTAACTTTTAGAGCGCCTAGCTGTTGAAATGTCCCAATCAATGTCTGGTAGATTACCCAAAACTACCTCATGCAGCTCCCCTCTCAATTTCTGCCTCAGCTCACTATCCCCCTCGAACTGTGTCCTGGCACTCTCTAGAGTATCCCCATGTGGAACTTCTTTCCCAGAGTTGTAATGAGCTGTACCAACAGCAATTCTATCTCCTCATCCAATCTCCTGTTGAACCCATCATTTACAGCGTCTATGCCTTCCCTGACATGTTGGCTACCCAACCCCCATTTCCCTTACTCCATTCCTCTTATACATTGTATACCCCAGTAAAGAATAGTTACCTTCCATAACAATAGATCTTTGAGAGAATCTCCTCCATTGAGCCACACCATGGAACTGTATGCCATAGGAGTGAGGACCACCCAGAAACTGTTGCCAGCTTGGGCCATCCACATCACACACCTTGTTGGCACCTATATAATGTGGGAATCCCCAGCATGCCTCAGTTCCCTGCTGGAGACAAGCTCTGAGGATCATCGGACTGGCATGGACTGAAGAAGCTAGTACCAAACCAGGCATACAGTAGAGGATATAGAGATCTAAGTATAAATACTGTATTTAGGCAGTAGAGGACAAGCAGTCTGTGAGAGCAGGCAGTATTGTCACCCATCACCCAACAAGGGGGGAGAAGGGAGGAGGGAGAGATGTGGCTCAATGGAGGACATTCTCTCAAAGATCTACTGTTACGACAGGTAACTACTCTATCTTTTTCAAAGATATCTCCCTCCATTGAACCACATCATGGAACTATTGCAAAGCAGTGCCAAGTACAAAGGGAAGACAGCAAGTCCTAATGATCCTGAGTAAGGAGGCCTTGCAGTACATTGAGGCCAAAGCTGGCATGTTTACGAGAGACAGTGTCTTTACAGTAGTGTTTAGTAAATGTACGAACCATACTCCAAGTGGCAACAGCTTATATGTCAGTAGAGAACACATTTTGCAAACAAGTCACTGAAGTAGCCATCCAGTAGGTGGAAGGAGCACGGACCAGACTAGGAAGTTGCTTACCGTGCTTCTGGTAACAGAAAGTAATGCAAATTTGTCAGCCATTTCGATAGGACGTGTTTGGAAATTAGGGAGCCCACCATCCTGGAGGCTAAAGCAACAAACAGTTGTGAGGATTTTCTGCAATCCTTAGTATGATCCAAGTAGCAACACAGCATCCTCTGCACATCCAGCATATGCAAACAGCACTCCACACTATCTGTGGGAGATAAAAAATAAACAGGAGAGTCAATAGTCCGATTAAGTATTCTTTTGGACACTATCTTTGGAAGGAAATGAGGATTAATTTGTAATGTAATCTATCCTTGTGAAAAATAATAAAAGGAGGGTCTGCAACTGGAGCCTGCAATTCTGAAATGCATCTAGCAGACATCATAGTTTTTGAAATAGTATCTTCCAACAGAGGAAGTGTAGCTCACATGTTGAAGCAGGCTCAAAGGGAGATGTAGTCAGGGTTTCTTGGACAAAATTAAAGTCCTGCATTAGACCTGGATCTCAGACTGGGGGATGCAACAGTACAATACCTCTTAGGAATCTGCAGGAAACCTCCATCTGGGCCACCGTCTTGCCCTCTGGGAAGGCATGAAAAACCAACAATATGGCCAGGTGGACCTTAAAAGAGGAATAACACAGTCCTGAGTCCTTAAGGGACAAGAGGTAGTCCAGCACTTTTAACTGAGCATGTAAAGGTATTCAGGGCATGCCTAGTACACCAAAACATAAAATGTTTCAATTTTTGTGAGTAGATATACTGCACATATGGCTTTTTAGCCACCAGCAGAACATCTGCAGCTGCCAGGGAGACCCAGAAGAAAGTGAGCTCTATGTCCTGAAGAATCAGGTGTGAAGGTGCAGAGATTGAAGATCTGGGTGCAACAGAGTACCCTGCTCCTGTGTCAGAAGTCCCACCCACTGGGGAGCAGGACAAGAGGTTCCACTGTCAAGTGTTGCAGGAAAGGGAACCAAGTTTGTCTGGGCCAGTAAAGGGCCACCAGAATCATGATGGCCAGCTCAGTCTGCACCTTGACCAGAACCCTCTGGAATAGGGGAAAAGTGTACAGAAACCTCCCTTTCCAGAAAAGGGATAACGTGTCCCATCAGAAAACTCCAGGCCCTGAAGCAAGTGAGCAGAAACATGACTGTTTTGTGTTGTATGGAGATGCAAACAGGTCTAGGTCTGGTCGACCCCATTTTTCAAGGAGGCCATCCATGACGTAGTGGAGAGTTCCCATTCATGGCACACCAAATGGGACCAACTGAGGCAATCTGCCAGAGCAATCTGGATAACTGGTAGAGACACTGCAGACAGAAATGTGTCTTGTTCTACCGCCTAGTACTGAATTCTCATCACCTCTCTGCTGAGAGGGTAGGAATGAACTCTGCCTTATCGGTTGATGTAAACATCAACAAAATAATGTCTGGATGGATCAGTATCTGAGTCCTGGGAAGAAGGGCAATTAAAGAGGAACTTGTCCAGTCCTTTTGACTTTCATGCATAAATTACCGCTTCTTGCATTGATTCTGGAATTGTATTTCATTACTGTCTGCTGCAATTAGTTTTTGCACTCTGAGCTGCTAAAAACTGCAGGGTGTACCAGAGCTTCTATAGCAAGTCTGGTGTCGCTGTGGGCCCAGTGTTGTACTGCTGACATCACTATAGGGCAGAGTCAATTTCAAAAAAAAAAAAACATACTGACAAGGCATTTGGATTTTGGCATAATGCATTGCTAACAGGGTGTCTTGGGGAAGAGGAAACAGTATGTACACTGAATACTGGTAGGTTTCCTTTGCAACATTGTTGCAACTGCAAGGTACTGCACAGGGAGGCAGGTTGCAGCTGAAAGGGAAGAGAGATTACGTGCGCTTGCATTTGAGGAGCAAACGCAAATAGCAGCGCTGTACAGCTTGTTTTATTTTTTAAAAGGTGTGCTACCTGTTGCCTACAAGTACAGCCTTGCCAGTACATCTTATTGTCTACTCTTCCTGTCGCTTCAGTTCTTTTTTCCTTGTCCCTTTTCTACTTGCAATAGGAAGTGAACTCCGTGAGAAGCTAGGTCAGAACAGAGCAGGGGAAAGAAGCCTGTCGGATGGCTGGGGCAAGGTACTGGCATATCGGATGGCGGATGGGCCAAGCAAGCTAAGTGAACTGACCACTGAAGTAAAGAAAGAAAGTACAGGAGAAAACTCGACAGCCTGGAAATCTTAGAAAATCCCAGAATACCTAAAAGATTTTAAACTAGTGATGGATAGTATGCACTTTATTGTAAAAGGTTTAAAAAAGTACCTTTTTTCCTCATTCCGTAGATTTAAATCTTAGCAGTATGGTTTTAAGTATTATTATTGTTTTTCTTGGTCTCTGCAGCTATAGGATTCCTGTTGCTAACTGGATTTTTAGACATATTTTGTATATTTGTATTTGGCTCCTTTAATTTTAAATCTGGTTATTTTTTCATGCCATTCAGTCATCCTAAGGTCACGTGGCCTGGGTGTATTTAGTGCAGACCCCACTTCACTATGGTGCTCAGATTTATCAGAAGCATTGGCGTGAGATAGTAATGGACTGCAGAGCTTCTCGGCTAAGGAGGTTTCCCAGGGTACTCCCAATGGGAATTGCATATCTAATGCTTTGGGATTACCTCTGTTTTTCTGTTTTTTTGCAGCTGAAGCTTTTACATTAATACTGTTGCTTCTGCGTAGTTTCTGTCTAGTAAAAGTATTCCTTGACAGACCTTCGCTATACTGTGGGAAACTGCCAACCTATAGTGAACAGCGCTGTTATTAGTCTCTTTGCTTAGGACGGAATCGAATTGAACTGCCAGTAAGTAAATCATTGCCTTAATCTACGTCTACCCTCCACAAAACTCGAGCAATGTTTTAATTTTTTTTGGAGCCAAAATTATTATTTTAGTACACTTTTAGTACACCTTTTAATACAATTATTACCTTACTAATATTGATTATAACTAATTATATAGTTTTAGGTAAAATCTTATATATAGCGATTCTGCAAAGAAGGGCTAAAAATTGCATTCCTTTTTTTTCTTTTTTCTCAACTATACTAAATTACAGTGTGGGAACTTCAGGACTTACACGAGATAGTAGAAGAAGGTGAACTTTCGGACATTAAGGTGCAGCATAACAACCTTCTTGATACGATGCAGTCCTCACCAACACAAAGCTTGAAACTGAAAAGAAATGGATTTTATCCCGAAACTACAAAGCCACTCAAGAAGAAAAGAAGGATGTCCCTTACACAAGCATATTTGGGGGTTGCCTCCTATATGAACATACTGTACATGGGACAGGCCACTTTTGTGAGTGCATACCAGATTTGTGAACATTTTAAAAAGTGTAAAGAATTGATTGGGATACCACAGAGAAGGTGTGCTAGTGAACTTTTGCAGTGGGTTTGTTCTTTTTTTCCTGTGGAGGTGGATCTGGAATTTGATGAACTTTTAATTCTAATTCAGTTTGCTTTTAGATCTGTTTAGAGGTACTACTGCAATTTGGGTTAATGTTTATTTAACCGTTATTTAACCGTTACGGATCCTATTAAAAGACTCTGCTACTGGCTTACGGGGCATTTGGTGGATGTAGTAATACCTTGTATTTATACAGTCAGAGCTATCCAGCCCAATAAAGGAGCCTGTTGATGCTATGTTCTAGGAGGGCCTCATCTCTTAAGGATTCTTAAAAATAATTTACGGACTATATTGCATTAGTTACACTATTCTTTACGCTTAACTTTACATTGTCAGCAGTATATTAGATTATGGGCAGAATTTGAAAGTAGTTTGGAAGTGAATCTCTGATCCCTTGTTTCTTTATTGCTTTTGCTCTGTTTTTGGTATTTTATTTATTTTTTTATTTTTTATTTTTATATTTTATTTTAGTCTTTGGTTACTGGGTTAGGCCTACTAGGCCTGTTTTCAGAGGTGACCTGGGAGCATTGGGCAGTTAAGTTAAGCTCAGAGTCACATAGTATGCAAGTGTAGGTTGTGAGAATCAAACTCAGGTCTGGTCTTGCTGGATGTACCAAGCTTGTTCACACCTCGTTCCTCTAACCTCTAGGCTATACTGCCAGCCCAATTATTAATTTATTAGAGTAAGAACAAGGTGTAGTTTATAAGCCCCCTAGGATTTTAACAAGCTTAACCCTGGTGATATAGTTCACTAGCTATTTGGCCTTCGAGCTTCCAAGCTACCATTCGCTATAAATAGTAGACAGCTGCTGACATCTGATTAACACCAGTCTGCAGTTTTATTGTTTAACTGACAGTCAAATTTGTTATATCAACATTAAATTCAATATGTACACCAGAAGTGGCAAAGAGCTGGCAAAAAAAATTACCTAGGAAAGATAAGGGGGTGAAAATTAACAATCATAACAAAAGGAAAGGGAAAAATAATTGCATATATACTCAAGAATTAATTCTAACATCCTCCACACCAAAAGATGAAATTGGCACATCTGGACCAACTGTGCTGCCTACTACCCCCTTACCAGATTAAAGAAGAAGTGACCTATGATTTAAGCCAGAGCCTCTTTTATCAAAATCTATTTTATCACTTTATCACACAAACATTTATTACTCAGATCATCATAAGGAAGGTGAGGGTGATACTCTCAATGCACCTCAGAGTTTGATACACTCAACCCCTGACAAAACCAGATATAAGGGAACTCTGGAACAACTCAGCCTTAGCGCTGATAATGCTGATAATATTATTACTATAAATTCTTCAAATAGTAAGGCCTCCTTTCTTATAAGAAAAATTCTCCAACGCATGTATCTCCCAAATGTAAGTCATACCAACAGGGGAAAATAAGTGATTTTTTCTCTTGTAACCCTAAACCCTTAAAAGCTGTTCCCACTGGAACTCCAGACTGCCAAATGGGATATTCAGGGAGAAAAGAGGTCTGCTCTATTGATTTAGGGATCAAACAGCAAACTTATTAAAAGGGACAGAAATTTCCCTTCATCCAACCAGACTGGACATCTTTAGTCCACCAGAATCAAATGCTAGTATAGATGTTAGTATAGATACTCTTCTCACCCAATCAGTAAATTCATCAATTCTGGTGGGCTCGCCAGATGGGGGCACAATTCTAGAAGGGTTATGCCTGGTGTAACCTTGCTTGCACCACAAGAAATGATGCAAATAGCAAGTTATGCCAGGAGTTGTGACATACGGTATTCTATAAAGTGGCCTGTGACATGCCGCAGGCCACTTGTGCCAAAGTGGACATACGCCAGCACTTACACCCTAAACCCCTGTGACATGGCACTAGGGGTTATGGCAGCAGCTGCACTCACTTCTGGTAGGGCAGCAACAAAGTCCACAATGTTGGGATTCTACAACAACCCCTGGAGGAGAACCAGTAATGTAAGTTACACCAGCAGTTAGCTGGCGTAACTGTACATACGCCCTCCGGGGGTTGTGTAGCCCCACCACCGGACTGCACCCAAGCCATGGGCCCTCCTACTCATGCCCATAACACTGCTGTAGGTGCCCCACTGGGCATTTCACACCCCCACCCCAATCCCCTGTACTGTAAATGCCCCGCAGGGCATCTCGCACCATGGACCCCCAATCCCCCTAACAGTACATGCCACACAGGACTGCCCACACACCCCATGACCCTGAACCCCCACACTGCTAAAAGCCCTGCAGGTCAGCTCTGTCCACCCCCCACCCATGCCCAGACCCCAAGACACAGTGCCACAAATGGTACTGTACTTATATAATGCATGCATAACCCTGGTAGTCTAGAGGCCCCCCCACCAATCTGTGCAAGTCCACCCCACACCCCCTGACCCATCCCCAGCTGGTGACTGGCACAGCCCATCTCTCGCCTCCATGGCCAGCCACCGACTGAGCTCCATAGGAGTGCTTACTGTGCAATCACGCACAATACAGTGAATGCAATTATACAGTAAGTGCTCCTATGGAGCTGAGTCAGCAGCTGGCCATGGAAGTGAGAGGTGGGCTGTGCCAGTTGCTGGCTGGGGATGGCTGGAGGTGTGTAGGTGGACTGGCACAGCTGGGTGGGGGTAGGGGCCACTAGACTACCAGGTATAGTTTTCTGTTTTCTTATCTACTGTATTTAGAAGACATTGGAATGTGTGTACTGTACATACTGTACAGTACACAGTCATCATGGGGATCTGAATAGGGGTTGGGAGAACCATGGTGGCATGACAGTGGGTAGGGGGCCTCTAGCCCTGTGGGGCTCCACCAGGGATCGGGCATGGGGGGGCACTTGCACCTTGCGGGACAGCGGTTGCGGCTTGAGACATCCTCACAGGTACACCCTCTGTTCAGCGTACCTGGCCATATGTTGCAAGTCATAGAACTTAGACACAAGGACCCTGCCCCTTGTAGAATTGGGCACAGGGTCCATGTAGCAACTGCATTTGGCACAAGTCACCTTTGGCGGTGGCTTGCGCCATTTTTCTAGAATCGCGCCCAGGGTTTTTAGAAAATTAGATAGGGAAGTTGAACAAATAAAAACAGATACTGAATTCCTTACACAGTGTCCTGATATGATTTCTAAATACATCATTAAAGCTTTAGCACATCCCATGATGTCTAACATTGTTTTGCTTGAGGCTTACAAAGAACTCAAACACCATATTGAGAGGTTATCTGATTTGTTTATAGACAAAGTCTCAGAATTATCAGATAAAATAGTTTGGAGAATGAAAAACCAAATGAAAGGACTAGGAAACTTTCTTTTTCCTCAATTCATATCCCACCAACCCCAAAAAAGGGTGGCAAAAAGAAGGGCAAAATGAAGTGCACTGTCCGATCAAAGCCTAAAAAGAAACATCAGAAAATTAATAAAGGGACTACTGCTGATTTTGGACACACCTCTTTGAATAAAGAATTGATGAACTTTAATAAGTGTGATTGAGCCCTAGATAAATCTCCAGCTGAGAAGCCCTTCGGGACGGTAGCAGAGACAGATAATTTGCAAGTTCTCCCTATTCCCCCAAGTACTAATGATCTCACTCCCTTGAGATAAAAACAAAAATGTATAACTAACTGTCAGACAGAGGTAGATAACACACACAAAGTTCCACTAACGAGGAGTGGCAATCAAGTAGAGGAATCCTTAATCAAGTTAACACCAAATATACCTCCGAACATTAATCAGCTCACTTGTACAGGGAAAGAAGTTGTATTTAAACTGGAAAATATCTTTCTCAAGACTTATGAAACTGATGCCACTTTATTTAGCTTAATCTCTTATCTCTTCAGAGCTGAGTTAGAACTCCTTGAAGCAGCAGAAAACATCATGTTTGTTTACAGAGACAAATCAGTCTCTAATATACCTGTTTATGTATTACTACCAAACATGGACATAGCAAAAAAAATATGGGCAGAACAGTGCCACTTTAACAATTTGGGTATACTAATATTGTCCCCCGTAAATTGGACAACTATCTGGAAGCATGCATACAGATTCAATAAACCCCTGTTATTTTCCCCTGAAATTATTGGTTCAACTTTGACCCTCTTAAATTGGAACTTTGAAAAGACGAGATATTCACAAAGCTTGTCCATTTTTGGAGTAGAGAGGTCTGAAGGGGAAAACAGCCACAGGTTGGCATCTTTTGTCCGAATGCTTCTTGTCACTTATTTAGGTACTGACATTTCTCCAACAGAAATTGAGTCAGCTAAGAGAGTACATGCAGGTGCCTCAGAGTCCCAAATAGATATTGTAATCAATTCACCAGCTTTGTATAAAAATTTATTACAAAATATGTATAAACTAGATAAAGGTCATGTACACCTTGTGGACTCACTGCATTTTGATGTGCATGATAAAATGGCTGAGGAAGTAGGGGATAACCTGTGACTGTCTTCCCTGAAAGAATTTTTCCCTTCTTATCTTATCTCGGAGGAGACCCTCACATCTAAAAACATATTAACCTTAGAGACTGCAAACTTTTTATCATGGAATATTGCGGGATTGGGGACAAAATTGGCTGATCCAGATTGGAAAGATTTTGTTTCAGAATTTTAAATATTATTATGTCAGGAAACATGGGCAACTGATAAATTACATTTAAATGGTTATGAAGCATTTCATGTGCCAGCGATAAAAGATAATCACTATGGCAGGCCTAAAGGCAAGTTAATAACATTTGTTAAGATTAGAAAAGGTATTCAAACAATTGAACAAATCTCTCCTAAAAACGAACTATTGCTAAGTGTCATTAAATGGGATTCCCTCACATTCTTAATTGTAAATGTATATATCCCCGCAGGTTTTCAGTTTTTTCCCCATCATGATATCTGGGCTGAACTCACTTTGGAAGTTGACTACAATAGGTATGTAAAGTACCAGATAGATATAATACTGATAGGTGGGGACTTTAATGCTCACATAGCTAAGTTTGACAATTTACCAACGCTACAATTTTAATTTATTTGGGAGACTTAAACTTAAGAAATTCAGCTGATAATACCACTAATAATGCAGGAAGTAAGCTAAAGGATTTTATAACTAATGATGATCTTTTGATCCTAAATGGGAGGGGAGCTGAGAATTCTGAAGGAGCATTTACATATTATTCCTCAAATGGGAAAAGTGCCATAGATTATATGCCGATCACCCCAGAAAGCTATAGTCACTTTCAAAATTTTGAAATATGCATGAGGCTGGAAAGTGATCACGCCGCCCTAATAGTTAAAGTAGATACAGTAAAGGATTGTAAAATGACTGCATTCAATGAATGTCATGTAACCTCACTAGCACTTAGAGGGTAATTTAAACTTGTCTTAAATAATAGGAATATAGAAAAAGCAGCAGAGGTAATTTACTCCTCTCAGATGTCTTCATTATTTACACTCATGCAAGGCAAAGCCTCAGCTCAGTGTATCCATGAACAACTAGAAGGCAGTCTTCTTAGAATTAGCTCTACAATTTACACCTATAAAGACCAAATATCTGCCCCCCCCAACTTGGTTTGACTACCAGTGTCTCAAAGAAAAGCAAAAACTAGGAAAACTAATTAGAAATATTAATAAAAATCCTTCAAGAACTAGTATTGTAAACTTAAACAAGGCAAGGAAAACATAAAAAATTTCTAAAGTTAAAAAAAACTCGAATTTACTCAAAACAATGGGCCACTATGCATGAAATTATAGCTTCAAACGACTCAAAGGCATTTTGGCTCATGGTAGCAAAAGGAGCTAAAACATATCAACCTACATTGGCTGTATACGTTCCAAAGGAAACAAGGGTCTCCTATTTCACAAATCTATTTAATAGTGATATCATTACAGATTATACTCAGAGAACACCAGATTGGGTGCAGTCAGACACATATAAGCCTTTAATTTTTTCTATCAGTGATGTAGATCAAATCATTTCAAATTTAGCAAATAACAAAGCTCCCAGGCCAGATACTATCCCTGGGGAAATTTACAAGAAGAATAAAAACTTCTGGATACCTTTTTTTGTGCATTTTTTTAACACCTGCCTTAGAGAGAGGTTCATTCCCAGCTCATGGTCAAAAAATATAATAGTCCCTATCTACCAAAAAGGTTCCTTTCAGTCGCCTAATAACTATCGTCCCATAAGTCTTTTGGATATCAGCAGTAAAATTTTCTCTGGAATCCTTTTGACAAAACTACAACATTGGGTAGACACTGTTAGCCCTCTCTCTAAATTTCAAGCAGGCTTCTGTCAAGGATTTTCAACACTGGACAACATATTTATTTTAACCCACTTACTAGAAAAATATAATCTTTACAGGAAAATTAAACTTTATGCATTATTCATCAATTTTACTGCAGCGTTTGACTCTGTTGTCAGGAAAACTCTCTGGAACACTCTTCGAACCTGGGGTCTTTCCTTAAGTTTGTTAACTCATGTATTCTTTCTTCATTCCAAAACGTTTACTGTAATCAGATATGATCAAAAGGATAACATCTCAGAAAAATTTTCAGCTAACAAGGGGGTTAAAGAGGGATGCCTTTTGGCACCACCACTGTTTAATATTTACATAGATTCTTTATTATACTTTGACACTACTAGTCCTTTGGATTCACCCCAAATTAACAACCATCACGTACACATATTAGCATATGCAGATGACTTAGTTCTTTTGCCTCTATCGCCTAAAGGATTACAGACAAAGCTTGATCAGCTAAAAAAGAAATGTGACCAATTAGAGCTGGGGATTAACCTAAATACAATAAAAGTAATGGTATTTGGGAACCAGTTAACCAAACTAAAGCTAATGCTAAATAAAACGTGTATTGAAGTTGTTACATCATATACCTATCTTGGTATTAAGCTGCTTGCAAAAGGCACCTGGAACTTACATATAAAGGAACAAGTAAATAAAGCCAAACATGTAGCTAAAGCACTTCAGAGATTCAATTTTAAGTTTGGTGGCCTCTCAGTAGTGCCTGCCATTAAGGCAGGTGAAACCAAAATCACTCCTCTTCTCTTATATGGTGCAGAAATCTGGGGGGTTAAGCATAACCCAAAATTGGGGTTGCCCTTATCCTACTATTATAAAGTCACCCTTCAAGTACCTTTTTCTATGGTCAATTCCATTGTAAGAGCAGAATTAGGTAGAATTCCTTTGGCATCTTTAATTGAGTTAAGGTTAATATCATATTAGCTAAGGATAATGAATTACCAAAAAAATGTTTTTCCTTTAGCGTGTCTAGAGGAAAAAGAAACATGGCATACAAAGGGCTTTTTCTCCCCATGGTTAAAAGCTCTCCTATTAATTTTACATAACACTAAATCTATGCATCTATAGAGAGACTACCAGGCTGCTATAATGATAGCTGAAACTTATAAAGCCAGACTAAAGAAGAAAATATTTATGTTGCCACAAAACACCCAGATGGCCCAGGTCCACAATCAAAAACAAGTTCCTTGGTATAGCCAGTATAAAATCAATTTGAGCCTAGAAGACTACTTATTACTCACACTAGCCCCGAATATTCGAAAGGCGATTACATGGGCAAGGTTTGGGTTGATTACTTCGACATATACTTATTTCAATAACCAACTGATGCAAGAAAATTCTAAAGAGAATAAATGTCTTTGTAATAGAGGTTATAATGAATCACTGGTACATGTCATAATACAATGTCCTCTATATAACTTGCAGAGAAGTCAAACTTTAAAGAACTTCTTAATGAGATATGAAGATCTGGCATACGATCCGGTATTCATTCTGATGCACCCTGGACAGTGGAAGAAGCTGAAATGATTGCCAAATTTTTGCTATCCATAATTAGTTTAAAGAAAAAAGCCCACTTTAAGAAAATTAGAACTGCTCAAGTCAAAAATGGTCACTAACTATGAGGGTGACTCAGTCTATTTACTTTGCACTTTAAGACTGTGCTCAGTCTCCCCTTAAATATTATCAATATATATTTAACTGGAAATGCAATTCTGTCCTTTCTGCACTTTTTTAAAAGCTGTTACTATATATCTAATTGGCAAGGCACTTTCTCTCCTTCTTTGTACTTAATTTAAGATGTTTGTAATGTCCAAAATTTTTTAAATTTTTTGGAAGAACAAATAAACTTAAAACTTGGTACTGCACAATGTGAGTCACCCCTCTACCCTACAGTGATGTCATCAGGAGCTAGCAGCCCAGCAGCTGAGCAAAGGCAAGTGCAGCAGGGCTCACAAACAAATCCAAATTATAGAAGGCAGAGTAAACCTTGGCCAAAAATAACAAATGCACACACCTTTTCAGTACTGCATATAATGACTATAAGCTGTAACATTTTGGACCATCATGAAAGTTCTTCTTTAAGAGTTGTAGGCCAAGCAGAACAGTCCTCATCTCCATAATATTGCTGTGCAGAACCATACCCAGAGGGGCCAATTGGCCTTTAATTCTGAAGGGGCCCAAATGTGCACCCTAAACAGAACCTGAGGCATCTATAGTCATTACCAGGATGTGGGATGGCAGGAGGAATGGGGACCCCAACTCTAGGTTGGAGCGGTCCAACCACAAGAACAGGAAGTAACAAAGTTCAGAAGTCACTTGTATGAGACACTCTAGCTCATTGGAATACTGTACCCACTGCACCCTGAGAAACCAATGAGGGATTCTCATGTGGGGGTGAGCTAGTGGGACAGTCAGTAGGGCAGCAGCCATTAGACCAATTAACCTCAAAAGGTATCTGGCCGAGACATAGTCACCGGATGATGCCAGCTATACCTGGGCCACCAGTGCCATAGCTCAATCAGAGGGCAGAAATGTTAATCCCAGATGTGTGTCCAGAACTGCTTCCCAAACTCTCCCTAGCAGAGTTCATTCCTACCCTCTCAGCAGAGAGGTGATGAGGGTTCAGTACTTGGCGGTTAAACAAGACACATTTCTGTCTGCAGTGTCTCTACCAGTTATCCAGATTGCTCTGGCAGATTGCCTCAGTTGGTCCCGTTTGGTGTGCCATGAATGGGAACTCTCCAACTACACTAAGTCATGGATGGCCTCTTTGAAAAATGAGGTCGGCCAGACCTAGACCTGTTTGCATCTTCATACAACACAAAACAGTCATGTTTCTGTTCACTTGCTTCAGTGCCTAGAGTTTTCTGGTGAGATGCATTATCCCTTCTCAAAGAAGCTTCTCATAAATGAGAAGAAAACTAAAGCCATGCTCTTTGGCTCCAGCCCTTCCTAGCTAAGGTCACTAAATCAAATACTCCCCTCCTGATTGCCACCCCTACTAGCCCTCCCCTTGAGATTGTACCCACCTTCAAATACCTAGGCATGACGCTTCATCCTTCCCTTACTTTCAGTGAGCACACTAGCACAATTGTGAAGAAAATTCACCAAAAATTGGGTGCAGCATACCGTCTCAGTCAATTCCTGTCCACCAAGGCACATCTGGCCATTGCTTGACATAACCTGCTGCCCCTCCTCGACTACTACTCCCTCGTCTACTGTACCATGTCCTCATTGCTATACTCTCAACTAGTCTCCATGTACAATGGCATCTGTTGCTTTGTCCTCCAGGCCCCTTTCTCAACTCATCAATGTGTGCTCTACCAGTCCCTAGGCTGACTCCCACTGCAGGGTTGCTTTGACCTCATCAGGGGTAGCTTAGTAGATTGCTCACTTAGAAACTCACAGAGGTCACCCTACTCCACCCTCCTTGTGGATAGAATGGTCTCCCGGTGCCTCCAGACCTCATCCATTCCTCCTTTGGAAGTGCCTCATATCTCAACAGCCATGGGCAGTAAAGCCTTCTCTGTCTCTGCTCCTCCCCTCTGGAACAGACTCCCTCTGTCTGTCTGGTCATCCCCCTCCCACCAGTCCTTTAAATCTAACCTTTGAGCCTGGTTTCTGACTGAGGTCTCCTGTACCTGCAACCAACCCCTCGACAGGACTAGAACCCAAACCCACCCTGGCTCACCCATCACTCTTTTCCCACCATGACCTACCTGTTTCCTTCCTCTTCCTTTCCCATTGCACCCTTTGCTGCCCTCATGCTCTCCTTGCCCTACGGTCATCTAATTTAACAACAACCTGTTTTGCCTGAGCTGTTTTTAGTGCACAGTTGCAAGTCCATTATACTGTATTTGTTACTGTAAGCTGACCCAGTGCACAGTGTATAACTTTACAATAATGTATTGTTCATGAGACTCCCTAGAAACTGATATTGCATACTGTATATAATCTGATATCACTACCGCGCTGTACATATTCCTGTATATAGTGTGCCAATTAATGTAGTTGTGTGTCCTTTTTGTTGCATCTCACTGATTTCCTGTTTCTAACTGAGCTGCCTTATTTCCGCTTGTACCATGGCATTGTATTGTCTTTTTTCTGCTGTTGTGTAATTTACCTTGCCACCTTTTGTGGCCCAAGTCATAACCGAAAATGGTCCTCTGGATCAGCTTGCTTACCCAGTCAACAAAGACATAAAGAATTAAAAAATTGGAATCACTGGCAAGGATTAAGAACCGACTTTGGTTCACTGACCAGTATACTTAGTTGGTCGAACAACTGTCAGGTCCGAAAAAGGATGTAAACAATGGCTTCCTGAGATGGGGCTTTCAACAGCCAGTCATCTATGTATGGGAAAGCAAAGACACCCTTTCTAGAGAGGGCAGCTGCCACCATGACAAATACTTTGGTAAAGACATGCAGTGCAGAGCACAAACCATAGGGCAAGACATGAGTAAGTCCCAAAACCAAGGTTGAGCTTACCTTATATGGCTGTGCCTCCACTGAGCCTTCTTTCTGCCTCCATCCACTAAACTACTAAATCGGGACCGGAGGCCTTTTGTCAGTGGTCCCAGGTGGGATTCAGGCAATGGTGCCCCATATGGTCCCCAGAGCTAAGGCTGCAGAAATCCTGTGTCTCGGCCGTATGTTCTAAGGGGGTCAAGGTCCAGTTGCTGTTTTTGCACCTCTGGGCACCTAAGGGGGTTAGTGTTCAGTCCGGGAGCTGCTGGAAAGAGCAGACTTAAAAGATAAACAATAAATATGGCCACCATGCATGTACTGCTCATGCGCGGCTGGTGATCAGTGGGATTTAAAGGATCCCCAGCTCCAAAAGGGATATTTTGTTTGAAGCCACTATTTAATAATGTCCCTGGCTCTAGGGCAGGCAGTAGAGCTGGGGATCAGGGTCAGAATGCCTCTGGGCATGAGCGGAATGGTTTTCTGCCCTCTTAAAGGCATGTAATAAAAATTAATAATAAAAATTAAGGGCAGAACCTTATTTGGGTTGAATATAAACAATAATGGCAGCCTCCCTGGGACTCTGGCAAAATGGAGGCAACTGGGAGAATGTCAAAGGGCAGCCTATGAGCCTGTCAGAATGGCAGCCAATAAGATAAGGACAGTGGAAAAAGTATAAATGGGACTGAAAGCCCTCTAAAAGGAGAGATTCAGTCAAGATTTGTGAGGAGATCCCTGAGAGATCCAGAGAGAGACAGAGTGTTTTGGGCTACATAGCCCTGGGGCTTGTCCTGCACCCCACAGGTCTTTCTGGCTCCAACTTTGAATGGAGGCAGAGTGTCTGAGGGAAGAAAGTAGTAGCAGTAGGAAAATGGTGCCTGCAGCTGTGAACTGAATCTGCTGTCGAGAATCAAGCCTGCTGCTGAGATTTGAACCTGCAGCTGTGGGTAGGAAATTGAGACCCTGCGGCCTGGGAATCTACAGCCCGACAGAGGGAGAGGCTTTTGAGACTTGCTGCCAGACAGAGAGAGAGTTTGAATGCCCTGCAGCCTGGAAAGAGACATCAGAGTCTGAAACTGAAGAGCAGGAACTGTAAGGTCGTAGCCTTGAAACCAACAGTGTGTGCAGTTAAGAATAAAGGGGCTAACAAACTATGTTTTCCCTTGGTGGGGTGAGTGCATTGGATACTGCTATTGCCAGAGTAACTGTGCATGTTGGGGCTAGAGACTGAGCCAAAGCCCAGCTACATTACTTCAACAGAGAAAAGTATATGCCAAGTAACAAATCTGGGGAATAACCAGCCTGCCCTGTCCCTCAAACCAATGGAGAAGAACACCAGAGAGGAAGACGTTGAGAGGCCTGTCAAGTGAGCACCACACACAAAGTCCTCAGAGGTGAAGATTTGAAAGGCATGACAGGGGAAGGCCAGCATTCTTCATTTCTTCAGCCAGCTGCTGTTTTTCCTGCAAACTGTTGCTGAGGTGCACCACCAAAAACTCCCGATACCAGCACGGTACAGTCTGAAATTGAACTAAATCTGCTGAAACCCCCTGCTTCAAAACTGTAAGTACTCCATCAGCTGCAGCTCTGAGGAGTCTTCTACTTTAGCTAGCTAGCTAGTTAGTAAAGGGGGTTATGTCCTGGGCAGGACTGCACCAATATTAAAGCTGCGCCCAGGCAGAAAAGTTAAAGTTTGTTCTGTTTATAAGTAATTGGGCCCCAACAAAAGTATTCTTTTTCCCAGTTTCTAGACTGTTTATCCCCACTGCATCCCTGCATTTTGGAACAACTCCAGTGAGGTACCAAACGCAACCTACTGATTGTTTCTAAT
Organism: Neoceratodus forsteri; assembly: GCA_016271365.2. Classification (NCBI taxonomy): domain Eukaryota; kingdom Metazoa; phylum Chordata; order Ceratodontiformes; family Ceratodontidae; genus Neoceratodus; species Neoceratodus forsteri. Next base: position 1,489,186,053 of record CM057455.1, on the reverse strand, counting down.
GGCCATCTGGGGGGAAAGCTGGGTGCACCAGCAGGTGGGAGATGTGGGAGACCGTGTGGAGTATAGTTGTCTTTGCCATTTATTATTATTGTGCTGTTTTCTCCCCCATTTACCCCCTCCCTATAATCAAACAGAAAGTTGATTTATGGTACACTTTAGTATTGCTGGTTATTGGAAAGTATATGCACTTATTGTGTGGGGGAAGGTACTGTGGGGGCTGTTACTCTATTTTCTCCGGGGGTGGTAACCTGGAATTTATCCCACAGATATCCTGTATCACTACCCCATATGGAGGCACCACACCATTCAACTCCTGTATATCACTGTCCACTTCTGAACCCTGGACAGCCCCATCGGAGGAGTGTGCAGTGTGGACCTGAAGGCCCCTTTACAGCTTGGGAGAGCCAAGTTGGGCTGCTACACATGAACCTGGTAGTGTGAGCCTTGAAGCATGCAATACAGGTATTTTCTGTGTGACTTTCAGATTCTGACATGAAGGTATGCATCCTTATTATCCAGAGCAACCATCCAATCCCGTCTCAGTAGGTGGGTGGGGGGAGGGGAGGGGCACAAAGGAACCATTCAAAACATTTTGTATTTGATGAATAGATTCAGTCCTTGAAGGGCTAGTATGGGCCTGAGCTCCCCAGTCCATTCTGGGACCAGAGAAAAAATGGAAATAAAAGATCTGATTCTGTTCTGAAATGGGGACAGATTCCACAGGTGGTATTATTTAAGATACAGTAGGGGTAGCTTGAATGTGCTTCTGCAATTAATTGCCACTCAACACATGTTGCTGTAGTATTTTAAATCTATTATTGCTCAACCCCAACGTTTAACCCTGGTATAGGGCTCTTTCAAGGGGGTATTCATTCAAGCTTTGAAAAAAAAAAAAAGATTGTTTTCATTACCATGCTATTCATTTATAAACAAAATTAAACTACAGGGCATTTAGTATAAGCAAGGCATTATCTTTATGCTGTACTGCAATGTTCGCCTGATACAACATAAAACCTTTTTACTTCTCTTTGTATGTTTTAAATATGTCAATACTTAGCAAAAATCATCAGAGAAGCACTTTTAGTTATTTTTATACCCATATTCTTTGCAAAAAACTTCATCAATGCACCAGTTAGGGTAATTAGATGCCGCAGCAACAAATAGAAAAAATATTAGGGTTTTGGGTCTCCGGAGTCTTGGTGAATCAGTGGTGTGGTCTTCCTTGGGGTAGTCTACCCTAATGCTCACCCTTCCCCCCAGCACATGGCCCCCAGTCTGAAGTACAAGGTACAGCGCCAAGCCAGTGTCTCATAGTGATACTCTCTTCATAGGTAGAGATGTCTCACTATATGTTGGCCCTGTGTGAAGAAAGGAGATCATGTGTGATGTTGTTTGCTTAGGGAATGAGGTGAGCATTAGGGTTGACAACCCCAAGGAAGACCGCACCACTGATTTGCAATGTCTCCAGAGACCCAAAACCCTAACATTGTTTCTTTTTCCTACTTGTGGGGTGGAGGCTGGGAGTTAGAGTTGGAAACCCTAAAGTCACATTTCCCTACTTTTGTGGTGTTAAGTAACCCTAACTGGTGCATGAACAAAGTTTTGAGCAAAGAATTTCCTTTCTTTTTGAGACAGTGGAATCATATATTCATTCATGCAGGTCCCTTTGGGACCTGCATGACCAGATACAGATGTGCAGGGCCCTTCGGTCCATGAGCTATGCGAAGACCCCATCCACCTACAGAAGTGTAGGGCCTGGTACATTTACTCTTTACACATTCACTCTTTTCACATTCAGTACACATTCACTCTTCATACATTCAGTACACATTCACTTTTTACACATTCAGTACACATTCACTCATTTGCTTTTTACAAATTCACTCTTCACACATTCAGTCTTCATACAGTCACTCTCTTCACACATTCTTTTTACACATTCACTCTTTTTTAGGGTTGTGGGCAGAGCCTACAGCCCTACTCGGATCGTAGCTCTGAAAATGACTACTCGTGGAACCTTCCGTTGGACATTTGGAAGTATCCTTCCAAATGCCCAACAGAGCTTGAAACCCTCTGCCACAATCAGCCACTACAGAATAACAGTCGCACTATTTTGGCTGTTACTTCTGCATTCCATGGCATAAACTTCGCATGCGCAGTTATGCTGGTGGCATCATGTATGGCAAGATGCCATTCATTGCAACTGCACATGCATGAGTGTCACGCATGCTCAGTTGTGTCACTGCTGCCAGTTCTGAGGCATTCTGTGGCCCCTTCCCAAACTCATGTGGCACACTGGGAGCCCACCCCAGTGTGCCCAAAGTTTTTTGTTTTGCCTGCCGACATCGGGGTCCCAATCCCGTGTCCACCACCACCAGCTCCATGGCATTCTGTGACCCCACAAACTCATGTGCCCACCCCAATGTGCCTAATTTTCTTCCTTCCCCACCACCACCTCCAATGTCAGGGTGCCCAATCCCTGTGTACACCCCCCCCAGTTATGTGGCATACTGGGAGCCCACTAGTGTGTGCCCAAATGTTTGTTTTTTCTGTAAAATAGAAAATGCTTCCTCGTCTTTGCTCGTCTTTTTTTTAATTTATTTCTCCCTGTAAACCAGAAAACAGTCCCTCATTGTCGCTGCAGTCCCCATCCCCACTCTCCCACTGAGCACCCACCTCCCCACACCCCCCATTACCCCATACTTACCTCCAGAGTTTGGCGCTGTCATCTTCTCTGAGCTGGGACACGTCTACACTCTTCAAAGCTGAACCGCGAACTGAAGAATCAAAGGTAAGCCTGTTATAATGCAATTCAATGGGCTTTTCAACTTATGCTGATATCTCAGCCATTTTTTAGAATTTTTTCCCAAAATTTTCAACATGGGGTTCTTGGGACCCCAGCTCATGAAAACTGTCACTATCATTATGTTACTCGGTCCTGAAAGATGATTTCGCAGTCGCTGTGCAGAATCACCTTTTGGGACCAATTCTCAAAATAACAGTAGAACTGTTCATGAAGTGGGGTCCCAAAAAGCCCATGTTGCAAATTTGGTGAAAATGTTCCAAAAAATGACTGCGTTACGAGCGTGTGTTGCGCAGTTTCTACGCATGCTCCTAACTTCTCCAATTTTTTATATTTTCACTCCACATTTTCAACATTGCCATTTTGGCACACTTCCTTCAAACCAGTATAGCTGTCATTCTCCACAACCTGCCCAAAAAGTGTTTTTGCATCTGTGGTGCAGAAGAGCATGTTTGCGCTGTGAAATCACCTTTCGGGACAAGTGAACAAAATTACACTGGCACTGTTCATGAGGAGGGGTCCAAAAAAGCCCATGTTGAAAACTTGGTGCAACACCTCCAAAAAATGGCCAAGTTACACCTGGGCATTGAATACTTTCTATGCACATGTATAACTTTAGTCATTTGGTAGGTCTTCACAGCCCTATTGGCTCTGGCTAGAGTTTGTTTTATTCTGATCCCACATTTTTAAGATAGTAATTTTATGACTGTCATAAACATGACATGTATTACTTACAGTATGTTGGTGGAAATGTCATTTCGCACCACAAGTGTGAAAATACATCTCAGCCAGGATTCAAAAAATGACACCTGTCATGTTTATGAGATGGTGTGGAAAAATGGGTATGTGGAAAATTTGGAGTCAAAATATTGAAAATTAGCGAAGTTTGAGTGAACATTGAAATACTGCAATGTTCAGTCATAACCTGGGCATTTTGCCATATGTGTACACCCAAATTTCCAGCATAACCTTCTTATCACCCCACCTCATGTACCCAATAGGTGAACATTTTCCAATCCCTGCCAAAAAATCATTTCTCGACCCCAAAATGTCATTTCACGCTACAGGTGTAAAAACACATTTTGGCCAGGATTTGAAAAATGACAGCTGTCATGTTTGTGAGGTGGAGTGAAAAATGACTATGTTGAAAATTTGGGGGTCAGAATATTTAAAATTGCAAAAGTTACGAGCAAGTATAGAAAAGTAGAAAAACTTCAACGTGTGCACATAACTTTGCCATTTGTGCATATTTTGATCCCAAATTTTCAACATAGCTTTCTTATAACCTCACCTTATGATCAAGATATATAAAATATATATAGATATAGAAAATATATAAAGAAGGCTATTTCTAAGTCCTGAGCAAGTAGCGATACTATTGACCTCAAACTTCTGTCCCTTACTCTGGAAGAAGTGCTGCTCCCACTCACCAAAATCTTCAATCTCTCCCTCTGCCTCAGTCAATTTCCCAGCAAATGGAAGTCTGCAATTGTCGCCCCGGTGTACAAAAGTGGTGACAAGTCCCTACCTGGTAACTATCGACCCATATCAATACTTCCACCCCTCTCCAAGGCCCTTGAACGTATTGTGGCGGACCAACTCACAGACTACCTGCAAAAGTATAACATCCTCTGCGTGCAGCAACATGGATTCAGGAAAGGGCACAGCACGTTGACCGCCCTACTGGAATTTTCAGGAGCAATCCACAATGCTTTGGACAAAGGATACCAAACCGGAGCTGTTTTCATTGACCTAACTAAGGCGTTTGATACTGTTCACCAAGGCTTACTCGTCAAACAACTACAGACTCTTGGGCTCTCTCAGGGTCCTGGTGCCTGGGTAAAAAGTTACCTCGCACAACACTCTCAAATTGTAAAAATCACAGGAATTCTCTCAGACTCAAATCCGGTTTTCTCTCAGGTGTTCCCCAGGGATCCATCTTAGGCCGTTTTCTTTTCAGCCTTTTCCTAAACTCTCTCCCCAAATCCTGCCCAGAACAAATAATCCTCTATGCTGACAATGCCGTGATTCTTTCCTCTCATAAGGATCTGAAACCTTTACTCCATAGCCTGCAACTTGCTTTTTCCAAGATTGAGATGTGGTTCCTAGATCACAAGCTGGTCCTAAACCACAAAAAAACAAAATCCATGCTCTTCTCCAGCCCGCAAAACAAGAAAAGGCAAATTCCACTTACTATCAATACGTACCTGGGAAGTACCCTCGAACAAGTGACAACATTTAAATATCTCGGAATCACCTTTGATCAAGGCCTAACCTTTGCGACCCACATTGATAGTACAGCGAAAGTGGTGAATCAACGCGTTGGTATCCTGTACCGGAACTGACAGTTCCTTACCCAATCTGCGCTGAGGATTGCAATTCAAAGCTCTGTCATCTCAATCATAGACTATGGCTTAATTATCTATGGCTCTGCCTCAACCACCGCACTTAGGCGCATTACAACCTCCCTAAACAAGGCATGTCGGCTGCTCACTGGTGCTCATAGATGCACTCACACATGTGAGCTCTACACAGAAACAGGATGGTTGCAACTATCAAATCGTTTAAAGTACCTTACCTGCTTGATGGCGAAAAAATCCACCATGGGCCTCACTCCACCGTGTATCCAAGGCCTGCTATGCCCGAATACCAGCATCCGTTTCACCAGAAGTTTGGAACACCAGCCTCTCCTGGTCCCCCGATGCCGGACTACTCAGGGACAAAGATCATTTGCCTATCGTGCCCCCAGTTGGCTTAATGCCCTCAGCACTCTCATCACCTCCTCCACCTCCCTAGGAGTTTTCAAATCTAGGCTATATTCTCACCTCGCAGCCTCCAGCTCCTATGACTGCCTTGATTAAATTTTTTTTCCCCCCTCCTGGCTGATCTATTGTATTCATCTTCCAACTCTGCTTCATTTCTTGACAAAGGCATCTGAGTAGCTCTATTCTCGCTATGTCTGCTCCCCTCATCTCCTCTTACCCCTTCCATTTGTACATTTCTCTAACGTTTTCCCCTAATTAGCTTGTTCTGTTGTATGATAAGTATTTTTGTTTTTTTCCCTGTCTTGCACTAAGTTTGTCATTAAGGTACTGTGTTATACTGGCTATTGCCACAACATAACTTGTTTGCCATCCTATGTAACTTGACTTGTTTGTACACAATCGACGTGGAACCTTTGTAAAAGAGCCATGGCTCAAAGGTAATAATTCCTAGAACAATAAACTAAACTAAACTAAGAGGAGTGAAAATTTGCAAACCTGCCTGAAAGGCAATTTTGCAATGCAAACATAAAATCACTTTGTGGGCCTGATTTGCATAATTTCACCACCATTGTTCATGAGGCGAAGTCCCTCAAAGGCAATGTTGAAACTTTGGGGCCAAAATATGCAAAAATTACAAAGTTATGCATCAAAGTTCAAAACCCCATTGAAAACACTGAACCTCATTTACCTTAGTGTCTCATATTGCAATCGCTGGTTCCAGCAGCAAGACGTGCCTTCGACTGGAGAGTGGATATATGTAATGCCCCAAAGTTGGGGCATCCCAGTAAATAAAATAAAGTATAGGGGGTTCTAAAATGCCCCAGGGGTCCCTCATTGTGTGTCATAGCAAAATGAAAAAAAAGGCTTTTGGCATGCTCAAGTAATTGTTTCATTTCTCCCTGCTGCCTGCCTGCTCTGTTCCACCCCCCCCCCCAGAGCAAGCAGCAGGAGAATGGGCACTGCCGCCTGGGTTCACTGCCTCTGGCATGCAAAGGTGCCTCCTCCAAGTCCCCAGCATTTGTTTGGGCGCAAGCTCAGGTTTCGAGAATGAGAACCTTGAGCACTTTTGAAACAAATTAGTGTCCGTTTGGAAAGAAATCAGTCTGTTGTGGCTCGGCTGTGGAGTACAGAGGGTCACAGGAGTGCAACAGGGACTTGTGGCTTACCTGGGGTCATGAAGCCGGTCCTGTTGACTCCTCGGTGATTCCCCTCCTTCAGTCCAGAGCAGTAAGCCTCCTGTTGCTGCCGTCCTTTGGTGCTGCCGAGTCCGTCGGGTCTCCCCCCCCCCGAGAAGAAGAATTCAGCCGTTCCCCGCGCGTTGGGCTGAATAGCACCTCTGTTTTTTTATTTTGCCCTTCCCCTTTCGTTTTAAGTTGCCCCGGTTCCCCATTTCAGCAGCCCTGCCAGCCGCATCACATCACTCTCTCAGTTGGCCTTCCGAGGCCCCCAGTTGTCCCTCCAGCTGCCTGAAACTCTCCCTCCCTCTGCCAGCATACCTCCCGCCTACCGTCTGTCTCCTGTTGTCCCGAAGTGGTGTGGTGAGTCGGCGGCAGCACGCGATTCATGCTGTCTGCCTTAAATCCAAAGGGGGACTGTAATTTTATTGTGGAAAAGTGCAGTAGGCACATTCGAGGCGCCCGAGCACTGCATGGGCATCGGGTCGCTAGGACCCTCTATTTTAATATTCAGTAGGGAGGTGGGGTTAGCGACACCCATAGGAGGGGCTGAAAGGCAAGGCCAGCATAGTGGCCTAACAAATATGCATAAGGGGCGGGATTTGGGGCAGCGATGTGCTGTTGAGTGACAGCAGCCTTTAGAGAGCTGCTGAATTAAAGGGGCCCGACCACTTTCGAGCTTATAATTATTTAAATGGGAAATTCAGGCCCAGCATAAAGTGAGGCACCAGGCCCAGTTTAAAGAGGGCTATCGGGCCCAGGGTTTAATGGGGCAATCCAGGCCCATGATAAAGAGGTTATCAGACCCATTGTAGTTCGGGCATCCGGCCCGGTTTATTGTAGGGCGTCAGGCCCGAGGTAAATGTAGGGCATTAGGCCCAAGGTAAAGCAGCGTACTAAGGGAGGCCCCAGCCTAGTGTGATAGGGCAAGTCAGCCTAGTGGTACTAAGGGAGGCCCCAGCCTAGTGTGATAGGGCAAGCCAGCCTAGTGGTACTAAGGGAGGCCCCAGCCTAGTGTGATAGGGCAAGACATCCTAGTGGTACTAAGGGAGGCCCCGGTCTACTGTAATAGGGCAAGCCAGCCTAGTGGTACTAAGGGAGGCCCCAGCCTAGTGTGATAGGACAAGCCAGCCTAGTGGTACTAAGGGAGGCCCCAGCCTAGTGTGATAGGGCAAGCCAGCCTAGTGGTACTAAGGGAGGCCCCAGCCTACTGTAATAGGGCAAGCCAGCCTAGTGGTACTAAGGGAGGCCCCGGCCTAGTGTAATAGGGCAAGCCAGCCTAGCGGTACTAAGGGAGGCCCCGGCCTAGTGTAATAGGGCAAGCCAGCCTAGCGGTACTAAGGGAGGCCCCGGCCTAGTGTAATAGGGCAAGCCAGCCTAGTGGAACTAAGGGAGGCCCCGGCCTAGTGTGATAGGGCAAGCCAGCCTAGTGGTACTAAGAGAGGCCTTAGCCAAAATGTTCAGGGATAGCCCGATCCTAGTCAGGAAGACCCTACATTTAGAAAAAAGGGGTTCATCCAAGGGTGCTTAGTTTGCCTATATTGTGAAGCTATTGTAACAACTGTACTGCCTATTCAATGGTTATTGCTAAAATACCTGAAAGACTGTGAATTTGCTAGGAAGCACCAGGACTGTGTGGTATTGGACTGTATCTGAACTGTTGCCCTAAGTATCTGAACTATTGCCCTAAGTATCTGAACTAGTGCTCTAGGTACTGGAACTATTGCTCTAAGCACCTGAATATTGGCCCCCGCCAGTAGCAATTACTCCTAAATTTATAATTTGCCTTTTCCCCCCGGCAAATTATTGTATCATTCCACAGTTCTCTTGGCATCTTCCAGCTACAGCATTACCAGTGTATGAGGACAGTCTCGATCTTCTACCACACTGCAGTCCTATTGTGTGACTTCTTGTACTCCTCGCTCAGAATCAGTCTCCACCCAGAAGAAGACGTCTCGTCAGCATCCTTCACTCCTTTGGGATCGTCCATCAACTCATCACTTCCGTCTGTGTCGTCCGCCGAAGTCGAGTCCGTTGCCAGTCGTAACCACCGTTTCTTGTTTTCACAGCTCGAAGGCACGTCCGCCGAAACGCATCATGACAGCCATGCCAGTGTCATTTCATATGGTTCCTGTTCCAGATGTCCCGAAGTTGGTCGCCCTCTACAGAAGAGTGTGCTTATCCTGGAGAACCTGGTCTGTGCCCCTCCTGGTTGTTCGCCGAAAGTCGAGTCCGTCAAAGCCCAGTACGGGACGCACCCGCCATTTCTTTGTTTTTGTGCTAGTTCTGATCCTAGGATTGTAGAATCATTCATCATCTCTGCAGATTCTTCTGGTTCCTGGTCCTGTCAGAAATCCTTCTGAGTTTAGCTGGCCCTTGGGAGTGCTGCAGCATCCTTCAGGTCGTGGTAGTCCTCCATTTGTATTCGTCGCCACACAGGTCCTGATCTCTTTCTTCATCCTTGGCAACCCTGAGAGTGGGTTTCAGCTGAGGAATCCTGGTTTTAGTAGGAATTTGACAGCCCATCAGTGGGCATTCCAGGAACCAGCTGCTCTGGTTCCCCATTCCGGCAGCCTCGGAGAGAGTGGATTTTGCCGAAGAATCTTATGGTCTGTTTAACAAACCTCTCACTACCCAGTGGCCTTGACAAGGTCCCTGCTGGGAATTATATTAGCAACTATTGTTCTGTTTGCTTGCCCCTTCGTAGTTACCATCTCAGATCGACGGTGTACACGAAGACGCCGGATCTCTGGACTCTTGCAACATCTAGACTCTGATGGAAGTGTGTAGTGACAATTACCCTAATACAGTTCTGAATGGCTTTTGTCATCTGATCCTCACCTAAGGTTATCGAATTGTAGAATAAGTTTAGAATAAGAGTGACAGTAGACCTCTAGCCTATTCTTGTAGTAATAATCTTAGTAATCGTAGAAAAGGTATTTCCCTGTTTATTGCCCTATTGTTCTCGGGCAACCCCTCTTTTCTCTAATGACTGTGTCTCCCGTCCCTCTGATACAAAATAAATGCCCTGCCGGCACTGAATCACTAAGTCGACTCCTGCCTCTCCTTGTCTGGGTAACGGTATCTTATCCACAATAATTTGGACCTTGGTGTCTCACTCATCTCTTTTCACCACCTCTAGAGCAGAGTTCTATATAAAGCACCTTTAGTCCATCGCTGGGCTAGGACATATATACTGTGGTGCCAGTTCAGGTGAGTGAGGATGTGTGAGGAGTGTGCTGGGGGTGTGGGGTGGTGACTGCTGAGTGGGAGATCGGGGTGGCAGGGGTCAGATCAGTAAGGGACCATTTTGTTTTACAGGTTTAAAGTAAAAATTATTATAGGTTAGATTTGTAAAACTAATAGGGGGATGGTGATTGGAGGGCAGTGGGTGCCACTGGACACCAGGAAAACATTACAGCAATATGGGATGGTGATTGGAGGGTGGGAAATGCCACTAGACTCCAGAGAAACATTATAGCAATATGGGACAGGGATCGGAGGACAGGGGGTGCCACTAGACACCAGAGAAAAATTACAGCATTACAGGATGGTGATCAGAGGGTGAGGGGTGCCACTAGACACTAGGGAAACATTATATAAATATGTATCCCGTGACTGTCGGGTGGCAGTGCCACTAGACACTGGGGAAACATTATTTAAATTGGGGACCAACAATCAGAGGGTGGGGGTGCCATTAGACACTAATTGTGTTAATTTAGTAATAGGTTCCTCAAGCTTTTAAGTGCTCCTTACTGTTAAAGCAGTGTGCCAGGTTAGTACATCTTGGAAGGTTTGTCAGTGTGTTTAAGCAATGGCATCTTTGCAGAGAAAATGCCGGTCACCACTGAGCTCCCTCTTGAATCGGTGGATTCTCCAGATGTACATGATGCATTACATCACGCTGACATGTGTGCACCTGAGATCAGTCATTCTCGCTCACTTGCTAGGCAACTGGCAAAACTGACTCCTCATAACTTGGGCTAGTCAACAGAAGGGCTGCTGCAGGCTCATGCAGCACAAATGGAACTGCTCAGCACTATTCACCTGTTAGATATAATGAATTGCACTTATACAGTATTATAAAACTTACATTGATGGCCGAGATGATACCAATGCCACTCTCCAGTATATAGGGAATAGTGCATGGTCCTCTATCGGTAACCAGTTTGTTAACCATTGAGAGGTTGCCAGGACGACCATGTAAACCTTGAGAGAGACCATGGCAACCTTGAGACATTACTCAAAACCGGTTACTGATAGATGGACCACACGTTATATTTTATAGTGTATGGTCCCCATAAACAGTAAAAAAAATGAAGAAGGCTCCTTACTCTTGCAGTGTCAGTCACCGCCACAGCCATTCTCACTGCTGGGCCCATTTCTGGAAGGCCATTGGTTTGTGAGAAAAAAAGGTGCGTGCATGCACAGATGGGCTTTGTTTGTAATCCCATCACTATGACATACTCAGGACGGGTTAACAACCCCTGACATCATAGCGATGGGATGACAAACAAGTAATCTTGCCACTTTTTAGTAGTAATAAGAGCTACCCATACTGTACATTATAAAGAAATTATTACTTATGCTGCTTTAGCTGCAAGGGAGTGATCTGAAGGGTGAGGTAAAGTTAGGAAAAGGGTGAGGGTCCTGGACTTCAGAAGGGCTGATTTTATAAAGATGGGTAATTGCTTCAAGAATGACCTGGCAGGGGGAGAGGACCTACAGGGGGAAAGAAAAGTGGGCCAAACTAAAAGAGGGAATAGTGAAGGCAACAAACTTCTGTGTCAAGCAGGTAAGCAAAAGTAAAAGAAGGAGAAGACCACTAGTGTTCTCCAAAGATGTAGCAGAAAAGGTAAAGGCTAAAAGAATAGCATTCGGAAGGTATAAAGGGGCCCTGAGGGAAGAGGATAGGGAAGTGTAGCTGGTAAACTAACAGGAGGCAGGCAAATCAGTAAGGAGCACAAAGGTGCCAACTGAGGAAAGAATATTTCAGGGAGTATCAAAAGGGGACAAGACATTTTTGTGGTATGTCAGTGAGAAAAGGAAGACCAGTGGAGGGATTGTAGGGTTAAAGAGGAAGGGGGGGTGACTGTATGGATGGGGATCAAGAAAAGGAAAACATCCTAAACAGTTACTTCTGCTCAGTATTCATGGTAGAAGGGGAGTGGGAGGGACCTCAGAAAGGCACCAGGAGCTTTAATGGAAGGAAAATGGATGCAAGCCCATTTTCTGAGGAGAAAGTCTGGAAGGCGCTCACCAACCTGAAGGTTGACAAAGTGATAGGGCCATATGGGGTACATCCAAGGGTGCTGAGGGAGCACAGGTATACTGGCTGCACCTCTGACAGACCTATTTAACAGATCACTTGAGACCAGCATGGTCCCAGGGGACTGGAGAAGAGTCGAAGTAGTCCCACTTCACAAAAGTTGTAGCAGGGAGGAGGTATGCTGTTATAGGCATGTCAGCCTGACATTAGTGGTAGGCAAGTTAATGGGAACACTACTAAAGGAAAGGATTGTGGAATATCTTGTATCCAATGGATTACCAGATTCAAGGCAGCATGAGTTCACAGGGTAAAGGTCATGCCAAACAAATTTGACAGATTTCTTCAACTGGGTGACCAAAGAGTTGGATCAAGGAAGGGCTGTAGACATAGCCTACCTGGATTTTAACAAGGCTTTTAACACCGTTCCCCATAGGAGACTAGTAAGCAAGTTGGAGAGCTTGAGGGGGATAAGGTAGTAATTTGGGTAAAAAACTGTCTAGTGGACAGGACACAGAGGGTAGTGGTAAATGACGTTCATGCCAAGAAAGGGAGGGTGACCAGCAGGGCACTCAAGGGATCAGTGCTGGGACTGGTCCTCTTCAAAGTCTTTATAAGTGACACGGCAGAGGAACTGAAAGGGGGAGGTCTGCCTCTTTGTGGATGACACCAATATATGAAACAGACTGGACACTCTGGGGATAGGTGGTAGAAAGGATGAGTAGGGATCTGAAAAGACTAGAGGAGTGGTCAAGGGTATGGCAGCTGGGGTTTAATGCAAAAAAGTGAAAAATAATGCACTTGGATCATAGGAATACGGGAGCAGAGTACAAAATGGGTGGAGTGATACTGGAAAAGACCAAGCAACAAAGGGACCTCAAATGACCTAAAGGTGGCCAGGCAGCATGACATGGCAGTTGAAAAGGTGAGTGGGATGCTGGGGTGCATAGGAAGAGGTACCACCAGCAGGAAGAGGGAGGTGGTGCTGCCCCTATTCAGATCACTGGTAAGACTTCACCTGGAGTACTGTGTCCAGTTCTGGAGACCACATCTCAGGAAAGACACAGAAGGGGGGAGGCAGTCCACAGAAGGGCTACCAAAATGGTACAGGATCTGCATCAAATGCTCTACAAGAACAGGCTAAATGAGCTAAACATGTACACCCTAGAGGAGAAGAGGGAGAGGGGGGGTATGATAGAGACCTTTAAATATCTAACAGGGGTTATTAAGGTACAGGAGGGGAGTATTTTTCAGAAATAAAGGTGCTCCACAACCAGGGGGCATGCTATGAAGCAGGAGGGGGTAAATAAAGGAGGGATGTATGGAAGTACTTCTTCACATGTAACATCCCCCCGGCCCCCTCATCTAGGGGCATAAACCTTCATTGCAGTTGTTCCAGAGGGCACTAGAGAAAGGCTACATCATTTGCCAATCCAAGCCAGTGCACCCTTAAACAAGATAGGAAAATGGTGATACTACCTTTCACCGACTTCATTCACCAGTGCACTCTTGATCTCACCACCGAAAATCTGGAGTCTCCCCGAACGCTGACATCGGACCATGATCTCCATGCTGCAACCTCCCAACTCTTCTAGCCCTAGAACCCCTCGATCCTGAATGCAGCATGCTGGAAACTCTCCTGGAATTAAAACTCATGAGATAAATTACTCACAAGGAGTTCTATTTCATTCTTCCCCCTTCCAGCTTAAATAAGGAAACATCCACTACCAATTTCTTCCCAAACTAACCTCTTTATTTAGTTCCTGCACCCCAAATGATTCCAGGAATGCAGGGGTCACATCTTTCATTGAAATAACTAAAGCAGCTCAATGGGGCTATCTGAACTTTTTTACAAGACATGCAGGCTGGACATTCATAGCAACAATAATGGTTTACGAGCAGTGCAAGAAAGGCTTCTCCAAGGCTACCTACTTGGATGACTTACCCAAGGCACCTCTCTTCTTAGAAACCCACAGGCTCCTGGCTCCCTGATGCTGGTAAGCCAACCTTTTTCTTATTCTAAGTCATAAATTCTCTGTATTCTCTGGCACTGGTTGCTGCTCTATCTCCGGCACGGGAAAGCGTGATGCTCCCCCCTCCTGGCCCCTGGACCTTGGCCCAGATCTCAAGGGGTACCAGGATTTTTTCCTTTGACCCAGGCCCTGTAACCCAGTCATTCTCAAATTTAAACAGGAAATCTAAACCTGCCAGTGCTCCCAAACTTCTGGCACTCGTTCCCTCCTTACAGCTCAGCCTTTCCTCTGTACTGCTCTCCACTGGTACAGCAGCCCTCAAACCAGGTTCTGCTCCAGTACCCAAGCCCCCTGCTACTGGCTGCCCTGTCATGGGAAAGCCCCTGGGCTCTGCCACCACCCAGGCCCCTCTAAGCAGCCCACCTCTGCAGACAGTGCCAAACTCATTTCTCCGCTCCCAGCTGACCCTTTTGGGGTATCCATGCCCAGACCCACATCCCTATCAAACACATTGTGGGCTTGCGGTAAGCTCCAACTACAGGCCACCCTCCAAGGCCTATCCTAGGACCTGTGACCCACCTGGCCCTTTAATGCCGGTGTCCCAAGGCCTGGCCCTCCAAGCAGGCCCCCTTAATGTGTGAAGGGTCCCCGGACTGCATCTGCCCCCCAGGCCACCCTGCCACACCGGGTATGGGGAAGATCCACTGCCACAGGCCTTCCCTCTGTGAGGACTCTGCCACAGCCCCTACAGCCCTGGCAACCTGAGCAAACATTTCACGGGATCTCTAAGGGCTCCTGCCTATCCTGGCCTCCTACTGCTACCTGAACCTCCCTTATCCCAATGACGCAGAACCTGGCTGACCATCCTCCCCCATGGAGCTCCCTTCCCGGCTCCTTGATTACACATCACTGCAAAAGCCATCTCTATCTGCACTTGGGGGGTGGCCCCCCCAATTGGCCCACCCGGACCGCCAAGCTCCCTTTTTTGATTGCCTAACCTTCTCCTCCAGCCACCCCCCCCCAGCCCCAGGCCCAATGCCAGGGCTGGAAAAGGCCCCAGACTTCCTGTCCCCAGCCTTATATACCACCCTAAACCATGCTCTCTGCTGCCACTTTCAGGCGTCCAGCAGGCATTAACCCCCAGAGCACTAATAAATTCCGTAGCTCTGGAGGGGGTATGGGGGGTGGGGGGGGGAAGGGATGCCCAAGATGGGAGCATAAGTCCCTCCTTTAAGGGGGGGCTTACACACAGAAAAGGTAGTGGATCCCTGGAACAGCCTTCCAGTGGAGGTAGTGGAGGCGAAAGCAGTGGAAGGGTTCAAAAATGCCTGGGACAGGCATAGGGGATTGTAGGGGTAAGGAATGGAGGGAAAGAGATGCCGCCATTATCAAGTGTGGTCTACAGCAAAAAAATGAAGGAGAAAAAAAGAAAATCAAATGATAATATGGCAGACTGAGTGGGCCAAGTGGCCCTTATTTGCCGTCACATTCTATGTTTCTGTGTTTATATGTTTCAGATTTCATATAGTGATAAACTATTCATAGCCGTGTGGTCTATAAATCACCTCAGGTTACATACAGTACTACATACTACTCCAAAAGAGTATGTTTGCTTTTGTATACAGTCATAATATGATGTATTATCACTACTGCATTTACTCTGAATTTAAGTTGCCCTCTACCATGGTGTACAATACTTATTCATTTTATTGTTAAATTGCTAAAGTCATAACTTTAATGGTATTTACTATTAATATTCTAAATGAGAATAACTATTATAATCATCCTACAATACCTCTTCAACAAAATTTATGCAATCAAATAAATCCATATAACTCTACATTTACACAGAAACTCTGTTTATCACATTTGATACTGCTTCACATAAGCTGCAGCTGTACTACTGCCAGCCCCTGCCTGTGCCTATCCTGTCTCGATCCCTCCTGTTTACCAGCATGCTGGCCTATTAGTTTCCATGTTCTTACCTATATTGTTCCATAGCCCCTTTGCAGAGGAGGGTTTGAACCTTCTTCAGCAAGAGGGCAAGATGTTCTGGAGGATATCTGTTAGGCAATGGGGTGGGGGGTCACTGGAGGAGCAGTAAGAAGCTCAAGGATGTGTCCTTGCTGAACCACCTTCAGGACCCATGCATCCATAGTGATCTCCTTCCAGTCTGGTAGGAAAAGGGACATTCAGCCCCCACCAAGATTTCCTGAGGCACTGAGACCAGTGAAAGGGAAGGGGAGTTAGAAAGTGCCAATGGTGCTGGTAATGGTCTGACCTTTTGTAAATCTGGCATGGGTAATAAGAGGCAAGTGCATAGCCTGGGAAGTGGAAGGCTGCTGTTTCTGGGACCTCTGTCCTGGGCCTCTTGAACAGCACCAGTTGGGATGGGCATAAGGCCTGCAGAAAGAACTACTACCCTTTCCCTAGGGTCTAGGTTTCAAAAGTATGCAGGGACCTCAAATTCATTTTTGAAGACTGTATATCCCCTAATACATTTTCTACGTCATTTCCAAACTACTGTTTACCTTTGAATGGAGCATTCATTACAGATTGTTGAACATCTGAGGCACAACCAGCCACCGTTAGCCAAGACTGACAGTGAAGGCATATGCCAGAGGCTGTGGCCCTGGTAGCAGCATAAGAGACAAAACAGACAGACCCTAGCAAGTGTTTACCAGCCTCATGACTATTAGCAATAGTCTGCTCTACCAATATTTTATCTTGGCCCTCCAGCAATTTTCAGCCAGGGTGGCCATCGTCTTCCAAAGGTAATTTTGATATTTTATTATATACGCCTGACAGCTGGCAATCTTTAGGCTGGCAGAAGCAAAAGCAAAAGTTCTCTTCTCCATCACATCCAGTTTCCTTGACTCCTTATTAGGAAGAATAGAACTCGTGTGTTTGGGAGCCTTTGATCTGTGATGAGCAGCCATAATCACCACTGAGTCTGTTTCAGGCTGTGATGAATAATAGGACTTGGCAATGGGGAGTGGGGGTTGGACATTGTTTGTCAGCCTTTCTTGAAACTGCTGGCAACTGAGCTGGCCTATCCAATGCAGCCAAAGTAGCTCCTGAAGAGCAGAATGCACTGGAGGAATAATGACCATAGGGGAGGCAGAAATTTCCAAGAACTCGTAGAGATTTTTCTTGGAGGAGTCCTACTCTTCTGCTTGAAATCCAAATTTAACCTGTACCTGTTTCAGGCAGGCTTGGGAAGAGACCTCATCAGAGGGAGAGCTTGGAGTGTTTTTCACACTTTCCTTTGAGCAAGAAAAGAGTGGAGCTTGAGCCCACAACATCCATGGTCTCTTCTTCATCATCAAAGGCCTCCTCCTTTTTATTTTTTTTTTTTATTTATTTCAAATTCGGATTAATACCTCTGAGCCGGGGGCTCATTTACAACGGCTCTAAGTCAACAAGGAATACAAGACATTTACAGGTGATGAAACATTGCAGAACAGAAAGACATCAACTAAAAAGTGGTACTATTGTGCAGTTACAACATTAAGCATGGTACAAGTGAGGGGAAACAGTACCACACTTGCGGAGAAACATATTAATGCAGCACTAATTAAGTGTGGTACAGTGTTTAACAATCATGTTACAGTTCAGACGGGGCGCTCCCAGTCTGCAGAAATGCAGCCTTAGCAGCCAAGGTGAGGCTTTGTCAAGGGGAGGTAGTAGGTGGGAGGTGGGGGGGTGGGCAGTTGTGGAACAGGAGGGTGGGAGTGAGAGACGGTAGTGTTTGACAGGTGTGAGAATGGCTGTCAGAGGCCGTGAGTTAACAGAAACACTGGCAGTCAGATTTGCTGACAAGAAGAGATCAAAGCCCATTTTTAAAGTGACAACATCTGGGGGAGTCAGCAAGGCCTGCTGGCAGATCATTGAACTATTTAGGCCCACAGTAGGAGAGGGATCTTTGGTCAAGTGTGGTTCGTTTGAAGGGAACAGTTAGGACAGCCCTGTAGGCACTCCTTGTGCATTAAAATGGTTGTGCAAGCTCAAAGAGGGCTGAAGTAGCACTAGGCATGGACCCCATCTGGGACTTTTTTGCAAGGAGGCAGGCCTGATATTGGAGTCTGTGGTGCAGTGGGAGTCAGCCAGTTTTCTTGTATAGGTCGCAAGAGTGAGTCATTTTGTGTACTCCCAGGACCAGGTGGCAGGCCTTGTTGAGGATGGTTTTGACCCTTTTAAGCACTGTGTCTGTGCCTGCCCCACATAGACAAGGCCATTATCCACAGATGAGAGAACTGAACTGCACATAACAAGTTTCAGGGCAGCTGGTGTCATAGAGGTGCAGTGCCTGTACAGGATGCCAAGCTTCATGTTGGTGGACTTTATCAATTGCTCAGCATGGGCAGTGAAGGTGAGGGTGTCATCAAGGTGAATCCCTAAGTACTTGAATGTGTTGACTTGGTCTAGTACTTCTCCTTCGCTACTAAGTATATGCAGTAAGGACCCTCAAGTCTTGTTCTGTGGGGTGCTGAAGAGCATGCTCTTTGTCTTTTTGTAGTTGGTTAGCAGTTTATTTCTGGAGAACCAGGATTCCAATGCACTTTTTTTCCATATACTCTGGATTACACTCCAGTTTGTTGTCGATGTTGACTGTGATTGGCTGAGGGTCAATGGGATTAGGGGACAAGTGAGGAGGTGCCGCTGATGGGGCCCTGTCAATGCAGGCAGTTCAGGGCTTAGCACTATAGCTGGGACCAAGAACTGGAACATTGATGGTAAGGTCAACAACGGGCCTGCTGAGGGCACTGATGGAGCTGAAGATGATGGTGGCAGAGGCAGTAGAAGTTGAAACAATTCAGAGATTGCCTAGCACAAAAGTTGTGTGTCAACAGGCCCTGAATGGGTCGACGATGGCTTAACCATTGACAGGACAGTGCCCGATGGTGACATAGGCTGCAAATCCCCCAATAGGGCAGGCAAGGCAGCACTGGATCCCAACCATGGTGTCTAAGAGATGGTCAAGGGTGGTAAGATGCACAGCAGAAGCTGGAGACCCGTCTTTTTCAGTAGACTTACCTCTTTTTAGAGGTGAACAGAAATGGTCTGGGGAAGCAGCCTTGTCCTTGAGCTACTTCTGTTTATCAGAGTGACAGTGTTTTTCCATCGACTTAGAGGACTTATCCCGTTTCTTTCACTAGTCAGTGATGGCCACTGTCAACCATGGGGATCAAGGGGCCCAGCAGCAAAACTGAAACAGAAGAGGTTCATGAGGGTAAAGCCACCTTCACCACAACCTATTTCTCCATTTCCTATAGTTTTAGATGAACTTCGAAAGTTTTCTTGCAACATCTCCTGATTACCTCATTAAAACTCTGGCACGCTGAGCAGGATTTAACGTCATGGTTTGTACTGAGGCAACGGGTACAATCAGAGTGGTTGTCGTCTTTATAAATTTTAATGTCACTGCAGTGGCAATAATAAAAAGAGATTCCTTGTCTTTCAGCAATGGCATAGAAGAAAGTTTTAAAATAAATAAACTTAGAGAAATATCATTAGTGAACACTTAAAAAAGTTTAATGGTGTTCTTCAACAGCAGTGGACAGACAAGCGGTTGATGGCGGGAGAAAGAACTGAGGCATGCTGGGGATACCCCCCAAAATCTTAGTAGTCCACTAGTCAAAAGGAAGAAAGCAAACAAAAATAAAAATCTGTATTCAATCAAAGTGCCAATGATACTGACAGGCATCATGCTGCCAGAGGAGAAAGCAGGGCATCTCAGCTAGACTATCCTGTGTAAATAAATTGCTTGTAAAGCCCTTTGGGAGGCAATATATGAACTGTACTACAGAAATGTAAATCCTATACTATTCTTCAGTCCAGGCACTACCAGTAGTTACGGAAAGAAAATTTGGCAAAACGTTGGGGTTATTTGAAAAATAAATAAGACTGAGTACAAGTGCAAGACGTACTGACATGTCCTTCTTTTAAGAAGCCCCCCCCCAATTTCTACTGAGTACTACCAGTAGTTAGTAAAAGTACTACTAGTACTGAGATGTGCCAAAGCTTAAAGACTAGAAATGAGCTATAAGTACATGTAAAACAATAGTAAGCTACAGGCAACAATTACCTTTTTTTTCATTAGAGACATTGGGCTTGATTCTCAAAAAAGGCTAAGATCAGTGTAAGCTGTGGCAAACAGCAGCTTGCGCCAAAGGCTGGTGCACCAGAGACCCTGCACCAGATTCTGGAACAGGAGGGGTCCCGGTGCCTAAGTTTCCACACTTGCAGCAATCTCTGCCATGCAGCAAACACGTGGCACACAAGAAGGGTCTGCCACAGGCCCCTTGTGCCAAAGGTAAGCAGTTCCCCCATCCCCTGCTAATCTACAGAAAAACTCTCCTTGGTGGTCTAGTGCCCCCCCTCCCTGAAGTTCCCATAATAATAATTGACAACCCTCTTCTCTGGTGGTCTAGTGGTCCCCCCAATCCCCAATTGCGCCCAATAAAAATATATATTTAATCCCCCTTCCCTAGTGGTCTAGTGGCCCCCTCCCCGATCATGGATGCTGCCCGTTACTGTACATGTTACATATAACCCATGCCTGGTGGTCTAGTAGATCCCCTCAGCTGATAGCGCCCACCACCCTGCTCCCTCCATCATATACCTCAAGCCAGCAACTGGCATGGCCCTCCTCTCACCACCAAGGCCAGCTGCTGACTGACTTGTCAGTGAGTGTGTACTGTATAATACAGTATGTGCTCACCAATTAAGAGCTGCACATCTGTCAGTCAATGAACACGTATGGTATTATACAGTACACGCTCACTAACAGGTCAGTCGGCAGCTGGCCGTGGTGAGTGAAGAAGGAGCTGTGCTGACTTGACAACTTAGGAGTGTAGAGACGAGGGGTAGTGAGTGGGCACTACTAGCTGAGGGTGTGAGATCCACTAGACCACCAGGCATGGGCTTTATTTTCTTATGTACAGTAATGGGTGGCATTCAGGGTCGGGTGGGCCACTAGGGACAGGGGATTAAATATGTATTTATTTTTATCAGGTGCAATTGGGGAATGGGGAGGGGCCACTAGACCACCAAGACGAGTTAATTGTATACCTACAAATACGGGTGACATCGGGGCTGGGGGGGGGAACAGCAGCACAGTGCTGCAAACAGGTCAGCTCTCCCAGGGAAGAATTTTCTAAGTGCTCTTAGACCACCCTGGGACAATTAGTTAAACCTCAAGAATGCACAGATTTTAAAAGAGCTCCGGGCATTCCAGTCGGAATAAATATTGACTCTTTAGGCTATGCTGGCCTGTTGGATATAAACATTTGCTAAATAAGTAGCACCCTACATTTATACAGGATATTACCTGGACTTAAAGAGCTAGTACACTGCTTGGAATTAATAGTAATTTTCAGATGCAGTCAGCTATCACTTCCAGTAACTGAAGTATATATTTTTTTCTGTTTGCTAATTAGAATATTTTCCACCTGGCAGTGCTGAGGTGTTGTGTGGAGCAGCACTCTGTCTGGAGGAAAAAAAAAGTCAGTCCTGTTCCTCTCAGTACATCATCAGAAATGAGACCAGACACCTTGAGGCAGTACAATCCTTGCAGCCTGAGCAGTGACTTTCACAAGCTACCAATCAAAATGCAGGAAATTGTGACATAACTAGTAACCAGGGAGAGCCAGCCCCTGCTGCTTGATGTGAAATTGAAGCCTGGCAGTGAGAAATGGTTTTCATTGGTTCCCAGTGATGTCATAGTCATTGTGGTTTCAGTGTTGATGTAGTGGGAGGAACAGAACTGACTTTTGTTTTCCTCGAGAGTGCTGCTCCACACATCACCCCAGTACTGCCAGGTGGGAAATCTTCAAATTAGCAAACAGAAAAGAATAAATGCTTGAGATATAAGAAGTGATGGTTGACTACATCCAAAAGTTACAATTAATTGCAGGCAGTTTCCAGGCAGTACACTAGCTCTTTAAGACTTGTTCTCAAATTCTTACAGCACCTGTACTGAAACGGTATTTACTATTTACCGTGTTCCCCGTTCAATATATCATTTGATATTTTCACTGCAATAAGTGTCATGAGAGTTATGGTTTTCCCTTGCTGTTTGTACATTATTAGCCTATTGCATTACTGTGTTTTCCCACTGAGTGGGCTCAAGGACTCCCTGATTGTACCCTCAACAGTACTATCAACCATAGATTCTCAGGATATACCCAGTTGGCATCCATAGGTTATATCCCTACTCTGAGTGCATAGGTTGTGTGATTTGTTTAATCTGTTCTATATGCTGCCCTTGTTGGTAGCTTTCCCTTTGCAGGATATCCCTTGTCAGGGGGGCACTGTTTTATTCTTCACTTCTTTACTGTCAGGCTACATTTCCAAACTCAAGCACAGTTTGCATACAGTTGTATTGGGGAAGGTGCGAGTTGCTTCAGAGAGAAATTTTTATTCATGCCAATAAGGGTGTTCTTACCCAGAGAAGCCCTCATGGAAAAAGGCTATGACTCTCCAGTACAGAAGACATGAAGCAACATACTACTGTGCTTTGTTTCAATGTCAGTGGTATCCATAACCCAGTCAAACGCTGTAGATTGTTACAATATTTTAAACTGGAAAAGCCTGTTATTATATTCTTGCAAGAGACTTATCTCTTCCTGAAGGAACATAGTAATTTTACCAAATTTTTCTTTGAACTCATTGGCCATTACTCTCATAAATCGGGGGGACTCTCCCTATATGCTAAGGGCCTTTCCTTTCAACTACAGTCTACCATGCAGGACCCTGAAGGACATTTTGTCATTATGTCTGGTTCCCTATACAGGCAGAAATTAACATTGACAAACATATATTTCTTCAGGGGACAGAATAAAAACTGTTTCAAATGTGTTTTAATAAATTGCTAGTGAAACTGCAAGGTCAATTGATAGTTGGAGGGGACCGCAGGTTAACAATGCTCCCAGGTTTAGATACATCTTCTCCTAGACATTTCAAGCAATCCCAAGCATGGAAATTCATATGCGCTACAGTAACTCACCTGGGCCCAGTAGATATATGGAGGCATCTCCATCATATTACAAGGGTGTACACTCATGTCTCAGTGTACCACCACATGTATGCCCATTTGGACTACTTTATTACCACAGCAGAGCATACAGACACAGCCCACCTGGATAGTCATGGAGTTATCCAGCTCTCTGACCATGCCCCCTCATCAATGTGATTCAAGTTGGGCAAACACAAGAAACAGACACATTGGAGAGTACACCTGGGCCTTCTTTGTGATGAGGCCCTCCTCCAACATCTGAAAGATCACATCACAAAATTTTGCAGGAACATTTGGGTCAGGGATTTCATATAGTATCCCATGGGATACTTTGGAGGTGGCTCTTCATTGGGAATTAGTAGCCTATGCATTTCAGATGAAGGGGGTACAGAAAAAATCATTGAGGGAGTTACAAGAGGAACTGGGAACTATGCAGCTGTTCCATATGCAAGAGGATGACTCCATCTGCTGTCAGATACAATCACTGAAGGTCTGTATTCAGGAAATATTAGACAAGCAAGTGGAACAGGTGCTATTCTACTTGCAACACAAGTGTTATGAAGGAGGTCCCAGGGTAACAAGAATGCTGGCCCAACATCTGCAGGCATCTCACAGGCAAGCCTGCATCACCCAGCTGGAGGATCCCCACCCAGGACAATTTGTGCATCATGACACAGATGAACAGCACATCGTGATGCACTGTTATATTCAACTATATGGGTCTGGTGAGGAACTGAGAGCTGCTTATATCACCTACTGCTTGGAAAAGCTTCACCTTTCCCTCTCTATGTGCTGCACAATCAGAAACCTTGCTGCAACCTATTACTCAGGAGAAAGTGATGCTGAGCATTACTAATTCAAACACAGACAAATGCCTGGTCCCTGAGGGATTTCCATTTGAATTTTATAAAAAAAAAGAATACAGGACCTCCTTCTCCTGATAGTGCTCCAGATGTATGGCTCTTGTAGAAGGGAGACAACCCCCCCCCCACTATTGTGGCAATATGCCACAGTATCTGCCATCCTGAAACCCGATAAGGACCCTTTGATCCTTCTCTCATACCACGTAATATCAATACTTGATTTTGACTATGAGTTATTCATGTTGATCTTGGTGGAGTACATGGAGGGCCTTCTCCTGTCATTGGTGGACATGGACCAGGTGGGAATCATGCAAAAGTGTCAAGCACATGACAATGCGCGTTGAACATTACTACCCTTATATCATGTTACAAGTTGCTCTGCTCCCCTGGTCCGGCCATTCTTGATGTGGAGAAAGCCTTTGATAGGGTGTCTCTTTCTCTGGTATGCCTTACTTCAGTCTGGTTTCCCTGCAATGTCTGCATCTATGCTCCAGCATCTGTAGGACTCAATTCATGCCTTTTTACAGAGAAATGGCTCCCTCCCCAATATCACTAGGGAGGGGTAGATACCCGTTAAGAATGCCCTCTGTGCCCAAAACTGTCTTCCCTCTATTTGGGACCTTTAACCATGGCCATATATGCTTTTACAGATATACAGGGGATACCAATGGTGGGGGGAAACCACAGGCTGACGCTGTTTGCAGACGATATTCTGCTCACTGTTGCTTCCCACAGTGAATCCCTTCCTAAAGTGTGGAACCTGCTGGAGCACTTTGAAATCATAGCAGGCTTCTTACTACATACCAGTAAAACAGAGGTGCTAGCCTATCACTGTATGCTGAGTGCTGGCACCCGCCATAGATTAGACATCAGATGGCCTAAGTGGGTCATCACCTTTTTAGAAATTCAGTTAATTAAGAATTTAGAGCATTTAAAGATTATGAACTATAGCCATTACCTAAGGTGACAGCTGCAGACCTCCAGCGTTGATCTCATTTGAAACAGCTTGTTGCATAGAACAGAAGCCATCAGGCAGAATGTTTTCCCTACAATTCTCTACTACCAGCAAACGCTTTCGATATTGCCAGCCCCATGTTATTTCCAATCTTGGAACAAACTCCTCTCTAGATTTATCTGGGATGGAAGGCACCTCAAGATTAGATTCTCCCTGTTACAGCTACCATGGGGAAGAGAGGAGTTAATCAGCCCAACGTGAAACAGAGTGCCCAGGTGACCCACGTACAGCTGGCATGCCTCTGGACATCGGGCATGTAAGTAGCACACTGGAAAACCATAGCATTCATTCTGAATGCTCTTCATGGGATAAACAAAATCTAGTATACAGATCTGCCGGGATATTTTCCATTCAATAAGTTTTACAGATGTACTTCTCAAACATTACGAGTCTCACATACAATATAGAAGGGGGACATAACACAGAACCTTTTCACATGGGTAAAGAAGCATTAACTTCAGCTAGTGTCTCATTTGTATCCTCGGAGTGGGCTTCTGTTTATTTGCTATATATGGTGGAGCTGGACACTCCGGGTGTGTGCAGTGAAGTCCACCTCACTGATCGTGTTCCTGATGGTTTGTGCTTAAATCCTGTCAACAGCTGTGATTCTAAGGTCAGACTTTCATGAAAAACTACAGTACTCCCATACTGCTGACAACTCCTTTTTAACCTCAAGCCGAATCCCATGCAGGATGGGCAGCTACTGTTGCTTTAACATACTGGGAGCACAGATGCAAATACATTTGACCTCTTGTTTTTATTGTTGTACTGTATGGAATGAGATGAAGAAAGGCAAGGCAAGGCAAGTTTATTTCGATAGCTCCGTATCTCAGTGGGCTCAGAGTGCTTAACAATATTTAACACAGCATACATCACATATAACAGTAAATATATTCATAACACATAAATATTTACATACATACACAGACTGTTAGAAACATAGAGTTACAGTTGTACACAAAATTAAGAGCTAAATATTCCAAGATATTACTGGAACACCTGCCGAAAAGGATGCCTTTACCTCCCTTTTAAATGCCTCCACTGAGGGAGCAGCTTAAAGACCAGTAGGAAGGGCCTATCACCTGACTGTCCTTAGTCTAGATCTTGGAATAGCCAACAGACTTCCCTCACTGGAGCGATGGTGGGGGCATAGCATAAAAAGTCAAGACACCTTGTAGCCCATGTAGGTCTATGTAGGTTATGGAAACAACCTTAAAGGTGGTGCACTACCAAACTGGCAGGTAGTTTAGTTTGTGCAATACAGTTGGGAAATGCTCAGAAGGTTTAGTTCCAGTAATCAGCCTAGTTGCAACATTCTGGACCAGCTGCAGGTAGTGCACCAACATACCAGCTAGCCCTAGATAGAGTATCACAGTTGTAGAGCCTTGATGTCACAAAGGCATGTCCTATCAGCCAACACCAGGGATTCTGGGGTCAAACTTTCATGAAGAAACACTTCACAATTACAATGTGTTTTTACCACAAACTGAAGCCCATACAGGATGGGCAGCTACTGTTCCTTTAACTCACTGTGAGCACAGAAACATCTACATTTTGACTCTTTTTGTAGCTGTAGCAACTGGAAAGAGGTGAAGTAATTTAAATGCTGATAAGAAAGAACAATATGTGGGATGCATTAATGATATAAGAAGTTATACTTTCCAATTAGTGCAGCTTCTGTACACATAAATACAATCAAAAGACTTAGACTCAACACAAAGCATCACATGGGTATGCAAATCTGTGGGGGGAGACTAGGATATGTCTCAACTGGTACAGTGTTGTGCTTGCCATGTCACTACTCAGCCGTCATCACAGCTGACTCACAAATAAGGGTGAAAGAATGGGGAAATTGACAACTTAAGGCTGGCTTCAATTCAGACCGCCTGTCTTTGGTTTTGCTTTGATATTTTAGCCAAAGACACCTTACCTATTTGGTATTAGGGTTTAGCAGGCAACAAAAAGGGTTAGTGGCACCCATTAACCACCCCTTGCCCACTCCAGTTAATCTTATCCTCTTCCATACTACTCTGGTCCTCCAGTAAGATTTGTGTTTTAAAAGCCCAGTCAACATCAGACACAGTGCCAGTGTAATACCCCAATGTTAGGGGTCCCTTAGTGTTCCCCAGCAGTCCCCAGTCTCCAGATCCCCAGTTGCCCAGGTGCCCCAGTAGATTAGGTGGCAGGGTGAGGGGCTAAATAGTGCAGGAGCACCTGCAAAAAGTAAACTGCAGCCTGCAATTGATTTTTTTTTCTTCTTTCTTTTTGCCTTCCTGCAGCCTGCCCAGTCTTAGCGCGAGGTTGTGCCCTCCTCACACTGGGCAGCTGCTTTCCTCCCTGATCACTAGGGACTCAGCATCCAGAGTAACATGGAGAGCTTGAAAGTGGCCAGTAATGGATATTTTTTTGAGTTGAAGTGTGGCCAGCAGCAGTGACGGTCGAGACAGTGCTCTCAGGTGCTCCGACAAGAAAAGGAAAAGTTTTGCGGTCAGGCTAGGGAGAGAGAGGATGCAGGGAGGTCAAAGTAATTGGTAAATTGTACCTGTAGTCCTCCTCTCATCCCTGTAATGATCCAGTGGTTGCTGTGTGGCAGTGGTGGCGGTCCTCCAGTGTTTTTGAAGGTTCCCAAGAGCAGAGCTGCAGCAGTCAACCACGGTTGGGCTCAGTTGCCCCATTGTTTTTTTTTTGGTTTTTTTTTTTTTTAATTAAAAAGTTAAATCCAGTTCCTCAACATCGGAGCCCACAAGCAGGGACGCATTTACTGGCAGCCAGTGTTGGGCCAGCAGAGGGAGCATCGGGAGCAGCAAGACCCCTGTAGTTGCCCTCTTACTGCCTGCCTCCAGTGCCTGCCAGCCAGCCAGCCAGAACATCTCCTCCCTCCACCTCCTCTTCTCTCCAGTAGCTTCTCCCTGGGTTGGGGCAGTGAGTCAGCGGCGCACCAGTGGGCAGGTGCCGACCGCCAGTACCCAATTAAACAAATAAAGTTTATATTGCACCGGAGGGCGCCAAGGGGGACAGCTGGGAGTGGGGCAGAAAAGGCCCCACAGGAAAAGACCACCCGAGGGTGTGACTATTATAATTTATTAAAATTAGCTCCAGCCAAGGAGCAATAGGATAGGACGGGGTTATTTAAATTTATTAAAATAAGCTCCAGCTAAGGAGCAGTGCTGCAGGGGCAGGTTATATTTAAATTAAGCTCCCAGGAGGCAGAGCTAGGGTAGGATGGCCCAGAATAATTTCATAAATGAAATCAAATGAGGAAGCTGTTGCTAGGGGCAGGGCAAATCCCAAGAATTTAGGCAAGTTAGCCAGGGAGGGCTACTGGACAGGGCTATTTAGCCCAAAATTTAAAGTTTATTTAAATTAATAAGTAAAAAGGGTCAGTCAAGACAAGGAGGGTCCCAGCTTAAGTGGTAGCCCAGCTAGCCAGGTGGGCTAGCGAATTAGAAACCAGGTAGCCCAAACATTTTTCCTGTATTGTTGCCCTCATTCTGTTCAGTTAATCCAGTTCTGGGTGTGTCAGCTAGGGGAAGAAAACCCCAGACAAGGAATAGTGCCCCAGAGTGGACTGAAGGGTCCAGTAGCCAAGAGGCCACTAGTAGCCAAGCCACAGCCAGTAGTTAAGGAGTGCAAAATTCTGGCTAATTTAAAAGTGTACTCTGGTGTCATCTTCCACCAGCAGCAAAGGAAGGAGAGTGGGTATATGGTTAGCCACCCCAGCAGCGTAGTAGCCTTAGCCGAGCCAAGGGCTCAAAACCAGTATAAGTGCCTCATTGCCCCTAGAAAGGGATGGACAGTTATCGAGGGATCCTTATCATGCCAGCTATCCAGATTACCCTCACCCAATAGGGTAATCCTCCTGTTAGGCTCATTTGAACTCAATTGCCTGTGGGAGGGGGGGGGGTCATATCCCAGGGTCCCCGAGTGGCTATCTATTCAGAGTTTTGACAGGTTTCTACCTTGCATTATCTCACTAGAGTTCTTGCTTTGAGAAAACAGTTCTATGAAACATTGTGATTTTTAAAGACACAAAATCTTTATTTGACATTGACTGCATTTAAAGGGACAGCGCCTGTACGTAACAACGTAACTGTTTTTCCTGCTCCAGTTTGTCTTGGTTATTTCACAAGCCTGTTGGATTACCCTTAATTTGCCTGCAGGTATGAAAGTGCCCTTTCAGTTGGAATTTGCCCCTGTTTGCTCCAATAGACTGGTGGATTAACTCTGTACTTACCTCTCCCGTCAAGAACTGCTTTGCACACCACTGAACTGCCTGTTTATCCAAGAATCTCTTTGGCTAATGCCAATATTTTCACCTGATTATTGCTCAGTTTATAGACTGTTGCTAGCAGTGACTAACTAGAGACAGATACCACCATCCTTCTTCAGACAAGTTGGGGCCGGTCGCCAGCACAGGTATAGCGAAGATAGCTCCCTGTCACTTGTTTCTCTTCCAGATCTACAGGTCATTCCCTCCCTAACAGTTTTAGGTAGTGCAGGGAACTGCCCCAGTTTACAGATAGGGACCCATTTTTGGGGGGGTTGGTTGCAAGTACCCAGCCTTTCCAGAGGTTCTCCAGCAAAGTTGTCCCATCTCTTCAGATCTTCCAGTTCCCTGGGAACATGCTTCAGCCCAGAGGTCTTCAGCCAGTCATCTGCATCTTGTGTGCTCCCTGGGATTCAGCTTCAGCCCAGAGATCTCCAGCCAGCCGTCTGCATCTTGTGTTTTCCCTGGGATTCTGCCTCAACCCAGAAGTCTTCAACCAGTTGCATCTGTGCCTCATTTTCCTGGGGTCCTTCACTGGCCAGGAGGCTCTACATTTGCCTTACATTGTTTGCTTCAGCCTCTCCACAGCTCATTTTCCCTGGAGCCCTACTTCAGCCAGGAGGCTTACCATTACTTGGGCTCTTGGTTGTTCTAGTTTTCTCCCCTTTCTTCCAATTCAGCCAAAGCTGGCCAACATAGTGCACTGGTGGCCACCACTCTTGACCTTGAATGACTGTATGCTCTTTTTGGTCCCTGCTTGTCATGCTGTACTAATGTAATGAAATACCATAATGATAGAGTGAGAAGATACTGTAGTTGTAGAGAATAAGAATAGAGCATAAGAATTATTATATAGAGTAACAGAATAGTTGTAGAGTATAAGAATAGAGCATAAGGGTATTATAGAGTATCGAGTGATAAGCTGGTCGTAGACTATGAAGATAGAGCATAAGGTTATAGAGTTATAGAGTATCGAGTTACAGAATATCCTGCTGTGAGCTGCTTATACTCCATGGAGCTTTGCACCCAGTAAACCTGTTTCCATTCACTGAGTTTGTCTCCTGTCTCTCCTTACTCAAGCACCACTACACCATCAGTGAGGGTAGAACTAGTGCTTTGCACCAGGAGAGGGACGTTTTCCTTTTTACATAATGTCAGGGGAGAGAGAAGAAGGGTGGGAAATGACTGGGTTGGGGGAAGGGATTGTCATAGGTCTAGAGCTGGCACCTGGGATGGGCTAAAGTGTATTTTTAATTAATTGACTGAAGATTGAAGCGATCACAAAGTGGCTGAAAAGTTAATCTATTCTGTTCTGAATCAAAGATTGTGGTGACAC
This sequence comes from Neoceratodus forsteri, assembly GCA_016271365.2. Taxonomy (NCBI): domain Eukaryota; kingdom Metazoa; phylum Chordata; order Ceratodontiformes; family Ceratodontidae; genus Neoceratodus; species Neoceratodus forsteri. The sequence goes on along the minus strand of CM057455.1, from coordinate 1,489,155,571 downwards.
ATTTTGGCACAGTTACAGAATACGAAATTCATCATCAGCTCATCCTTGCTCACACACACTAAATGTAACAAGAATCTTTAAACTTTACACACAAGGGTATGAATGACTATAAGAGGCTCTACAAGTTATCATTTGCTGTCTGACAAGAACAAGAAGCAGAAACAAGGCATACCGAAAATACTAGCAAAACGTATTGTACAAACTCAGTTGTTATTCCCAATCCTATGGAAATCCAAACACGTAATCAGGAAATGATACAGGCTCATTTTCCAGATTCTTTACATACTTCATACTAAGTGTTATACCTGATAGGGGCACAGGATAGAATGCAGTCTGTAGCTCTAACAGGTGAAAATGAAGTGCTGAGGATGACTTGTGTGTTGAACACAAAAAAGAGTGAAAATTACCAATCACTTCCTGAGCTAGTAGAATATATCTTTGAAAAAGAATTAAAACAATAAATACATCACACAATATGTTAATAACTTCTAGCGATAGTGACTGACCTACAGTACCAGTTTATATTCTGATAAAGGATATGGATTTGGCTAAAAATATTTGAAGTAAATGCGAGTCGGATTTGTTTATAGCAACCTCTACTTCAATGAGATCCTCTAATATAACTGAAATCAGTTCAGGAGTTACTCCACTTAACACTACATAGAGAATACTTAAAATAATAATATCAGAGAATCTGTGGCCTTTTACAGAGGACCACAAACATCCAGTCACGGGCAATATAAGTAACTCTTTGGTGGTGCTCCCTATTTATGGTCTTTGCTGAACAAAAAAGAGAATCTAGTAAGTCACTCCTTAGTACTACAGTACCTGTTTGTTAATCAACAATCTATTGGGTCTTAGGCTAGGGAAACAAGGTATCCTTAATGTTTACAGGCATGAGGGATTAAATGAAGGAGGCCAGGTTGATGTAATTAATACAGAAACATAGAAGCTGACAGCAGGAGGAGACTGTCAGGTCTATCTAGCCTGCCCATTGTTTTAGACCTATTTTGACACTCTAGTTGCCCTTTGAAGTAAGGACTCTCTTGTGTCTATCCCATGTATTCTTGAATCCCACCACAGTGGTTGCCCCCACTACTTCTGGGGACAGGCTGTTCCAGGCATTCACCAGTTTTTCCATGAAGAAAAACTTCCTGGTATTGGTAGAGAACCTCCCTTCTTGCAGCCTTTTATCATGTCCCCTGGTTCTGCTGTTCTTCTTGAAGTGAAAAAGTTCATGTGTCTGCACCTTGTTTATGCCTTTTATGTATCTGAACATTTTAATTATGTCCCGTCTCTCTCTCTCTCTCTCTCTCTTATCTACTCCAGGGTGTACATGTTCAGTTCCCTCAGTCTTTCCCTGTAGAACATGTCCTGCAGACCTTGAATCATTTTTGCCACCTTTCTCTGCACTGTTTCCACCCGGTCTATGTCCTTTTTGAGGTGTGGCCTCCAGAACTGGACACCATACTCCAGGTGGGGTCTGACCAGTGACCTGTACAGTGGTAGGACCACCTCTCTCCTCCAGCTCATGATTCCATCCCCAATGCATCCCAGCATTCTGTTGACTTTTAATGTTACCCTCTTGCACTGCTTTCCCACTTTCAAGTCATCTGAGATTTTGATTCCCAGATCATGGTTTGAGGCACTCAGTCTTTTGCCTACTGGGTAATACCCCTTTTTTTGGATCCTGTAATATAATTGAAATCAGATCAGAAATTGTTAGGGATATCAGCCAGATACATAAGATACTTATAGCTGGATCTAAATGAGATCACATAGGCATTCATATTGTCAGCATGCATGATTAGACATTGATCAGTGAACATGTTCCAATTAATAATAAAGCTACTGACTGAACCATCCTACTGTAGTCAAACTATTACCTCAAGCTGATTACCTCCAGTTTCAAAATTCCTAGAACAATGTAGAAATCAAGATATCTTGTAAAAGCAACTTTACTCCCTTAGGTGAGTTACAGGATGACTGACTGGTACACAATTCTTCTGTAAGTGTTACTCATATATCTTCTGGGATAAAACAGTGTGTTATTCAAACGTAACTATCCAGAGGAACTCACACGAATTATTAAATGTTCTCTTCTGGAATATACAGTAGCAGGGATTGGTGGTAAACATTCTAATCAGAACTGGATAACTTTTATTTTACATTACAAACTGTAACATGTTTACAAAAAAACCTAGACACAGATAATTAAACTATCAGAATTATGAGTCTTCTATAAGACAGAAACCACAAGGAAGGCTGATGGGTGGACTTTCCGTCTTTGTTAAAGTAGGCAAAAAAATAATTTCCATAAAGTAATCTTCTCCCATGAAAATACATTTTTCTTTTTAGTTAAGACTGGAAAAAAGACTTGTCTTTTGAGAAATGTATATATCCCCTAAACGAATATTTAGTATAACGCTGATAGTATACATTTTAGAATCTCAAATTAGAAAGGTTGCAGGTGAATATCCTTAAATATATATTTTGATAATTGGATATTGTAATGCAAGGACTGGCCCATATAAAAATTTGTTGGATACAGACTTAAGTCTCAAAGAGAAATAAAAAACATCCACACCAAGGTTGGGGTGCTCAGCCAAAACAGTTCACATCAAAGTACAAAACAATGGCACTCACCCCTCTGAGCTGAAATGTCCAGTGTACCAGCACACACCACATACTTTTTCTCTCTCTCTCTCCCAAGTGAAAGATTTCCACAAGGAACCAGGCTGGTGCAAGAAGTAATTTTTATTGGCTACAAACAGTGCAGAACAGCAAAAAGATGTGCTGGCAGGTCATGTCAGGCAAGCCTACGTAACCCGTTGGCACATCTTTTTGCTGTTTTGCACCGTTTGTGTCCAATGAAAAGTAAACTGTGAACATTTCAACTCGGAGGGGTGAGTCTAAATTTTTTAGTAATTGATGTCTGAAAGGACCAAAAAAAGTAGTTAGAGATACAACAGATATGTTAGTAAATGAAAATGGAAGGAGACACATTTATTTGTGGAATCCATCTCATTGATGACACTTAACAGAAGACTGCAAGGTGACAGACCTGGTAGTCCAACATATTTTTTCAGCAAATGGCAAGCGCACAATTTATTATATGATTATACAACTTTTCAAACAGTATATCAGTTTAAAAATTCCAGCTAGAGCTGAAAGTGATTATCTACCACTCAGTTTAAATTCCAGCTTTGATACACTAGCCACAACACTGTCAAAGGAAAAGAATGAATGAGTTAACATTACCATTCATATATAGTATATGGCTCAAGAAGTTTAAAGTGGGGGTCATGAACCTAGTAATTTGATAATGGAAATTCTGTATAGTGAGAAGGTTGCATATCAACATGGCACTTTATAGGAATTACACATGTTCGTACATTATGATGGAAAAGTCGAGGAATTGTGAGAAAATGCAGTTATGTACTTACCGTAACAGTAGATTTTCGAGAGAATCTCTTCCTTCGGCTACACCTTTGGAACTATACCTGCATCAGTGCTAGTACGACACAAAAACATTTGCTAGCCAGGGGCTGCCCATGACAAAGTCATGCATCAGTGTCTACATAAACATGGGCGGCCCCATCTCTGCTCAGTTCCCCACCAGAGATTGTGCTCAAAGGAATCTCTTCTCAGGGAACAAGGAGATTACACCAGCACCCCTGATATTAAGCAGATGCCGGTGCTGGAGGTAGCAGCCATGGCAATTCTCATGGCAGAATTGGATGCCATATTCCCCTACAACTGATAAAAGGGAGAAGGAGAGAGGGCCGGCATGACCTAAGAAAAGAGATTCTCTTGAAGATTTACTGTTACAGTAAGTATGTAACTGTTCTATTTTCTTCGAAGATAACTCTTCCCTTAGGTCACACCTTTGGAATGAGTCCCAAGCAATCCCAAAAGCTGTCTAGAAGGATGGTGCAGTCTGTTCATGATAGTAGGCCCTGTAGAACTGCAATGCCGAAGCCCTCTTGTCTACAAGGAACAATGTCTAGACTAATGTTTAGTCAAGGTGTGAACATGGTTCCAGGTGTCAGCAGTGCAGATGTCCTCTGCAGAGACATTTCTTTGTTTTTTAAATGTTGCTTTCTTTTCTGCTCAGTTGGACCAGCCATACGTCAGTCTTGTTCCCTGCACTCAACCCCCCTGCCCCTGACCTACCTCAACTCCTGAGCACTCTGACTTGTCCCCCAGGGCGGGGCTGCCAGGGGGATCCAACCCATGACAGAGACTTAGTTGGTACAGGGAGTGAGGATTTCATAGTTGGCTGTGTGAGTCCTGCAGCATGGGATGGATGTCATGATGCACAGTCCATTTGTTTTTCCTTAATGGTGTACCCTGGAGAGGCGTGGTGTGCAATGACATGATGGCACATATGCTGCATGTCTGGCACACCTCCCAACACTGCCCAGCTCTGGTCATTGGCTCCCTGGCCTCCACCAGGAGTCAGTCAAACTCTGGAAGCTTCCTCACACTCCTCCCCCCAGAGGAGGAGAGCAGTCCATGGGATACTCTATCCTCCTCTCCCCGGCCAGCCCTCTGACTCCTGAGAGCACTTCCAAACCCAGGTAATCGGCATCATAGGCAGTAGTGCTACCACTGTGCCAGCAGGCCAGCCCCCAGAGACATTTCTAAAGCAAGCAACAGATGTGGCCATACCCCCTTGTGGAATGCCCATGAACCACACCAGGAATTTCCTTGCCGTACTTCCTATGACAGAATGTAATACAATGTATTAGCCATTTGAACAAGCACTGTTTTGATACAGGGATGCCCTCTTTCCTAGGGGCAAACAAAACAAATAGCTGAGAGGACTTTCTAGAGTCCTTGGTGCGAGCAATGCAGTATCTTAGGATTCTTTGTACTGTACATTCAAAGTATGGAGCAATGCTTCACCCTGATTGGCACGTTCTGGCTGGAAGGTGGATAGTTTGATTTAGTGTAAACTCAGACACTACCTTTGGCAAAAACTTAGGATTAGTATGTAAAGACACTCTGGGTCAATTCTCAAAGTTGACCTTAGAGCGGTGCAAGGTGCATCAGATGCACCATGCGCCAAAGTGCCCTGCGTCATCGGCAGTGCACCCTATTCTGTAAGGAACGCACCATGCACCAGATGCAGCACACATGGTGTAAGAATGCGCAGTGCATCAAATAAATAACCTAGGTGAAATGCAAGGTGCAGGCAGCGTCTAAACACAAGGGGTGGAGGAATGGCCAAACCACGGAGGATGCATCAAGAAGAGAGGGGACAGCCAACCCCAGGGACATGGAGGAAGAAGACTGGACACTCCAGGAAGAACTTCATGGACCAGGAGACAAGGGTGACAAGAGCACATAAGCATGATGGCCAATGGTGCAAGGCCCTGGTCTGTGTGTGACATTCAACAGGCAGACTTGCTACTGTCCCAGGAAGGGGACCAGAAGGTACAGACACAGCGGCAGGAGGCATGGGATGAGGTAGCCAGACTGGTGAATGCAGTGGCACCCAGCAGGCACAGTGTGAGGGAGCTGCAGAAGTGGCATTGTGACATGAAGTGCCATGCCAAGGAGAAGAAAGCCCACAACAGGCGCTGCACAACGTCAATGGAAGGAGGAGCCTCACAACCACGGCCCCTCAGCAGACATGAGGGACGTGTAGTGGCACAGATCAGCATGTGCAGCATACAGGGTGACACTGAGCTAGACCTGTATCGGCAACAACATGCACAAAGTAAGCACCGGCATGCATGTGGTGGGTGGCACCACTGTGCAGACAGCCGATGTGGTGCCACCATTGGAGGCCGATGCACCACATGGGCACCAGGGACCCACAATGGACAGAGACCGGGGGGTCAGGTGCAGAGGGACACAGTGTGGCCTGGGCCACCATGCAGATGCATGGGATGCAGGAGGTGGCCCCTCCACTGGGTGCCACAGGCTGGATATGCACCGTGGCACTGGACACATACCGGCACATGGGCACCAGATGTAATGCACTGTGCACATCTGTCTGTAGACCCAGCAGGTACCTGGCCCAGAGTGACCAGACAACATGCCACTGCCAGGCAGGCAACACCACCACAATGCCATGCTGTGACCCACAGTGACAGTGACATGTTGGAGCACAGCAGAAACAGCAGCAGTGATGAGGAACAACAGCAGGCATCCACCAGTGACAGCACAGTGAGCCAGGCCCACAGGAGGGTGACACATAGTGAGGCAGATGACCATCAGAGAAGTGACACTGACAGCAATGCTGTGTTGTCCAACAGCAGCAGCACTGTGGGGCACAGCACACCTGTGGCCAGAACTGCAGACCAGCACCAGACCATGGTGGACACTCAGCAGCAGGGGGACAGAGAGGATGGCCCTGTGGCGGGACAGGCGAACAGTGCATTCACCACTGTAGGCCGTGACAGCCAGGCACACAGCACCATCACTCCAGACCATGGAGGTGTAGGTGGGACAGGCGAACATGGTGCAACACCACTGCCACTGGATGCTGACCTTAGGGAAGACCTGTCACGATACTGCCAGGACATCCTACTCACCCAGGAGGCAGCACAGCGTGAGCTGGCAGGGATACAAGACAGCATATGGGAACACACCACTGCCACAGTTGCACACATGGGACAGCTGCAGTTAACAGTGGCAGATATCCACGCAGCCGTCAAACATGGGATCCAAGAAGGGGCATGCCAAACAACACAGACAACAAGGCTACTCCAGGACATACAGCTGTGTGTCACACACCAAACAGATACCATAGAATGGCAGACCATGATCATGGAACGCAGCATGGTGCTGCATATCACCCAGACAGAGGCAACAATGACAATGGCAACAGCACTGCAGGAAATTGCAAGATGCATGCAACAACAAGCAGCCAGTGTGGCACTGGTCCCACAGGTATGTCCGAACTGCAATGTGTGGCAGCACAACAGAGGGGCAGGAGACAACCTCCACAGCATGGGGAACACAGCCAGCATACAGGATGTGGGACAGAGCCGTGAGGGCACACAGGGCATGGGGCAGCCATTGAAGCCTACGGGACAACAGCCAGACACAGTGCTGACACAGCACGTGACATGCACAGCCATGCCTGAGGACAGGGCAGTGGGCAACATGGCAGGCAAACACACAGACAATGGGGGCAGCAGCTGGATGCAATTGCCTCTGAAGTCAGACAAGTGGGCCCAACAGACATCAGGGATGGGCTGGAGCCACACAGTGATGCTGTTGTGGAAGATGGCCATGGCACAGTGGGGCACACACTGCAGGGGGCCACAGCCACACAGGACACAGAACACATCTGCAGCAACACACCCATTAACACTGCTGAGGGTGTGCACAGGCACATAGGGGTACTGGAACATGACGGGCACAGGGGCTGGACATCCACCTGCCTGTCAGTGATGTGGAGCAGTCCAGACAGACACAGAACAGTACAGTGATGGACAACATCATGGCCATGCCAACACCCAGTGCAGCACAAAGGTTGGGACAGCACATGACAGCCCAATCCTGAGGCCACAAGAGGGCCCACCCTGAGGCAGGTAGAATGGCCTGTGAGGGGCAGATGGCTGGGCAAGGAGCACCAGCAGCAGAACCTATTGCACAGATGGCAGCAGCTGGCAGCAGGACTGGAGGAAGGGGGGGAAAACAGCTGCAGTATGACAGGGACCACTGCAGCACAACAGATATCCCTGGTGACACAACGTCATTCACAAAGGCACAGGGTGCACACAGTGGCACCTGTGGCAGAGGTGCAGACAGGGTGTGCCACACTGCAGGATGCTACACAGAGCAGCACCACGGCGGTACAGCCACCATGTACTGCACAGAGTGAGCCACTGGCACCATAAGCCGGAAAGGGAAGTTAGCACACACACACATGTGCATCGGGGGGGGGGTGACCAATGTTGCTGGCCACCACAATGCAATGGTCCTGTGCTCACACCAAACCATGGGAAGGAACCCCAACAAAACACACACTATACATGGATGTGCATGTGCATGTGCCATGCATACCTGTGCTGCATGCACATGTACCCCATACCCCCTGTACAGTGCCCATGGCCATGGCACACCCTGCCAATGCACTGCAGCATGGGACACACACACACAAGCCTGCATACCCATACAGTGGCACCCCCCACATGCCAGCGATATGCACACCGCCATCTCAGATAGTACATACTGGACACCTGTATAGCCCCCAGTGCCAGCCCTGGGATCAGTCACATGCACCGGGGGTGTACACCATGGCATGCCATAGACCACTCACACTGCACACCCACACCCATGCACCACCAACCACAGCCAATCAGACAAGCCCCCCCCCATGTGACCAGAGGAAGCAGTGGGTGCACACACCATGGCATGGTGCACCAGCACAGGCATGGCCCCTGGCATACACAGCACCATACCTGTCCATGGTGCCATGCATGCCCCCACACCCGGGTGCATGGCCTCTGCAGGACTGTTGCCTCTCCACCACACAGGGGGCTCCACATACCACCCAGCATGAACATTCACCACAGTACCCACCATGGGACACACTACCATGGCAGCCATCCAGAGCTGCACCCTGCATTCCACTAGGCAGGCCCTGTGGTTTGCCACATACCGTGACACGCCACCCAGCCCCACATGTCTGGTACCGTCACATGCACTGCACATGCAGGCCCAAACCACGGGATCCCACCTTGTCGACTGGTGGTTTGGCTTAATCACTGTGGCATGCCACTGTGGAACTAAGAGGACCCCAACACTGGGTGGCACAGGCCCACAGGGATACAGTGCCCTGACACTGTGCCTAGCGTGTTGCACTAACAATCCCTGTGGCACAATGCGGTGCATTCCACATGTTGTTGGACAGCGGTCCCTGTTGTCCACATAGTGCCCTGCGTAGACCCCTGTGGGCTGATACCCACACATTGGCTGGCACCGACCAGTACACAGCACAGGCAGGTGATGAGCATGCACAGTACAGAATGACACACAGACACAGCTTGCACATGGAACAACAATGTATTAGGAACACATAAGCAAAACACACCATCAACAGTGAAGGTAATCCAAGAGGCACACAATACAATGGGCACAGCTCCCCACACAGCAATAAGGGTATGATGGTGATGCAATTAATTGTATTGCATGCTTAGTTACTAAATCCCTGAAGTCCCAGTAACCTGTGTCCATACTACCTTATGTGCTCTGTCCGTAGCATGTCCGCGATTGCATGAGTGAGGCCAGGTCAATGTTGCACTCACATGCTCACCACTCAATGTCCACCAATCTAGTCCAGGTAGTCCAGCAGGTCATACACTGCATCATTTAGGCTGGTCAGCAGCCTTGCCATGGGCCTGATGCACAGGCTGAGTCCCTGAGCAAAGTCATGGAGGGTGTGTGGCTGGGGCTGCATGTCATCTTCACTCCTCGCATTCCTGTCTGGTGACGTGTCCATTTCAATCACAGGCTACCCTGGACCATGTCCAGGGGCTGCATCACCACTGCCATGCATGGGGGCATCACCATCCCCAGTCTGGTCAGCACCCGCCTGTCCAGCTGTACCACAGGTGGCCCTGCCTGTTGCCATGTCGGCCGTGTCACCTGCCGCAGGCAGTCCCACAGAACTGTCATCTGGCCCTGCATGCTGGTTACACTCCTGTTTGTCATATGGGACATCCTCCTCCACATCCTCCTCATCTGTTGTGTCCTCCTCAACCTGCTGTGGTGCCACCTGTTGCCTGCCCAAGGCCATCATCTGGGTCCTGGCTGTGTACACTTGTGCATCACTCCACTTCAGGTGTCGCATTGCCCGCTGTAGGGAATGCCACCATGCATCCTGGCCCTGCTGCCCACTCCTCGCACCACCATCGGCAACTGAAAAACAATGTGACAGCCTGTGAGTGAGTGCATCAAGCGCCCATGCCACTCCATGCACTGCCTGACTGCATGTTGCCCAGACCGCCAATGTAAGGGTGACAGGCCATCACCATGCCATGTCACGTGTTGCATGGGCTGTAACATGCACCGACCATGTGTGGGGCACACACCCACACGTGTCCACGGTGCATGTGCCCTACCAGCAACCACTAGCCATGGCCATCTGTGCTGGCCCTGCCAGCGTGTGTGCGTGCGTGTGTGTGTGTGTGTGTGTGCACAGCCCCCCACCTGCTGGTCTCTAAACAGTAGCCTATACAGCTGCATGCATGTCATGACTGCTGTACACCTACCTTGGCGATGTTGCTCTCTGTTGGGTCCTTTTCCATGTCCGTCCAGTCTGGGTTCCCTGGACCTGCCCTGCCCTGCCCTTCAGTGTCACTGCCCTCTCCTGCGGAGACATAATGGTGTGTGACATCATCAGTACCCATCTGTGCAGTCATGATCACTGTAGTGTGCTGTGTGTCATACATGTTACTGGTTACACATACCTGACCGGCGTGGCCATGTTCCACACATCTGGACATCTGCCTCTCATGCCATCCTCCTCAGGTGGGCAAGGAGCCGCCCCCCCCTCCAGGCCAGGTCATTCCATCGATGTCTGACCTGCCGCATGGTCCTCCTGATTCCAGACACCTCCTGGAACCTACTGCCTATGGTGGACCACACCCTCTCCCTGTCTGCTGGGCTGGACTGCAGTGCTCCCTGTGGGAACAGCACCCTGCTCCACTGCTCAGCCAGGCTGATGAGAAGCATTGTCTCATCATCACTAAAGTTAGGTTCCCTGCTCCAGCATGCCATTGCAACTGGGACTGCCACCTGCTGTTTGCCCTTGTGAATGCTTTAATCCCTTGCCTCCCTCTGCAGTGTATTTGGAGCAGTGTCCTGTGCTACACTGCCCAGTGTGGCCTAGCATGTGCTACTGAAGCCCTGCATGTGCTGGTGGCTGAGCTCCACATGTTCCCTGCTTTCCCCCCGGCAGTCACACACTGTGATGCACACACGATGCAGCATGCGTTGGCATGCAGCACGCAACGCAATGTGCTTTGCATATGGGATAACTCTGTACACAAGTAGTGTTGCTGCAGCTGCCACCCAGCATGACATGCATCTTCCCATTGTTGATGCACAGCGCAACCTGCGGTGCATGGGTTGTCATCTCCCCTTCTCCACACACTGCATTTGTGCAGGGTACCATGGCTGAGCTTGGGGGGGGCATGCCTCCAGTAACACTGTGCCAGTCCTCACGGCATGCCCTATGGGTCTGCCACAACACAATCATGTCCTGCAGCCACCGGTGCACTGTGCCCATCCATGTGCCACACCTGTGGCTGTGCTGCATGGTGTGTGCAGCCACCCACCCACACAGTCCTCCATATCCCCATTGTGCCTACCTCTGGTGCCCACCACACAATGACATTGTATGCTGGCACCAGCACCAGTGTGCTGCATGACACATGACTGTAGTGCTGTTCCTATCCCATGCAGTCTGTGCTGCCTAGTGCTGTGGCTGCTGTGCATAGGACCCCTCACATCTCACCCTCCCTACATTACACTGCTTGTCCACATGTCACCCCTGCTAGCAATGGACATCCGGCTGCTCATGCTGCTGTCAGTGTCACTGTGCATTGCACCATCTAGGTCGGCACACAGGCAATGGGCACATCTGTGTCAACTGTGCTGTCACTGCCTGTGTGGTGGCCCAGGCGGTGACACCTCCATATCACCACAGCTGTTCCGGTCCACCTGCAGTGTGTGCACTCCACGGTGGTCCCTGGGTTCCTGGCACTGCTTTGTTGTTCGCCGCAATGCCATGGCACTGCTACCCAGTGTGTCTGTTGTTTGTGCCATTGCTGCATGTGTGTGGTCTTACCATGGCCCCGGGGCTGTGGTCCATAGCCAGCACACAGCATGGTGGTGTTGGCATACCTGTGTCCTTGCACACTGTGCATGCTGCTACAGTGTGCTCATCCAAAGTGTGACTCAATGAGCTGTGCTCACTTTCATTGTCCAGCTAGTGTGTGTTGTGCCTGGCCTTGATGTCACCAGTCATAGGCAGGCCATGCTGCCTCATCCTCATCTCCCGCAATGTCACCATCCTCACTGGGTGCCTCCTCATCCTCTGCCAGTGATACACCATGTTCAAGTGCTATGTTGTGCAGCACACAACATGCTATGAACAGTTTGCATGCCATTACTGGTGTGTACTGCAGTGCACCCCTGATCTGTCAAGGCACCGGAACCTCATCTTGAGGATGCCAAATGGTGCGCTCTGTCGCACTGCGTGTTGCTGTGTGGGCATCGTTGTACCATTGCTCTGCTGCACTCTGTGGACACCTCACCAGTGTCATCAGCCAGGGCTGTTGTGGGTATCTGCTGTCACCTGTGGGGAGGGGGGTGAAGGTTAGTGTTGTGCCCACATGTGTCCCATGCCCACCCATGATGTGTGTGCCTTACCAATCAGCCAGCCATCTGTGAGTGTCCTGCTCTGGAAGGCCTCATACACTCCACAGTTCCTGTAAATGTTCACATCGTGTGTGGACCCAGGATACTGTGCCACGACGTCGAGGATCTTGCACCTGCTGTCACAGATGACCTGTACATTCATGGAATGGTATCCCTTCCAGTTGAAATAGGTCTCTGGTTCATCCAGTGGTGCCCTTATGGTGAAGTGTGTGCAGTCTACTGCACCAAGCACATGTGGGAATCCTGCTGTGCTGTAGAAGCCTTGCTTGATTGCCAGTTGCTCTTGGGCATCTCTGGGTAGGTAGATGTATTGGTGCGATTTGGGTACAAGGGCATCCATGACTGCCCTCAGGCACCATGACACAGAGGGCTGTGAGATGCCCACAGTATTGTCGCTCAGTGTCTGGAATCTGACAGTGGCCATTTCCCGTAGGGCTGCACATACCTTCACCTCTATTGGTATGGCATGGCCTCTCTGGGTCCTGCTTCTCAGGTCAGCATTGAGTTCCTGGCACAACTGTGCTATGGCTGCCTTGCCAAGCCAGTATCATGTGATGCACTGCTCCTCGGTCAGGTTCATGTGGCCGGTGCGTGGATGGTACACACGCATGGCATGCCTCCGGTGTCTGGGTTGCTGCTGTCTGTGCACCTGCTGTACAGTGCCACCCTGTTGTGCATCCTGGTGGGCACATTGCCTATGGCATTGCCTGGCCAGCTGTATGCCCAGTAGGGCCTGTGGTGCAAACATCCTCCTGGGATTCATCTGTCTCTGTCCTGCTGCAGTCCTGTGTCTCAGTCCTGTATCACTACCCTGCCTCTTCCCTTCCTTTTTCTAAGTCCCCTTAAATCAGCTGTGTGTGGTGTAGCAGGTGTTTGAAATCTGCTGTTTGGGGCACCTTTGTGAACTGCACTCCTGTGTCCTGCATGTTTTACACCTGTCTCAATGCACCTTGCGTCATGGCACTAGCAGCCATCTGGCACTGTGCTGGTGCATGGGGTGCTTGATGCAGCGGGTCTTTACATTCATGCATGGTGCATTTGTGAACCCTGTCTTGCTTGCGTCTTGGTGCAGGATGCTGCTTGCATCCCGCTGCTTGGCACATGCACCTTGCATCTTGGTGCAGTGTTTGAGAATCGGGCCCTCTGTCTTCATGGAAAATCAAATAAGGTGGCTCACACATTAGAGCCTGTAACTCTGAAATCCTTCAAGCCGAAGCCATTGCAACTAAAATAATGCTTTCCATGAAAGACAGCGTAAGTCACAACTCATGTCTGGCTAAAAGGAACCAAAGTAAGTTTCTCAAGCACATAACTGGGGTCTCAGGGTAGGACCAGATTATGAATAGGAGATTGCATATGTAGAATACCTGTCAAAAAAGGTATGTAAGCTCTCCAGTTGAGCTACAGTACACTCTTCAACAGGTGTATGGAAAGCTGATATAGCTGCCGGATGCAACATCAGCAAGGACTACTGTGACCAGGGTCTGACAGGGACAGCAAGTATTTCAACACCACATTTACGGGACAAGTGAATGGGTCCATATTTTTGGAAGTGGCCCACAACGTGAAACACTTCCACTTCAGTGAGTATATATATCTGGTGAAAGGCTTTCTGGCTACAACCAGCACATCAGCTACTTTTGGTGACACCCCAAACTGTGCAAAGGCACTGTCTTCAGAAGCCAGGCATGCAGATGCAGGGACTTTAGATCCAGATGGACTAGAACCCCCCTTGTCCTGTGACAACTGACCTCTGCACTGAGGCAAGGGTACTGGAAGCTCCACTGCTAGTTATTGTAGCAGCAGATAAAATATTTGTCAAGGTCACATAGGTACAAGGAGGATGAGGGTCGCACCCTCCATCTGTAGTTTCAATAATACTCTCTGTATTAATGGAATAGAAGGGAATGCATGCTGAAACCTCCCTTTCAAAGAGAGGGAAAACACGTCTCACCAAACAAACTCCAGGCCCTGGAGCAAGCAAGTAGAAATGTGGCAGTTTTATGTAATGTGGGGATGCAAAAAGGTCCAACCCTGGATGGCCCCACCTTGAAAAGAGGTAATCTACTATGGAGGTCAGCAGTTCTCATTCATGCATCTCAGACTGTGACTTGCTTAGCTTGTCTGCTGCGAGGTTTTGGACCCTTGGGAGATGCATGGCTGATAACTCAGGGCTGTGTCCCACACTGTCACTGCTTCCTGACACGGGGACAGGAATGAGTTCCCCCTTGTTTGTTTATATAATACATAACACTGATGTTGTCTGTCTGTACTAGCAGATGACCTGGAGTCAGATGCTAATGGAAAGCCTGAAGACTATATAAAGCAGCTCTCATCTCCAGGACGTTTATGTGTAATCTGGCTTCTACTAGGGTACATGTGCTCCCAACCCGGATCCTGAAGCTCAGGAGCCCCAGGGCTTAAAACAATTGCCCTGTTTGGGACAGGGTATGAACTAGTTGTTTCCTGGAACTGGCTTGTCAATAGCCAATCATCCATGTATGGGAAGACATACAGACCTTCCCTGTGAAGGGCTGCTGCTACCACTGCCAATCATTTGGTTAAGATCCATGACACAGAAGACAAGATAAAGGGCCATACTCTGACCTGGAAGGGCTCCTCTTCCAGGACAAATCTCAGATATCTTCTGTGATGCTGTCTGATCTTGATATGAAGGTATGCATTTTTCATGTCCATGGAGCAAATTCAGTCCTCTGTTTGCAACAGTGAAATCAGATTTTGCATTGAGATCACGCAAACCTTATTGTATTCTATGTAGAAGGTTAGATCTCTCAGATCTAACACAGGTCTGAGATTTCCCATCCATTTAACCAGCCTGGGAGTAGGTCCCAGGGTGGTAGCCTGGGTAAAACATTGGCTGGACAACAGGACACAGAAGGTAATTGTAAATGGAGTCCACTCTGAAGACAGAGGGGTTACTGGTGGGGTACAGCAGGGTTCAGTATTGGGTCCAGTCCTTTTTAATGTCTTCATAAGTGACATTGCAGAGGGACTGGAAGGAAAAGTATGCCTCTTCGCAGATGACACAAAGATCTGCAACAGGGTTGATACACAAGGAGGCGTGGAAAGGATGAGAAGGGACTTGGCAAGGTTGGAGGAATGGTCAGAAGTATGGCAGCTAAGTTCAATGCAAAGAAGTGCAAAATAATGCACCTGGAAACAAGAACCTAGGGAAGAATACACAATGGAGGGAAGGTAGCAACAACAACAAAAGGAAAGGGACCTGGGGTAATCATATCAGATGACCTTAGGTTAGCAAGCAATGTGAGAAGGCAGTAGGGAGGGCTGGGGTTTACTGGGATGCATAGGGAGGCATCAGCAGCAGAAAACAGGAAGTTGTTATCCCTCTGTACAGACAGTTGGTGAGACCCCATCTGGAGTACTGTGTCCAGTTCTGGAGACCCCATCTCCACAAGGACATCGACAGGATAGAGGCAGTCCAGAGGAGGGCAACTAAAATCGTGCAGGGTCTGCAAGAGAAGCCGTATGAGGAGAGACTAAAGGAGCCTAATATGTATACCCTTGAGGAAAGAAGGGAGAGGAGGAACATGATAGAAACTTTTAAGTACCTCAGTGGAATCAACAAAGTCCAAGAGGGTAGCATCTTTCAGCAAAAGGGACGCGCAAGAACAAGGGGACACAATTTAAAAATGGGGGGGGGGCGGTTCAGGGGCAATATGAGGAAGTATTATTTCACAGAGAGGGTAGTGGATGCATGGAACAACCTTCCTGAGGAGGTTGTGGGGTCTAAAACTGTGGGAGAATTCAGGAATGCATGGGACAGGCATAAGGCAATTCTTGTGGGTGGTAGGAAGAAATAGGCTGTTGGTTAACTAGGATCTGCGGCCTATCCTGTAGGTAGGG
Organism: Neoceratodus forsteri; assembly: GCA_016271365.2. Taxonomy (NCBI): domain Eukaryota; kingdom Metazoa; phylum Chordata; order Ceratodontiformes; family Ceratodontidae; genus Neoceratodus; species Neoceratodus forsteri. The sequence goes on along the minus strand of CM057455.1, from coordinate 1,489,139,275 downwards.
AAATGGGTAGACTAAATGGGCCAAGCAGTCCTTATCTGCCATCAAAGTCCATCTTTCTATGTTTCTATGTTTCTATTTAGGGACCAGGAATTATGTGGAATAAAACCCTTTTCTCTTCTGATGAGAAGGTACAGGTTCTATGGCATGTTTGATTAATGAAGTTTGTACCTCTTCTTTCAAAAGGGACAACTGTCCCATTGGATAAGTTGAAATAGATGGACAATGCTTTGGAGAGGTTTCTAATAACTCCAGAGCATGTCCCTTTGCAATTATCTCCAGGACTTGCTTGTCTGTGCTAATCTCCCTGTATTGTGTCAGATGAAGGGAGATGCAACCCCCTACCACCACCTTCCATGGCTGAAGTGGTGTGGGAAGAGTCTAACATGAGTCATGATGAGTTGATGGGGGCACAGCCACTGGCTTTGGATGCTGTGGAATGGACTCCTTGGTGAAGAGGAGCTGTCAAGGCTTCACCACCCTTACCTCACCCTTGCTGATGCTAGGCTTCATGGCTGCCTATGGCAGCAGGCTTGCAAAAGGATCCTTTACCCCAACCTCTACCAGACAAGGGGTACAAGAATTTAACTGACCTTAAAGTAATTTTAGAGACTTGAAGGCCTCTTAATGGCTCTTCTACATGGTATCCAAACAGTTTGGTGTCTCTAAAAGGAGCATTCAGAACAGTTTACTGCACATGAACAATCAGTGTTTCACCTCGTAGCTGTTTGGAGGTAAAACACAGTGTACATACCCTGGAAACAATCTATTTTGGCATTTGAACTTCTATTGTTATTACTCTGTACTAAAAAAGCAGTTGTGGTGGTTAGGAGGTGCTAGACGCTAAGCAACCAGTAGAACATTGCCAGGAAATGCCTGCTAGGACTAGTGGGTACTTTAGTTTGTCCTAATAGCCCCAGTAACTACTGTTGTTCAAAGCACAGCATAGGAATCACCAGCAAAAGTGACTTTTTAAGATGCATATATTTTGCAGACCCATAGCTAGCAGATCTTCTCTCCCAAAGGGAGGTTTTAATTAAATTTTAGGGTGTTTTGCCAAAAGCAAGTTCGTAACCCACAGGACTAACTTGCAGGTCACAGGGAATATAGCTGAGCCCCTCTGCAAGCAGAGTGAGCTCTGGGACAGTCAGTGTTTCACCTCATAGCTGTTTGGAGGTGAAACACAGTGTGCATACCCTGGAAATGATCTATTTTGGCATTTTAATTTTAATTGTTATTACTCTGCAATAAAACCAATTTTGGTGGTTGGGTGGTGCTAGGCACTAGGCGACCAGTAGCATGTTGTTAGAAAATGCCTGCTAGGACTAGTGGGTACTGTAGTTTGTCCTGGTAGCCCCAGGAATTACTGTTGTTTGATGCATAGGAAGGGAAGGGAACATTGTTTACCCAGGAGAGGCACGCTAAGCTGAAGCTTGTTTCCAGGTGCGGCCTAGGAGCACAAGGAAGTTAAGTGACTTGCTCAGGGTCACATAATATGCAAGTGAGGGGGCTGTGGGATTCAAACCCAGGTCTCTAGGTTTGTAGTTCAGAGCCTTAAACCACTGCGCTATACTGCCTGCCTAGCACAGCATAGGAACCACCAGTAAAAGTCATTTTTCAAAACATATATATTTTGCAGACCCATATTTACAGTACAAGTCATATTAAACTGTCCCTCAAACTCACTGCTCTGGCATTGTTTTTTTGGGCTGTTAATGCAGTGGCAATTCTAAATGTTTAAAACAAAAACACTTTTTCAACTATTCATCAGCTCACATGCAATGCATTTCTAGCCACTGTAAATCACAGGTATCATAGGTAGTTACTGAGCAGAGAAGACTTTCGTCCATTGAGCTCACTTAGGCCCTAGTTATGGTAACTCCCGATTTTGTTTGCTACACAATATTTATCCTGTTCCCTCTTGAACTCAAGCGTGTTCTTACTTGCAACCACCTCTTCGAGCAAGTTGTTCCAGACTGGAATTACCCTAACACTAAACTAATGTTTTCTTTTTATTGTCTTAAAATGTTGCCCCTTCAACTGCAATGTGTACGTCCTAGTGTTATAATACTGATCCCTAAGTGTAAGTCCCAGTTTCCCCCTTAAGTTGGTGTCTTTAAGCGATCTATACACCATACACAGATCTCCTCTCAGTCGCCTATACTCCAGTGTGTACATCCCCAGCTCCTTCAGTCTGTCTTCGTAATCTTGGTCCCTAACATCTGCCACCAACCTTGTTGCCCTTCTCTGAACCCTCTCCAATCTCTTGACATCTGTTCTAAACCCTGGTGACCAGAACTGGGCACAATACTCCAAATGCGGTCTCACCAGTGAACCATAAAGAGGCACAATCACCTCCCTCTTCCTACTCTTAATATGTTTCTTAATATTATTAAATACACCACTAGCAGTCCTTATCATCTGGCTACAGTGCTGATGGAACTTGAGATCATTAGTCACTTTAATGCCCAGATCTCCTTCTTCAGTGACCTTCCCCAGCATATGTCCATTTAGAACATAATCTGTTTTTTTGTTATTTTTCCCAAAGTGCATAACTGCACATTTATTAGTGTTAAAAGATAACTTATAATCCCTTGCCCATCTTTCCATTTTAGATAAAGCATCCTGCAGCTTCATTGCATCCTCACTATTTTTGATGGTAGTACCAATCCTGGTGCCAGCTGCAAATTTGGTCTCCCAAACATCCCCTCCACCAGTCAGTGAGTGTGTATATATATATATATATATATATATATATATATATACAAACAAACAAGACCCCAGTACTGATCCCTGGGGAACTCCACTTTCCACATTTAACCAATCAGAACATACACCCTTCAAACAAACCCTCTTCTTTCTTTCACTCAACCATGCTTTTACCCAACATGTAATATACCCAGGTATATTGTGTTCTATTAAGGCGTCCACTAATTCCCCATGGGGGACCTTATCAAATGCCTTTGAAAAGTCCAAAAACACTACATCTACAGAGGTGCCCTCATCCAATGCCCTACTCACATGCCCATAGAACTCCAAAAGATTTGTTTGGCATGATAAACCTTTCCTAAAGCCATGCTGTGCATTATCACAGTTCCCTGCCAAGTTCATGAACTTGGTCCTTAATAATGGTTTCCAACATCTTCCCCAAAACAGTGGCCAAGTTTACAGGCCTGTAGTTGCTCAGTTCTTGTTTTGACCCCTTTTTATAGATTGGGACAATGTTTGCTTTTCCCCAAACCTCTACCGCCTCCCCTCTATCCAGTGATGTTTGGAATAGTACTGTTATGGGTGCTGCCAATACTGTTGCCAGCTCCTTAAGGACTCTAGGATGGATCCCATCTGGTCCCTGAGATTTATTTGGGTCCAGATGCATCAATATGTCCTCAATATCCCCTTTATTCAAAGTAATTCTATAGCCTGCATTATACCAATGGTCCCTAGTACCTTCAGATTTGTCATTAAAGACCGATGAAAAATAAGTATTAAAATGTCCTGCCATAGCCTGGTTGTCATCAACTAATTCCCCAGCCTGATCCTTAATAGGTCACACAGTAGTTTTATACCTCTTTTTGTTATTAATATAAGTAAAGAAAGATTTATGATTATCCTTAACTTTTGTGACCAGATTTAACTCATAGTTTTGAGTTACTTGATTAACTGCTTTTTTAGTTTCTTTCAACAGTTTTTTATACACCACCCAGTTTTTTGCACACCCACTTTTCCTGGCTTTATTATAAGCTCTTTTTTTCATTTTAATCAATCTTCTAATTCTAGGGGATAGCCATGAGAGAATTTTACCCATTCTATTATATTTCTTCCTGAGTGGTACGTACTTATTTACCAAACCTATGATCTTCTTCTCCAAGATTACCCAGTTATCATTTAATGTTCTATTTTCAAACTCTTTCTGCCAACCCCACTCCATGAGTTCCTTCCTCATTTTACTGAAATTGGCCTTGTTAAAGTTCTGAACCTCGGATGAACCAAAAATCATAGTATTTAGTCCCTTAAGTTCAAAACTAATCATACAATGGTCACTTGAACCAAGTGGGGAGGTAACACTGCAATGTTTAATTGAGTCCCCTAAATTGCTTAACACTGAGTCTAATGTGGTATCCCCCCTTGTACTACTCCCTGTATGTTGATCCAGACCCGCTAATAGAAAAGAGTCCAGGTATCTTACCTCATTTGGTGTCCCTGCTACTTGCTTTGTCCAATTGATGCCAGGCAGATTAAAGTTGCCTAAAAGAATAATACTTTCACTAGACTCTAGGGAGTCCAAGAAGTTAAGAACAGCCTCATAGTTTTGTGGGAAAATCAAGGAAGGTCGATACATAACCCCAATTTTGATTTTTGTGCCATCTAGTGGCAATATCTTAATCCACAGATGTTCAATTCCTGGTACTTGGGGAACTTCAATAGCTTCTGATTTTATTGTATCAGATACATAGAAGACTACCCCTCTACCTTTTTTACTTATTCTATCCATATGATATAGATCAAATCCAGGTATATGATGGCCCCAGGTATCCTCAGGTGTCCACAGGTCTCAGATATGACATATCTGGACCTTTCTATATTAAGCAGACATACTAGTTCATCAAATTTATTTGTAAGGCTCCTGGCATTAAGGGACAGGCATTTGCAATCTTGAGATACATTAACCTTCTTAAGATGTTTGGGGATGCCTCCTGATGCCTGGGAAGCTTGGTGACTACCCCCTGCCCCCTTGGTATCTAGTTTAAATGGTTCACTACCTGTTGTTGTATTTCCCTAGCCAGTAGTCTACTACCATGTCTGTTTAGATGCAGACCATCATTCCCAAATAATCCTGGGTCCCTGAAAATGTCCCAGTGGTGGATAAATGTAAAACCCTCCGTATGGCACCACCTTCTCAGACACCCATTGAGCTGTCTAATGTCTCTATGTTTGGCTACCCCAGCTCGAGGGATGGGAAGGATTTCTGATATCATAATGTGGCACCCCTCCAACCTCAAGGCCTCTCCAACAGCCTCAAAGTCCCTTCGAATATCCAGCTTTGCCCTTTTTCCAATGTCATTTGTACCAATGTGTAATACTGTGACTGGATTTAGGGTATTGTCCAATAATCCTGGCAACAGTTTATGGACATCCCCTATACCTGCCCCAGGTAGAGTATAATGGCCCTATAAATGCACTTCAGCTTCCACTCCAATGGTCCTGCAATGCATTTTCCCAAATGCAGTTACAGTGAGTACTGTACATAATTCCAGCACTACGAGTATCCGCCATCTTGCCTGTCGCTTAGCTGTACTGTACAGTAAACCCCATAAACCCTATTCATAAGAACCATAAAAAACATAAATGCAGTAGACAAGGTAGAGAATTTAACTTTAATAAACAGTATTTTACTTTTCTTTAGTTTTAGTTTTTTTTGTCAATGGCATCGCCATGACTCCTCCCGTCCGCTTCCCCCCTCTCCCTTCACTGGCAGTTAACAGATTGACAGAGTACAGAATTGTACTGTACAGTGCATTTTGTATATACTGTATATATATATTTTTACCTTTGGGCAACTGTACTGTCAAAAGAAAGAGAAATGCACAGTACAGAGTTTCAGAACGATCACACAGATTTTGTCACAAGCCACAGAGCTGCTCTCGGTTGCTCTCCCCCCCCTTGCTTTTCTGACCTCTGTGATCTCCTCTTTAATAAATACTGTACCGGTACAGAACTGTACCTGCATATAGGTAGGCGAGAGAGGGATCGGCACTGTACAGTACAGTATACAGTATGGGCAGATTGAACTTCTTCAGAGCCACCCACTTCAGTGATTGTTTCTCCTGGGAGCTGCTTCCACCTGCCACTGACAAGAGAAGGGGATACAGTATTATACCTGTAGGTACTACACGGATAGTGCCAAGACCACATTTTTTAAGTCTATAATTTCATTCATTCTTGCTCCCTGGCTTCTTCTACTGCCTTCAGTATGTTAGATGTGGAGGGGGAGTTTGCACAGCACCACTGTCCACAAGTCCAGTAAGGAAGCCCAATGCAAAGTCTCAGGGAAGGTGGCTGGAGCTCACTACAGTATTATACAGAGGTTATTGTACAGTACTCGATTCTTGCTAAACTTATTTTAATTTACAGCAATGTGCAGGTCTCTCCTCAAGCATTCGAGACCTGTTCCTCTCAATCAGCCATGCTCCCAAGGTTCTTCTGTGCTCACTTATTGTATACACAGTACTGTACTGTTTTCAAAGAGTTACAAGGCTCATTTTAAGATTTCACTAGCACCTACAGTACAGTACTGTATAAACTTATAATTATGTTTATGGTGTACAGCTATATGAAAACATCAGGGGTGCATAGAAATTTAACAACATGGCATTCATACTGTACAGCACAGTACACCACATGCTGCTGTTGTGAAATCAGTCTTCAACTCAGTGGTTAAGCATTTTTGGTGGGTTGCTTAAATTGTGCATTGCTCATTGCACTGCATTACTAAATGTTTCCTGAGAGCTGCAAAGTAAGCTGAAACTGAATAGCAGCTATAGACAAAGCATTAGAAAATGTTTAATAATTAATTGCAGTGAGCAGTGCACACATTAAGCAACTCGTTACAAAGTGCTAAACCAGTGAGTTGAAGGAACAGTTTACTGTGACTTGTACTGCAGTGGATCTTCTCTCATGAGAGGAGGTTTTAGTTAATTTTTACGGGGTTTTGCCAAAAGCAAGTCCGTGACCTGCAGAACTAACTTCCAGGTTACAGGGAATATAGCTGAGCCCCTGTTCGAGTGAGGGGAGCTCTGGGACAGTCAAGTGTTTCACCTTGTAGCTGTCTGGAGGTGAAACACAGTGTACACACCCTGGAAACTATCTGTTTTGGCATTTCAACTCCTGTTGTTATTATTCTGCACTAAAAAAGCAATTGTGGCAGTTAGGTAGTGCTAGGCAACCAGTAGCACATTGCCAGGAAACGCCCGCTAGGACTAGTGGGTACTTTAGTTTGTCCTAATAGCCTAATAGCCCCTGTAACTACTATTGTTCAAGGTACAATGTAGGAATCACCAGCAAACATGACTTTTTAAAACATATACATTTTACTGACCCATAGCTAGTGAGTCTTCTCTCTCCCAAGGGAAGGTTTTAATCAGCTTTTATAGTGCTCTGGGTCATGGGGGATATAGCTGAGCCCCTCTGCGTGCAGGGTGAGCATACATGGAGAAGCGCACAGAGACACGTGTTTCTGCATGTGTCTGCTGGGGACAACAGGGTGGCAGGCCCAAGCACTTCCATTAGGTTAGTAATAATTTTACAGTAGTTGATCATCACTCGTGTTACTAACTCACTGTATTGCAGGGTGACAGAAGGTAGCTACTACCTCACAAGTAAGGATCAGTTTGGAAGAGTCTTACAGACCTGAGAACAATAGTATTATAAGCAAGCGTTTTATAGCAAACTCATCAGAACAGCTAATATTCTTCAGGTGAAGCTACCTCTGGCTGGAAGCTGCAATACTGAACATAGGATTTGCAAGAAAGCGAGTTGTGCTCACAACAGAGGAAGGTGAACCTTACAATTGTCTTTGGTTTGTAGCAGATATTCTGCAGGTGGAGGCTACTTCTAACTGAAAGGTGAAATAAGGAACTTAGAATTATCAGGAAAACACAGTCTTTCAAGCAACAGAGGGAGGTGGATCTAGCTTTACTTTTGTTACAATTCTTAAGATTTTCAGTGCAGGAAGAGTTTAAAACACTGCTGTCTTATTTGGGGCTGACTGCTTTCAGAGCACAAACAACCAGGCTGTTTTGGGGCTGGGGAGGTTTACCTGTGTCTGACTTGGATGTCTGGATTTTTCTCTGTTTGACTAGCAGGGTATTTTCTCTGTCAAATTGTTGTGTAGGGCATCTTGCTGACAGGAAGGCACTCATCGCAGCGTTGGGTCAGAGCTTTTAGCTGATTGTTTCGTGAGGGCATAGTTTAGGCTCAAACCCTACCCACCCTCACCCCACCCACCCTGGAAATAGTTCTTTATACCTGGGTTCTGACATCATTTCCTCAAGAGTGCAAGGTGCATATCACTGTCATATCCTCTCTAGCACACTGCACTGACAATATAAGCATACATTGTATAATATATATATTTATATAACAAACCAATCACACACACACACACACACACACAAAAGTAGATAAACATGTGTGAGTAGTAAATGTAATGGCTGTGGGGCAGCAGTCCTCCGGAGTCTTTCTGAAGGCTGAGATGCTGCCCTATTTGCAGACAACTCTCTGCTCTGAGGGAGGAAGTTGCCCATCTTCAGGCCACACTGGACAGTAGTAAGGGAACCTTCCCTCAGGCCACACTGGACAGTAGAAAGGGAAACTACCCCATCCAGGGAGTACCAGAGCCACCACCACTACCTCAGAGGTTGCGAAGAAAGCACAGCAGTTGGATCATAGTGGGCTCAGGGAGGGTGAGGATGGTGGAACAGAGGCACGCCCAGTCAGTTGTTCCACTCCACAATCCATACACCATTCTGGGGGAGCATAGTTCCCCTATTGAAGCACTTGCAGAGGAGACTAAGGAGGCTGAGGACAACTGTCACAAGGGAGGCCCACAGGAAGGAGGCAGAGGACACCACAGGGAAAGGAAGCAGCTCCTGGTGGGGGACTCAGTTATTAGGGGATAGAACTGGGGGGAGCAGGAAAAACTAAAGTAAGGTGCCTGCCTGGTGCCATGGCTTGGAGGGACAGGAAGCGCATCCTCAAGATCACAAGAACAGCCACACGGGAGTCTGAGCTGGACATCATTGTCCACCTAGGGACAAATGACTTGGCTCATCATGAGATTAGAGCACTGCAGGAGGACTTTGTAGAGTTGGAGAGGGGCCTAAGACAAGTAGCACACACAGTATCCTTCTCAGAGGGGCTGCCTGTCAATGGCATGGGTGAGGCAAGGGTACTTTGCACCATGCAGTTTAATGAATGGTTGAAAAAATGGTGTGGAGCACAGGGGTTTGGCTTCATTGGGGACTGGGATTCCACCTGAAGGGACACCAGCCTATACTGGCAGGATGGACTGCATCTGTCCAGGAAGGGAACAAGTATTTTGAGCAATCAGTTTAAATGCTTCATTGGCAAGCTTTTAAATTAGTCAAGGGGGGAGGCACTGATAAGCAGCAGGAAAATCCCAGCCTCTCCTTACAAAACAGGGTACTAAATGAGAAAAAGACCAAGGTAGAAAGGTCAGTGGGGGATGCTGCAACAGAAGGTAAAGCCATCAAAAAATGGAGAGCAATGAGTACCAACGTCCATAGTCTGAGTAAGAAGCTTCCTGAATTAGTGGCCTTGATGGAAGAGGAACATCTGGATATTGTGGCAGTCACAGAGACATGGTACACACAAAACCATGACTGGGACGTAAACATACCAGGATACACTATCTACAGGAGGGACAGGGAGGGTAAAAGAGGAGGAGGATTAGCTCTTTACATAAGGGAAGGAATCAAAGCAACAGAACAAAAGGGTAAACAGGGAGGAGAAGAAAGCACTGTGGGTAAATTTGGAGACAGGCAATGGCACCACAATCCGCACAGGGGTTGTATACAGACCCCCTTCTCAGGGGAAGGAAATGGACAAGGAAATGATAGAAAGTATACTTAGAATGGCAGAACAAGGGGAGATATTGTTGATAGGTGATCTGAATATGCCAGATGTTAACTAGAGTGCAGTTGCAGCAGCCACTTCAAAGAGTGGGGTTATTCTAGATGCCCCACAGGGGGCATGCCTTAGACAACTAGTATTGGAGCCCACTTGAGACAGAGCAATCTTAGACCTGATTCTCTCAAATGGAGATGGAGAGAGAATCACAGATGTAGAAGTGGGTAGCCATCTGGGAACTAGCAGCCATCGAACAGTATGGTTCACAGTAAACACAGCAATAGAGTCACGCCATACAAAGGCAAAAGTACTGGACTTTAGGAGGGCTGACTTTGCCAAAATGGGTGACTGCCTAAGGAATGCACTAGCAAATGGGCAGGAAGGAGGGATGGAAGAACAATGGGGAGTAATAAAAACTGCCAACACAGAGGTAACAAACCTTTGTGTAAAGCAAATAAACAAAATGAAATGATGTAAGAAACCACTATGGTTCTCAAAGGAAGTGGCAGTGAAGGTTAAAGAGAAAAAGAAAGCATTCAGGAAGTACAAGGAATCACAGAAGGAGCAGGACAGAGAACTGTATCAGTTAAGCAAAAGTAAGCTGGAAGGCAGTCAGAACAGCAAAGGCCCAAGCCAAGGAAAGATAGCCAACTCCAGTTAAGAAGGGAATAAAACCTTTTATAGGTACATCAGGAGAAGGAAGACCAAGGGAGGGATAGTGAGGTTTAATAAAGGGAGGGAGGGTGGGTAGAGGTGACTGTGAAAAGGCAGAGATACTAAACAAATATTTTGCTCAGTATTTACAAATAAAGAGGGAGGTACCTAAAACAAACAGTAGAAACACTCTGGACACAGAAGTTGATACCAGCCCATTTACAGAAGAAAGGGTTCTGAAGAACTCTTAAAACTGAAGGTAGACAAAGCAATGGGGCCTGATAGGATTCATCCCAGAATTCTAAAAGAACTAAGGGTAGAACTAGTGACACCACTGACTACCCTCTTTAACAAATCATGGGAGGATGGGGTGGTACCCGAGGACTGGATGAGGACAGATGTGATTTCCCTTCACAAAAGTGGGAGCAAGGCAGAAGCAGGAAACTACAGACCTGTTAGTTTAACCTCAGTGTTAGGGAAAATGATGGAATCACTTTGGAAGAAAATAATTGTCGAATATCTAGAGACCAGAGGGACACAGGACCCAAGGCAGCATGGATTCACAGCGGGAAGGTCATGTCAGATGAATCTGATAGATTTCTTTGACTGAGTGACCAAAGTAGTAGATCAGGGAGGGGCTGTGGACATGGCCTACCTAGACTTTAGCAAGGCATTTGACACAGTCCCACAAAAAGATTAATATCAAGTTAGCCAGCCTGGGAGTGGGTCCCAAGATGACAGCCTGGGTAAAGAATTGGCTGGAAAATAAGACACAGAGAGTAATAGTAAATGGAGTCCACTCTGAAGAAAGGGGGGTTACTAGTGGGGTACCGCAGGGTTCAGTATTAGGACCGGTCCTCTTCAATGTCTTTATAAGTGATATTGCAGAGGGACTGGAATGAAAAGTATGTCTCTTTGCAGATGGCACAAAGATCTGCAACAGAGTTGATGCACAAGGTGGGGTGGAAAGGATGAGAAGAGACTTGGCAAGGTTAGAGGAATGGTCAAATGTATGGCAGCTTAGATTCAATGCTAAGAAGTAAAAGGTAATGCACCTGGGAAACAAAAACCCAGGGGAAGAGTATGTGATGGGGTGTGAGATACTAACAACAACAAAAATGGAAAGGGACCTGGGGGTAGTCATATCAGATGACCTAAAGGTGGGCAAGCAATGTGAGATTGCAGCAAGGAGGGCTGGGGGAATACTGCGATGCATAGGGAGAGGCATCACCAGTAGAAAATAGGAAGTTATTATCCCTCTGTACAGACAGCTGGTCAGAACCCATCTGGAGTACTACGTGCAGTTCTGGAGACCCAATCTTCGCAAAGACATAGACAGGATGGAAGCTGTCCAGAGGAGGGCAACTAAAATCGTGCAGGGTCTGCACCGGGAGACATATGAAGAGAGACTTAAGGAGCTTAATATGTATAGCCTCAAGGAAAGGAGGGAGAGGGGGGACATGACAGAAACTTCAAGCACCTCAAGGAATCAACAAAGTCCAAGAGGGTAGCATCTTTCAAAAAGAGGTGCGCAAGAACAAGGGGCAGAATTTGAAGATGGGGGGTGGCTCAGAGGTAATTTAAGGAAGTATTTTTCACAGGAGGGTTGTGGATGCATGGAATGGCCTTCCGGAGGAGGTTGTGGAGTCAAAAACAGTGGTGGAATTCAAGCATGCATGGGACAGTCATAAGGCAATTTCTAGGGGTTGGGGGTAGGAAGAAGTAGGCTGCTGATTAACTAGGATCTGCAGCTTATCCATTAGGTAGGGAAATGGGCAGACTGGGTGGGCCAAGCGGCCCTTATCTGCTGTCAAATTCTATGTTTCTATGGTGAAGGGTAGCCCAGCGGCCGCACTGTTCAATGTGAGTCTGCACATCAAAGGGAGGTGATACATGACTTTGCAGCAAACTGTCTAGTGTATATGTATTATTGAGTGGTTTTGCTTGGTAAGGGCAAAATGTTTGAGATTAAAACACAGTCTGTTTATATTATAAATTTATAGTTAATTACTTATTTATTTATAGAAGATTCTGAATTACAAACCTTTGAGTCAGAGAGTCTTTTAGAAAGGCTCCACATCAATAGTACAAATATGACAAATATGAACAACAGTGCAAAAGTCAAATACAATAGCAAAACAGTGCACAAGGGACAATCATGAGCGAAAGAATACAAACAAGTGTAATACAATTTACAATAGAGAAAATGGTACAATTGGAACTGGCAAGAACAATATGCAACCTAAATTAAGAGAGGAGTAAAGGGATCCCAGGGATTACAGTAAAAGTAGAAATAATAATGGGGAAGGGGATATATACCTAATTGTCAGGACAAGGGGACAGAGCAGTACTGAGGAAGAGTGGGGTGACAGAAATAAAGCAGGGGGCCTATGGACACAGGAAAAGGGAGGAGCCCAGGCAAAAGCATGCTCTGAAGTAGGGGTGGCAGTCTGGAGGACATTGTCAGATAGCCAAAAGGGCAAAAGGGAGCAAGAAGGCAGGGGAGAAAGAATTACATGAGTTAGGGAACAGTCAGATGAGGGGGAAAATGGGATAGAGAGGGGTAGGAAGGGGGTGAAAGACTGACACTGGACAACCATAGAAACAGACAGACCTGGGAGGTAAGGAGAAAGTAAACTGTGAGACAGAAGGTCAAAGAGGGTCAGGTGGTACAAAGGAAGAATTTGGAGCAGTCACAGAAGTTTAATGAGAGGAGATGCCACTGAAGCTTATCTTTAAAATGGCCATGTTTTTCAGTGGAAAGAATGTCTTGAGGCAGATAATTTTACCAAGCAGGAGCCCTATACATGAAAGAGTGCTGTCCTATAGCAGTTTTGCAGAAAGGAACAAGGAAAGAAACCTTGGTGGAGTTTTGAGTAGTTCTGGAGGTAGGGGCAGGGGTCCGAAGTTTCAAGGCTGACAGAGGAGACCAGCAGGAGGTGATCTTTTCTGCCAACAAGCATGTTTAGTAGGTAAGTAGGCCTTTGAAATTTGACCAATTTATCTGCTTGTATAGGTCACAGGCATGGGTGAGTCTATGTGCACCAAGTATCAGGCAGCAAGCACTTGATATCAAATGAAACTATTCCTGATAGTCTGGTATGGAGCGAATGTACTGTTTTCTAATTCAGGAATAGGAATAGAAAAATTTTCAGAGACAAGTTTTAAATTTTAATATTGTATAGTCACTTAGAACGTATCATATAACTTCCTACATGGGCTACAGTATTTTGGATAACTGAACCTTGATGTTCAGTCAGAATGACTGGTGTTTGAAAATATACTTAAAGCACTTGCAGGAGAAAGTTATGGTCAAAATTGAATTGAATTGATTATACTTTTAACAATGAATGATCTCTATACCTTGGGATGCACAGCCAGTGAAAATTAGGGTGTAATGGTTGCCTAAGACTCATTAGGTCTATAAATATAGCTGTAATTTTTGTTTTAGTGAATATATCTCTTTTAACATACACGTTATAGTACTAAGATGCATTTTAAACATGGAAATTCCAAATGTATATATGTTTTACTGTGTCTTGTCATTTATGTAAAATTGTAATGGCCTAACTGGCTCAACAATAAACCGTTGATTGATTAATTATATAAAAAAGGGCAACAAGCAGTGTATTGAAAACTACAGCCCTGTAAGTTTAACGTTTTTAATCTAAAAACTGTTATAAGGGATAATTAAAGATCAGTTTACACTATTCTTGGGCAACACTGACAATGAACAGCATGGGTTTGTCCAAGGCAGATTATGCCTCACTAATCTAGTATTCTTTTATGAATATATAAGCAAACACTTAGATAATAAATCACTGTGTGACATCATATACATCGAATTTAATAAGGTGTTTGATTCTGTCCCACACAATGCAATTACAAAAAAAATTACTACAGAGAGGTGTAAATAGCAGGCTGGTGATATGGATTTCAAACTGGTTGAGGAATTTTTCACAAAGAGCTCTTTTAATGAGATCCCTGTCTTCAGAAGGAATGGTCACTAGTGGTGTCCCTCAGGGTTCCGTTTTGGGGGCTGTATAGTTTCTATCTATTATTAGCTGACATAACAGATAACATTAATAGCCTAACTGTCAAATATGCAGATGACATCAAAATAGGTGGGGTATGCAGCTCCAAAGCCAGACTACAAGCTGATCTGACATAAATTGATAACTGGGCTCAGAAATGGGGTATGAGCTTTAACATAGAAAAATGTTCTATAATGCATCTAGGTCATAACCAAAAGCACAGTTACTACCTCTGAGGTAAACAATTAACTATTATCACACTGGAAAAGGACCTTGGCATATACATTTCAGATAACTTATGCACCACTAGGCATGTGAATGAAATAATCAGCAAAGTAAACAAGCTCAGCTGGACCATAACAAATAATATTAATTCCAAGGACTCCAAAGTTTTATTGCCACTTTTTGGGTCTTATGTCAGAATGAATTTAGACTACTGTTCTCAATTCTGGCTCCATATTTAAAGAAAGATATAAATCTCAAGAAAATACAGAAACGGTTCACCAAGCGAATGCATGACTTAATGTCCCTTCAAATGAGGAGACACAGGGAGATCTCCTATTTATGTGGAATGTTTTTAATGACCCTTATCTCTTTGCAGAAATGGGCTTTAAATTCAAACAAGACACTATAGAGACTAGAGGTCACCCTCTACAGTTCTCCTACTCCAGACAAGACACTAAAAATGGAAAGTTTTATTTTATGCAAAGGGTGGTCACTGGATGGAATGCACTACCTCTTTGAGATTATCACTAGTAAAACCAAAACCATCTTCAAAAATAGACTAGATGAGTGATTATTAAAAAGCTCAAGGTGTCTAGGCTAGGGATTTAGTGATAGGAGCTACCATAGGCATCTTCGCCTTTTGCTTCTGACTCTACCTTAGTATGAACCTCAGTATGAACATCAGTTGCAAGCCTAGCCACCCTAAGCCAAGAATACTGTAACTTCTCATGCATATATCAGTGGCGGATGCCCTGCCAGATACATCTGAAACATCATATGCTGAGTGTAGCAGATGGTTGCCTACCTCAGCACTAACAGTCATATTTTTAAGTAAGTTATTCATGGCAGTGCTTTCTTGAAGGACCCAAGCTGCAGCTTTAGCAGCCTTCCAGAATCTATTTTCATGCTTGATCATATGAGACTAGTAGTTAGCAATACGCAGACCTAATAAGGCAGAGACATATGATTACTTGCCCATCACATCAAGCCTCCTGGCATTCTTATCAGGGGCTGGGTACTCATATGCCTTGGTGCCCTAGTTCTATTATGGACAGCCATTATGACTACAGAATTTGTTTCAAGCTGGTTGGCATAATAAGGCTTGGCAGCAGGAGCAGGGTTCTGCTTGTCAACCTTTCTGGGTACAGCTGGTATAGCATTTGGCCTGTACCATGCAGCAAATGTTGCATGCTCCAGTAGAAGGTAAATTGGAGAGACAATGATGGCTGGAGTACAAGGGACCTCCAGAAAAATCCATCAAATTATTTTTGGTGGAATCTTCTTCTTCCACAGCAAAACCCATTACATTTTGCATTTGCTGCATCATGGTCTAGAAGGTAGACAACTACAAGCATGGCCCAGCAGTTTCCTTTTGTATAAATCAACATAATACAGTACTGACACTGGATTCTCCCAAAATAATGTATTATTGTCCATCTGAGATCTGTGCCTGACCTGTTAATTCTGATTCTATACAAACCTAAAAGCAAATCCTCAATTAGAACATGATGGTTCAATCAGATATATCAACATCATAAAATAATAGCTTCCTAGGTTAATATTATGGGTTAAATAAACTCTAAAGAGATGACTGAATTGTTCTTACAAATGGGTGTTGCTTGGGGAAGATTTAGAAACACCAGATCCCTTAATGACCGATGCTATTATAGAAAATTCCAAATGTAAGTATATCGGCAGTAACTTAACCAAAATTGGACAGCTACCATAACTGCTGTGAGGAAAACAAAATCATTCCAGCAAATTATGGTCAGGAACTAAAAACCTGTTTGAAATGGATCTTCAAGAGCAAACTGATCAAATCGAGAACCCCTCTGGAGACCTTGTCCCCTCTCTTCCAGACACTGTGAATGTCTTTAATTCTCACGTCTCTAACCTCAGCATCACCACTAAGTTCCAGAACTTCTTGGTGTCATTCATGGTTGATCTCTCATCAAGCGGCCCAGAGTCTGACTCTCATGAACTGCCAAACTTTAACTTCCAACTTATCACTCTCGCAGAGGTCCTCAAAGCACTAAAAAGTGTCAGCCAATACAAGTGTGCTGGTGCTGACTCCCTGGACCTGAAGCTTCTCTGCCTTGAAGCACATCATATTTCTCCCCCAGTTACCATGCTGTTAAACTTCTCCCTCACCTCTGGTGTGATGCCTACTGTCTTGAACTATGCCAGAGTTGTTCCCCTCCACAAAGGAGGGACTAAACAGGATTGGAATTAATACAAACTCATTTCAGTCCTTCCAGCCTTCTCTAAGGATCTTGAAAAGTGTATTTACTCACAGCTGACTCGATTTCAGTCTTCACAATCTGCTCTCTTCCATGCAAACTGGCTTCAGAAAAGGGCATTCCACTGTATCTGCATTGCAAGTCAACCAATTATCTCCTAGTAGCCATGGATAATGATGTGCACACTGGGGTCATCTTCACTGTCCTTTCCAAGGCTTTCAATTTGATGGATCAGGCAATACTGTTGCTCAAGCTCCAGACCCTAGGTACATAGATACATAGACAGTGTCAGCAGATAAGGGCCTATGGCCCACCCAGTCTGCCCATTTGAGATTTGAGATAGGTCTCAGCCAACCAGCCACCATGTGGTTTAAAAATGACCTAGGAAACCAAACCTAGCTAGCGTCTATAAAAGGCATTAGTTCAGATGTTGATGTTTAAAATTTTGGGGTTCCTAATGGCTCAATCCTTGACCCTCTGTGGTTCTCTAGTTTTGTTAATGACCTCCTGATGCACAGTGGGAGGTATCATGTACATACTAGACTAAGTATGCCAATGACACAATACTCTGCTACAGTGTGATGGCAATATCTGAGGTTAATTCAGTATTCCAATCTTATTTCAACAAAATCTCCTGGTTTGTCATCAACTGCCTGATCCTTAATGTAACCAAAATGGCACACCATGGAGCAAGCCCACATAGTTATATATGACTTGATGTATAACTTACATACAGTAGACACATTCATTACATCTTAACTTTAGCCCCTAAGCTCAACATTCACTACAGTTCTAAATTCTGTCATGGTGCAGACTTGAAGTAGCAGGTGGCTTCACACTTCCTGGTCCCTACCATTGACTATGGTGATGTCATGTACCATGTGCAGCCAAAGCCACCCTGCTGCCCCTGGATCATTTGTACAAGTTGTGCATGTCATCCTGTCCTGTAGATGGTCTACCCATCATCAACTGTATGACCAGCTTACCTGGCCAAGTCCCTCAAATAGGCATGACTACAGTACCACTGACTTTCTTCATTGTAGAACTCTGCACAAGGAATAACTCATGATCCCCACCTAGCCCACCTCACACAGTCAAGCAGTGCGTACTCACTGCATTCCACAGCAATACTTACCTGCTCAGCTTTCAGAATGACATATTACAGACATTCTTGGTGTTTCAGCAACCCCATATCAAATTCATTACATTTTGCCCAGTACATGATGATCGTCTAAACATTTTGAACCACCAATGCAATCATGGTTTGCCATGCTTGTTTTTAAGTTACATGCCGAGACTTAATCCCTCTTTATGTAAACAAATCTGGATGGGATCACATTGTTTTACGTAGTTACAGTATCACTGTTTTAGTTGACAACATGAGGGTGAAAGAAAAAGTGAAACAAGGGCACATCATTTGTTATTATGTTTGCTTCATTTTTTCCACAACAAAACCAAAAATAGTTAATTACCAATACTATGACACTCTCTTGAACTAACATTCCCAAAATGGAAAAAAAACATTTGTTTTTATGCATAAAACCATTGCAGTCCCATGTCATTTTCATAAAACGCTTTTGATAAATGTAAAAACTGGTTGTGTATATAGCAAAAGAAAGAAAGACAGGGGTTTTCAAGCTGCTTTTGGCTATACCAGCATTCAAAGTTGCAATTTCAGAGGTGGTCGGTTCAGGACAAGGGTAATAAAAAAATCCCAATAAAGAGTAAAACATTCCAGAAAGCTATTCAAATAATTCAAGAGTACATGAGGAATGACAAGGACTTTAATATAAAAGAAACAGGGTAACCAAAGACAGACAGACATGTATGTAAGGCTCCTTAAATGATGCCAATGGCTGCAAATATGGGAGCTAATTTCCTCACTGTCATCCTGTACATATCCTGTATATATGTTCTTAGCTGGATGTGACATATAGGATAAATAATTATTTTAATAATGATTCTATATATTTAAGAATGTACTTGTGTCAGTAAGCAGCCTTGAAAACATTTTCATGCGCATCAGAGAAATAGGAATTTGAAACACCAAAGAACGTCTTTAACATGGTAGAAAGGCCTTTACATTTTCAGCAACAGAAACTTGCAACAAACCTCCTCTCCAGCTAAGGAATGCTTCTAGCTTGCAAGTATAGTATTCAAGTCCAGTCTTTCCAGCTACCAATGACCACCCTGTTTTTCATTTGGTCCAGATCCCCCCCCCCAACCTTGATCATGTTATATAACACTGCTCATGCTCTTTGTTTGCTGTGACCCCGTTTTGTTAGCTTGCTTTGATGACTGTTTGCATGTATTACCTTTACAGTTTGTTTCTGCGTATAGTTTAGCCTACACGGTAAGCAACTACTCCTACTGGACTATGACATGTTGACCTGTGGAGTGCTGCTATCCTTCCTGGTACCCCCATGAATACAAGAGGATGCAGCTCTTGGGAATGTAATGGTTGGAGTCATTTCAAATAAATAAATACTTGACTGAATTTCAAGTAAGGTTAACTTTGCACTCTTAAATGAAACAAGACAATTTTGAAAGTGTACTTTTGTCAAAGAAAAAGAACTATACCCGTAACAACTATGCAACAAAAGATAAGAAAAGGCACCAGCGCTCACTTAACTGGTACAACATATTTTAAGTAAGTTCTGAGCAGAACACACCCATGCTGAGAAAACTCCAGTGTTGCTCTCACGAGCTTCCCTAAGGGAAACCACTCACTGATTACAAGGGGTACAGTGTGGATGGTATTTGGAATACTAGGAATTGTGCAGAGAACAGCCAGAAAACTTAACTTTTCAGTTACAAGGAAAAGGTATCTGAGGCTACTCATCTTAATTTTGTTATAATGTACTTTGCCCAAGCTGTGTAAGTTCAAGAAATTCTAGAAAGGAATCAGCATATTCTGAGGAAAATGCCCACTTTTAGGGAAGTCATAACTCCCTCCCCATATGATATGCAGAAGGGGTCAGAATTTAGCCAATATACTTGTACATAGCTACCAGCCCACTGTTGGCTACCAGCCCACTGCTGCTTCTCCCACTTGGGCACTTTAAATTCTGACCTTCATTTAGGAACACTACCGTCATTTCACTATGAACAGTAATCTGACTTTCCCCATGTCAAATTTCATCCACTGTAGTTTAACAAATGTGGTCCACTGGTGCAATGCAGCTGCCATACCTTTTATGTGAGAAAGACCCTAATAATGTTCAAAGTTAGCATAGAAGAGCACCCTAGGGCTACCCAACATGGTGGTATTGGTAATGAGCTTGCCATACATTTGCTAATGGCTAAATCTCCAAAACAGTGCACGTTTTCCTTTAGTGCAATTGAATGTGTTATCCTTGGAAAAAGAGGGGGCATGAATAACTTATTGCTTAACAGTGATCCCTTCTTTGATTTTTTCTTTGGGAACACTGGCTTTCCCTGAAATTAATGATTGAACTAAACAAGCCCCCTTCCTTAAAACATTACATTCAGGTAATTTTGTAAGTGATAACTTTGATCTTCTGCTTTTTGTTAAGAAATTTTTTGTTGCTTTCCTATTTTTATACAGGATCCCATTTCTAGTTATTCTATAACACATTACTTCTGGATTGGGCCCCTAATCTCATGAGCTAATGAGCTAAAGTTTAATTGGATTTACCTCCTTTCTGGATATTTATTACCTGTGATAGCTTGCAACTTTTCTAACACTATTAGCTTTTGAATCCCTCTGGGTGTCTCTTATAATTCTCTGAGTATATCATTGTTCATTAGCAAATATTAACTTTTGCATAATGTATGATTAAGAAATTAAATTAATCTGGTAACCTAGATTATAGTACTTTTTCAGTGCAAGAAAATCTTCTTCTCTAATGTCCAACTCAAACCGTGCATTTGTTATTTTTTTGTCTATTTATCTGCCTTTGATCAGGCCCCAGGGTTTAGACACACCAAGATCTTGAGGGGGACAAAGGGAGAGGGTTACCACTAGCACCAGGGATATTTTAAGAATTACAGTGGGGATCAGATGAGGAAGGAGGGTAACACTAGCACCAGAAATATTTTAGTCATTACAATGGGAATCAGGTGATGGATGGGAGTATCACTTGCACTAGGGATATTCTAGTCATTATAATGTGGATTGGGGGAGGGATGGGGTACTACATTTACACAATCACAAGGAACACATACAAACAATGGAGAGAAAGAAGTAAGTGCCTTAGCTGGGGCTTGAGTGTAAGCCACCTGGAATGCCACTCTGACTGTGCTACCAACTGCGCCACCGAGGCAACTGGAAACTGGGCTGTCCCCAAGTACATTACTCTTTCTCCAAATGCACAACCCGGTGACTACATAGATAACTTCATTTATATAATCACATGAATGCAGTGTGAAAATATTGTAGAACACATACAAACAATAGAGAGAAAGAAGTAAGTGTCTTAGCTGGGACTTGAACCCAGGCTGCCCGGAAAACCATTCCAATTGCACTACCAGCTATGCCACAGAGGCAACTGTAAACTGGACTGTCCCTGAGAACATTACTCTTTCTCCAAATGCAAAACCCGGTGGCTGCACAGATAATTACATTTATACGATCACATGGGTGCAATGTGCATATATTGTGGAACACATACAAACAATGGAGAGAAAAAAGTGAGTGCCTTAACTGGGACTTGAACCCAGGCCACCCAGAATACCATTCTGATTGCACTACCAGCTGGGCCACCGAGGGCTGTCCCTGAGCACATTACTCTTTCTCCAAATGCACAACCCAGTGGCTGCACAGATAATTACATTTATTCAATCACATGGGTGCAATGTGCATATACTGTGGAACACATACAAACAATGGAAAGAAAAAAGTGAGTACCTCAGCTGGGACTTGAACCCAGGCTACCCAGAATATCATTATGATTGCACTACCAGCTGGGCCACCAAGGGCTGTCCCTGAGCACATTACTCTTTCTCCAAATGCACAACCCAGTGGCTGCAAGATAATTACATTTATTCAATCACATGAGTGTAGTGGGCATAGATTGTGAAGCACATACAAACAATGAAGAGAAAGAAGTAAGTGCTTCAGCTGGGACTTGAACCCAGTCTTCCCAGAATACCATTCAGATTGCAATAGAAGCTGCGCCACCAAGGCAACTGGAAACTGGGCTGTCCCCGAGCACTTTCTTCTTTCTCGCCATTGTTTGTATGTGTTCCACAATCTATGCAAACCACAGCCATGAGATTGTATAAATGTAACTATCTGTGCAGCCTCCAGGTTACGTATTTGGAGAAAGAGTAATGTGTTCGGGGATAGCCCAGTTTCCAGTTACCTCGGTGGCGGAGCTGAAAGTGCAATCAGAATGGTATTTCGGGCAGCCTGGGTTCAAGTCTCAGCTCTGGTACTTACTTCTTTCTCTCCATTGTTTGTATGTATTCCACAACATATGCACACCGTACCCATGTGACTATAAATTTAATTATCTGCGCAGCCTCTGGGTTGTGCATTTGGAGAAAGAGCAATGTGCTTGGGGACAGCCCATTTTCCAGTTGCTTCAGTGGCACAGCTGGCAGCAGAACTGAAATGGTATTCTGGGAGGCCTGGGTTTAAGTCCCAACTGAGACACTTATGTTTTTCTCTCTATTGTTTGTATGTGTTCCACAATACATGCACACCGCACCTATGTGATTGTATAAATGTAATTATCTGTGCAGCCTCCGGGCTGTGTATATGGAGAAAGAGTAATGTGCTCGGGTACAGCCAAGTTTCCAGTTGCCTCAGTAGCACAGCTGGCAGCAGAATTGGAATGGTATTCTGAGTGGCCTGGGTTTAAGTCCCAACTGGGACACTTACTTCCTTGTGGTGCACTGTGCATCTGGGGTGCAGTACAGGGTGTACTGTATGTATGAATACGGTTCCCTAATGGTAGAATGCTGATTTGCGCACTGTGTTATGGCTTTGACAGTGTAATTGGGTGCTTTTGAAAGTGGGACTCGTGCGTGGTATAATAAAATATGATCTCAGTGACTGAAGAATAATAATAGTAAATACAATTTTTGAAGTGCCTTTAAAAATGTCCAAGGCCTGTACAAACACTGAACATAAACAAAAACTAAATACATAGTTCTCAGAGATTGTTAAAAGCTAAGCAGAAAATTGAGTTTTTATTTTTCTTTTAAATAGTTCTGGATCATCACGTGCCCAAATGTCTAATGGTAGTCCAGTGGCTTGGAAATTTATGTCAGAATTCTTTCTGAACCCTGATCAGATTATAGAACATTTACTTAAGCAGTTCGTCTAGAAAGAGCAATAAGGATGGCACTGTCAAATTTTTAAAACTGCAGTAAAAATGTGATGTTTAAAGTTTTGTAATAATTATGGATATGAATAATAATTTTCCCAACCATCAATGCAGTATCTTTATAAAGAGGTGCTTATAACACAATATAATCCCAGGGTGATATCCGATGTGTTTGCTTTTGCTGCTGTACACATATTTTTACATAAATGATAAGGAGTTGTTTTATGGATTGAGTATGGGGATGTGGTAGCACCATTATATTAATGTTGAGTAGTTCTGTGTGTGTTAACTTGAGCTCAATTTTTGCACCTTAATAATGTGGCTTTGCCCTGGATTGAACAGTATGAAAAAGTTTGAAATTTGGTATGCACACTGTTGGTGCTAGGATCCTTGGATCCTGTATATTTTGTAATGGTCAGTTCTGTGATTGAAACATTCTCAATGGTTGAAAATACATAAACACATGTGTTTTAAGACATTGTTTGTGCTCACCAATAGCACAAAAATAGCTATGAATTTGGCCCAAGCATGATTCTTTCACAGGTGGCTTTACTGAACAATGTGTAGATTTTAAATTATTAAGAAAAATAAAATGTGTTTTCTTGTACATGTGCAGTTCAGCTAGCAGCCTGGAGAACAAGATGGAGGACATCCAAGCCTTGGTGATGGAGGGATGGCTGGATCTGCTGGCAATCACCAAGACCTGGGCATCACCAAACTATAACTGGGATCTTTTGATCCTGGGGTTCAACCTGCATAGGAAGGACAGAGCATGGGAAAGGGAAGCAGGATATCAATATATATAAAGGGAGGGATTATGCCATGTGTGAGTATATGGGGGTGGTTGAGCACAGAAACAATCTGGATGCAGGCCCAGACAGAGGCAGGGAGAAAGATTATATTGGCAGTGATGTTTAGGCCTCGGAATCAGAGCAAAAGCATGGATGAGAAGTTGAGAATGTAGATCAGGAAGTCTTCAATGCAGTGGGAGGTGGTATGGTAATAATGGGTGACCTCAACCTACCAGATGCAGACTGCAGCATCCCTCAAACCAGCAGCAGCAGAAGCAAATCACTCCTGGATAAAGTCCAAGATGGCTTCTTAATCCAGGGGGTGAGTGAGCCGTCTAGGGATTGGGACGCCATGGAGATAGTACTGAAAAACGATGAGCATGCCAGGGACATCACTGAGGCTCAGCCCCTGGGAAGCATTGATCACCAGTCAACATGGTTTCAGTTCGATGTGCAGAAGGATGTCCTAAACATCAAAACATGTGTTCTGGATTTCATAAGAGCTGACTTCACCTAAATGGGGGAGGACCTTGGTGAGCATCTGGCCAAGCTCGAGGAGGTGGGTATGGCCAGTGGTGTCAGAGAAAAATTTGGGATAATTAGCAAAGGAATGCAGAAAGTTGCTAACAGTTACCTAATACAGAAGTGCAAGAGGTATCAGCACAAGAAGCTACTCTGGTTCAGAGCGGGGGCTGTAAGTGCTATAAGTGGGAAAAGGACTTCCTTAAAAAGGGGAGGAAGACATATTTGACTACCTGGAAAAACTAAAAACAGCTTGTAGGGAGCTAAGAAAGGACAAGGCAGGGGTAAAGTCAAGAATAGTGGAGGGAGTCAAGGATAATGACAAGGTCTTCTTTAGGTATATCCGAAACAAGGAGGATGAAGGAAGGTATTGTTAAACCAAGACAAGGAATGGAGTAAGTGAAGGACAGTAGAGGAAAGGCAAAAGTACTGTATGAATATGTAAGCCCCCCTCCTGTGACTAGGGGTATGCCAGATGGTACAGATATGAGAGGGGGAAACTGAACAGCCAGAAACACAGTCCAGAAAATAAATATGCTCATTACCTGGTTCATCAGATGTTGCGAGATGGCTTCACATGCAGAGGGAGCAGGTACTCTGCTTCACTTCGGTGAGGACAGCTGCAGGGGGGCAATGTTTGTTAACCGGCAACAAGCATGAAACAGTCTTTATTAATTAAATCCAATGTCCACTTTGGAATCAAAATATGAAGAACTGATTTAATACAACAGATTAAATCAATAATCCACTCCATGGAGCGTGGGGTACATACATGTTGGGAGCAACTTTGCAGACACAGAACCTGAAGTAAGTCTGTAGCAATCTTTTTTCCAACAGATTGACTTTCATTCATGCAACAATTCCCCCTTAGCTGAAAAGGCTACGTTCCTGAGAGTGGCACTTTAAATGGTGGGACGAAAAGGCCACACAGGATTTATACTTCACCTTAGCAGCACTTCCTTTACATACTGCTTGAACATCACAACTTTCATCCACCAGCACATTTACTTGAATTTCTTTCCCTTGGTCTCTTAACTGCTTAATCTGAGATAAGAAACCAGGACAGCACAAGATGTTTCTATTGCCCCAGTCTCAATTTTAGTTTGCTTTTTTAAACCAGGAAGCACTTTTGTCTCAAAGGTGGTGTTACTTCTAGCACAAACAGTACCACTGAAAACCCTCCTGCCACCCAATCACCAATGCCACATGCTTGCTTCGAGCATCCCAAGGAGTCTCATATATCCCTGGCGATCCTGAAGACACAAGGCACTTTTCGCTCATGCAGTGATTCCAGTTCAGAATTGTCTTCATCTAGGGGAGCCAGCTGAAGTGCCACATGGAGCACTCAGGCAGCCTGCCACCCTGCCTGGGGTCCCAACAGCTACTCCCCACACAGAACTCCTCATGCCTCCAGAAGCTGCACTACTTCAAGAGCCCAAACATTGCAGCAGCCCTCGGTTGGGGAAAGGGGATAGGCTGCCACTACTATCCCACCAAAGATCTATGCTGCCACTACTGGACCACGCCCCAGACCTCTTCTGCCACAACTGGCCCAGCCATAGTCACATTTACTGGCTCTCAGGCTGCACCCACCAACAGGAAAGTGTTTTAGTGTCCGGGACCCTCTCCAGTGCCTACCCAAACAAAGGTGCCAGAGACCACCTGGCAGACTCCATTACTCTTCTTACCCAGGCTCCAGCTCCCATGAAATGGCACCAAAGGAACCCCACTGCTTGCTCCACTTCACTTTTTTCAGGCCTGAACTGCCACACTACGCCAGGTCTTCGAGGGGGGAGGAGGGCTGGGCTGACAAATGGTCCACCCCAGCCCTGCCATGGCCCTCACAGTAGAACTTACATAACGAACACCAACTCTTTCTCCTCTCTGGCTTCTTTCCAGTCCCTCTTTTTGGTGCCAAAACCTCTATTTATCCTCTCGTGGGATGGGTCCCCCTGCTGTCAGCAGGCAGGCCCACATCCCAGACCTACCGGCATCACAATTTTTTTTGCCTAACTACACTTAACTACAGAAAATTTAACTAGTAAGCTCCCATATGGTGCTTACACTTTCCCCCCACACAAAATGTTCCCTTCCAGGTGAACGCCTACTAGGCTGCACCACCAGGAGAGATATGGCCATCTCTCCCTCCCCCCCAAGGCCCAAGGCACTTAACAGGCTACACCACCGAAATGGTGGAAGATCATTTATTTTTAACCCGGGGCTCTACCTTAACCTACACTGTACCATCCTACACGGCATTCTGGTGACCCACCCGCTGGTTCCCATGAACAGATTGCCAGGTACTGCAGCAGGGATGTCCTTCTTCCCAGTAACACTCTGATCAACTCCCCAAATTTATTCTTCTTCTTCTTTCAATAAAAGCGTGCCACCACCAGGAAAGGGTACAAAATATACATTCCCCATCTAATATTACATAACCCAGAACTTTAAATCTAAAACAGCATTGAACGACACCAACATGTTCTTTTATTCTCTAAACAGTAACAACATGCCGCTACTTTAAAGGTATAGCATGATGAAACACTTCAATAGTTCTATTACAATCAATTAACCACTCTCTCCCAGACTCATACACATACACACACAACTTCATACCCACATCACTCACACCCACGCATACCAGCCATGCATACTATCACCCAGCATTTAGACTCAAGTTCAGAGGGGCATATTTCCAGTCTAGTCACCTCCTAGCAAACATCACTAACCAGAATGTTTTTTTTAAAAAAATAGGAAAACGTAATTTATTACGTACTGGGGAGTCAACACCTTAAAACGTAAATTTTTTTTTTAACATCAATCAACACACAAAAAGGGTTGATCTCACTCAGTATCCAGCGGTGGGGTTCATGTTTTCATTCTTGTCCTCATTTATTTATTTATGTGTTTGTTTATGTCTTTGTTTGTTCTGACCTGATGCCAAGACCTGCATCGGGGGGAGGAGGGTATTAGACTAGACTCAGATCTTTTAGGGCAATTTTTCGGTTGTGTTTAGAAGTGGTACCTCTAGGGTTCTGAGGCAAAATACAGTTTCGGATCAGGCTTGATACATTCCTCCCCGAAGCGTCCTCACAGATGATATAATACTTGGTCCTCTGTCCCTCTCTATCCTGGACCATTGCAAAAGTTTTAAACAAAGTCACTCCAGTTCATATCCATCTCACCTTCTTCAAAGCTTGCTGCTCATGGTCTCCCAAATCCAGGGCACTTTCTATGCTTTTCTGCTTGACCTTGTCCAGGGAGCCTTGGAAAACCCAGTCCTCTCTCTTTTCCTCGATGACGTCCCAAACCCTCTTAGATAGGTAGGAATAGTTCTCTCCAAGATACTCCTTCTTGATCCTACTTCTCACCCAGCGCTCGCCTGCAACCAGTCAGGTATGCTCCTCACAGTAGTTCTAGAAGCAGCACCCCTCAGCAGCCAACTCCCTGAGGTGTACTGTAAGTAGTGTGGGTCAGCTGGACAGAGATGATACATATCCTTCCTACGATTCTGGCAGACCTGCTATAGCCAGGGGATGGTAATGGGGTATTTGTGACTGGGGAAGCAGTGAAGCCTTAGAATGTCCAGCTTCCACAGAGGATCATCAAAAGTGTAGGATTCATCCTGGACACCTGGAGCAGGGGTACTGTGTCCAATCCCTCTGTGTCTTACACTGTGCTGGAAACCCCTCGGATATAACTTCCTCCACTGACGTTGAGACATTGCAGCCCCCACAGCAATGGGGGGGAGGTCCTCTGGTGCTTTTCCAGGTGCCTGCCACTGAGGGTTGAGGGCCTTCAACAAGTGGCTCCATTGGCTTGAGCTGCCCTGCCACCCCACTGCCTCTCCCACTGCCATGGGGAGGGTCAGGCACCAAGGGGGGAGAAGGGCTGGGCAGGTGGCTAATGCCTCTCTACCCTGGAACTACCTCACAGGCTGCAGCTCCCACCTCCTCCCTGTTCTCCATGCTGGACGCATCCATGCTAACCAGGGCAGAGATGGTAGTCCAACTCCAGGCAGGTTGATATTGCAAGGTGGGCTGAACTGGAAGAGGCAGTCCGCTGCTGGCACAGTCCAAACACACAGGCAACACTTTCATGAGGCCTCCAGATTTGTGGCATATCACACATTGTTCCTGTGTTCCACCCTTCTGAGCCACCTCCCAAAGCCAGGAGAGAAGAGAAGCTGGAATAGGGACCATCCTATTCCCATCACCAGAAGCTTCTGCCATGACTGTAATTCTTAAGGTTTTTTTTTCTTCTCTACTGCTGCTAAAATTACAAAGAGTCCTGCTTTCTCCTCGAGGTAAAAACATTTGTAGCGCAGTTCATTGTGCTTCACAAAATGGCATTCCCACTCCTCACAACATGACCACTGGCCACAGCCCGGCCATTTCCAGCCAACAGCATATGATCTCCAAAATTCTGCATACATTAACTGTATGCTAAACAATCCGTGTTGGCAGAAAATGGCACTATGCAGAGGACACAAAGTTTCACAAGTTCAAAATGGTGCCACCCTTCCAATGAATTCCACCCCTTTAGGCAACAAAATCTGACAGTTTCTCCTGTAGCCCCCCAAAGTTGTCCAGGCATAATTTTCATGCTCCCTACAGCAATTTCAAATCCCAGATGAGCCCCCACATTGTAAGCCCCCTCCCATGTCAAGGGGTATGCCAGATGGTACAGATCTGGGAGGGGATACTGTCCAGCCAGAAACACAGTCCAGAAAATAAATATGCTCATTACCTAATTCATCGGATGTTGCAAGATGGTTTTGCATGCAGGGGGAGCAAGCACTTTGCTTAAATTCGGTGGGGACAGCTGCAGGGGGGCAATGTTTGTTAACTGGCAACAAGCATGAAACAGTCTTTATTAATTAAATCCAATGTCCACTTTGGAATCAAAATATGAAGAACTGATTTAATGCAACAGATTAAATCAATAATCCACTCCATGGAGCGTGGGGTACATACATGGTGGGAGCAACTTCACAGGCACAGAACCTGAAGTAAGTCTGTAGCAATCTTTTTTCCAACAGATTGACTTTCATTCATGCAACAATTTCCCTTGAGCCGGAAAGTCTACATTCCTGACAGCACCATTTTAAATGGTGGGCCAAAAAGGCCACACAGGATTTATACTTCACCTTAGCAGCACTTCCTTTACATGCTCCTTGAACATCACAACTTTCATCCACCAGCACATTTACTTGAATTTCTTTCCTTTGATCTCTTAACTACTTAATCTGAGGTAATAAACCAAGACAGCACAAGACTTTTTTACTGCTACAGTCTCAATTCTAGATTGCGTTCTTAAAATGGGGAGCACTTTCGTTTCAAAGGTGGTGTTACTTCTAGCACAAACAGTACCACCGAAAACCCTCCTGCCACCCAATCACTGATGCCACATGCCTGCTCCGAGCATCCCAGGAAGTCTCATATATCCCTGGCAATCTCAAACATCTGAGGCACTTTCTACTCATTCAGTGATTCCATTTCAGAATTGCCTTCATCCAGGCAGCCTGCCACCCCACCTGAGGTCTCAACAGCCACTCCCCGTGCAGAACTCCTCATGCCTCCACAGGCTGCACTACCTGAGGAGCCCAAACACTGCAGCAGCCCTCAGTCAGGGGAAAGGGAATAGGCTGCCACTACTATAATAACAATAATAATATTTTTATTTATAGTGCGCCTTTCAAGTGTCAAGGCACATTCCAATAAAATAAGATAACAATACAAAAGTACAGAGACAGAAATACAAAAGCAATATTATAAAAACACACAAAGGCAAATTAATGAACAGTAAAACCATATGCCTTTTCCCACAAAAAGGATTTAAGAGCCTATTTAAAACTCCCCACGGTCGTACACTCCCTAGTCCGACGGGGTAGAGAATTCCAAAGGGAAGGGCCTGCAAACATAAAAACCCGGGCCCCAGCAGATTTTAACATCACCCTTGGAATCTCTTGCAACCCCTCATCGGCTGAGCGTAGAGATCTCACAGGCCGATACGGGATCAGGAGATCTTTCAGGTAATCAGGGTCCAGATAGTGCAGGGCTTTAAAAGTCAGTAATCTGACTTTGAAGGTCATCCGCCACTGAACTGGCAGCCCATGCAGTTCCCGCAGCACCGGTGTAATATGGGAAGATCTAGGTGTACCCATC
This sequence comes from Neoceratodus forsteri, assembly GCA_016271365.2. NCBI lineage: Eukaryota > Metazoa > Chordata > Ceratodontiformes > Ceratodontidae > Neoceratodus > Neoceratodus forsteri. Next base: position 1,489,108,701 of record CM057455.1, on the reverse strand, counting down.
AACACTTGGGCTGCGGAATTATGCACCAGCTGCAAGTGGCAGATATCAACCCCCGGAAGCCCAAGGTAAAGTGAGTTGCAGTAATCCAGGCGTGAGGTCACAAAAGCATGGATCAAAGTTGGCAGATCACTGGACGGAATGAGGTGCTTGATCCTGGCAATGTTTCTTAGATGGTAAAAAGATGACTTTACCACCACTGACGCCTGGGACCTAAAAGTCAGCCCCACACCTAATATCACCCCCAGATCTTGCACCCGTTCAGAGACCCGTAGCTCGACATCCCCAAAAAACAATCCAGATGGGGTGCCGGCCACAGGTCCCCCATCCGGTGATCCAGATCCAATACCAACACCTCCGTCTTTCCAGAGTTCAACTTCAGCCAACTGGACCTCATCCAATCCTGGATTTCATTTAGGCAGCTTTTAAATACCGAGATAGCACCTTACTGGTTGGGTGCAAAGGACAGGTATAGCTGGGTATCATCTGCATAACAATGAAACCTCAGCCCATACCATCTCACAGTGTCTCCAAGGGGAAGCATGTACACCACAAAACAACATGGGGGACAATATAGAGCCCTGAGAAACCCCACAAAATAGAGAGATGGGATCAGAGGAAAAAAACCCTGACACCACCATGTGAGTTCTTCCGGTGAGGTATGAAGTGAACCATCTGAGAACAATCCCAGAGAGCCCACAAATACATCTCAGGCACTCAAGTAGGACCCCATGGTCAATGGTGTCAAATGCTGATGACAGATCTAATAGTACCAAAATGGACCATTTTCTCTGGTCTCTCGGCATCAGGTGATCACTGGGCACCCGAACCAGCACAGTCTTGGTACTGTGTCTCTTTCGAAAACCTGATTGGAGAGGTTCGTAGATGCTATGGATGGTCAAATGGTTCTCCAACTGGGCCACCACCACCTTCTCAATCACCTTCCCTACAAAGGGAAGGTTCGAGATAGGTCTGTAGTTAGCAAGACAGTCTGGGTCCAAGGATGCTTTTTTCAACAAGGGTGTCACCACTGCCTCTTTCAAGGAACAGGGATATTCGCCCGAGTCAAGGGAACACCAGACTATCTGTGCTAGAACCAGTAGAATGGACTCCCCACACCCCAAAATTAGGGAAGTAGGGCCTGGGTCTAAACTACAGCAGGTAGGGCGCAGCCCTTGGACAATCTGCATAACATCTACGATTTCCAAGCGGTCCAAGGTACTCCAGGAAAGCGAAGAAGCTGATGACAGATCCTGGTCACTAGCAACCATAGAACATGTCAAACAGATCTCTGACTAACGTCAGCCACCTTATCAAGCAAAGAACTGAGCAAGCTCGTCACACTGTAATTGTGAAAACGCTCTACGGAGCTGTAGACAGGTTGGGTTGCACAATCTGTCCACAGTTCTGAACAGCTGAGCTGGTTGGTTCTGAGTGGCAGAAATTTCCCCGGACAGGAACTCTGCCTTCTTATTAGAGATTTCTGACTGATAGAATTGATGATGTTCTAACAGTCTAAGGTAGTTGGCATCCAGGCCAGATTTCCGCCAACAACATTCTAACCTGAGTCCAAGTCGCCGCAACTCCCTCAGGGCCCCATCAAACCACGGAGCCTGAGGTCGAAGGGAGAGAGGACACACACGAATTGGAGAAATAGAATCCAGAGTAGAGGTGATGGCAGTATTATAGGCCACAACCAATGCCTCTGGATCATTGCAATGCACAGGAAATTGTGATAGGTCAAGAACTGCAGCAAGGCCATTGGAAGAAATATTCCGCAAAGGGCAGTACTTGACCATCTCCACAGGGGTCGGCCTACAAGGTGGGGTGCCAATATTGAATCTCACAGTATAGTGATCTGACCGACTGACTGGTTCCACCCCCACATCAGAAGCCTCGATCCCCAGGAGGAAGACCAAATCAAGAGAATGGCCACCTTTATGTGTAGCAATGGTAACCACCTGTGTTAGGCCCAGTGAATCCAATAACTGGAGGAAGTGTTGTCCAAATTGTGAGAGTTCGTCGTCGATCCATGCATTAAAGTTGCCCAGGACCATCAGCCTGGGAGACTCAAAAGTCATGTATAAACAATGAAGTCCGCTACTTCATAAGGTGCTTCTCATCTCCTGGTGGGCCAGTGGGATGAAACAATTGATAACCCACACTGCTACAATAAGCATTCAAAGAGATGGTCTCCTCAACTGGAACACTAGTGAGAGCCAATTCAGTCTTAAAACAGACCGCAACCCCCCCCCCCGTGGTCCAACCACGGGCAATGTATCATCGTATACCCGTCTAGAATTGCGGCCTCCAATATTGGTCCCGCATTGTCATCCAGCCAGGTCTCGGTGGTGCAAGCCAGATCTGTCAAACCAACAAGATCTGAAATCACAACAGTCTTGTTCTGGACAGATCTGGCATTGCACAACATCGCCCGGGTTGGACAGAACTCCTGGGCTGCCCTGACTATCTGCCCATCACTAATGATGGTGCCCCTGGGTATGGGGACCAAACAAGGTGGTCCACGCTCCAAGCTCCACTTCGCCCCAGGGTGTCTCCTGGGCTTAATCCTCCTAATGAGCACCCCACTTCACTTGCCTCCCACCCCCACCCCTTCCCCTCTTGTGTGTGCAATGCCTAGAGCCCGACAGCGTTGGTAGATGGAAAACAGAGGGGGTATGGAAAAGGAGGGAGGAAACAGAGAGCTGAGTAACACGACAGCGCGAGGGCAACAGGTAGAGCACATCTCATAAATTACAAATCCTCAAATTTAAACAATTTAAGAACAAATAACATATACTTAAAAATCAACCTCTTATACAATTCAGTCCAGCTAAATAACTAAAATTGCCAAACTACTAATTTAACACAATCTAAATTAAAAATAACTACAATAAAAACAACTAAACAAAACCAATTTAACTCCCTCCCCGGACTCTCTCACAGTACTGGGGATGGGAAAAAAAACAAATAAAATATGAACAAGTTTCCTCCTAAAAGTCCTCTCACAGCAAATAGGAGAAAAACATACACAGTATTAGTAATCCATTTGAAATTATTGGCACTCTCACTGCCAAATGGTTAGATTTTTGTCCAGAATCCAAGGCTTTAAGGTTAGTGAGGCTCTCTCACCACCCACACTTTCCTTCAAGTAGTCCCAAAATTCAGTGACAAATCAAAAGGCGTTACTAAACACAGTGTGTCGGATATTCAAAAGAGTTGCGCCATGCACAATAGGGTTGCACCTGCGCAAGTCCGAAATTGCACCATTCTGCGATATTCAGCAGGAGGCAGTTGCGCCACTGAAAACATGCTGAGCAACATTGCAGTGCAAATGAATGCATGCTGAACTGGAGGGGGAGGAACCTTGCATAAACTGCACAGCCCGATATTCAGCCGGGCTGTGCAGAGTTGTGCAGGAGCAACCCCAACCTGCACCTGCACAATTTTGAGCCAAAAAAGGATCAAGTGGAGGCCACCCACAGGTGAGCTGCACGCGTGCAGGCATAACCACAGCAGCTGCCACCTGTGGCTGGCCCTCAACCTCCCTGTGCCCCCACCGCAGCCCAATAGCGAGGCAAAAGTGTAAACATCCCCCCACCCCCGACTGGCCCGATCGCGGGCAACAGCAGAAAAGTCCCCCTCCCCGACTGGCCCGATCGTGGGCATAAGCTTAAATCACCCCCACCAGCCTGATCGCGGGCAGCAAAGTGTTCCCCGAACATATCCCTGGTGGTCAGTGGACCGCTAAGCCCGATCGGCGTGTGAATAAGTTCAAAACAACCCCCAAGAACATAGCCCTGGTGGTCAGTGGACCGCTAAGCCCGATAAGGCTGATTATGTTTATAACAACCCCAAGAACATAGCCCTGGTGGTCCAGTGGACCTAAGCCCGATCGCGGGCTGCATTATGGCGCCCCCAAGACCATATCCCTGGTGATCTAGTGTCCCCCACCCACCCACCCGAAGCCCACCACACCCCCAGCAGCTGGCGGGCGGCAGCATCCCACCGCCTGCCACCCCGCCGCCCGCTGACTGTCCGGTGGGCTGCGCGCCGATGGTGCAGAGCAAGAGCCAATGGGTGTGCAGCCCATACTATACAAGGCAGTCCAGATATGTGAATGATATTTAGCCCGCGATCGGGCTTAGGTCCACTGGACCACCAGGGCTACATTCTGGGGGTGTTGTTTTAAACTTATTCAGCCCGCAATCCAGGCCCAGTCAGAGTGGGGGATTTCTTACTTTGCCTGTGATCGGGCTGCAGAAGCGTCGGTCCCCACGGCTGCTGCCTGGCAGGCGCCAGGCGCAGAATCCTCGGGGATCGGCGCACCTGCATGCTAATAACATGCAAATGGGAGCATTAATCAGATGCAAATAGCAACCCTGTACCCTTATGAATTATAGCCCCATTTGCATATCTGCTGAATATCGGAGATTGCACATGGCACAATGGTGCGCACACGCCAAGTTGAATGCTCCACTCTGACCACTTGCGGTGGCGCAAGTTCCACTGCGCCATGCACGGTAGCTATAGCGAGGTGATATTCCAAGGAATTTGCTCAATAGTGCAACTCCTTTGAATATCGCTCAACCACACCCTACACAAACTATTTTTGTGCAGTGCAAGTGCTTGCACCACAAAATAGCGCAGTTTGAATATCCGGCCCAGTGTATATACTAAATACAAATCCATAAATAAAAACAGTCTAAAAGTAGGCCAGAAATATCCACGGGCCAAACCTCAAAGCATAGAACCCCCACTCAGGCAAAACTGTCAAAAACTTGCAGTTTCAGGAACTAATCAAAGTACTTACGGTTTTATAGAAGCCAACTCCTCCTAAAGTCCAGTCACGATAATCCAAGGAGAAGGGTGCTTGCTAAATCTTAATTCCTCAGGATTCCCAGCACAAGGATGGAGCTAAATCAGTGAGCTCGATTTGCAGCAGACTTTTTCCTTGGGTGTGAATACTTCAGCTCAGCACAGACCCGTAAAGGAAATCCAGACCCCGCTACCACCCCCTCTTTAGGTGACCAAGAAGCACCCAGCCTAGCCAGATGAACCACAGAGACCAATGGGCTAGACCAGAAGAATGATCAATCCTCCGATCAATCTCTTCCGGTCCCCCAGGGATAGCAGCCAGGGCCGAGACCCCCCACAGCCACAGCTTGTAGGATCACACCCCTTGTTACACCTCTGATAAAAACTTCCCAAATGCTGAAGGACCAATGCTCCACCAACTTGAGTGGCCGGGAGAACACCCGAGGCAGCAGCCACCAACTCCAGGTCTCAGGACAATCCACTCCTCAAAACACTCACAAGCCAGTCTGCTCTACTATTCGACCTGGACAACTACAATCACTTTTCCCCCAAGTTCAGGCACACCCATACAAAAGTGTACTCCTCAATAAATTCAACAAGTCCAAGTCAGCTTGAGTACATCAAATGAGAACAGCTTGCAGACAACTAGTAACTTGCAAATAGTCCGAGAAAAAAGAGGCGTGCTGACTCCAATCCAAACTCAGGCAGGTAGTAAAATAAAACGCCGCAATGGTGCACCCACAAATAAACGGTTACTGCATTCAAGTTCTTTGAAACACCAGGCACATTAATCCTCCAAAGGCGTTATGAGAGAGCACGCTCGGGAATGAAAGCACTGATCGAATCCCACACTGAAAGGCAGCTGTCAGGCCACAGGACCACCCAGGTTCTTCCAGTGGTCCCAAACGCCAAACCAAACCACCCAGTAACAGTCAAAAATACAAACTGATGTTAAAAATGATACTCAGAGCTCAAACCAGTACCTCCAGCCGAAAGTCCTCGAACCATAATCCTGGCCAGTATAAAAAGCTGAAAAGATGCCAGAAAACTTAAAAAATGCATTCATTCAAGACTCGGCAGAGTACTCAGACACGCTCATGAACACACAGAGAGAGCACAAATAGAACTTTAAATCCTGCACTTTAAAACGAAAAAGGTGCAAAGGTACTTTTTAAAATGGCAAAACGTTAAAACAGTAATACAACAAAATGCACAACAGTCCGACGGCTAGCCCAGCGTAGCCGTCATCATGGTTGCTGACCCTCCACTCGATCTGTGCTGCCACTACTGTACCACGCCCCAGACTGCTTCTGCCATAACTGGCCCAACCACAGTCAAACTCACTGGCTCTCAGGCTGCACCCACCCACTGGCAAGAGTTTTAGCATCGGGGAACCACTCCGGTGCCTACCCCAACCAAGGTGCTGGAGATTACTTGGCAGACTCATTACTATTCTTACCCAGGCTCCAGCTCCCATGAAACAGCACCATAGGGACCCCATTGCTTGCTCCACTTCACTTTTCTCAGGCTCAAACTGCTGCACTACACCGGGTCTTCGAGGGAGGAGGGCCAGGGTGAAGAACTGTCCCCCCCAGCCCGGTCGCTGCCCTCACAGTTGAACTTACAGGCCAAACCCTGACTCTGTGTCCTCTCTGGCTCCTCTCCAATCTCCTTTTTGTGGAGCCAAAACCCCCTAATTATCCCCTTGTGGGATGGCTCCCCCTGCTGTCAGCAGGTAGACCCACATCCCAGACCTGCTGGCTCCACAAAATTTTTTGCCTAACTACACTTAACTACAGAAACTTTGACTAGTAAGCTCCCATAGGGTGCTTACAAATACTTCTGTTCATTATTCACAGAGGATCAGGGGGGCCAATATCACAGGGAAGGGTATGCAAAGGAAGGGTGGGGAGGGGTGCAGATGTGTGAGGAGCTGGTCACAGTTGACAAGGTCCGTAAGGGACTTACAGCCCTTGAAGTAGATAAATCTACTGGGCCAACTGGTAAGCAACCATGGGTGCTGATGGAGCTGGCAGCAGTTCTAGCAAACCCACTGGCTGACCTGTTCAGTAGCTCCCTAGACACAGGCATGGTGCCATGGGAGTGGAGAACTGTGGCTATAGTGCCCTTGCATAACAGTGGGGCTAGGGATAAGCTGAGAAACTACAGGCCAATCAGCTTGACATCTATTGGTGCCAAGTTTCTTACGATAAATTGGCTCATGGACAACAGACAGCATGGATTTGTGGCAGGAAGGTCCTGACAAATGAACTTGATCAATTTCTTTGACTGGGTCATAAATGCATTTGATAAGTACCATGCAGTATACTGTACCTGGATTTCAGCAAGGCCTTTAACTCAGCCCCCAGCAAGAGATTTTCCAAAAAAGTGGAAAACTTGAGGGTAGGCGACAACATGACTAGGTGGATCGCAACTTGGCTAGTGAAAAGAACCCAGAAAGAGGTGGTTGAGAGGGAATACTTAGGAATGAGGGATGTTACCAGTGGGATATCACAGGGGTTGGTGCTTGGGACGGCACTGTTCAGTGCACTCATAACAACACTGGGGATGGAATTAAGTGCAAATTTGCCTTGGTGTAGATGACACCAAGCTCTCTGGGAAGGTGGAACAGAGAAAGGGGCCAAGGACTTGAGGGAGGACCTAAAAGGCTGAAGGGATGGTCAGAAATCTGGCAACTGGCTTCAATGCATAGAAGTGCAAGTCATGAATGGGGGAGGATGGACCGGAGGGAGGGAGTACAAGATGGGAAAGTAACAATCATGTTGTCCTAAGAAGAGAATGACCTGGTGACTACGGTCACTAGCACCCTGAAACACTCTAAGCAATGAAGTAAGGCAAGGTGAACAGGACTGGATTGTATAAGTAGAGGGTTCAGTAGCAGAAGAAAAGAGGTGAGACCATGTATGTAAAGATCCATAAGTGCAACAGCACCTGGAATACAGTAACAGGCACTTATAATGGATTAGTCTGTGTTACACCACTTTGTCCAGTATAAGTGGATATCTGGGATATCCAAAGTGCAGTTCACAGACTAAAAGTCACGGTTTATTTCACCGTGGTCAATTGATAGCGGCAAAATTGTTGCCTGTTACATTAGTCACCGGCATATTGGATGCGGCCAGATAGTAACCGCGACTTTATTTATTAAATCATATGGTAAACAAAAAGTTTCAACACAGAGCAGCTTGCCACCCTCTCATCTCCAAAGCCATTGCTGCTGGGCTCCACTTTTAAATGCTATACATGGCCCATAGGTAGGTAGGAGACACCTGGAAATCTTGGGATACAGCAGAACAAGCTACCTCTGCCCTCAAAGAGCTCCTACCAACCCTCTTCAAGGACCACTGACTGGTATAGCCCAGGTACACTTTTCCTAGAAACAGTCTACTATTGTCATGAAGGTCTAACAAGGACATTGAAGTTTAATAATACTATAGTATTTGGAAAAGTCATTAAAATGCTTACTTTCCCCACGCTGGACTTTCCACATGAGATCAGGTAACAGAGCAGCAAGACTGAGACCCCCGCTTGATTTCTTACTTCGATACATAATCCTGCTCTGCAAAACTTGGCTTGGTTGACTCCATAGGCTGCTAGCATCTTCCTCTGGAGGTTTTGCATTGGATCATTATTTCCTTTTACTTTTCTCCACCTTCTGCTTTCATTGTGTCTGAGCTGCTTTGCCATAATGTGTCAGAAGAGTTTTTCGGGGGCCCTTAAATTCAACGCGGAGTTCCAGTGGTGGGACCTTTTGAAGCTGTACTGGATTTTCTACCTCACACTGGGGTCGGCGCATGTAAGAAAATAATGTTCCCTTTTTTTAAATAGTAAGCAGTCACCATTTTGTTATTTATGGTGTTGCAATTTCTTCTCAGTTTGATCGAGGATAGCTTGAACCTCTGCTAAATGAAGCTACGACGACATTAAATTCGTGCGACAATAAGTCCATGCGACGATTAGTGTTGCCATCAACTGTCCTGGTGACTATTTGTCCAGGGGCGAAATGGCCATATGCACCAAAGTGCTGATTTTGGCAGTCTTTCACTGATGAGTGTTATCTAGCTTGCACAGCCCACACGCTAAAATGCAGGTTTACAGATCCCTATAGCCTGCCATCCCAAAACTCATCCCTGTCATCCTAAAAACAGTTTAGATACTGTACTTTACAGAAGATGTTTTACAGTACAGTATTAACATTACATAATGACGCCTCCACGCACAAAAAGCCGCCATTCAGCCACAAACATAGCTCAGCTGCTCTGATAAGATCCACTGATACAATATTAAATAAGACAAAAGAAACAAGCAGACTCAGTGAACTGCCTACATTCAGGTGCTAGAGACTCATCACACTGGGAGAGTCATAAGTTTTGGTTTTTTTTGATGCAATCAAGACAGGATTTGAGATGGGACAAACACATTGGTAACTCCAAGTACTACATATTTTTTCCTTGCCTTTGTTGGCTCAATACTGTTTCCAGCCCATACGGGCTGCCAAGAGTCTTACTGTGGGACCAGTGACCTGGATGTGTGTTTTAAAGAGGTCCACCAGTCTGCACATTTGCAGTAGCGCCAGCCAGTTCCTCGCCACGGCTGCAGCTTTACAAGTGTCTTCCCGGTGCTCTCAACCCCCTAGCTAGGATAAACTGGGGGTAGGACACCTGGGAGAGACCCTTGAGAAGTGGCGCTGGGAGTTAAGTTGAGGCACCAGTGAGCGCTACTCCAAAGAGGGCCCTCATGAATATTAATGCGGTGCATTGAATAAACATGAACTAGATTGCTGAACCTGGGGGGATTGTGTTTCAGAGCTAGTGACTGGCTGCAGGGCAGGGGGACTGATCAACATGATTAGGAGGTCGCTTAACAAAGAGTAGAAGTGGCTAACAAAGGAGGGGGCAATTATGTGCATAAGCTGTTTTGTTGGGCTGCAATAATATTATGAAATTTGGACACTGTGTGGGACTGCTCTATAGAACTGTGATAGCAGCCATGTTGTGACACTTTGACTGCAAAGGGATAGCCAATCAGATATTAGGTGCCTAAAACTGTGAGAAAGGACTTATGGGAAAAGGTGTGGACTAATTTCAGGTGCCAAGAGACTTTACCAATAGATAGTCAAAGATGGCTAAGAATTGTGATTGATGACTGAAACTAATCAATCTGAGGGCAGGATTTTCGGGAGAAATCCCAGGGAATTTGGGCAGTTGAGTCAGTCTGCTGCTGGGCTCTGATCGAGCCAGGAGGGCTCAGTGCTACCTGAGAATTCATCTAAGACCTTGCACAGGGCTTAAAGCGGAGTGAAGCAAGTTTGTCAGAGAAATATTCTTGCTGTTCAGAGGAGCTGTGTATCAGTGCTAATCATTCCAAGCATCTTTTTGGAGTTGGCTGTTTTAATTGGAGACTACAGCTGCAGCCATCTTGCACCAGTTTGGGACTGAGAAAGTAACTTTGGGCTGGAAGACAGGTTTTCCAGAAACAGTGAGTAAGCCAGAGAAAAGGCAGAGGCTGATTTAAAGCAAAGAGGCTTTAAGAGAAAGAAGGTGAGCATGTGCCCAATGCTACAAGAACCTGTGGCTATTGCTGAAATCCAGCTAAAGACAGGAACTGTTGATCTGGAGTTGGAGCTTGGAGTTTGTGCTAAAAGGGTTGGAAAGAAAAAGGTTGGAGAGACTGTTCTGGTTGCACAGTGAAGCTGTTCCCTGTTGAGAGGAAAAAGAAGTTAAGAGAATCCCAGCTTAATCCTTAGCCAGGTGGGGAACTTGCTAACCTCTACCTAGTGGGGTCTGCTGGCTACAGTGGTCCACCAGTGTGTGCTGGGGGAGCTAGGGCAACCCATGACCTGTGAGGGAGCTGGGTTGTGGAGCCACTCCTATGTCTGGGTCCTCTGTAGTTTGGTGGGCCTTGCATGGGAGCTCTGCAACAGGCCTGAATAGGCTGAAGGTGACAAGCAGCCAGATCTTCAATCAAGGAGACAAGCGGCCAGACCGTCAATCAAGCTCAAGTCTTCAGAACCCCTTCTGCTGCCCATTTGTTCTGCCCATCTTGATCTGAAATCCCCAGAGTCTGAACCAGTGGAAGCCCTCCACACCAAGACCATTCTAGATCTCCAGGACCGTGAGTACCCATGGCTTGCCCTGCCAAATCAAGGGGAGTAACTGCTTAATTATTTTAACAGTTAGTAGTCTTGTTCCTAGGGCCCCAATGCCAGTCAACCTGCAGCACCAAGCAGGCCTGCGAACTCCTGGGTACCCAGAAAGGACAGAGGGAAGTCACTGGTACCAGTGAGGGTGGGCATCTTGGGGTGGACTGGCCTACGGGTCCTGATGTTTCTAATTGTTCCTAATCACTTTCTAACCATTTTTACCTCCACAACTGTCCCTTTTCCAGGTACCCCGACCCTAGCCCTTCCCCAAAATTAAGCTGTATTTTGTTGTTTGAAATTGCTGTGTGAAGGTTGTTTTGTGGGAATCAACTGTAAAGTGTATGTGGCATAGGGTATTGGGAAACTATTTGGCATCCTGTGTGTGGGGGGGGGTGGTTGGAAGGGAGGTGGATTGGTACAGCAGCCCAGGGGGTTTTACCAGTCACGCACCTGACCCACTGCAATTCACTCTGGGTGGAGGCGCCATGCTATTTTATTTATTTTCTAGAATAGAACCCCGAATAGCACCATAGTAGGACTCAGGCCCCTTGACCTGTGTGAAAGTCAACAGGCAGGGGTAGTAGCCCACTGGCATATGGTGCCTGGGCCACACACTTGTAGAACCGTGTTTGTGAAACTGAGTACCAGCAACCACCTGCCCACTGACCTGCTAGAATCCCAGTACGGTAGCAGGACAGAAAACCAGGGCCCTGATATTCAGAAAAGAGTGCAAGAAAGGCACAAATATTTGTGCTGTGCTCATGCTAGCATCAGACCCAGCAGTTGCTATATTCAGTCAGATAATGGGTTGGCGCTATCTGACTGAATATCAGCCCATGTCAGTGCAGCAATACATAAAGCTGCACTGACATGGACCTCAGCTGTTTCCAGCCCACAGGGAATAGTGCTCCTGGATCAGACAGCGCCAGGACCTATGTGAGCTATATTCAGCCACACCAAGCAAATTAAACAACTGGGCATGCAAGGCACTAAGGGACCAGTTGCATGCCATTTATGGGCTCATTTGCATGCTGCGTGGCAGTCCTTCAGTGCCTATCCTGTGTGTGCCTGACACATCATCCCTGGTGTCTAGCAGCACCCTCTACCCCCCCAACCACCCGTCTGATATCATTAATACGTATCCCAGCCCCCCTGAATACCCATATTATAGTACATCTACCTATCTGTCATGTCTAAAGGCACCTCTGCCTTCCTGATCACCAGTTCTGTACTATGCATACCTAACTCTGGTGTCTAGTGGCACTCACCAACCCCTACCCCCCATCACCTGGCCCATGTATGGTGTTAGTCAGTGAGCACTACTCCAAAGGGGGCCCTCATAAATATTAATGAAGTACTTTAAATAAACATGAGCTGGATCGCTGCTCCTGGGGGGATTGTGTTCCGGAGCTAGCGGCCATCTGCGGGGGGGGACTGGTCAACATGATTAGGAGGTCGCTTAACAAAGGGCAGAAGCAGCTAACAAAGGAGGGGGCAAATATGTGCATAAGCTGTTTCGTTGGGCTGCAATAATATTATGAAAGTTGGATGCTATATGGGACTGCTGTATAGAACTGTGATAGCAGCTATGTTGTGACACTTTGAACCCAAAGGGATGGCCAATCAGATATTTAGGCACCTAAAACTGTGAGAAAGGACTTGTGGGAAAAGGTGTGGACTCATTTCAGACGCCAAGAGACTTTACCAATAGATAATCAAAGAGGCCCAAGGATTGTGTTTCATGACTGAAACAGACCGATCAGAGGGCAGAATTTTCAGAACTCCCAGGGATTTTGGGAAGATAAGTCAGTCTGCTTCTGGGCTCTGATCAAGTCAGTAGGGCTCAGTGCTACCTGAGGATTCATCTAAGGCTTTGCAAGGCTTAAAGAGGAGTGAAGAGGAGTTTGTCAGAGAAATATTCTTGCTATTCAGAGGAGCTGTACATTAGTGCTAATCGTTCCAGGCATCTTTTTGGAGTTGGCTGTTTTAATTGGAGACTTCTGCTGCAGCCATTTTGTACCAGTTTGGGACTGAGAAAGCAACTTTGAGCTGGGAGACAGGTTTTCCAGAAACTGCTTGTGTAAGCCAGAGAAAAGGCGGAGGCTGATTTAAAGCAAAGAGACATTAAGAGAAAGAAGGTGAGCAGGTGCCCTATGCTTCAGGAACCTGCGGTTCCATACTATGCATATCTAACCCTGGTGTTTAGTGGCACCCCAACCCCCACCCCGATCACCTGGCCCATGTACGGTATAATACCCCTGGTGTCCAGCGGTACCCCCATACCCCAAATACTGGTCATCAAATGGCCCAGTGAGCACTGATGGTCCCACTGGTCCCCACCTGCCCACCACCCAGAACACCATCCATCCAACCGCCCCTCACCAGCATGTCTGGGGACGTGCTTGGATCCCAGTATTGTGACTGGCACAGCCCTCCTCTCACCTCCTCGTCCAGCCACCGTATGAGCAGACAGTGAGCGCACATACCATGTACAGTATACTGTATGCACACTCACTGTCTGCTCATATAGCAGCCAGCCAGGGAGGTGAGAGGAGGGCTGTGCCAGGCACCATACTGGGATTCCAGGCACGTCCCTGGACACACTGGTAAGGGGGAGGTGGGATGGGTGGTGTTCTGGTTACAGGTGGGTTGGGTTGGGGGCTGCTGAACCACCAATTTTTTCCAGTCTGTTTGTCAACAGGCATTTGGGTGGTGGGAGCAGGGGTACCACTGGGCATCAGAGATATTATGTGGCACGTGGACTGGGTAATGGGGGTTTGGGGGTGCCACTAGACACCAGAATTGGTATACATAATATGGAACAGGTAATCGGGGTGGGGGGGTGCCACTAGACACCAGGGATAGGTAAATGTACTATGGTATAGGTGTTTGAGAGGTGGGGGTGCCACTGAACACCAGGGATATTCAACAGTTCATGGGTTGGGTGTTTGGTGGTGGGGGGTACCACTAGACACAAGGAATAGGTAAGTATAATATTGAACAGGTGATCAGGGAGTGGTGGGTGCCACTAGACACCATGGATAGGTATGCATAATACAGAACAGGTGATCGGGAAGTGAGGGGCACCACTAAACACCAGGGATATTCTACAGTTCATGGGATGGATATTCTGGGGTGGTGGGTGCCACTAGACACCATGGATAGGTATGCATAGTATAGAACAGGTGATCAGGGAGTGAGGGGCACCACTAGACACCAGGGATATTCTACAGTTCATGGAATGGGTATTTGGGGATGGTGGGTGCCATTAGACACCAGGGATAGTTTACAGTACATGGGATGGGTGTTCATGGTGGAGGTGCCACTAGACACCTGGAATATTTTACAGTACATGGGATGAGTGTTCACGAGTACCATTGGACACCAGGGTCTGCAACCTTGATGGCATGATGGGCAATCAGGGGTGGGCAACTGCAGTACAGCCATCCTGCCATCGGTGGGGTAGGGGGTGCAGGCCTAGAGCCCAGTTAAGAGGTGTTTTTGGTGGTGGTAAATAGCGCTGCTTTGGGTGCTGATTACCACCGTCGTAAAACTGTGCTGCTGTACACATATGTAGAAGGTGACCCCTCATTTGCATGGGCGCAGCATTATGTTAGTGAGTGGGCACTAACAAGTTTATTGCATGCTACATGGGCCTTTGAATATGGACCCCCATTCATGCCACAAACCCAAGTAGTGCTGGTGCAAACCCCATTAGCGCCAGTGCTAACCTTTGAATATCTTGCCCCAGAAGCACCACAGAAGTCAAGGATTGTTTATTATTGTTTTAATACTGGGCACAATCTTAAATTTCATTTTATCCTAAATGTTATGCACTGTATGTAACATCAGTGCAATCTCTTGGCTGTAGTGTCTTCATTGAATTCCTGGAGATATTTTCCCCACTATATCAATGACTTCTGACTACTCCTGCCTAAAAAGCTTTGGGCATTTTTACACCTATTATTGCTCCACGGTCATAGGCTAACCATGACATATTGCACCTTGGTCACTTGGTAGAAACTTGTACTACCAAGTGTTTCTGTTTCTGTCTAACATGTGCATATCTAGAAAAATGTGATGGGCTGTATATACCTGTCCGCGATCCAACTAGCCTAGGGGGTGTATACGACAATGTTAAAAGTTATATTATGACCAATCCAGTCCTTGAGCTATGCTCCACTCCTATGTATGATGACCTGTATATATCTGTCAGTTGAACTAGCTAGTCTAGAGTGTATAATCTGAAATGTGCTTACTACTGTATGTTTCCTCTAGCTTCAAATGATGTATTTCTCACGTTTGTTTACTGTGACAAAAAACTGTACTCTCTTTGCCATGTCTCCTTGACTGTTGTTCCTCATGTTGTACTCTTCCGGGTCATTCCTGAAAATAGGCATAATACTTGTCTAGTGTACTTACCTGGTAAACAAAAGCTAAATAATAAATAGAAACATGCTGAAAACACGCTGGGTAGCGGCCATCCAATACAGATGGTTTAATTAAGTTTGCTATATCAGGTTGGTTTAACATTGCACAGAATAGGGAATAGTTTGGGAAATCTAAATTTGTCTGCTATACCCGGCAGTCAGTATTAAGTGGATCCAGAATAAGTAGAGTCCACTGTATTACATACAGTTCTGGAACCCTTATGACAAGAAGAACTAAGACAGCTGGAGGCAGTACAGAGAAGGGCCACGAAGATGATACAGGAGCAGCAGAGGCTCTCATACAAGCACAGGTTGGAGAAACTGAATATGTACATCCTAGAGGACAGAAGCAAATGAGTGGATGTGATAGAGACCTAGTGAACTTTTCAGGACCAGGGAAAACAAAAACACAAGGGGACACAGTTACAAACTGGCTGGAGGTATGTTTTGCAAAGATGCCAGGAGGCACTTCTTCACAGTACGAGTGGTCAGGGATGGAACAGGCTACCCCCAAAAGAGGTTGTAAGCAAGAAAACTGTTCATGGATTTCAGAGAGGCTGGGAGAAAATTATGGGGAAGGTAAGAGTGTCCTGGGGGGGGGGGGTTATGGACATGCAAAGAAGGATGCAGGACTAGCCCGGTGGCACTAGGGGTTGAGGCGCTGGACACCACACCTCGCACCATGCCTGCAACCTGAGTTCAGGAGTGAGCTCAGGTGCCAGGGGACAGCAGGGATGGGGCAAGGATCGAGCACACACAGGACTGCTCTCCTCCCCCGGGGGGAGGGCTGGGGCTTGTCTGGCGTACCAGCAACTCCTGGTGGAGATCAGGGGTGCTGCAGTATGTCGGCAGCACGTTAATCAGCGTGGCTGATGCAGGCAGGGTTGCCGCGTGCCATTGCATCAGGGGTGCACCACGCCAGGGGGAGGGGTACCAGAACATGGAGAAGCCCAGATCTGCAGGGTAGGTGATGGCACCTGACCCCCATGCCCACCACCGGATCCACCTCACCCAGCCTTCCAGTTCCTCTGCCCAGGCCCTCACCTACAGCCAGAGTCTATATTGCAAGAGCGCCCAAAGAGGAGGGGTGGTCCCACCCCAGAGGGGTTAAGCTGGGGGTGCTGGCTGAGGGGAGTGGGGGGAGGAGGCTCAGGGCCAAGGGGATCTCAGGCAGGCAGGAAGAGGCAGGATACCTGAGACAGGCTCCGCGGGCCGTGACCGGAGGGAAAAAGAGTTAAAAAAAAAAGAAGGATGCAGGGACTCTGCACTGGACAGACTTGACAGACCACAGGGCGATCTTCTGCTGGCATAATTCTTATGTACTAAAGAAGCAAGCTGCAGGTCTGTCGCAGTGAGCAGCACTATGCAGCTGCTTTGTGAGGGGTCTGTGAGCTACAGCGGTTTGATGCAGTGCATGTCACTTTACAGTTGCTTTGTGAATGGCCTGCAGGGACACTCATGGGGCAACCTACAGGTCTGGTGTAGAGAGCATCCTTACGCAGCTGTTTTGTGAATGGTCCACAGGGTCATTTGCAAAGCAAGAAACACATTAGGAACAGTACATGTCACTGAGGCTGCTTCATTAACGGCCCTGAAGCAAGTGACAGGTCTGGCAAAGTGAATGTCCTGTTACAGTGTTTGTCATGGGGTATTAGAAAGCTGAAAGCTAAAGTTGTTGAATATTTTTTTTTTTTAAACATAAGGAAACAAACTGCAAAGAATGAACATTAATGTATCTGTTAGTGTTGAAGCACAAAATGTACAAAGTAGGGAAGTCGAGCATTATGGTAAAAAATCCCTGGAACCTTGGTGAGTCAGGGGTGTGGTTTTCCTCAGAGTTTGAGCGATTATGCAATGGAGTGTTGGTGTTATCCTAATATCGGCAATGTCTTGTCAGACAAGGTAAAGGAGAGACTGAACAATCTCAATATGTACACCATGGAAGAGAGGAGTAAGAGGGGGGACATGATTGAGACCTATAAATACATTATAGGGTTGAATAAGGCCCAGGAGGAGAGCGTATTTCAGAGAAAAAGATGCACAAGAACAAGGGGACATCATTGAAGCTGAAGCGAAGAATTTAGAAGAGATGGAAGGAAGTACCTCTTTACTGAAAAAGTTTGGGATACCTGGAAAGTCTGCCAGTGGAGGTGATAGGGGCAAAGACAGTGGTGGGCTTCAGGCATGCATGGGATAGGCACAATGGAATCTTATGAAAGAAGGGGGGAGCTAGAAATCAAGTAGGATCTGAGCTGACAGTATAGGCAAAGATAAAGTATCTCCCCCCCACCACCCTGTAGCTACTTCCCTCTCTGGCCCTCCTTGATAACACCCCCCTCCATGCACCTCCCCCCTCCCATACCACACTTTTGTCCCAATCTCTTACTGTCTCTTTCGGCTACTGACTCCTCCCTTCCCTGCCCACTACCTACCCCACAATCTACCCCATTATTCCACTGTCTATCCCACTCTCTCCTCTTCTATAACGTTGACTACTGCCTCATCAAATGGCACTGGCACTCACTTCTGTATTCTTATTACACTAGTTATACTTGAACTGTATAACTGCACTATTTATAACTTATATTGCATAGTGACCCAGGGACCCTACCATCCCATGTTTTGGGGGCCACTTGTGTATGTACTTGTTTCATTTTGGTTCTGCTGCAATGTTAATACTGTGCTTTGTACACTGTTTGTATATTCCACTTCCCTTTCCTCCAGGTTGCACCTGGAAATGAGTCTCGGCTCAGTGTGCCTTTCCCGGTTACCAAACTTTTAAATAAAAATAAATGAAATAGTCTGACTGAGTAGGACAAGAGGTTCTTATCTGCCATCAGATTCTGTGTTTCCATGTTGCTACATACTAGTGATACAGCAATGTTTGCACAGTGGGTGTTAATAATACAGTAATGCCAACACTACATGCCATGGTGGTGAACCCAAAGGAATACCACGCTATTGATTCTCCAATGTTCTAGGGACTTTTAACCCTAATTTTCAATTTCCCTACTTCATGCACATTGTGCTTTAACTCTAATAGATGCTTTAACATAGTTTTTGGCAACTTAAATCATATATGTTACTGCTTCTGTGTATAATTTTAACTTCATAATAGTCATAGTAGCAGTACAAATAAAGATATACTATTATACTACTCTCAGGAGGTACCATGCTAGACTTGAGTGGCAGACGGAGACACCACATAGGTGCAAGGACATGCCAGGTATTTAGTGGGCAGACACACAGAAGGCTTTGCCACATAATTTTGGGGGGCGGGGTGCATGTTGGGTGGGGGTGAAAAAAAGTGTACATTTCTCAGATCGGCACAAAAATCCTGACACCCTCCCAACCATATCCTACCACAAACCCAACACGTCACATGGCCAGCTCGGCAACCCATCATCATGCTACACCTCACATACCCTCCCTCCCCTTCCGCAGTCACATGGTGTGCTCGCCCCCCCACGCACGTATACATGTAGTGGTAGGATATTGCTATACCTATATTCGCCCTCCCCATCCACTAGCCCTGAGAACAGGTGCCACTATTGAGTCACCCTTTTGGTAAATGCTCAGTAGCGGTTGCCCTTCTCATGGGATACCGTTACAATTGACTCCTAGAAAAGGATTTTTTGTCACAAGATTTCTGAGCTCAATAAATGACTTTACTACACTGCCAGTGCATTTCTTATTACAGTGACCTGCAGAGTTTGCACACACAGCAAGTAGTGGTTGAAATACATGAGTGCTACATTGCAGTCACAATGATTATCACAGAAACATGCCCAATAATCATTTTTCATAATGACAAGAATATTGTCCCATCCCCATGCAGTTTAAACACATTTCCATCACAATACCAGCTCTGTTGGCATCAGTCAACTCATATTCGTTCTTTAGTTGTTAATTAAAGGAATTGTACTCTACACAATCCCACACCTAATGCACCTAATGCTCTAGTCTGCTCCCAATGTGCAGAGTAACTCTCAGTAGAGCTGTGTCGAAGTCGTTATTTACTAATTATTCCCTTTTATACCTGGCAATACTGTGACTCCCCCCCCCCACTGTAATATCAACAAACCTCACTCAAGTAGTATTCCAGAACCACCATGGTTAACATAACCAATGGAAATCTGCTGTGGAAGATTTTGTTTACTACAGGCCTCCCAGAGCTTTGTAATGCTCTGACAAACCTGTCACTGGTTCTGCACTCCTCCCAAGGCTAAGGAAAGGATAAGTACATTTAGCCCTCGCTGTATATTGCCTTTTAAGGGGCAAGGAATTTGTGACCAGTGTGATGGAACTTCATGGAGTTCTGGATGTAAGTATTAGATGCAAACATCAGCCATGTTGGGAGTGGGGGTTCTGGGATGTGACACAAGTGACATTTCTTTATATTTAGGAGACTGTGGGATTGTTAGATAGAAATAGAAAAACTTAATAAATGAAGACAATGAAACAGCTCTACTGAGAGTGCTCATTGAAAGCAGCCCAACGCATTAGGTGTGATGCTTCATAGACAAGTGTTCTCCTTTCAATTTGCAATCAATCCTTTATTGACACACTATACTTACTGTAGAAGCATTGCTACATTTACGTAAAGAATTAATGTACAGTATGCTATTAATAACAAATGAAAGATTCAGCAAAACCACATTCAGCTATACCGGAGGATGCTTGTCATCACATGAACTCTAGAGTCTTAATTGTCAGAACTATTTTTTTTTTCTATTAGTTTGTCAGTCGCTTTCCCTTTGTCACACTGATATAAAATCACAGTGTGAAGAGCAAAATTGTAAAAAGAACATTTGACCTAATTGTGGTAGGAGCCTCAGGCACTTCTGTTTGCTAGAATGCATTCTAACAGGACTGTTTCAGCTAATTAGTAGGTGATGTGAACCTGTTCTGGGCTTATTCCTCTGATTTGCATACTCATATAACATTTATTAGAAGAATATGTATGTTCCTTAATTTCTCTGGAGTATACATTCTTTCCAAATTAGCCAGGCTGTCACATAAAGCAAAAAGGAGATGATGAAGATCAAAAAGAGACCTGCCATTTACAGCACCATAGAAGGATTATAAGATGTGCTGAAGATACCAGAACAGATTGCAAATGGCCTATTTTTTGAGTAAAGCACAACTACCAGAATATATTTAGCAGCCCTTTCCCTTAAGGCAAAGAAGTAAGAATGGGTTTGTAGAAAGATACACAACTTTTTTAAGCAGAAGATGACTGTTTTGCCATGTACCATCAGTACCAATTTACAAACAATTGCAGGAAAATTGTAGGAAAAATTTCCAACAAAAAACATGAAGCACTTTGAATCCTTGAGAGCTGGACTATTCTAATACTAGGAATGTGCAAACACATCAGCGTGTAAAGCCCACATACACTGTACCCTCCAGCCAGAGCATGTGGGGACCTCAAGATCCGGCCTCAAGCGCAGTACAGTGGCCAGCATTCCAATAGTCTAAATATGCAATTATAGTAACTCTTGCAATGGAGATTAAAGTAGGGCAGCAGGCATGCACAAAGGACTTCTTGTTTTCACTATACCCCTGCTACTACATTAGCTTATGTGATGTGGACATTATGCAGACATGAGCCTGAGTAAATCTCGTGGGTTCACTCTATACTATTCTGGGGAGTATGTGCCTATATTATAATAACAGCAAATCTACAAATAATTCGATAGTCCATGCAGACTCCTAAAAGAGCTGTTGGATTTGCTTTAGTGGATATATGGGCTACAGCATTTCTTTTGTGTTTGCTATAGTGAGAGTGAACTTCATGGATTTAAAGTATAGCCTGTATTGTAAGTGGGATTTAAGAAGCAGTAATCTTAATCACTTGGATCCTTAAGCATGGCTGACTGTTAATACATGGGATGAAGAATATATGAAGAATGCAAGCAATGAAGCATCATTCTCTTCAGATAAAGATACAGAAACAGAAAAAAAGATTTAGTTCCCTAGTGCTGAATCATAGACTACTATTCAGTCTCCAGTAGGAGGATCTGGAAACTTCCCCCACCAGTACAGAGTAACCCAGATGGCTGCTACCTCAGCAACTTTACAGCAGCTGGGATGCCACTCCATGCCAGTTGGATGGCTCTCCTGGAGCAGCTTACTATGTTGGTCACTGAGTGGAACAAGGTCTGTGTGAAGTGTATTAAATTTATTACATATAGAAGTATGTCAAATGGCCCAATTTTGCTTAGCCAAAGTTCCACTTCATGTAGTTGCCTAGCAAAGAGCCCACTTTGCCAGGTGACAACTAAGCCTAGTGATATTTCGCCAGTAAAGGTGACACTTTACTTAGATTCTGGTAGACAGAAGTACACATACTGGTACCTTTGCTGGTGAAGTTCCTGCCACTGTGTATTTTTTTTTACTGTTGCTTTCTATGTACTGGGTTCTCCTCAGTTCTCCCTTCTACACCGCCCAATTGATTTACAATGATCACCACTACCACCACCCCCATCCTCACAGAACCCATCTTCCTCCTTTCCCCAGTGTCCCAGTGCAACCTGTTTCAAACTATATGTATTTTTATAATAGAAGTTGTAGAACCCTTCCTCCACCCAAACACAACTTCTTAAATTGCTTTCACCCCCTTCAAGGCCCCTTTAAAATCAATAAATGAACACATACCCACCTCACACACCCACTGGCACCCAGCCACCCTCCTCTCCCATCAGCAAAAGGATACACTAGTGTCTTCAAATTTTATGTTTTCTCTGTACTTGTAAAAAAGAAAACTCACTCTCAGTGGTGACCAGGCTCTCTCATAATCGGTGCTCATTCACAAGGAATGAAGTGATAACATGGTGCTAGTAACAGCTGATTGATCATTGACTTGAGCAAACATGACTGGTCTGGAATTTGTCTTTTTCTCCTCCTTTCACAAGAAGTGGATATATAATATTTGAGAAAACATGATTGGTCTTGACTTTTCCTTCCTTAGCTCATTTCACATGAAGTGGAAATAGAGTTTACTGAAGACTGGAAATGTCTATAAAACTGAAAGAACTTTTTTTTTTTACTTTATTTTCAATTGTATGCAGGTATCCAGACTGTTACAATGCACCAGTAATACACAGGCTAAATTTTTGTTATGTGCTTTCAAGGACCATTTCATTTTTACGTTTATAGTACATACATTGACTCACTGATGACTACCATGGTGACATTTGGAAAATTCGTAGTCTAGCACCTAGTTGTAGATTCTTTGACAATGGTTGTGACCCTGGTTCCCAAAAAGGACAGTGCCCCACATTCCAAGGCTCCTACCAGAGGCAGTCACATATGATTAAATTTATCTCCCTCCCCACTGGCAAACATCTGAGCTTTTTCCAGTTTAAAGCATTCAAGTAGGTTCATAGTCTAGTGTGTTATTGTTGAGGGGCCCACCTTACCCCAGCAGTGGGCAAGGGTTTTTCTTACATTTACCAGAACTAAGTTCCACAATGCCCCTCCCATTCCAATGCTTTTCTTCTCTTCTGCTCCCAGTAGTAACTCTAGGGGTCAGCGAGGCAGTGCAGAACCCAGGATGCCCACCATGGGCTTGTGTACCCCCTTTCAATACATTGGTATCCTTGGACACGCTAATGCTATATGACTATATGTGTATGTATGTGTGTATATATATATATATATATATCTCACTCATATTTGCATTTTTGACAAGTTTTACTTACTGGGGGTTTCAACTTGTGTAATTCCTTTGGTGAGAAGTAGGTTCTATAAAAGAAGATAAATTGGATTTAGCAAAACCTATCTGACCTAGCACAGGAATTGGCATGTATTACTGCCCTTTTCTGTATATCTGGAAAGAGGGTAATGCTCTGATCTGCCCCTCAGGCGGTTCTGTAATCTTCATCTCTACAGGAGATGCTCCCTTTGATTAATTTGTAGTAAGCTGAGTATAACTTAACCTCAGGCTAGGGAAAAAGAGCAGTGCTCTCCACTGGTGACAGCTTAGAGCATATGCCCTTTCCCCTATTGTCCCTGAGAAGGCCTCGTGCAGAGAGATTTACAAAGCATTAGTCTGGTGGGACACTGAATTGACTTTTTAACTCTGTAAATGAGGCTATCATTCCTCCTCTTCTTGACAAGTCCCCTATTCCTCGGGTTCCCCTTTTCTCCTATCTCAGTAAGCCTTGATGCATAAAAACTGCGTACCCCTTCCTACCTCTGAAAGCAACCATGAGTGAGGTGGCAGCAGAGAGGTACCTTTCTTGTGTCCTGTAAATGTATGGGTTTGTTGCCAGATGTCATTGGTCACCTTTGAGAAAGGGTTCCTAAGGTTTTGGGTGCCCCTCAGGGCAGGTCCCAAGATTTCTACCAATAAAAATCTTCTGCCCAGACTATTCTCTTTCCTCCAGAGGGGTTTATCTGTCTCCTCTTCCAGACCTAGGAAGGCTAAAAATGCTGCTTAGTAACGGTGTTGTATGTGCAGTAGTACCAGGGTCCCCCCCATGGGTTCCTGCAATGTGGTAGCTGTGATTCTCACTGGTTTCCCTTTCCGTATGAAATTATGGAACATACTGTTCACCTTCCTCAAGAATTTCACTGGTATCTTAATCAGAATCACCTTCAGGAGATAAAGGAGGATAGGGAAGTAGAAAATTTTCAGTGAGTTTCCCTCCTTGTAAAAGTTATGGGGAGCTTCCCTCCTCTATCTAAGTCTTATATAATTCTCCTAAGAAGGTATGGGAAGTTGGTTTCATACAGTATATTCTAGCCAGTTGCTTAGGTATAGTAATCCTTATAAGTACTTTCGCCTCTTTAAAGGCCAGATCTGCCCCTCCCTTCTTCCCATTCCTTAAGTATAGCATTACCAACTCACTTTTCCCCGAGTTAATTCTGTGATCCGACAGCTTCTCATACTCCTTTAGTGTAGCGGCTATCAGGGGACATGAGATTCTCAGGCATCTGACATACAAAAGGAAGTCATCCACAAAGAAGGACAGTTTATGCTCAGTGCCCCCTCCCAGTAATCTCTCAACATCCACGTTGTTTCTCAAGGCTGCCATCAGGGACTCCAGAGACATGACATAATGGGGAGACAACAGGGGGAACCCCTGTTTTGTGCCCCATTGCAAGTTGAAGGGGTTGGACATGCCACCATTATCCATTACATATGCTAGAGGGTTATTATATAAGAGGTGTACTCAACTTCTTCATGACTCTCCCACCCCAAAGCACTCTAGGGTGTGGTGCAAGCACCCCCACTCCACATGGTCAAATGCCTTCTTGGCATCCTGAGCAAAGATGCCCACT
Organism: Neoceratodus forsteri; assembly: GCA_016271365.2. Lineage (NCBI taxonomy): Eukaryota > Metazoa > Chordata > Ceratodontiformes > Ceratodontidae > Neoceratodus > Neoceratodus forsteri. Next base: position 1,489,084,002 of record CM057455.1, on the reverse strand, counting down.
GGCTCCCTTCCCCATACCCCTCCATTTTCATATTACACAAACCCTGATTGGTCAGGGTGAATTATGTCTGGAAGGACTGTCTCAGGGTGTGCTACTATCACCTTAGCAATGATCTTATAGTCAGCCATGAGAAGAGATATAGGGTGATAGGAGGAACATAGAATTGGGTAATTTCCTATTTTGGGCAGCACAGTAGTGGTTGCCGACCACATGGAGGGGGCAATATTGGAGAGGGGAGCAAGGAGGGAAATACATATATTTGTTTTCCAATTGTTTATCCAGGAGTAGCACACTAAGCTGAAAGCTTGTTTACAGGTGTGACCTGGGAGCACAGGGAAGTTAAGTGACTTGTTCAGAGTCACACAATATGCAAGTGGGGGCTGTGGGATTCAAACCCAGGTCTCCAGATCTGCAGCTCAGAGCCTTAAACCACTGCGCTATACTGCCTGCCTAGGTCGGTAATTCCCTACTTCATTCCTTGATCCTGACTGGAACAATGGTTTGACGGTGGCAGTTTTCCAGGTGCTAGGGAACTAGCTGGAGCAGAGTAAGCAGTTTAGTAAGTTGGTGATGGGGCCCGCTAATGAATTAATGGACAGTTTAAGGATTCTAAAGTCAATTCTGTCTGCCCCTTTGCTGGGTTTAGGGTTGTTACTTTGGTGGAGCTTTATGGTGTCCGAGGGTTTTGGGACCCTAAAATATAATCTGGGACTGGGCTCGGACGTAGTATTGGAGCAGGGAGGTAGGGGATGGATGGGGGGAGGGGAGTGGAGGGGAAGGGTTTATATTTATTGAGGTCACCAAAGAAGGAGTTGAAAATGTTTGCTACTTCTAAGGGGTCATTGATCTGCTTGCCACCATGGATCAGAGTGATAGGTTTGGTATTTTTGTGTTTCCCGAGTAGTAAGCTGAGTGTAACCCAAGGTTGGGGGGGTTGTATGTTTCCCTGAGTTGTTTGTTATAGAAAAAGTCAGTTTTTGCTTTTCTGATGACTGATTTGCACTTGTTTCTGAATGCTTTGTAGAGGAAGAGCTGGGCAGGGTCTCTGTGCTTGGTGTAATGGGACCAGGTCTTGTCTCTGGTCCTCATCAATTTAATGATGTTGGATGATACCCCATTTATTAACACATCCCTCTCTTTGCCAGGGGACTTGGTTGATTTGCCCCTTCCCTCTAAATGCATTCTGGGAATGAATGCCACCCCTACTCTTGTCTTGAGCTCCCATGCTTGCTATTTTCCTACCTGGACCCCCTCATAGTAAGCTCCTGCCTCTGCCTTAAGAATGTGACCTATTTTTCAATTTATGATGTTGTACTCAGCCCACACTCTTTGAAGGTTAGTATATACCGTCAGATCCTGGTGTGCCATATGGGCTTTTCTGAGGATTTAAATCTGTTGTTCTAGATCTGATAATCTGGTCAATAGGGTCTTGTATTTGTGGCTAGTGTATGAAAGTATCTCACCCCTAATCATTGTCTTAAGGGCCACCTACTTCATGCATTGAGATGTTTCCCCCACCTTATTATGATTCAAGAGTTCCCTTATTGCTTTAGAGACATGGTTCTTAAAGCCTGTGTCATTGAAAAGGGTGGTATCTAGCCTCTGCTGTCTGACCTGAGCCTGCCTGCCCTCTGCCCCACCTTTAGCACATACTGGTTTATGGTCTGAAACTAGTGGGCTCCCATGGGTAACTTCCACAAGCCCCTGTAGAATACCTTGGGTGGCTAGAACCAGGTATATTCTTACATACAGCATATGAGCATGGGAGTACAAGGTGTACTCTCATGCTGAGAGGCTCTTAAGCGTCCAGACATCTACTAGCCTATTGTCTGTCATTAAGACTTTAATTGCATTGGTGCTTCTTGTTTCTAGGGGTATTTCTGAGGTATGGTCCAACACATTTTCCAAAATGCAGTTTGTGTCTCCACTTAGCAACCAGTTCCCCTCAGAGTTTGCCATTTCCAGATTAAGCTTGTAAAAAAGTCAACAGTGTCATAATTAGGTCCATAGAATGACCCAACAGAGTACATTTTCCCAGAGCCTACTTTGGGTTGCATCAGTGAGAATCTACCCTCTGAGTTGTCAATGGCTTTCAATATCACTGCTTGAACATGTGGCCTGACCCAGATTGCCACCCCCTTATCTTTGAGATAAAAGTGACCCTGCTCAGAGCCCCCCTCAATTCCTCATAAGGTGATACATTTCCAAATCCGTGGCATGGATTTTCTGCAAGCCTGTTACATCGGATTTTAGTTTCTTAATGACAGACGGCCAGAACTCGTTTTATTTATTTATTTATTTAACAGACTTTAGGATTACAACCTTTGAGTCAGGGACTCATTTGAAAAGGCTCCGCATCAGAAAAACAAACATAAACACTTAATACATATAGACATAGAATGGCAGCTAAACGTTACAGTTCTTTTAGTTATTCAATATTGCAGAATCAAGATCAGCTATACATTGCATTGAACGTGTTACCGAAAGCTGTATTTTACAGTTTTCAAGAGAACAATAAGTTTGCTGATAGAGGGAGGGAGTAACAGGTTTGATATTTACAGTGAAGTAGAGAATTAGACAGATACCTTATGAGTGCAGCCAAAGGAGGTATTGTTAAAAGGTAATGTTTGGTAGCCCTATTGGTAGGAGCTCAGTGGCGGGGTGGTCCCGTAAGATGATAGATAGATGACCCAGCACTAGCTGGTACATTAGCAGCACCATGAAGCGAGAATGTGCTCTTTGAGGGCTGACTTGAAAGGTCCTAATTTGGAGATGGAGGAGACAGCAGAGGGGAGTTCATTGTACCAGGCTGGGGCCCTGTGTGGGAATGACCTTTGGGCAAAGGAGGTTCTAACCCTCGGGATGGACCACACCTGTTGGTTGGCAGTGCGAGTGCGGATCAATGAAATACACATTGGGGGTGGCCACTAGACTACCAGGGATACAGACATTGTAATCTATGTTATCATGATTGGGGCGGCGCTAGACTACCAGGGATAGCAACAATAATAATTCTGTAATACAGATTGGGGGGCCACTAGACTACCAGGGATATACAAAATAAATATTAATAAAATACACATTGTGGGGCCACTAGACTACCAAGGATAGAGAAAATGTTATCTATGTTATCATGACTGGGGGGGGCTGCTAGACTACCAGGGATATTAAAAACATAAATTTTTTTATTCAGATGGGGCAGAACAAAGCCCCCTGAGCAAAACGCACCCTCATTTTACAGTCTAGGGCACCTCTGGGCTGAGAAAATCAATTTTTAAATCTGGCCATCTCATCCCTCGCTCGCGATGCACGATCACGATCAAAAAATCTCGCGAACAAAGAAATTGCAGGCTCACGATCAAAGATCATTAGTGAGCCATGAACTAAGGTTTTAAAAGCACAGTACTCTATTTTTAGACCGATTTTGATCAAACCAAAGGCATGGCTCAATAGATCGGGGTCCCCTGAGTAAAACCCATCCAAGTTTTACTTCAGAAATGACCCCTGAGCCGAGATATTTGTGTTTTTCCGATTGGAAAATCAAAAACAAGATGGTGGACCTTGCAATCAAAGAATTTTAAAAATCCTCAGGGACAAAGATTCTTGAACTGCGAGACTGCAAATTCTTTGATCGCTAGGCGGGACGAGATGGCCAGAACCCCATTCTTTGTTCGCAAAACATACATATAAATTTTCCCATTGACTTATAATGGGAAAATAAAAGTGGCATAACTTTTGAATGCCTTAATATTTTTTCACCAAATGAAAAGTGGCATGTTTGGCCACCAACTCTCTTTCAAATGAGCCATCTTGCAGAGTGGCATGCCACACAACGGCTGTACAAGGCCACCTCTGAAATCCCAAAAGCTGCCTCCAAAAATGGATAATTTTGCATTTTTCAGCATTCTTGTACGCAAAGACCATAATTCTGACCAAAACACAATTTGGCAAATCAAGAGATTTACCATGCCTCACCGTGCATTCCAAATATCAGGCAAATCCATTGAATGGGTCCAAAGTTATTATTGCCCAAACTTTTGACTTTAGTATGTAAGTGACCGCTAAACCCTAACTATAGTGGCACGACTGCGCCACTATAATATATATATATATATATATATATATAAATATATATATACAAATGAACGTCAATTAACGTTGCTCATGGTACACACTTCCTTTGATCTTAAATACATAGCATACCCCCCCCCCAATATATCTCAGCATTAAATAAGTGGTGGTAAGAGGAGTCTCAGTTCCTTCCATGATGTATCTAATGAATCATTCACATTTTCACAGTTGTGTCACAATTTTTCAAATGAGATGGATTCTTTTAAAATACTCCACCATTTATTAATAATGGAATCAGGGAGGTTCTGGTTATTCCAGTGCTCCAATACAATCCTTTTGGTTGCCATTGTTGCTAAAAAAATAATTTTATCTTGATCTTTAGATAACTTAAGTTTTTTTAAACAGGAAAACAATAATATTAGTTGGTCACATGATATTGTTACCTCTAGGAAATTTGATATCAAATGGTTTGTTTGTATCCACCAATTATGTATTGTGGGAAAATCCCATAAACAATGATATAGGTCAGCCACTTTGCCACATTTGTGCCAGCACCTGATGTCATAATTTGGATCTATTTTATGAATGACCTTAGGTGTGATTATTGCCCTATTATTAATATTTTGCTGGATATATCTATTCTTAGCAGAGCTTATACATTTATTAGCACTGATACAAATGTTTTGACATTCATCAGCAGTTAATTTGAGTCCCATTTCTTGTTCCCACTCTTTGTTAACTTTGAGGTATGTATCCTTTATGTTGTTTATTATTTTTAAGTCAGTTTTAGCTAATAGTTTCTTAGTATTGGCTCCAATCATCCCTTGATATGCTTTGATTTTCTGTTGAAAATTCATAGCTTCATAGCAGGATACGAGTCTGGAGCCCGAGGGCCATAGAGACTTGACAAGTAAATCATAAATAGTCATATTTCTTATCACCCATATACACATCCAAGCTTGTTTTAAAACTGTCCATTGTTGGACTGTTGACCACACTACTGGGCAGTTTATTCCACTCTGTGACTATTCTTTGATTAAACCACTGCCCTCTTAAATTTGTTTTATAGAATTCCTCTTTGATCTGATATTGATGGAATCTACTTCTCCTAGCTAAATTTCTTTCAAGACCTAAGGATTCCCAAAGATCACCGTTCCTAAGAGGTCAATGTAACAAACACATGTCTCCTTTTGTTCTTCTATAAAGCAAACTATACAACCCTAGCTGTTTCAGTCTGTCTCCATACTCAACATCCTTCAGTTTGTTCATGTATTTTGCTGCTCTTCTCTGAACACTCTCAATCATTTTTATCTCCTTAACCTTGTAAGGAGCCCAAAACTGGACACAGTACTCCAGATGTGGTCTCACCAAAGTTGAATATAGCGGAAGCATGACTTCACTCTCTACTTTTGATGTGCCTATTAATGCAGCCCAAGATTCTGTTAGCCTTATTCACTGTTGCTCTACATTGCTCCATGGCAGATAAGTTATTTGTCACCAGTATCCCTAGATCTCTCTCTTCATCTCTGATACAGGAATTGGTAAGCCATATAAAATATATTTTGCCCTAGGATTTTTGCTTCCCATGTGCATTATCTTACACTTTTCCAAGTTTAGAACAAGCTTATTTTCCAATACCCAAGCCCAGACTTTATCTCTGTTTGCATATCCTTTGTAGCTTGCTCATCATTTACTATGTTACCGAATTTGACATCATCTGCAAACCTGGAGATCCAGCATGAATTTGTTGTCTGCAATGATGACATATAGATATCAAAAAGTGTAGGCCCCAGAACCGAACCCTGTGGGACCCCGCTAGTTATATCTGTCCATGGAGAGAGTTGGCCAGCCAGGCACACTCTCCATCTTCTGCCTTCCAGCCAGGATTTAACCCACCTAACTATATTGATATCCAGGCCCATGTCTATTAATCTTATTATAAGCTGGTTATGTGGCAAGGTGTCAAATGCCTTTGAGAAGTCCAAATATAGGACATTTATAGGTAACCCCACATCCAATGCTCTGCTCACTGGGTCAAAAAAGTGAAACAAGTTGGTCAACCATGAACGACCACTCTGAAAACCATGCTGGTTCATCCATCAGTCCATTCCTACTACAGTAATATGGCCACATATTATATCCTTAATTATACCCTCACTTAGCTTGCTTACTACTGATGTCAGACTAATTGGTCTAAAATTACCACATTAAGAGTTTGATTCATTTTTGTGTATGGGTATAATCAAGGCTTCTTTCCATGTACAGTGTGTACTAATGTACCTTCTTCCAATGAACTGTTTATAATGTCAGATAACGGCCTTGCTAAAACACCAGCAAGCTATTTTAACATAGCAGGATGCATGTTATCCAGGCCTGGTGATTTATGTACATTGAGTTTCTGTAGTCTTGCAAGCACGTCACTTTTTGTGATAACAGTCTTTTTGTTAGGCAGACCCTTAACGATTGTTCCCATTGTTCTGATGTGATATCACTTTTGGGTGTGTAAATGCTTGCAAAATGTTCATTAAATGCTGTTGCCATCTCCTCCTCCCCTTTTATATTCAGCCCATTAACTAAGAGAAGCTGGAACACATGATGCCTTCATTTAGCACTGTTTACAAAGTTAAAGAATGCATTCTTGTTGTCCTTTATCTTTGTTAGTAGTTGTGGTTCTTACTCCCCTTTTGATCTTTTTAATAGCCATTTTACATTTTTGCATTGCTTTTATATTCTGCAAAATTAGTGGCAGAAGGTTTCTTTTTGTATTTATAAAATGCTTTCTGACAAAACTGAATAAGTTTTTTTTTATATTTTTATTGAACCAGACAGGTATTTTTTCTGGCTTATTATATTTAACTCTGATAGGAATGAACTTACTGGTGCAATACTCCAATATATCCAGAAACTTTTGCCATTTAAATTACATGGTTTTATTCTTAAAATCTTCTCCCCAATTCCATCCTTGAATAAATTGTCATATATTTTCATAACATCTAATCCTAGTATCACTAACCAGAGGTTCCTAGCTGTTAGTAATATTGATTTGTACCATATTATAATCACTATTGCTCAGTGGTTCCCTCACCGTACATTTAATAGTGCCCGTGTCTAGTCTGTGCATCACCACATCTATGATGTTGTTATCCCGTGTAGTTTCATTGACTGGCTGAAGCATATTATTTAGTTTGGTATATTTCAATAACCACTTCCCATAATGGGAGTTAGCTTTGTAATTCCCCCAATCTGTATCAGGTAGATTAAAGTCTCCCATAATTATGCATTAACTCCTGGCTCTATTTGTTTGATCTTTTCAAAAAATACACTGTTTTCAGTGATTGATAACCCTGGTGATCTATATCCTACACATACTGTATCTGTAACTTCTTACTATTCTTTGCCAAAATGTTGACTCAAACCTGCTACACCCTGCTATATTTTTCATCTAAATTAGGTACTTTGCATGATTCCAGCTCATCTGTTACATAAACTGCGATGCCACCACTACGTTGATCATTTCGATTTATATAATAAACCCTGTATGCTGATATAACCAGACTCCAGTCCCTATCTTTCCATCATGTTTCAGTAATTCCACAGATGTGGACCCCTTCGGATTTCAGTAAGTTTTTCAGTTTGTCTTTTTAACCCAATAACCTTCTTGCATTTATTAGGAGTATTTTTAAGTTATTATACAATATTTTTGGTGCCCCCCCCATATCTCAGTATAAAGACCTTGGACTTCCTCCTTGTTCAGGCCTCTGGCTATACTCCTAGCCAGTATATTCTTTCCTGCCTTATTTAAATGTAATCCATCTCTTGCAACTAGTTCCGGTTTCCCATTGAATTGTTTCCATGTGTCAAGAAAAAATAATCCCATCTGTTTACATTGATACTCAAGTCTAGCATTAATCCTTTGTATGGTGAAATTTTTTTCAGAGTGGCACTCGTTTAGCAGGAGAATTTATGAGATTACAGTTTTAGCCCCAGTTTCTTTAATGAATTTTCCAACATCCAATATATTATGCATAATCTCTTTCTCATGTTCTCTTCCAAGATCATTTATACCCACATGTACCACTGCTATGTTATAATCAATGCCTTTATGTAGCAGTTTGTGAAGAATTCGGTGTACATCTTTAACTCTAGCTCCAGGGAAACAGTTAACTTCCTTGTTGAATTTATTATTCTTCCATATTATTGAATCACATCCTCTCAATAAGGAAGCCCCTATTACAAGTTCCATACCTCTTGGTTCCCTATTTTCATCTACATCCATGGTGGGGGTAATTACACCATTAGTGGTATCAGGGGCAGTGGTGTTTTGACTATCAGCTAATGTTAAGAATATCTATTTGTAAGCTCCACATTAATGTTCCCCAGTGCTCTTCTATGCTTTCTCATATTACTATTTGAGACTGTAGCCCAGTCTCCATCAATACTATCCCCAATACTCTCAGTCAAATTAGTCTGAGAGTTATTACTGACTTTCTCACAGTCCTTCTTCCTCTTCACCATCTGCATTTTGTTAGGAAGTACTTTACTACATGCCAGCCCAGTGGCGCTGAGGGTTGAGGCACTGTATGCCACACCCTGCACCACACCGGTGACCCAGGTTCGGGAATGAGCCCGGGTCATTGAGGGTTGGCAGGGAAGGACTAGGATTGAGCATCTGTAGACTGCTCTCCTAGTCCTGGGGTGGGTTGGGGAATTCCAACTGTGCTGTAGCGGCCCCTGGGGATGCCCTGGGGCACTACCAGTGTTGGTGCTAGCTGAAGGAGAGTACTGAGGATGTTGGCACACTGTGCCTAGATGTCATTGCACAGCTGCACTCCAGGGGTCCTAAAGGAGGAAAATCAGGGCTGGGCATGACTGTGCAGCTTGATGGCTGCACTCTGAGCTGCCCGGAGGACTTTGGCAGAGTCCCGTCGGGGAGAGTCCGGGGGTGTCTTGCCTGGCAGTGACAGTGGGGAGCCCTCCAGCGGGATGGCATGACAGCTATCCCAGATCCTCCTGGGTGCAGTTTGAGCTACTCAGCCCTCCGGTCGGGCAGAGGCGATGGCTGGATACCCCACACCAGTGTAGCACTGTGAGAAGGCATAAAGATAATTGTAATAAAAAAAGGAAGTTCTTTATTATGCAATAGTTGTTTCAAAGCTGCTACCTCGGCCTTTAATTTTCTATCTCCCTACATTTAAGGCATTATAATCTACTGTATTTTTATCAGCCTCCTCAGAGATATACATGTTACACCAGGAGCATTTGAGCACTGATCCTGTGTCACACAGTATATTGAGCAACTGTTCATTTGGCTCAGTAATTATAGTACTTACAAAGAATATCTGTAGGTCTTACTGGTAGCAGTTAATATGGTACTTATAAGGGCAAGGGATTTTCGCTAATTAGCACTTACAAGCTACAGTAGCTGCTTTCTGGCCCTTATCCCATATTCCTTGACAGACATGACAAACACACACAGATGCATGTCTCTGTTCACATCTCCTCTCCTGCTCGCCTGTTTGAGTTCACCCTGCTTGCTCAGTGAGCATGTTTTACGTCCTGGAACATGGAAGTGTGTCACGATCACGTGACCTCCTCCCTAGTTCATCTACCCCTCTAAAAAAGTGCTTTGTACACAAAAATATGTAAATTCTCCACAGGTATAACCTTCTTCACTGTAGAAACTGGTCCCCTAGTATAGACACAAAATACTAACAGCGTGTGCAATGACCCTTTGACTATTGTACTCCACACCTCGTGGTGGACTACAAGTCCCAGAACTCAGTGGTTTGCTGTCAAAAACCTGCTCCCTTATTTGAGAGTCTTTACAACATCAGTAAATAAAGTCAGATTTAAAAACAACAGCACCTCATGCAGTGCTCCTGACACTAAAAGATAACTTTTCCAAATTGGCTTCATTATTACCATAAAACTTTTTTATACTGTTAAATTGGAGGGTTAATGCAGTATATAGTAGAAAATTCTCCTTGTGATTTTTATTTAATCTTTATCTAAAGGACACATACTTCCAAAAGACCACATCCTCAATTAGATCAATCCAACATTTTACTTGAAAGTAGTTTGTAACTCTAATGGCTGAATTTGCTACATTAAGTCCATTTCATTATAGGTAAATTTTACCAAAAACCCAAGGGATATTTAACCACTCCCAATCTTGTTTTAGCATTCACAAATTGAGAAGCCCATGAATTTAATATTGGAATTAGAGTTATCTTTTTATAACACAATCTAAACAACACGTCTGATAACTCTATTTGCTGATTATGCTTGTTTATTATTTTTTGCAGAATAATGTGATCGTGGGGCTTTTATAACAGTTTTATTGAGAAGAGGTAACCAAATTACAACACATACAAGGAAAAAGCAACGGTATTAAAATCTCATAAAAACAAGAAAACAGAAATGGGTAAATAAATTAATCAATCAGATAAAGTTAAAAATAAAAACAATATCTACTTAATATGAAGGCCATCTACTTAGACAAGATCTTATGAAAGAACAGACAAAAAAAGAAAAAGAAACTAGTGCTACAATCAAAACCAGGTAACACATGTAAGTAACCGTTCACATTATAATGCAACAGCTAAAAACAACCAATGGGCTTATTTTCAATTGGTTGGTAAGGCAAATTACATAGCAGTCATTATCTTATGTTGATGTCTGACTTAAGAAGGGGTCCCATACTATATGTGTGTGTGTGTGTGTGTGTGTGTGTGTGTGTGTGTGTATATATATATATTACTATTTTTGGTGCTTCCCACCACCAGTACCATCTGCCTGATCATGGACCCTTGGCTGCGGCTTCCCACATTAGCCGCCCTCCTGGTACCCCCGTGTGGGGTCAGGGCACTTGAACCCCTCTGAAGGGTGCCACGATTGACAGGATATGGCGGGAGTCACCCTGACAGCCAAGTGCAGCTGGGGCAAGTGTCATCAAGGTGATGGGAAGGCAGGAGTTTTCTTCCCCTGTAAGCAGGGGCAGAAACATGCAATGACGCCTGCATCCATCTGGCCCCTCAGATTCTGGTAGGTGCCAGTTGCTTTGGTGCCCCCAGTTTCCACCAGGGGTCCCTCAAGTGCCAGTCACATGCTGCACCCTCCCCCCCAGAGAAGGAGGGCAGTCCATGGAACACTCAATCCTTCTCCCCCTGGCCGGCCCTCCGATGACCCAGGTCTGTTCCCGAACCTGGGTCGCCAGCATCGCAGGTGGAAATCCAACTGCTGCGCTGACAGGCCAGCTGGGTCCCATACTATATTAAATCTGTCCATCTTACCATTGACAAGGTGGGTTAGTCATTCATACTCCATTAACTTGGTAAGGAAAGTGAGTCACTCAGTGAGCGATGGGGAAGATGGAGTTCTCTATTTTAGCAGTATGTGTCTTTTTGCTTCTAAGGAAGCAGGGCCCAACCACTGCTTCTGGCAATTAAGAATCTACCCAAGCAATGGCCAACCACCTAAAATCCAGAGGAACAGATCAAACTGCAAGTGTCTGCCCACTAGATGGGCCTTGTGGTCCTTATCTGCCATCAACTACTATGTTTCTTACTACCCACTCACAGAAGTGAATGACCTGTTCCTAGTATTCTGTGACTTCAGGACAAGATCACAATACATGAGATAGTGTGCCTACTTGCAGATGACAATGCCAACATGTGTCAGTGGACATGAGATTCATACTCTTCAGCTGGTCCAGAGTTTGGTACTAGCGATGGAGTATTTTTTGGGATAAGCTGGTATGGCAAATCCCTAAGACCTGTGTGCGTGTGCTTCAGCAGAGTGTCCCAATCCTCTGCAGAAATGGAATTAAGTTTGAGTTGCATTGCAGCCTGCTATTGTGTAGCACAGTCCAAGAGTGAGTTCTGTGATACTCCACAACCACTAAGCGCGGTGGGTGCAGTCACAAAGGGCAGCTAACCCAGACATGAATAAAAAAAAAAAAAAAATGACTGCACTCCACTAAATTGGATAAATGGCACTCGCACACCACAAAGAAGTTTCCAAAGTTTTATTGCTTAGTTAAATCGTGCTGTGCCTAGGTGAGGCTACAAATACCACTTGTCCCTAATCCACTATTGTGTAGCAAAGGGATGGCATGACTGAGAATAAAATCATAAATTTTGCCTCAAAGTCTCGGTGGATTCTGTATCCAATTAGCCATAAGTCTGGGTAAATTTGCTTGTGGGACTGGCGGAGCCTGAATTAACCTAGTCTGCACTGGTACTCTTAGTTGGAGATATCTCTAAAAGTCCATCTTGGGGAGGGAGAACTTTAGAGAAAGATTAGTAAAGGAGTCAGTTTCAATTTATTGTTTTACCAGGATAAGGCTCCATTGAGCAAGCTCATTTACAAGGAGGTCCTGGAAAAGGACAGCACAATAATACAATAGTCACAATAGAGTACAGTAGTATGTCGAGCAATACTGTACATACTAGATATATAATACAAGGATAAAGTAGAATACAATTGTATATGGAACAACAGTAAATGCATAGAACATACTTGACATAATTAATTTTTGCTGAAGTGCTATGATGGGGTGATCATAGGAGGACAAAACATTAAGGCATACAATGGTGGTTCTTTGTTAAAGAGGTACAGGTGACAAGTTCTTTTAATTGCTCATCCATCAGATGAGATAATATTGTGATACCCTTGGTCTCCCAGTTTTTCCAATCTAGGGGCTGGCCGTCCACTTTGATGTGGTTGTTGTTCCATAGGGGTTCACAAGGTCCTAAACAGTGTAATTTCCAGTTGTGCCTATGGATAAAGGATGACCAGGTCTGCTGTGCAAACTGAGCTGTGGGGGATATTTGAGCATCCTTACAGTTAAGCGGAGCCCATGGGGAGGCTGAGACCCATCCCTCGCCCAAGAGACAACCAGACTGGGGTTTGAGAAGTAACTGGATATAGCCATCTCATCCTCTGACTGATACCTATTGCCTGATGGTATGCCTATAGCCAAGGTAATGCCCACCCCCCCCTTTTATGCCCCGTCCCTGCAACTTTGGAAAGCTAAAGCACAACTTCCTTCCCTTCCACAAAAATGATGACACAAGCTTTTCAAAACCCTGAAGTCTGGTAGCAAGTATAAGTACAGGCATAGAACTGAGCCCAAATAACAATTTTGGAAAGGCCATTATCTTATACACAGCTATTTTCCCCGGAAGGGTAAGATAAAGCTTTTTCCACCTTGTAAAATCTACTTCCAAGGCCCCATTAAGTGGATTCAGGTTCAGATCAAGCATATCTTTCAACTTAGGTTTAGCCAGATGCCTAGATACGTCAGCTTATCAGCTTGCCAGCGGAGGCCTAAATGGGAAAAATTGTATTCTTGAGTTGCTGAGTTCAAGGGTAACACCTCTTCTTTAGACCAATTAACGTTAAGTCCTGAAAGCAAAGAGAACTCATTTAATGTCTCTAGTGCTGCTGGTAATGAGTTATGAGGCTCAGAAAGGGCTAGCTATAAATTGTCTGCAAAGACCAGTGTTTTAACTTGTGTGGCACCACAATGAATGCCTACAATCCTGTGAGACTGCCAGATTTTCATTTCATTTTTATTGGTTATACTGGAAAGGCATGTGAGCATCTTTGCCCGTTTACACGTGTCCAGTTACATACAACAATCATGAGACATGACATAGTCTTAAACATTTAATTAACAGCGAGGGTTAATAAAATGGTGCAAAAATTTAGGATAATATAGACTAAAGGGCAAACCATGAACTAGCCTTGATGAATTAACAAATACAAGGTCCCATTAAGCATTCAGTGAGAGTTTAACAATAATATAATATAACAGTGGGAAACAAAAAAATGTTAGTGCAATCTAAAAACTAGCCTAGGTAGATTAGCAATATGACAAGTGCTAGAAAGATAGGGTAAGTGCCTGAGGTGGATAACCAGAGAATGAGGAGAAAAAAGTGTAGAATGGGAGCCAGATTAGGGCTGCAAGCAGGTGTAGGTGGGAGAGAAATATATCCTGATAATGTGTTTGAAGGCATTTGTGGAGGGACAGGGTTGAAGAGCTTGGGTCCCATAAAACAGTGTGTTTTCTGGCCTTGAGTAGTCCAGCAGAAAGAACAGTGAAAGAGAGAGTGGAGGACAGTCTAGTGGTCCTGGTGGCGGCGGCTGTCTGGAAGAAAGAAGTGAGGCAATCAAGGAGCAGTCCATGGGACAGTTTAAAGAAGAAGGTGGCCATCTTGCAGTTGAGGTGGGCCTCAAGGGAGGGTCAACTGGTGAGCTTATAAAGGTCACAGTGGTGTGTGAGTTTAGGGAGACCAGAGGCAAAGTGGGATAGCATTGTGGTAGGAGCTTCGAAGTCTGGAGAAATGTTTGATGGTGAGGCGGGGGAGGGACACACGTGAACCATAGTCAAAGACAGGAAGGAGGAAGCTGGAGACTAAGAGGGATTTGGATTCCCTGTTAAGAAAATGTTTGGTTCTGTGGAGGATACTGAGTCGTCGGTGAGCTTTTTTAATTGTGAGGCTAGTGTGAGCATTAAAATTGAGGTGCCTGACCAGGAGTTAGCCAAGGTATTTAAATTCACTGACTCTTTCAATGGCGTTACTAAGGTTGTCATAGAGGGAGAGGTCAAAGCCAAAGGGTTTGCGGGGGCTGGAGAAAACCATGAACTTAGTTTTCTTGGAGTTGAGTACAAGACCTTTGCAAAGGAGGGGTTCCATGGTGAGGAGGAAAAGCAGGGGTGATAGTGGGCACCCCTGCCTGGTCTCCCTCCCAAGGTCAATTAGCATAAAAATGAGGTCATTCACCACTATTTTCACCTTGGGGATAGCGTAAAGCATTTTAACCCAGATATAAAGCCCAGTCCTATCCCCAGTTGAGCCATTATGTAAAAAAGGTAGTCCCACTTGACAGAGTAGAAGGCCTTTTCAGTATGTATGCTGACTAACAGGTTAGGGTCATTATTATGAGAGGCAGCCCAGACAGTATGCATAGTGACACCTTATATTGTCCATCACCATCCTACCTTGGACAAAACCAGTCTGACAAGGATCTATTATTATAAGTGATATTAGAGAACCTAAACAGTGGGCTAGAATTTTTGCCAGCAACTTAACGTCAACGTTAAGTTAGGAAATGAGCCAATAATTTGATAGTAGCTGTGGATC
Source organism: Neoceratodus forsteri (assembly GCA_016271365.2). Lineage (NCBI taxonomy): Eukaryota > Metazoa > Chordata > Ceratodontiformes > Ceratodontidae > Neoceratodus > Neoceratodus forsteri. The sequence goes on along the minus strand of CM057455.1, from coordinate 1,489,068,781 downwards.
CTTACCCCCTTTTGGGTAGGAGAGTAATCAGGCCCTCCGTCATAGTTTGGGACAATTGCTAGTTAATCACTGCTTCTCTAAAAGTGTTAAGTAGTAAGCCTGAAATCTGGGACTGGAAGTTCTGGTAGAACTCAGCTGTCACCCATCAGGGCCTGGAGATTTGTTTTTAGGTAGCATTTTAATTGCTGTTTAGAGCTCATTTAAAGTAATTGGGGCATCCAAACTCCAGGCCTGGACCGCGGACAGTTTTGGGAGCTGGACTCACCTCAAGAAGGCCTGGAAATCGGTGAGGAGGAGACGATTTGTTCCCTGAGAGGAATATAATGTAGAAAAGAACTTAGTAAAAGCTGTTACTATCTCCTATGGTTTAGTGGTGATTTATCCTTGACCTTTTTGACCGCCAAAATGTGTACCCCCTTGCAGTGTATCTGGGTGTGATAGGCCAAGAGCATCCCTGTTTTTTCCCCAGATTCCCAGTATTTAAGGGCAATCCTTAGTACTGAATGCTGGGCAGCCAGATAAGTTAGTGAATTAATTTGGCATTTAAGCTGCATTATTTCCCAGTACAGTTGCTGGGAGTGAGAGGGAAGTTTATTATAGGCGTCCTCTTTTTTTTTTTTTTGAAGCTTTTTATTTATTCAGTCTTTTTTCTTTCCTTAAAAAACAAAATTACCATACACACTTGATATAACATTTAAGAAAGCAACCTAAACATTAATAGAATAACAATTGAAGGGCACTCTCAAGGAATATTTATTGACTAGCTCTCTGCTTCTTTTTATGTGTTGCAAAATTAATTATTTCCCCATGTATGTAGGCCTTAAAGGAAAACTACACCCTCATATCATTTAAATGTTATTTGTTTCCATGCCAACAGGCAACTCTTTTCACATAGCTGTTAGAGATGCATGCAACTGCCTTAGTCTGTTTTCTCACTTCCTACTAGGCCCTGTAACTGTCCTGGGAGGCTCCATTTGGTGGCTGTTGAAATCTCATTGTCCCTGAGAGCTGCATTAGCATATGAAAACATGATGCATAATCAACCTTTAAACTTCCCAGTATGCCTGTCTGCTTAATTAGTCTTTAAAGAAACAAGCTGCAAGAAGCTATGAAATACCACTTTTAACTTCAGTGAACCTTGCAAACTATCTGAGTTGTAATGCAGAGTTTTTCCCCTTTAAACTCCATTCAGGTTATGCGTTTCCAAAGAGTTTGTGCAGGGTATTTGTTCTTTCAGCATAGAGATCATGATATAAATTGTTGATCTGACATCATGTTCTCATATGCTAATGCAGTTCTCATGTACAATAAGATTTCAACAACCATGAAATGGAGACCCCCCAGGGCAGTCACAGGGGCTACCATAAGCAGTGAAAACAAACTAAAGGTAACACATACTGTATAGCCCTAACAGCTACAGGAAAGGAGTTGTCTGTTGGCATGGAAACAAATAAAATTTAAATGATATGAGGGTGTAGTTTTCCTTTAAAGGTGTCCCATGGTAAAGCTATGGAGACTTCTGGAGAATCACTGTAAGCAAGAAATAGCAATATTCCTTTAGATAATCATGCCGGGAAATCTTTATAGGAAAAAAGGAAGTTGTCATCTGCCACCTGGGCATACAGGGGACTCCTGCACTATTAGTTGAGTCATATGTACACATGCATGGCCAGAAATAACTATCGGTCCAATACAGATGTGCTGCATGTCCTTCATAACCTGATTAGGGACCAGGAAGAAATCAATATGACTACTAGTATTGGGAGGGGCTGAATGAAAAGTGAAGTCTCTGCTGGTTGGGAGGAGGCTTCTCCAGGGATCAACAACAGATAGCTTCTCAACCATATTATGTATAGCAGCTCTAGCTCTTGGGAGAAGGAGGGGATGCCCTCTGAGGCAGTCTAACAGAGGATCCCACCCTTCATTAAAGTCACCGCCCAGTATGAAAGCGTCCCCTTTTGCCTGGGTTTTGACAATTGCATGTGCCAGTTCAGGAAAGAAGGAGACAGATAGTCCTGATTTAGGCCATAGATATTTACTAGTAGGAAGGTCTGTGAATTAAGAAGTACCCGAGCCATAACCCATCTGCCTTCAGGGGAACTCACTTGAGTAAGCAGTTGGGCACGCAAGTGTTTATGCAGTATGATGGCCACTCCCCTAGCCTTTTTGTGAATGAACTACCTACAATTTGACCTACCCATTCCCTTGCTAGTTTAGCTGTTTCTGCCTGGAGGAGATGAGTTTCCTGCAGGAAAGCTATGTTGCATTTCCCCTTTTTTAGATAAAATAATATCTGTTTGCGTTTGATGGGAATTTATACCTTGGACATTCCATGATGCAATCCCCACTATGTTAGCCACCATTAGGCCTACCAAGCCAGTCAGTAATTTAGGGAGACTATTCCATATCTGGCAGCGAATAAAATGGTTACCATTAAACATCGGGAGGTCAGGAGAGCTTAAAAAAAAATCTCCCTCCCTTTGCAGCCTGTGAAGAATGAGTTACTGTTCCTCTTGATAAAAAACAAGCATTCAACATTATATAACCTAAAAGCAGCAGTTCATATCTTTCCATTTCCCCTTTTTTAGATAAGATAATATCTGCTTAAATCTCTGACATGGAACCTACAGTAGTAGCCACAGACATTGCCAGCTATTTCCAGATATTTTGTGAAATTTCTGAAGAGTTTCTCTCTGCTGCCCCTACTGTGGAAATGCAGAAAGCAGGAGATATTTCTGGAAATATCACAGAAATTTTGGGAAATAGCTCACAGTGTCTGTGACTGCTACTGTATGTAATGAGCTTGTTCTCAAAGGTGTTAATCCAAGACCACAATAAATAAATATATATTTTCATTTGGACCCACCCTAAAAATGGACATTCTCAAAGCCAAACAACCCTTGTAGTGACAAGGGTAACCCTTCACCCAAAAGGCAATATAAACCCCCCTCCAGCGCTACTAAGCAAGCATACATTTGAACATTTTTAACCATCTGAAAAACATTTAAAACATTAGCTATACAAATCACACAACCAAAAATAAAATTAGACATTTTCATATATAAAATTCTGTACAATCTCGGAGAGACTAATAGAGCAAAGTTGGAGAAAAGTTCAGCAATTCCCTACACCGTCTATTAGGCTCTAAAAGTTAACTTAGAAGACTTCCTCTCAGCCTAATATCAACAGGTCTTCGGGCCTGTGTTGACATGTTCAATAACTTTATTTCATAAAGCACTACACTGACAGAGCTTTATAAGAATAGAACTGCAGCCAATACAGCAAAAGGAGAAAACAAAATGTTATAGTTATCATACCTTTCCCTGACTGGACAGCATGGAAATCACAGAGCTACTGATGGCTGAACCTGGCCTTTATCATGATGTAAAAGACTGTTGCCTCAAGTAGAATTCATTTCACAGTCTGCTAGTGAGCACAATAGCATGTCGGCGCCGCCCTTAAACCTTGCCTACCCCCCCATCACCACCCAGACATCCCTGCGGCCTTGTTAACAGGGCTCACAATTGGAACCCAGGCAGAAACTGACTTCCTACTGGTTCCCCCAGTTAGGGCTCAGACTTAGACTGAAGAAATGGAGGGGGAGCAGCAGACGCAAGCAACTATAACTGGCAGCATTACAAGGCAGTTCAAATTGAACAATTTTTACAAGAGATCCACAGTTGTATCTCAGCCCTGCAGAACTGATCACTTTACTGGCCAAGAGGCAAGGGCAAACCTGAGTGTTTCCTGCCTAGAGTGTTATACCTTCGCAGGTGAAGGCTGCATTACCAATCCACTCTGTACCCAGTGGACTGAATATATTTGAATATATTGTAGAGATCAGCAATCACCTTTTTGGTATTTGCATGGTCCTTGGTGGGCAGGCCCCATGCCATAAGTTGCCATTTAGAGAACAAATGTAGGTAGCCAGGAAGCTCTGCAGTCTTTAATAGGATGGATTCTGAGAGAAATCACAATAAAGCACAAGCATCCTTGCCAACCTCCCCAGTTAGGAGTCTAAAGCAAGGTGGCCAGCTAAATAAAAAAACATGATGGGCTCCTGTAATGGACCAGGATACTGCTACACATCCGGTGCTGCTGCATAATGGTTCCCCTTGTCAAGTCCTCCACCATCATGTGACCGCAACTGGCTTTGAGCATGCGTGGCACATGTGGACCTCAGGTCAATTACCACTATTAGTTTCACCAGATTCTTTAATATAACTGCCATTGCTGTCATGCTGCCTACACCCCTACCATCCTCTGCCGTTCTTGCATGCCTAGCTGAATATATTGAGAGCTTGAAGAAAGGACAGAGAGGACCCCCACCCCGCGCTCAACCTAAGGTAAGAAGAGTCTGTTTATGAGAGTGATGGGTGGTGGGAGGGTGGAGCTAATATAGTTGGGCGGGGGGCAGGTAACCACCTATTCACATACCAGGTGCCTCCCCACCAAGTTTACTAAGATTCATTGTAAATGCAGGGCTTGAGCTTGCCAAACCCTTTATATTGATTTGAATGCAGGAGAACTGTGGCCTTCTTCTAATTGGTAAGCTCCCCATTGAACACCTGTGAGCCTCTTATTGGCCAGAGCACACTACATAAGTAATAAAGCCAGGAGAGTAATTTACTCACAAAAAAGTAAAGAGAAAGCATGGGGACTTCAGCTCTGTAAGGCAAGTTAAAATGTGATGCTTTTTTCCTGACCGATGGAGGTGGTCACTGATGAAGTGGTCAGGCTTAATCACAATTTAGCTGGATGATGAGACCAAGAACCCCTCCAAAATGTATGACAAGTTAGAACATTGGAGTTACTTTAAAAAAAAATTCAGGGTTTGAAGCAACAAAGGGGGGAAGGGGGAAAGCTCTGGTACCTTAACTGTATGCTTTTGTCTGGTCACACACCAGGTGCCTCCCCACAAAGTTTACTAAGATGCATTGTAAATGCAGGGATTGAGTTTACCAAACCCTTTATACTGCTCTGCAAAGAGGCAGGCAGTCCTGCTAGCATGCCCCCCCACCCCACTCTTGTCCTTCTCCAGAAATGCCTGAGGATCTCGACTGACATCTGGATCCTCAATAAGAAAAGAAAGAAGTGTTTCACCACCTCTAAATATTAGCTGGATTCTTCAGTATGCCATTATTTTGGGGTCTGACACCAGTGACACCCCAGGTTCCAGAACCACTTCACTATTAGTGGAGGGTAAAGTGGCCTCAATTCGCTCCGTGAAGTGATTCACGGAGCAAAGGTGGATTCATGGAGTACTCCACAACACAAAGCGGGGTAATTTGCGTTATCATGGGTATCGCGAAGTCCACTGAAAACAATGACTTTGCATTACTCCGCCTTCCCAGACCACTATTCCACCAATCTTAAAGGTGAAGTGCATTGAAAACAATGTACTTCGCCTCACTTCACCTTGTTTTTAAGCTCCAAAGGCGAATTTTGCAGTGATTCATGGGATTTCAGGTCACACAAGCTCTATATTGATCTGCACAGCTTCAGTTCGGAGTAGTGTGTGTAGGTAGCTGTAGGAGACAGTGTGCTCTGAGAACTGTCTGTGATTCAAACCTTCTAAAAGCTGTTAAAAAAGCCTTTTTGAGTAATTTTTTTGCCCAAACTTTAGTTCATCGATTATAGGAAATCCTTCTGTGCTCATATCATCGAGCGTTTTTGTTTGTGTGTGGATTTTGAATGTTAATGTACAACACTGAGTCAGTGTAGTAAGAGACAGTGAAAGTGTGCTTTGGGGGAGGAGCATATCTGTGGTGTAGGTAGATTCAAGTTGGAGAAATAGGGGGTTCTTTGTTTTTTGGTTATATAACTGACTGTTAATATACACACAGTAATATTGTCAGTAATTGTTGAAATATTTTTGCTGATTGTGTGTTGTGTGGATCTGGTGCAGCAGTTCATAATTTCAGGTTGTTTACAATACATAGTATATTACTGAACTTTTCAATTTGCTATGCATTACTTGTAGACAAATTGTGTGTGTGTGTGTGTGTGTGTGCGGTGCGTGACATCAAATAATACATCTTTTATTGTGCCACCGTGTAATTGCAGGCACAGCAGTGTGAACCTGTTATCCACTGCAACTGCGTGATTTTGTACTGCCATTGTGGTATCATTTCTTTGTTTTGCTGCTTGCACTGCCGTACAAACCTGCAGTCAGTGACCCCCCCCCACCGGCAAAAGAAATTGTTTTCCAGATTGTGACTTCAGCACCACTGGTTAGTTAAGGTGTTGTTTTCACTTGTGAATTTGCATCTGTATCTGTTTCTGAAGCTACAGTTGTTTTTTTGGCTTCACATCCAGCATCCCCCCACCCAGAGTGAACGTTCCAAAATCTAAATTTGTTTAGAATATTGTTGTTGATCCCCAAAAATGTCTGCAAAGAGATGTGGAATCAAAGCTGGTTCTCGCCATGGCACTGCTGCCAGTGGTAAGATTGTCTGTGGGTGTGGTAGTACGCAGACACAGAAGTGCATTGCTGATGTGAGGAAAGGTATTTCTCCTGCAATGTTTTTTACAGCCCAATCAGTAGCTTCACTCATAGTTGGAGGAGATGATGTTGTCCCAGCCAGTGGTGTTAGTGCAGTTGCTGGTGGCGGTATAAGTATTGCTGCCTCAAGTTCCACTTCTGACCAGTGTACCGTGTCCAAAAATATAGTCGAGTGTGAAGCAGTGTGAGTGAGTGGCTGTGTAGATGATGTCATACTTCCCAGTAACATCCCAGTAACTGAACTTGAGGATTCTGATAATCATGTCAACGATAGCACGCAGTGTGACATTTCTTCCACCGCGGTTCAGGTCACGCATTTTCCATGCAGTGATTCACAGTGTGGTGTAAAAATACGAGGTGATGGTGGTGTTGATGATGATGATGAATCTGATTATGATGATGTTGCTGTAGTTGCAACATGCAGTCCATATGCCAACATCCAAGCAGAAGATGTGGATGTGGGTGATGTTGATGAATATGATGATGATGTAATTGACCCCAGTTGGGAACCAGAAAAAAAGAAATCCAAGGTGGCTGTGTCTGGGTCTGTTTGCATTAATTCCCCACCCATAAAAACTTGTGATTTACCAGTTTCAGTTGATGGTGATGATGATGATGACCCAGTAATAATGATAGGTAGTCATGGTGGTCAGTTGCAGTCCAAGTGTGTTCTGCCCGAAAAATCAAGTAGCCCCCCCCACTTCATGGCTTAAAAAAACAGAGTCCAATAAGCAGCATCAGGGACATGTTAAAAGTAGATAATCACAATACCTTGTTTGGGATTTTTTTTGTGCAAGATGCAAATGATGAGTCAGTTGCAATCTGCTAGGTTTGCCATGTGCTTGTGAGTCGAGGTAAAAAGGGGAGCCATCTGGGCACAGGAGGACAGCATACACATCTTAAGAACAGGCACATGGCACTGTGGACCCAGCACAAGATGGCAGCTAATACCACAGTGGGGCGTTCACCCTTGTCATCAACCATAATGAGCATGTTATCCCCTTCCATGACTGTTAAATCCAGTAGGAAATTAAATGTGTGCAGTAGTGAGGAAATAACAGCAGAGGATTACTACAGGCATGATGAGGTGGAGGAGCATAATCATTTTGAAATGTTGTCCAGTGGTGGTGGTGAGAGTAGCAGTTTTGGTGGTGGTGGTGGTGGATGCAGTATGCCTAGTGCAAGTGGTACATCAGTCCCGGTTGGTAAATGTGGCAAAATAACTGCTTTTGTGGGTTTGTCATCATCACCTGTACAACTGTCTTCATCAAACGGCCACACTCCACCCCCTGCCATTCGCAGAGCAGAACCATTTGTCATCACACCCCGTGTAAAACGTTTAATTCAGCCCATGTTACAGAGTGTTTTTGCACATAAGCTGAAGTACCCACCCAATCATACAGTGTCACGTGAACTTAATGCTGCTGTAGCTGAAATGCTGGTAATTGATCTTGTGCCCTTTTCCTTTGTGGAGAATTCTAGGTTCCAGTGGTTTGCTGCATATGCCTGCCCAAGTCCCATCCAGGATATACTTTTCGACCCATGCTGTCCCCAAGTTGTACTGTACTGTGTCCGACTCAGTAAGACATGCTCTTCAACATTCCTCCTCTCCATTCATCCATTTAAGTATGGACATCTGGACAAGTGGCAAAACAGCGGGGAGTTCATATTTGTGTATAACTGCACACTGGGCACAGGTGCCGGGGTTGTTTGTGATGTTGGTAGTGTGAATAATCAGTGCAGTAAGGTGGAGTGTCATGGTAGCAATCTTCCAGGAATTCGACAGCATGCAACAATTGCTATGCATTATGTGACCTGTACAAACACTGGTGAAAACATGTTAGATGTGGTACTGATTGAAATTGACAAGTGGCTGAACCCCCTGTCCCTGAGAGCTGGGTTCATAGCAAATGACAATGGGTCAAATGTGGTGAAATGCATCACGAACGGTGGCTTTTTTCGTGTTCCATGCATGGCCCATTGTTTAAATCTTGTGGTGCAGGAGTTTCTGCAGCACCCTGATGTAAAGGAAATGCTGACAGTTGCACGCCTTATCTGTTCTCACTTTTCACGATCTGCAAAGGCCTGTAACCAGCTTCGGCAGTTGCAAATGCGAAACAGCCTCCCTCAGAACTGCTTGAAGCTGGAAGTTGTCACCCGATGGAACTCCACTTTGTACATGGCACAGAGGTTGTATGAACAATACAAAGCCATCTCAGAATATCTTGTGATGCACACTAGCCGTGACAGTTCCGGGGCCTCCATGTCTATGATGACTGAACAGTGGCGCCTCATGGACTCTGTAATAATAATTTTGCAGCCTTTTGAACATGCCACACAGGCACTGAGTGGCAAGTCTGCCTCCATTAGCCAATCAATTCCACTGCTGCAGATGTTGAGGCAGACATTAGTGAATGTACAGCATGGCCTTGATGTTGCCGGAGATGGTGGTAGCAGTATGTTGCTGCAACACTTGCTGACATTATTCGACCAGAATTGTCATGTTGTGAGCATTCAGCGTAGTGACAACTTTGCCATGGCAACAATGCTGGACCCACGATACAAACATGGAATTGCCTCAGTACTGGAGGAAGGGCCTGAACAGATAAAAAATGTCAGTGGGCAACTGGTGTGCTTGGTTCATGGGGCATAGAAGTCATGTGCCAAGGTCAGCAAACCTCAGCAGCATAATCAGGCTGAAGGTGAACCTGGAGGAGTATCAAGCATATCCTGTAAGGGGAAGGGGAATGCAGTTCCAGGTGGTCTGTCATCCAAAGCGGTTGGTGTCAACCCACTTTGGGAGGCTTTGTCCCAAATGGGCCTTTGTGAAATAAATGGTTCCAGAGAACTGAATGATACATCAACCACTGGACTTAGTGCCGCACAGAGAATGGTTAAGTCATATTTGTCTGAAAACAGGCATCTGTCAATAACTGATGATCCTCTTTTGTACTGGAGCGGATAGGCCAGTGAATGGCCAGAGCTGACTGCAGTGGCACTGAAATACCTCACATGCCCAACCTCCAGTGTAAGTGTTGAGAGGGTATTCAGCTCAGCAGGTGCAATAGTTAGGGATCATCGGACAAACCTTTCTCCTGCAAATGTTTGCTAACATTCATAAAAATGAATGAGAGGCACATACCAGCACAGACTGCAACCTCAGTATTCATACCCCAGCCTAGTCATGGTGGTTTTGGTGATGTAGAAATGGACCATCCTGGTGGCACTGGCAGTGGCAGCATGAAACGGCCTACCACTGACGTAGATGATGACACAATGGAGAAAGAATTTCCCGCTGGTCAAACTTCAGAGATAGATGACTGTGAGGGCAGCTTTCTTTATGAGGACAATGAAGTGGTTAATGTTGGCAGGTTTTAACTGAAGTTGTTAAAAGGTGGTGACATTTGCTGTACGATGCATGTTTTCTTTTTCATGACTTTGTGTGCCCCACCGGGCCACCACCACCAGGACCGATGTTAGCCACTGCCACCACAGAGAGTGACTTTGTGTGCCACCCCAGACCACCACCACCAGGACTGATGTTAGCCACTGCCACCACAGAGAATGACTTTGTGTGCCCTCCTGGACCACCACCACCAGGACCGATGTTAGCCACTGCCACCACAGAGAATGTCTTTGTGTGCCCCCCTGGACCACCACCACCAGGACCGCTGTTAGCCACTGCCACCACAGAGAATGACTTAGTGTGCTCCCCCGGACCACCACCACCACCACTGTTAGCCACTGCCACCATCACCAGATGAGGAAGATGTTACAGGGAGTGTCATCATGTGCCGCAGCTATCACCACCAGCACCCACCACCAGTGTCATTCTGACAATGTTTTCCCATTGACCATGCCAAGGCAGAGGGAGTCGAACAGGAGACCACATCCATCAGCCACAGGTGCAAGGCTCCTTTATATTAAAACTATAAAGTGAGTATGTGTACTAATGTTTTTTATGCTATTCAACTTCCTTTAGCTGTATGTTTTGTTTTCTGTTGCTTTTCTGAGCTGCAATGGTCAAACACATACGGTAAACTTATTTTGTTTTTTTACAGGTTAGCAAAAAACGATTCTCCTTCACCGACAGTCGGTATCAATGGTACTGCAGCAGTACCGTACACAGGAACGTATGGAATATTCATTTCAATTCCATACTGGTTAGTATATATATTTTATTTAATCTGTTCAATTTTTTTTAAAGAGTGCAACAAATCCGACTAAGGAGGATTCATAAACTAGATGACATGTGTGGCATGTTGACAGCTGGTTCTGATTACAATATGATATTTTTTCTGCAATATAAAATATGTAAGGGAGTGTCTGTCAGGAGAAACTACAGTCTTGCTGAAATTGACACATCCAATCCTCCAGGTATAAGTTCAAAGGACAGGACGTAGGTTAAACTACAGATATTTGAGATGCAATTACTTTACCAATTTGCTTTAAAGCCAGGGACCAATATATCCATTTTATAATGCCCTCAGGGAAATCCTTTGATTTGCACTAGGTGTCATGAGGAAAAGGGGCATATGCCTGTGATTTGGGTGTCTCCCAAGGAAACCAGCTAATTACATCAAAGAGACTTTGATGTCTGTGCGAAGCAGTTCCCAGACTGAATTGGGAAGTCCAATATGCATTTGCTAGGGGTATCCAGTGAATTACATCAAAGAGACTCTGATGTCTGTGTGAAGGAGATCACAGACTGGGTTGGGGGAAGTCACATGAAGAGAGGAGATTCACTGACGTCACCTATTGTTTTTAAATATCTTATTAGGACATCCTGTGTTATAAAATATAAATTTTAATACACCAAGGCGGAGTTAGGTGACCTCAGAGAGAAGGCCGGCTTAAGACTGCTTTTAAGTATACTGAGCAGACCTCACAGAGACATTCATTTCCTGACTGAGAAAAGAGAAACATCGAAGCACTGAAAAATTAAGAAGTAAGGATACATTAGTTAAGACCAGTCTGAGTGTACGGGTTGTAGGAATTTGCACTTTTAAACCTTTTTTGGTTTTAAGACTGTATGTGTTGGGATATCGTGTTCTATATTTGCTGTTTTCCTATTTTTTATATATTTTAAAGTAAATACATATTTTAAAAACAGAAACTGCCTGGTGTGCCTTGAAACTTCTTTTTTTTTTTTTTATAAGTGAAGCTTAGATGGTTATAGTTGACACTGTGCATGAGCTTACTGTGGTACCAAACCGGGAAACAGATAAGAGTTCTCTAGGTCTTGCATAAAGTTCTAAGGGTTCATTTTGTAATACCTGATTAGGTGCCCATAGGCATAGATATCTGGCCCCCCGAAGACGGAATTATCTAAGCTTGACAATTGGCTACGCTAACAAGAGGTTATCAGTTTGAATCCCTCCAGAACTTGGGACAAAGGTGACTCGAACTCACAAAACAGACAAGAGGGTTACCTTGTTAGCTCACTGTTCAGAATTCTACACTCAGAGGTTGGCACTTTGGGAGTAGAGGGCTGACCTACTGAGTGGGTTTGTGACAATGTGTACATTGCAAAAACTATTTCTGCAAGATATCATGCACTGTATTCTGAACCTGCAGCTATGCAGCCATGACAGTGTTGAAAAAGTTGCACACAGGTTGTGTTACTTGACAAGATGTGGTTTTGAAATGTAACTTGAGTTGAGACTGAGAATCAGGGACACTGGCATAGTGTATTTGTTACACAGCCTGGTACTAAATTAAGTTGTGATTGATCTGCTGATTGCAGTGTGACAGCTTACTATCTGTGTTATTAATCCGGATACCCGTGAAACAGACACGGCTTAAACATGTGTTACTGCTACAATCAAGTTGTAATAAGCCCTTCATTTATTTTTTAGGAAAGTTCCAGATGCTTTGTTGTGGCATAGTTGCCTTATCCAAAGAAGTTCTTCAACATCAGACACCCCCACCCCAGGCTGGGGCAGACATGCAACACACAGAAGTCATTTCAATCAATGACCATGACCATCATTACCAACCTGACTCGAGAAGGATGCAGATGAAATCTGTGAAAACGTAGCCAAATAAGAAACCATTAATGAGACCTACTTGCAAATATGTCTCCCCCCAAAAAAATACTTACCTTCAGTGGCTTGAGAGTTATCCATTTTCAATTTCAATGCAAAAAATGTTCATCAAGCACTGGAGTGTGCACACCAACAGTATCTATGACCTGTGATACAAAACAATACAATGAGTACATGTTTATATATGTCAACCGCCACCTACAAAATACAAAAATATATTTGTATATATAGCAACTCACCAAGGCTACTATTAGTGTACAGACAAAGGGCACCCTTCCATCTGGTTGAGATGATCGCATCGCATTTGCAGGAATCACAGCACACATTGGACCAGCAACAGTTCACTCACGGTCATCATTTCTGATGGGACTTTGTATGTGGTGGAACGCTCCCATTTCACTTCGTTACCACTTGTCAATTTTCTGGACACAAGACAGATGCATTTTGGGGATGCAGAAAAAATCTGGGAACTCTGTGTGGACACTGCGTGCATGACTGACTGCACAATAAATTTTGGGGGACTTTGCATGTGATATAACACTCCCATTTCACTTCATTACCACTTGTCAATTTTCTGGACACAAGACAGATGCATTATAGGGATGCAGAAAACATCTGGGGACTCCGTGTGGACACTGCGCACATGACTGACTATGCAAAAAATTCTGGGGGACTTTGTATGTGATGTAAAGCTCCCATTTCACTTCGTTACCACTTGTCAATTTTCTGGACACAAGACAGATGCATTTTAGGGATGCAGAAAACATCTGGGGACTCCGTGTGGACACTGCGCGCATGACTGACTATGCAATAAATTCTGGGGGACTTTGTATGTGGTGCAAAGCTCCCATTTCACTTCGTTACCACTTGTCAATTTTCTGGACACAAGACAGATGCATTTTGGGGATGCAGAAAAAATCTGGGGACTCTGTGTGGACACTGCGTGCATGCCTGACTGTGCAATAAATTCTGGGGGACTTTGTATGTGGTGTAACACTTCCATTTCACTTCATTACCACTTGTCAGTTTTCTGGACACAAGGCAGATGCATTTTGGGGATGCAGAAAAAATCTGTGGACTCTGTGTGACCACTGCATGCATGAGAGACTGCACAATAAATTCTGGGGGACTTTGCATGTGGTGTAATGCTCCCATTTCACTTTGTTACCACTTGTCAATTTTCTGCACACAAGACAGATGCATTTTGTGTGTTGTGATTGTGAGCACATAATGTCATACTTAAATTTTAAATTAAAGCAGCATTGCAACAATGTGGTGACAATTTTGACCTATACTTTTTTATGCCATTTTACATTGCCAGCAACTAGTTACCTCCTGACTTGTATGATACCCTTCTTTTCACAATTTGTCTCTGCTCTACTACTGTTTCTCATGTCTGAAAAAAAAGGAGCACACCTTTTAATATTGTTCTGACCAGGTTTTACCACTATTTGCAGCTGTTTTTGAATAAATATTGTTCTGTGAGGTAATAAAACACTGCCTGCTGCATAACTGTTAATTTTACAACAGAAGTGATATATAACAACTGATTGAGAAAAGCAGTGGAGATACTGACAAAGACCTGGTCCACACCATATTTAAAGGAGTGCTCCTTTTACTATCTCAGACATGAAAAAAAGTAGTAAAGCAGACTCAAATACTGGAAATAATAGTATCATACAAGTCAGGATGTAAGTAAAGTGGCAATGTAAAATAGCATTAAAAAGTATAGGTCAAAATTTTCAACAGATTGTTGCATTGCTGCTTTAAAGAGATTCTCCACGTTCCATATTTATTTTGGTATTGCACCCAATACATGGATGCCTTACCTCCAGGAGAATCTTTATTGCTCCACATGTCCTTAGTGCAATGCTTTTCTGGCAAAAATGCTTGTAATTTCATTAAAGCGGTTCACAGAGGACTTCCCATTCTGAAGAGCCACCCAAGTTCTGCCTGTCGCACTCAGCAATGTTATGACGTGATGCCAGGGAGAGCCCGGGGGTGGACTCCATTATACTGAATGACTGTCAGCTTTCTGAATGTTTCTTCATGTTATAATGGTCAGTTTGTGGTGAAAGCGTGAGCGCGTTTCCACTAACAAAAAAAGCGGGAAGTCTCGGTGACCTGCTGTAAAATTACAGGAGTTTGAAAATTACTATGAGGGACATGTGGAGCAAGAAGTCCCTGGAAGTAAGGCACCCATATATTGGGTGCAAATAATGCTGTAACTTGGTGAATCTCTTCAATGTCTATTTCACAAACAAAATATTTATGGATCCTCAGTAATGTTTACTTTGTGTCGGGACTTATGATTTGAAGTGTTTCATAAAAATCCTGACTGAGCAGTGCAAGTATGTTGTGCTAAACTGCATGTGTGCCATCAGCGTTCTTTCCTGTGTGTGCATACATTGTCCAGCTTCGTGCAACGATGCAGACATATATATGGTGTGACTTGTTGCAGTATCTCAAGAATAAAGATAACAAAGAATACATGACATATTTTTTATTTGTACCATCAGCACCAGCAGAGTAAGTGATATGATATTTTTTCAGAGGTATGGGGTCACTGTGCACCTCAGTCACTCACAGTGCACACATGACTTAGTGGAGATCATAGCACAAAAAGCACATGCTCTCCTAAAAGTCATATGTGCAGTGTGTGACTAAGGTGCACTCTGACCAGACACCTCTGAAAAAGTATTGTATCACTTAGTCCGCTGATGATGATGGTGACAATAAAATATATGTTATTCTGCTCGCTCTTCTTTATACCATAAACACTACAACAAGTCAGCAATATATGTTTGCAAGAAGCTGCACAAGATCTGATGTCACACACACACACACATACACACACACAGGAAACAACACTGACTGCACACACAGAATTTAGCACATCATACTTGCACTACTCACACCAACTTTTCCACAACCACTACACAACAGAAAGTAAATATTACTGAGGCACTGGTTTATAACAACAGGGCAACAGGAGCATGTATGACTGTCTGTTATTAAACATAAAAGAAAAACATCGCAAAACTCTACAGCAGTGGGGAGGGCAGGTGTCCAGAAAAAATAAGTTAATGGGGGATTCCATTGTGTTCCAGCAGCAGGTGGAGCACTAACACTATCTGCAGCTGCTGTTGCTGGATCTGCTCCACCTGCTGCTGCACAGCACCCACCCTCTCATTGCTTTCCTCAAGGGCCACCCACACCAGTGCAATGTCTGCATGCATTGCAGACACTGTGGTGGGGTCCACTGTGGGGGGAAAGCCAAGTAGTGCTGGTGGTGATGAGGGTGGTTCTGGTGGCTGTGGAGCAGTTGCTGCTGTTGCCCTCCTCCTGCTGCTGCGGTGAGGCACAACACCCCCTTCACCCTCTGCCACTGCCACATAAGGACCAGCAGGTGGAGGTCTGGCCTTCCTCCTTGTGGTGGTTCATTATATGTGTGCGTGCTGGCTACCGGTCCCCAAATATTTCCCCCGGGGGCCACGGTGCACCTGCATGCCACATAAATGACAAACCACAATGGTGCTGTCCCTCACCCCACACAGTTAAAAAACTACCAGACTGGGGAACTGCGGGGGGGGACCAGGCATAGGAGGGGCAGATGTACTGCTGGCAACACCATCATGCACCTGGGGCTCCACCTGCGGCTGTGGAGGTGGTGGAGGGGGTGCTGTTGGAGTCCCAGCAGCTGCTACTGGTGGTGGTGGTGGTGGTAGACTTGGTGGATGTGCCGCTGCCGGTGGCACTGGTGGTGCTGCTGCTTCCAGAGGGGAACAGGCAACACCAAACAGTTGGGAGTGGTCCAACAAAACCCGACCACCCCCACGCATGCGCACTCCCCTCTGCCCATGCCCAAGGGCCACAGACTCTCCTCCCCGGTGCATCACGCACAAC
Organism: Neoceratodus forsteri; assembly: GCA_016271365.2. Classification (NCBI taxonomy): domain Eukaryota; kingdom Metazoa; phylum Chordata; order Ceratodontiformes; family Ceratodontidae; genus Neoceratodus; species Neoceratodus forsteri. The sequence continues at coordinate 1,489,052,323 of CM057455.1, read as the reverse complement.
CCACTAATTCCCTCTCCGACCGATGCCTCACGCAAAGAAAGACTGCTTCATACACACTCACAGTCTCACACACAGTCACACACACACACAAACACAAAAAAACAAACTTATAAAACAAACAAATCAGTAGCAAAAAAGAACTGAAAAAACACACTACAAAAAAAACTAAAGATTTAGCTTTCAAAAAAGCTGTTTGTTGTTAGGCAAGGAACAAATATACCACCAAACTCTCCTCTACACACAAAATGCTTCCTCCTTCTACCACTGCAAAGGAGAAAGTGAAACTAACTGCTTTTATGACTCACTTCCTTCCTGCCTGGCTGAAGCATGTGACTTACACTACTGTAAGCCATGTGATGTGTTGGGGGCTGCCTATATTGTTGTCACTTAGTCTTACTTCATGTTAAGGTGGAATGGCAATGCAAAGTCATAAAGACAAGGCAAAGTGAGCACTTCCCAATGGCCACTTCACGTAGCGTTAGGCTAACGCCAAGTGGCCACTTCGCTGGCAGATTTAAATTCGCTGCATCTCTGTTCACTATTGAACACGAGCCCCCCACCCACCCACTAAGGAGTTGAGGCGGCATGTCCTGGTATATCATCAGTACCTAAAGTTAGTCTATAACCCTTTTAGCTACATGCAACTCCACCTGTTGCCTACACAGATGAATTTTATTCTAACTTGTTAGCATCCAGTTAACAACTGATAACTGGGATGCTCAAAACAGAATTAACAGCAACAAAGTTAACAGTAATGAATAAAGTTGTGCATAAAGTCTGATAGAACCCAAAGTTCCTCCACAACATGGAGTGCCCCCCCCCCCACTGCCATTGTGCATGTCCTTTATATTGGGGCAGCATTCCCTGTACACCCACTAAGCTCCCACCTGGGTAGACTACATCTGTTGCGAGTAACAAACAATATGTGCTAAACAGAACCATCAGTGACTGACATTTCTTGCTGGTCACTTCTGATGCTCCCCTCCCCCCATAGCATAGCTACTCCCACCCCCCAGCCAGCTGTGTTGACTAATACTGGGGCATACATGACTAGTCCACAGTTCTAAACAGTGCTGGCAATTAACAGTCAGGTGGTAGATAGCGTAAAAGAGCCTGTTGTTAACAGGCATGCGTTGCATCTATTCCAGCTACAAGGTGGTCCTTCTCCCCACCTAATCTAACAAATGCCACTGATGTCATTATGCCATGGTGAACCCTGGGTGAGGGGGGAGGGTACAGGGGGAAGGGGCCCTAGGGTGTCTGGCCTTAGACTATACATTGGTAAGTAGTAGTGGCAGCCTCAATCACTCACTTTGCTGGCACCATTGCCCTTGCAGTCAATCTTCCTGTAAATGCTGTATACTCTCAGTTCAGGTATTTCTACACCATGGCTGGAGTGTTGAACACCTTGGGTGGATTCCCAGCTTGAGAACCCACAGCTTTGAAAGGTGAAGATGCTGATGCTGCCAACCAAGATGTCTCAGCCTCATTTTCACCTCAGTAAACAGTTGTCTTTCCTTTTGCAACTCCCCACTATAGTCATAGAAAATCAGTATTTTTGTGGAGTCCAGCACAATTGGCCCTTTTACCCCTGCTGCTTGCAAGTCCACCTCTTTGTACTTATAGCAGTCGATCTTCACGAGGAAATGCCTTGATCTCTCTCCTGCTCCACCTTCAATGTGCTCTCATATTTCACAGCTTGAGGTGCTCCCCATCCACTTTGCTATGAATCTTCAGGATTTCTACCCTCCTGCTCCTTGGGTAAGCCTATAATTCTAATATTGCCTCATTGAGCCCTGTTTTCTTGCTCGCTAACTTTACTTCTCAGCTGTTGCACAAATTCTGTTCATTCCAATTTTTCCTTAGTCCATTCAGCCAGCAGGTCCTCCGCTATGCTGACTCAGGATTCCAATTCTGTAAGTCAGATGGCATGGCTCATAGTTGTCTTGCTGAGGGATTCGACAATGCTTTGTAAGTGTACCATCTGGGCATTAATATTAGTGAATCTGGCCCTCATTTCTGATTACATTGCAGTTATTAGAGAACACAGGAAAGTAACCTGTTCCATCTCCTCAACTTCCACCGCTGTGGTCTTACTGCCTGCCTCATCTGAGGCTCTGATAGATTACAGTTCTTATTTTGCCTGCTGAAAGGCAACTGCAATTGTTTCTTCTGCACTATTGCCACACTCCAGAACACAGGCTATTGATTGATACTGGATACTGGTATTTTCACCATCAGATACCACCAGTATCAAAGGGATTCAAACTGTGCAGAGGAGAGCAGTGCCCTCGGGCATCCACCATTTTCACTCACTTGGCCATGCCCAAACTGAAAGAACTTGAAGGAGAAGCAGGATGAGAGCGCTGTGCTTCTGGACTGCTCAGGGTGGTTTTGTCATCAGTTGCACTGGAGGACACCTGAAAAAACTGCTTGCAGTGGGAGTTGAACCAGTGAACTTCTGGGTACTAATGAACCATGTTTTCTTTGACCGTACTATCACACACCCTGCCCTTGCCTTCCTATCAGGCAAAGCCCCTGCCCCACCATTATGAATCCCAGTCCCTGTACTGACTGCTCCACCCACAATGTTTACAGAACTTGTACTACATGGAACTGGCATAGTTTAACTGTGAGCAAATGAAAAAAGCTGCATCCAGAAACTCATGGTGTTAGAGCCTAGCAAAAAGATCTCTGGCAAACATAAAAAGGGCAGCACTCACCATCTAAGTAAGGCATGGACAACCAGAATAAATTGTCAAGGTACATCTTATTCAGTGTCCAGAAATCAGTGTAAAAAGGTGACTCCACAAAGGAGAGAGTTAACCTTACCCTGCTCCTTTCCTTCCCTTCATCCCTTTCTCCTCCAGTTCTTTTCCTCATGATTTCTACACCATGACCATCACCCACTTTGATGCAACATCAGTGCCATCTTTATCCTACCTGAAAGACCTTGGGTGGTATTTTCACACATGCTTAAAAATGATGCAGTTGCATCAAGACAGGCAAATTTACGTCATGTAAATGCAACATAAAATTGGTCAATATTTTCATAGCTGCATCAAAACTGACACTTATAACGAGCCCAGGCCATCAGGGGTCGGCAGGGGTGGGAGAGGACTGAGCGTCTGATAGACAGCTCTCCTCTCCCGGGAGGGAGGGGGGACCTTGCTCAGTGCTCACCTGGCCTCTAGCAGAAGCTGGAGGCACAGCGAACATTGTAGCTCACCCGAGGGGTTGGGAGTGGCGACGGCAGTGATGCCACGATGTCCAGTGCACACCACTCCCCCCAGAATACTGGAAAAACCAGTGCCTGGTCCCCTAGATGACAGAGATCAGAGCAGAGACCCTGATGGCTCATGCCTGCCTGACATCCTGGTGGGTCCGACACTGCAAGATTGTCAGGGTGCAGCAGCCCTGCTCTGTACCCACCTGGGGGAGTACAGCCATGGCTCGATGGGGACCCACCGGGATAGAATAGGGCAGGTTGCAATGCGGGGAGACCGCATATGTGTCTCCAGAAGGAGTGGAGACCAGGCCCAAGTGGAGGAGGCAGAAACAGTAATTGCAAAAAAAAAAATAAAAACTGACACTTATACTTGCGTCATACCTGCATCAGAATTGCAGCATATTTACAGGCTGCATCATAATTATGCCACTTTTGCTTAATTTTTGCAGCACTAATCTGGATCAAGCACAGACGCAGCAGATTGTGTCATTACCATCTTCTGATGGTAGTGCAGACTTCTAGTGCAGACACACCTGTGATTTGCAATGCAAATGTTACCCAACATGCTGTTGTATATGTCACAGCTCACTGAAAATACAGGCCCTAGTGTCTCACTGCACAAGTCTAGTTCACTTAGTTTTCACTGACAGGCAAAAAAACTATAAAAAAAAAAATATAAGATGGATTTTGTGGCCCAAGTCACACCACCAGCAGTCAAATTATTTGTCAGATAAATCCTTCAAACTCCCCCCTACCTTTTCCTCTCTTAAACATTCATTCTGCCCTCCTCCTGCTGCAGGGGACAACAAAAATAAATAAATAAATATAGATTTCCATGCCCTCTACACCACAGAGACTCCGTAAAAAAATATTTCTCAAACGAACCTTTCAAAGCTCCCCTGCATCTTTCTCAGCCTACTGAATTCACTCTACAGAGTCTGCTCTGCTCTTGCTGCAGGCAGGGCCTACAGCTGGCATGTAGGCTCACAGTCTGCATTCTGTCCTCTCCTCTGCAGCAGCACAACTTCACTAGCTTGTTTGTCTGAAACAACAGTTAAATATAGTGAGAATTTGCTCATTGGAATTATAATGTATAATTCTCTAATGATTTTGAATGTTTTTTGCTCAAAATCACTCTTTTTAACAGAAATTGAGCTCTAGTAGTCAGGTTCTTCCCCTATGAGAGAGAGAGAGAAATGGAAATGGCACTGCAATGTGCACAGCATGAGGAATTCTTGATCTCCAGTGTCACTGCTTTGCTGCTGCAGGTCATATAACTTGCCAACAACTTGGAGTTGCTTAGTGATGCTCCCTACAGAATGTTATGCATCCTCTGGAAAAGCTTATAATAGCCACTAGCTAACAGAGTGGTAAGGAAGGCCAAGGCAGAGATGAAGTTGAGGATATCTGAGGGAGTCATTGACAGTGACAAGATCTTCTTTCGTTACATTCAAGAAAATTGGATGATGAAGGAAGCTGGCAAGCTGAAAAAAGTGCACGAGTGGGTGGAGAACAAAAGAGAAAAGGTAGAAATATTGAATGAATACTTCTGCTCAGTGTTTACAAGGGAAAAAGATGGACCAGTCCCACAGGGAAAGCTAGGAATAGGGGGTGGGAGGGGGGAATGGTGAGGAAGAAATGACAGTGGACAGGGTTGGTAAAGGGCTCAGGACCCAGAAGTCTGATAAATCTTCTAGGCTGCATGGTATGTACCCTAGGGTACTGAGGGAAGTTCTCACAGCCCATCTGGCTGAACTGTTCCAAAGATCACTGGACAGGGGAGTGGTGTCAATTGAATGGAGGACCACAGCTGTGGTGTTTCTGTACAGGAGTGGAGTGAGGGATGAGCCAGGTAACTACAGACTGGTCAGCTTTACATCACAGGTTGACAAGCAGATGAAGAACATTCGCAAGGAAAGGTTGATCAAGTTTCTCAAGGTAAATGGACTCCTTGACATCAGACTGCATAAGTTCATGGCAGGCAGGTCATGCCAAATTAACTTGATTGATTTCTTTGACTGGGTTACAAGGCTGGTGGACAGGGGGACATACTGTACAGTGGACATGCTGTACCTGGATATCAGTAAGGCCTTTGACTTGGTCCCACACAAAAGACTGGACAAAACATCTGAGGACCTGGTGGTGGGCAAAAAGTTGATGAGGCAGGCTGCAAATTAGCAAGGAGAATGCAAAGAGTGGTGTTTGGGGGGTACTCATAAATGAGTGGGGTCACCAGCGATGTCCCACAAGAGTCTGCTTGGTCCAGTACTGTTCAGTGTATTTATAAATGAAATACTGTAGGTCCCTCTGTCTATGACAGTTTTGTTTGAATCCACTCAGTGTTGGCAAATAACACTTCCTTCAGTAATCTAGTCTACCTGTCCATCACTCATTCCATGAAAACATACTTATGTGCATCCCTCCTGAACTTTCCCCAGCCACCTTCAGTGGACTGCCCCTTTTGATAGAATTTGCACTTAAGGTGAACAATTCATTACATTTCACACTGTTTATACCATGAAGATATTTATGTTTCCATCATTTGGAACTCATTACCTGAGTAGTTGGTTAATTTGAAGACACAAGATAAATTTAAAGAGTCACTTGACAGATTCTTACTAACAAACTCATGGGAACAATATTCACCCTGCAAGTGCAGGAAGGTGGTCTCAATGTGCTTTGCCTTCTTCTACCTTTAAGCACAGAGTAATACCGAGTAATGTCCCCCCTCTTTCCTTGTCTCCAAGGCACACATGTTGAAATCTCTCAACCTTTCCTCATGTTTTCTCTGAAAGCCACTGAATCATTTTGCTTGCCCACCTCTGCATTGCATCTACTCTGTCAAAGTCCATCAGCAGGTGTGGACTTCAGAACCTTGCACAGTACTCCCTGTAAGAGCAAACCATGGACCTATACAGGGGAAGGATCACCCCCTTACTTGTACTTCTGATCCCCTTCCTATGTTCCCCAGCATCCTGTTAGCCCTACTGACTGCTCTGTTGCACTGAACTGACACATTTAGGCTTTTCAGTATTATCACCCCCAAATCTCTCTTTCCTCAGCCATGCTCTCTATTGTCATCCTCCATCAATATTGCATTTTTGGCATTTTCAGCTTTGAACTTCAACTGCTATATCCAGGACGGTTTTTCAAACCTTTTCAAGTCTTCTCTCATTGTTCGGACCCCTTCTTCACTGTCGAACCTACTGCAAATCTTAGTACCATCTGTGAAATGGCAGCTCTTTCCCTGAACGTCTATCCCCGTATCACAAATGAATGTGTTAAAGGGACGGGCCCCAACACTGAACCCTGCAGCACTCTCCACTCGTCACCTCTTTAATCTCCAAGTATTGCCCATTTATGACCACACTTTGAATTCCACCTTGAGCCAGCTTTCTACCCATATGGTTACACTTTCCTCCAGCCTAAGATCTCTTAGTTTATTGATCAGCCTTCTGTGAGGGACTGAGTCAAAGGCTTTACTAAAGTCCAGGTATAACATGTCAACTGCCTGTCCTTTATCAGTCACCCTCACTACCCAGTCAAAGAATTCAATCACATTTGTCAAAGATTATGTTGTATTGTTATCTCTTTTATACCTTCTGGCAGATGACAAAGTGTCTTATCTGATACAGACATTGGCCCGGATATTCAAAAGGGTTGCGTCATGCGCAATAGGGTTGTGCATGCGCAAGTCCAAAAGTGTGCCATTTTGCGATATTCAGCAGGAGGCAGTTGCGCCACCAAAAACATGCTGAGCAACAGCGCAATGCAAATGAAGGCATGCGCAACCGACATGGGTGGATCCATGCATAAAGAGCGTAATGCGATATTCAAAGACTTACGCCAATGCGCAACAATGGAACAATAAGTGCGCACTAGCGAAATGTGCAAAATAAAAGGCTCAAGGAAGCTGCGCAAGACGCTACAAGGATGCCAAGTGGGGTAGAGAGAGATGAGAGAGACAGACAGACAGTGACAGGCTAGGGCAGGCAAGGCAAGCGTGGGCCATAGGCTGCAGAGGCCAGAGGGTGCCCAGTGCAGTGGAAGTAGCAGTCAGGACAGCAGGGTACACAGCAACACCAGCCGGGGGTCGAAGCCAGGGAGATGGACAGTGCCAGCTTCCACATGGAAACTGCAATGAGGGGTGAGAATGCAAGCTGCAGGGCGAGGCCGTGGAAGGACCGTCGGCGGTACACCCCAACAGGCAGTACGTGCCGCATCAGCTATAGACTGTCACAGATGTAGAGATCATGGGCGGTACCGCCTTAACAGGCAATACTGAGGCGGCTCTGTGAGCTGTGCAGTGATGTGATGCAGGCACCCTCACGATGGAGTCACGCTCTGTCAGTGGAGACCAAGGTGACAGCCTGCATGTACCTGCTCACCACGGGCACCTTCCAGAGGCTGACAGGGGACACCACAGGCATCACACAGTCGGCCACGTCATGCATCCTCACCCAATTCCTCAGCGCACTGCTGCCACATGCTGCGGAGTACATCCATTTCCCCAGCATCGCGGCAGAGCGTACAGCAAACATGCAGGAGTTCCACAGGGTAGCACGTATGCCTGGCGTGCTAGGGGCCATAGACTGCACCCATGTGGCCATTCACACACCACCTGGCCCCGATGGGGCTGCATATAGGAACAGAAAGGGCTTCTCCAGTGTCAACTGCCAGGTGGTGTGTGATGCCACTGGGTGCATAATCAATGTCTGTGCCACACACCCTGGTGGAGCACATGATGCCTTCATATGGCATTAGTCCACACTGTGCCATTGATTCGAGAGTGGGGACATCCCCACAGGCCATCTAGTGGATGAGTACGCATGCATGGAATGCAAACTCGGGGCAAGGGTGGGAATGCCACAGGTGCCATGGTAGTGGCACACAGGGATATGGGCAATATGGACCTGAACATGATACTGATCTCCACTATCTCCAAACAGGTGACAGCGGATACCCACTCCGTCCCTGGCTGCTCACACTGTACCAGCGCCCCATGACCCCATCGCAACGCTATAATGAGGCACATGCTTCCACATGCAACATCATAGAGTGGGTGTTTGGGATGCTCAAGGCACACTTCGATGCCTAGACACCTCGGGTGCCCTACAGTACAGCCCCAAAGGCCTGTGGGATATTCCTGGCCTGTTGCATCCTGCAACATGGCCAAAGACTGTGGGATAGCCCTACAGGTTGAAGAGGGGAACAGCGATGGGGATGCCAGTGGCGCCGGTGTTGATGGTGATAAGCAGCCCCCTAGGATGGCGGAACCCCCGACTGATCCGGCAGGCCCAGCTGCACTGGGACACCATCACAGAGGAGCACTATGCACAACACAGGTAAGTCAAGGGGACATGTGCAACCAACACTGTCCATGCGCAAACCACAGGCACACAGGGTAACACACCAGGGGTCCATGACAGCCAGGGAGTGGAAGGGTCAGGCATACAAACATACCATCAGGGAGGGTGAACACTCATATGGACACACACACACCAGGCACGAGCGTACATGGGCAGATGCACAGCACAGCAGAACCGACATTGCTAACACACACAACCACCGACCACCCCACCACCTGTACTGTCCAAGTACGTGTGTCAGATGCTGGGCACCCTTGCACCTTGGTGTATAGTACAATGCAGGCATCATCATGCACACGCACCTGTGGACAGCAGTTGGGAGGGTGTGCAGGTGGTCCGTGTGTCAGCGTGTTGAGCAGAGCACCCAGCAGTGCACTGCCCGCTATGACACACATTGCACACAGGGCAGCACCAGACAGGGCCCGCACTGGGAGACAGGTCAGTCATGTAGCACTGTCCCACGGCCACCGCGGATGCGTGGGCGGCCCCGCCATGACCCAACAGCCCTGGCAGGCTGAGCAGGGGCCACATGGGGTGGCACTGTTGGACCACCAGGGGTCCCACTGCGTGAATGCGACCTTGCCCGCACAGGGGTCTGCAGCATGCCGAACAAACCTGCACCAGGGGTGCTCGGGATGCCCACAGCAGAACCCGGCGTCGACAGGCCTGGTGTCGCATGATGCAGGGAGCGGGGGTGGAATTGAACTGTGTCGGGTGGCATGGTACAGGGCACCTGACTGTGTGCCCAATCCTCTGACAGAGACCACTGCCTGGGTCAGCCTGTCAATGGCGGGTCACATCCATCCAAGATACCGAACCAGCTCTGCACGGTCCAGAGCACACTCCTGCTGTGCCGCTCCACAGCCACAGACAGTGCCTCCACGGACACTGCAACCCGCCCCTGCTGCTGTACTGATTCCTGCAGCAGGTGGGTGTGCTTGTCCAATGGGTACTGTGCCCCAACGGCATCCTGTCCCCCAGGGTGTGGAAGGTCCTGATGCACAACACCCCTTGAGGGTGGGCGCTGTTCGCCAGGACCAGGAATGGGTGGATCAAAGGGCGGCGGACATGTGTCACCGCTTGACACTGTACCCCCCAGACCTGGTGGGTGACTGCTGCTGCTGCCCCTCCAACCGCTGTGCCCCAGGGTCCACTCATTCCACCGCTGTGGCCGCAACAGTGCCAGACACCTGCACAGCCACCAGTGCTGCCCAACCGGTGCTGACAGGCACAGCCTGGGACTGTGCCAACATGCTGGCACACAAGTTGGAACCAGAAAGGCCAAGGCGCGTGCTGGCCTGCTGTGTGTCCGTCATGGGACACACACATATCACTGCCATTGCAGTCCTCGCATCATCAATGGTGCGAGTCGTGCTACAGCCACAGTCTGGCGTGCTGAGACACAGGCTGCACCCCCCACACCGAATCACCGACACCAGAGTTGGCGGCCCAGCGTGCATGCTGCTGCAGTGCATGCTGGCTGGTGACAGAGGTGGATGGACCCTCCTCCATGTCCAGCAGGTCATCATCACTGCCTGGACCCACCACCACCATCTCCTGAAGACAAACAGGATCTGTAACAGAAAGAGAGTACATGTGAGTGCATGTGAACAACCTTCCCCCCCCCCAACACCACCACCATGTCATACCGTGCAGTGATGGGCTTCCACCTGTCTGGAATCCACCTCCTGGTATGCCCTCAATAGCACTCCACTGCATTGATGCAGCCAGTCTGTCCTCAGCCAGGGTCAGCTCCAACACCGCTGGCTAGCACCCGCCAGTGCCAGCACATGCCGCCCTGAAGGCTGCCACCTTCTCCTTCAACCTCCTGTGGTCTGTCCCCATCTTCTTCTTGCATTCCTGCACGGAGCACTGGTGGCTTCCGTGCAGGTTCACAGCCCAAGCTACCCCCTCCCATGCAGCCGCACGGGACTGAGGGGTGCCCCGCCGTCCACTCAGTAGTGGCTCCTCCTCCAGGTAGGCCTGAAGAGGGCCTCTGTCTCTGCTGGGGTAAAGTTGGCCCCTCCCATCGCCCACCATCCTCACCCTCACCTTGTCTCTGCTCGGTCATGGCGATCTGTATGGGGAAGTGGACACCTGTCACTGTGCAGTCTACAGCATTTTCCCATGACCATTGTCCAGAACATCACACAGCATGCAACTCACCTCTCACCTGCAGTACCCGAATCTGGCCAGCGCAGCCCAATGTCGCATATTTATAGCACAATGCATGCAAATTAGGAGTGGAGCAACTATAATGAGATGCAAATCGTGCCACTGCGCCTTTGAATGGCTGATCAGATGACTTGCATGTGTCAGCTGAATATCGCGCACTTGCGCTTTGCGCACTACGGTTGAGCCGGCTGAGCCAATGGCGCAGATCTGTGACTGTGTGGTACACTGCATTGCGCATGCCCAGATAGCTTACGCAGGCATCTGCCATGCTGCTGATGTGCTGTGCGCGATCGGCAATTCAGTCCATGGCCACCATTGTGCCAGTGGCGCTACAGCACTGGGCACTATATGGCGCTGTGGCACTACTGCTCAATACTCCACTGTGGCACTGGTACGCAGGTGGTCAGTCGCGCAGGATGCATATACATCAGATGGCGCTGTGCGTGGCCTTGCGTCATTGCCCATGACCTGGTGTCCACCTTTTCCCCTGGCGCTGTTCGCCTGCCATGTATGGTTTCATTGCGCCTGTCTGGTGACAGCGCTATGTGAACTGGACGGCGCCTGTTCGAACAGCGATTGGAACCTATGGTGGTCTATTGCGCAACATCTCCACATGGGGTTACGGGCGCAGGCGGGGCCATATTGCCTGCTGTAAAGTTGGTAGCATGGCATGCAGGAGGGCAGTGCAATGGAGCCCGTGGAAGTAGGCCAACTTGGTGGCCTGGTGGAGCCCCACTATGGGGCTCTGATGGTGAGTGCCCTCACCATAGCTTGAACAGGTCTGGCAGCAAGTGGCCAGTGACCTGGTGGGGTCACTGGGCGGTGCCCGATCCAGCTAGGCAGTGCCGGCACGGTACAGTGACCTCCTCAGGAGGATCCTGAGCTTCATGAGTGACTACGGTCATGTGCAGGAGGCGTGGTGCCTAGGCCAGGTGGGTGTACCGTCTATGCACCTGTATTCTCTGTAGGGGTGTGACTGTGTTTTGGTGGATGTGCATAGGTGATGGCTCTGACATGGTAGGCTGTGTCAGTGTGTGCAGGTGTGAGATGCATGGGGCTGGCTGTCTGGGCAGGCACTCTCACTGGGGCAGGAGGCAGTCTGCTTTGGAGTCACACTGATGTTTTTCTCAACATTTGTCTCCCACAGGATGGGCGGAGAGGATGCAGGCATGGGGTGAGGAGGGCCGTGCCAGGGCCCCGGTGCCAGTCGGTGGTGCTGTGGGTGGTGCGCCCCAGCAGCAGCAGCAGCAGACACAGCTGCTTGAGGAGTGTGAGTATCATTACTTCATGGATGCTATTGCATGCTGGGGGCATGACCACCAGCCATGCACAACACAACCATGCACGACACAGGCGACATTCATCACTGTCCAGTGTCACAGCACATCTGTGTATGCGTCACTGGTGGTCCATGCATGCACTGGGCACATGGCTGTGGGACTGGCATCGCACCACATTGCCACATCACTTGACAGCCTTGTTTGTGCTGTGATGTACATGGCCAGTGTGTGTGTGCAGTGGTGCACATAGCTGGTGCTGCCTGGTTGGGCGTGTCATGTGCATGGTCACTGTGGGTGGGTGCATACTATCACAGGTGCGGGGCACTAGGCTTTATGCCTTGCAGGATGGGTGGTGTTCAGGGTTTTGGACAGTCACAGCCATTGACTATGTTCCCTTTTCCTAGGTCTCAGCATCCTAAGAAGGATGGAGCATGCCCTTCAGCGGATTACACGTGTGTCAGTTGCAACACATGGGATCCTGACTGACATTTACCGCCATGGGATCCGGAGATGGCGGAGGGGACAGCGATGGCGGCAGGCAGCGGCAGACCAAGCCTGCCAGGCCATGATTGTGCTTCCCTTCCCACTTCAACAATCCCTCCTCCTGCCTTCCCTCCCAGTTGTTCACCCCTACCCTTACCCACCCCTACCTTGTACCCCATCCCCTTGTCTTGTACATGACTGTATATAGTTGTTCTTGTTCTTGTTGTTGTATTTTATTGTTTCTACGAATATATATATTTTGTTATGAATACTGTGGTGGTCTCTGATTTGCAGCTGGCTATGGTTGCTCAGTTGCAGTTGTGTGCATGCCATCTGGGGTGATATGGTCCTGGGTGTGTGTGTGTGTGTGTGTGTGTGTGTGTGTGTGTGTGTGTGTATGCGTGTGCATGGGGAGGTGTCTCCAGTGTGGCAGTGTCTTTCTGTTGGTCTTGCCATCTGCTGCCGCCCACTGCTGGGTGCACAGGTTGGGTCTGGCTTGTATGCTTCTCTGCTACACGGGGTTGACGTGTGCCAGGCGGGATGCATGGTGTTTCCTGCAGTGCCAGTCACTGCACATGGCTGGTGTCTTGGGGTCACGGTGCAGGGTGTGCTGTGCGTACGGCGGGGCTGATGTGCACTGTGGTTGTCATCCCCCTGTGTGTGGCAGTCTCAGCCTACCAGTGGTTGTGCTGGGGCGTCATGGCCCTGCTGTGCTTTGTTGGCTTGTCCCCAGGGGCCAGTGGATTATCCGTCCCACCCCCAATGATGCTGTGCTTGGGGTGTGCAGGTGTCTTGTTGGTTCTGCAGTGTGTTCCTGTGCCCATGTGTGGCATGGCTGCGGTGGGCCCCAGCCTGCCTCCCTGGATGTGCAGTTCCATTGCTCTGCGGGGGGGCTCTGCTTAGCTATGGCACCTCTGGACTGCTCAGCTAGGCTGCCCTGGTTGCGCTATAGCGCAACCTTTCTGCTCAGCTTCTCCTTCCTGGTTGCGCTATGGCGCAACCTTTCTGCTCAGCTTCCCCTTCCTGGTTGCGCTATGGCACAGTTTGTGTGATATTCAGATGTTGGCTGCTTGTGCAATTTGTTCTGCTCCATGTTTGAATATCGCGTCTGTTGCGCATATGCGCAATTGATTTGTGCTTGCTCCTGCTGTTGCGCACATTTTGGTCGCAGTTTGAATATCCGGGCCATTGTGTGCAAGGCTTTTGGAATGCTAAGTGTTTAATTGTTTATTTTGCTCATTGTGTTTATGCTTATTTATTACTGCTCATAATCATTACCTGTAAACTTTATGCTTTGTTGTTGTGGTTTGTATTTGAAAAATCTATAATAAAAACGTATGATGGTTAAAAAAAAAAAGTTTGTCTGGCATGACCTCAGCCTCATGAACGCATGTTGGCTGTTTTCCTGAAGATTTTTTGTCTTGAAGATTTCTAACAGCCTTTCTGTTAGAATAGCGTCTAGCAATTTTCCCCACTATAGATGTCAGGCTGACTGGTTTTTCATTTCCTGGATCATCCATGCTGCCACTTACATTGGCTGTCCTGTACTCTCTGGTACCACCCCATCCCTCGAGTTTAGAGAGCAGTTGTAGATATAATTTCATTCATTTAATTGAAAACAAATGTCTATTGTCAAAAGTCTGTTTTCATAGGCGACTGTAGTCAAAGTACAAATACACAAAAAACGAACACGTACAAAAATGGGCTAGCAGTATAACTTAGAGGTTAGAGTAACAAGCTGCGAATGAGCTTGGTACATCCAGCAGACCTGGGTCTTATTCCCACAGTCTCCACTTGCATACTGTGTGACTCTGAGCAAGTCATTTAACCACCCTAGTGCTCCCGGGTCACCCCTGAAAACAGGCACTTGTGCCTAGTGGGCCTTACCTGGTTACAAAAAAAATAATACAACAAAACAAAAAATCTTAATTCAGCTCAGATTAGTACAATTGCATTGACCTACGGTCCATACATAAGCTCCTAAAGCATGTACAAACTGCCCATGTGTCAGTTCCCTAGTTATATAATTAGGTAAAGGGTTCCAAAAACTTCCCACGCAATAGAACAAGTTCTGGCAGAGCCACTACAGCTGTAAATGCATTAACTAGATAAGAGTCTTTCATGGGCTTAAACATAAACATGAATTGCTGTTGCATACACTAACTGAACCAAAGTATGGTACATTGAGAAAGGACAGATATAAAAATAATGCCACTGTCTGTATTACAGTTACCTATATGTTTCACATTTTATGCTATACACTGTTATAACAATTAGCTCAACAGAACCAGGCCATCATATATATGAAGGTATTGTACCTTAGTTGCAAACACCGTTGAGACAACTATATGTTGTGACAAAGTGGAAGATCAGCACCATGTTGAGACATGTTTAGGAAGAGATTTGATGTGTTTAATTGATTTTTTTAGAGATTGCTATACAGTACACACACACACACTCACACACATAATTAGTATAATATAAAAGTGCATATAACCAAATGTCAATGTAAATCTTACACATTTCATTACAAGTTATTCTCTTGAAGGAAGATCTCAATGTACAAGGCCTAAAAATGGGCGTTAGGTAAAAGTAAACTGGAATAGGTGTGTTATTGAGGGTATTGCATAGATTATCTTTTATTGCTGCTCCACCCCAGGACACACAATATGAAAATCAACAACCCCTTGATATGAAGCAACAAGAATTAGTTAGTACAAGGACAGAAACAAGTAAGGGACTGAGTAAATGGGTAGACAAGCATGAGTATGGTAAGTCAAATAACATTTCAGAAAGTCTCACTATTATAATTCCTTTTTTACAAATGCGTCTGCACAGTTAATTTTTGTAAAAAAAAAAAAAATAACAATGGGAGTCATTCCACATTTGGCCACATGTGCCACGCATGCAGGTGGAGGGATTTGAGGCCTGGATGCATCAATCTGCCTTGCTTCTGAGTCAGAAGATCATGGCAGAGAGGCAGAGGTACTGGGGGTTCCATCGATAGTTGTTGAAGCAGAGGGAACCAAATCTGACGAGGCCAAAGAGGTGCTATTAGAATCATGTGAGCCTCTTCCGCCTGTAGCTTCAGGAGAACCCTCTGAAGCACTGGGAAGGGAGGAAAGCCATACAAGAACCTCCCTGTCTAGCAAAGAGACAGCGCGTCTCACCAGAAAACACCACGTCTGGGAACAAGCAAGCAAAACTGCGTAGTTTTGCATTGGATGGGGAGATGAAGATGTCTATCTCCGGCTGACCCCACAGGTCGAATAAGCTTTCAACCACTTCTTGATTTAGCTCCCATTCATGAGGCCCTGACAGTGGTGTGGCTGAGACTGTCTGCCAGGACATTGCTGATGCCAGACACATGGACAGCAGTCAGGTGGGGGTTGTGCTAGACTGCTCAGTACCACACTTGCATCGCCTCCCGGTATAGAGGGTACAAGTGAGTGCCTCCCTGTTTGTTCAGGTACCAGACCACAGACATATTGTCAGTCTGAACTAGGAGCATCCCCAGACATAGAAGAGGTTGAAGGGCCTGGAGTGCATACAGCTCTTCCCTCATTTCTAACACATTGATGTGTAGAGACGCTTCCAGCTGAGACCATGTTCCCTGGGTCTGATGGTCTCCTAGGTAGGCTCCCCAGGCTTGACGTGATGCATCCATAGTAAGGGTCATGGTAGCAGCAGGGGGTTGAAAGGGGAACCTCAATGGAGAGATTGGACAACTCCTGCCACCAAAGAAGATCCTTCTGCATATACCCAGACACTAGGACCCTGTGGTCCAGGTTGTCCAGTCACTAGACCCACTGGACATGAAGAGTCCATTAGGTTACTCTCATATGCAGTCTGGCTAGAGGACCTGTAGGGATCACAGCTGCCATCAGCCTGAGAAGATGGAGGATCGGCCTGGCTGTGGTCCAGTATGAGCTGGCCACTAATCTGGCCTGTTCCTGCATGGTCTCCGCTCTGACCAATGGGAGGAAGGCCCTGCCCTGGATCATATCCAGCACCATCCCCAAATGCATTGCAGATGCTGTTATTCCAAGTCTGGAAAAGAGGTCCAGGGTGAAGCCGAGGGACTCCCTCAGGCTGCTCTGTGATGGGGCTGCAGGCACAATTAGATCCCTCTGTGGTATAGGGCCAAAGTCACCACTGCTACGCACTTGGTAAAAACCCAAGGTGCCCAGGCTAGGCCAAAAGAGAGAGCCTTGAACTGGCAATGTTCACCCTGGGAAGCAAACCGAAGAAAGCGGCGGTGGGCCTGCAAGACAAGGATGTGCAGGTAAGCATCCTGCATGTCCAGCGCACAAAGCCAATGGCCATTGTGGAACAGGGGTAGAAGTCCCTGGATGGTGAGCATGCAAAACCTCTTGCACTCGATGTACAGGTTGAGCATGCTGAGGTCCAAGATGGGTCTTAGGTTGCCCATCTTTTTGGGCACTAGGAAGAAATGGAAGTAGTATCCTCTTCCTATCTGTGCCAGAGCCACGAGCTCTATGGTTGACTTTTGCAGAACAGCTAGGATCTCATCCCCTATCAGAGACAGGTGCCTTGGAGGATAATGGGAGAGGGCTGGGGGGTTGTCTGGAGGCCTGTCTAGGAACTCTATGGTGTGACCTTTTGCTATTAACAGAAGGACCCAAGAGTCCGTGGTTATGTCTTGCAGCCTCAGAAGGTGGAGGGCAAATCTTCCCCCCACTGGTTCCCCCTAGAGGATCTGGAGGAGGCAGGGGGTACCCCATGAGTCAGGAGGCTGAGGGGGGGGGAGAGAGAGAGAGAGAGAGAGAGATGGCAGCTCCTCCAGGGCCTTCTGAGACTTGGCAGGGGGAGTAGGGGTTCCTGATGCTGGATACGAGCATTTGGCCTGGTGTTTGGCAGGGGCCTTTTTGGTCTGGCATATCTGTCGTCGATGAAAAGGCTGTTTGCCTTTGGAACCCCCTCACTACATGAAGCGGATGTTATGGATGGATTTACTGTGGTCTTGCAATTCAGTGATAATATCCTTGGTGTCACCTCTGAATAACATGGATCCCCTGAAAGGGGCATCCAGAATGGAGGTCTGGACGTCTTGTGCCAAGCCAGCAATCCTGAGACACTAACTTTGTTTTTTTCTGTTTTAGATATTTCCTGAAGAAGACCTAAGGTCTCAACGTAGATTTTTAACTGTATTTTCTATTTTCAGCAGGCATTTAATATAATCATTTTGTTTTGCTTTCAGACCACATGCTGACACAACACCTTGTTTTTGTTTTTGCATTCTGAGCCATGAACGTTGCCTAATGCAGACAGCAGTGGCTGTGGTACAAGCAACTGAGTCTACTGTGTCATAAGTGGCCCGGAGGGCATGATGACAGAAAATTTTAGCCATTCTCACTGTCTTGGCAATCTCGGCCTTAAGCTCCTGGTCCTGGATAGCTTCCATCTTTGACTCGAGTGAGACCAGGGAAGATTTCTGACAGGAAACCATATGAGCCACATAATTAAGGGACCTGAGGGTGCAAGTGGAGGAGGAATGGATCTTGTGACTGAAATTGTACTGCTGCTTAAACTCCTTATCAAGAGGATACATGCTCAAATGTTTAGGTTTAGAGGACCAGTTGTGGGCAGCCGTGGTAACAACCGAATCTGCATTAGGATGGTAAGTAAGGTGTGTGACCCCATCTAGGGAGTGGTACACCCTGTCTGCCTTTTTTGAAACAGCTGGAATGGAGGAAGGCTGTTGCCAGATAGTGGACGTCAGGTCTTTATGGGGCCTAGTCCAAGGCAGTATGGACATAGGACCTGTGTCAGTCATGTCTAGATGCTCTGCAAGCCTTTTCCACATTGGATGCTGTTCCTGGATAGCCCAGCCACAGGCATTTTGTATACTTATGAGGAGTTCTGCAAAGGAAGGGTCCTCCGGAGGGGGCTCCTTAGGCTGAGGCTCTATGGGTGTATGTGGACCAGAGCTGAAGGACATGTTGGAGTCAGAGTCCAAAGAGTGCCTTCTGGGGGTCTGAACCCTTTATTGAGGAGTGTCCTGGGTTTTATCCCTGACCTGGTGTCTACAGGAGCCTTCTCTGGAAAGGAGGGATTCCACAGGAGATGCTGATCTAGGGGTCAGAAAGGAGGTGGGAGTAGAGGCCGCCATTGGTTTCTGATGGTCAAGCTCTGAGGCTAGTTGAGTCCTGGCCTCCTGAATCAGGGTCTGAAACACTGCCTGGATATCAGCCTGAGGCAGCTGTGGAGGCAGAGGCTGAGGTTGAGGAGGAGGAGGAGGCTGGTATAATGGATAGCCTGGCCTCTGATATTGCAGTTATCCATGAGCCTGATAGGGGTAGGGAAAGCCAGAAGGAGCATACCCTTGCTTAGACATAGCCTGGCATCTGATATCCCGGTACATAATGGGGTTGATGATCAGGCATTGAATACCCCGGTGAAGGGTACAATGGGTATTGTGGGGGGACGGATAGCCTGGAACATTACCCCCTAGGTCTAGCTGGAGCCAGAGCTGAAGGCCCTGCAGGAGGTGGGACTGAAGGTCTGACAGGAGGTCCAGAAAGACCAGGGTCAGCCCTGTAGGGATAATCAAAGGGGCTGGCACCAGATCAAGCACAGAAATGTCCAGCACCAGAAGATTTGGCACCTGGGGGCCTGATGGAAGGCCATCCAGCATTTGAGGAATAGCCGGAGAGCCAGACATACCCTGACCTGGTGAAGGGTCACCTCCCAAAGGGTCACTTGGCATCAGGGTGTCAGTAGAACCCGATGAAAAACCTGCCATAGTCTGGGGAGCCAGAGTCCAAGATGGCGGAACCTGGTTGTCCAAGGGGGCTTGGGTTGAGAAGATCCTAATGGAAGGTCCCCGGAGCCAGCGAGATTAACAATAGACCCAGTGGGCGAACCAGGAAAAGACTGACCTGGCAAAGGAGGGAGAACCTCCAGATTAGTGCCCACCTACGGCTCTTGATCTTCAGGCAAGCCCGGAGGGTCTGGTTGGGTCATAGAAACATACAGGTAGAAACATAGAAAGTGACTGCAGAAGGGGGGCCATGCAGCCCATCTAGTCTGCCCATAATCCTACCCCTTCCTTAACTGCTTTTCAGTGTTATGGTACCCTTGTATCTATCCAACGCCTTCTTGCAAGTTTCCACCATTTTTGCCTCCACTGCTTCCTGTGGAAGACAGTTCCATAGTTCAACCACTCTCTCAGTGAAGAAGAACTTGCTTGTGTTACCTCTGAATCTGCCCCCTTCTAGCTTCATGTTGTGCCCTCTGGTTCTTGAGTGATTTTTGATATGGAACAGGTCCTGGACCTGCACCTTGGGTATTCCTTTTAGGAATTTGAAGGTCTTGATCATGTCTCCTCTGTCCCTCCGCTGCTCCAAGGAGTACATGTTTAATTCACAAAGCCTCTCCTCATATGATTTGTTGTGCAATCCATGAATCATTTTTGTAGCCCTCCTCTGCACTGTTTCCAGTCTGGTAATATCCTTCTTGAGGTGTGTTCTCCAGAACTGTACACTGTACTCCAGGTGTGGCCTCACCATTGAGCTACAGAGTGGAAGGATGACCTCCTTTTTGCTGCTGATAATCCCCCTGCTTATGCATCCCAACATACCATTTGCCATCAGTATTGCTTTCTCACATTGCTTGGTCACTTTTAGGTCATCTGTCATAATTATTGTCAGATCCCTTTCCTGTTTAGAGGCTTCCAGTTTTTCACTCCCTAGGTAGTAATCCACTCCTGGGTTAGTCCTTCTGAGGTGCATGATTTTGCATGTTTTAGTATTGTAGTTTAGTTGCCACATTCTTCACCACTTTTCTAGAGATTTCAGGTCAGCCCTTATCTTCTCCACTCCTCCTGGGGTGTCCACCCTGTTTCCTATCTTTGTACCATCTGTAAACAAACTCACATTGCCCTCCAGTCTGTCAGAAATGTCACCAATGAAGATGTTGAACAGGATTGGGCCAAGCACTGAACCCTGTGGTACTCCACTAGCTATGTCTCTTTCCTCTGAGAGTGAGCCATTCACTAATGCCCTCTGGGTCCTACAAGCCAATTCTCTACCTAGTTTACCACCTGATGATCTACTCCCATGCTGTCTAATTTGCTTAGTGGCCTTCTACATGGGACCGAGTCGAAGGCTTTGCTGAAATCCAGGTACACTACATCTACTGCACCTCCCTGGTCTACTATTTTCATTACCCAGTTAAAGAAGTCAAGTAAATTGGTTTGACATGACTTCCATGTGGTAAAGCCATGCTGTTTAGTGTCAATTTGTTGATGTCCTTGAGAAAGGATATAATCATCTCCTTGAGAAGGGTTTCCATTGTTTTGCCTACAATTGATGTGAGAATTACTGGTCTATAGTTGCCCGCACTCACTCTGCTACCGCTTTTGTGTAGAGGGATAACTGTGGCTATTTTGCAATCTTATGGAACTTGCCCAGCTCAAACGATAAGTTAAAAAGATCAGCCAGTGGAGCCACCAGTTCCTCTCTTAGTTCTCTCAGTAGTCTAGGGTGCATTTTGCCTGGTCCCATGGCTTTGTTTGTATAGAGCTTCTCCAGTTCCTTTAGGAATCCCTCTTTTCTAAAGGGTCCTGAGTATACTCCATTGCCACCTTTATTGTCTCCTGTAATGGTGAGTCTGCATCTAGCCTTCACCTTTGTGAATAAGGAATAGAAATATCTGTTTAGGATTTCTGCTTTATCCTTGTCATCCTCAGTGGTCTCTCCATCTTCCTTTGTGAGTTTGACAGTACCTCCTGTGGTCTTTCTTTTTTCACTAATATATCTATAGAAGGTTTGGTCTCCCTTTTTGACTTCTCTGACTATCCTGTCCTCTGTTGTTGCCTTTCCTGTTCCGATTTCCTTGCTTGCAGCCCTTTGTTTTTCTTTGTAGTCTTCAGTGGGAGGGAGGAACCCTCTAAAGACTGTTGCGTGTAAGGCAGCTGGTGCAACTCAACGTCAGGGGTATCCTGCAATCCTGATGGAAGACCCTCAGCTGTGTGGTCCCCAGAGGAACCGGGGAGTGACTTATCAGCCACGTCCACGCAGATGTCAGAAGAGGTAACATCTGACTTATCGGCCTGGGCCATGCAGACAACAGCGGAGCTACAGTCCAGCTTACTGGCTGTGGCCATGTGGTCCTCGGTGGGGCCGGGGAGTGACTTATTGACCTGGCTGCTGGCAAAAGACCCTGAAGAAGATACGGGCCTAAGGAGCACAATAGGATTCTGTCATCCAAGAAGAGCCCCGACTGCACCATGAGTAAAGCAGGCAGGGAGGCCATGGTCTGATCTGCCAGAGCGGTAGGAGACCTGGCAGTAGGGGTACTTACCGAAGTAGATGCCCCACCAGAGTGAGTGGTGCCCGATGGTCACCAACAAGTGGATGGAGACTGATCCCAGTCTCAGTGCCTCTCCTTGTCCTTTTTCTTCTTTTTGAGTTCTGGCGTTGGCGAAGAAGATTTTTCTGGCAGATTCTGCAGTTCATTTTTCATCAAAGCTAGGCACTTCTTCAGCAAGTGGGCTTTGAGCTTTTCCTGGTGCCTAATCCATGTGGCCTGGTTGAAGGATTGGCAGGGTGCACAGTCCTTGACCTGGTGCTTGGGGCCTAGGCAGATCATGCAGCGGGAATGCTTGTCTGCATGCAGGATCTGGGTGCCGCAGGACTTGCTCTTCTTTTTTTTGATGCCTCACCCAACTTTTCATGTTCCTGAATTGTACCTCTAACTATATTCCATGCTGTAAATTTGTCACTGTTATTTATTTGCTTCCCGTTTCTTCTGTATATCCCTCAAGATCTCTGTATTAGACCTGTTTATGTTAGGCCTGTTTATTCTGTATTTTACCATGTATCGGTTTGACCTGGTGTTCTGTTCTCTTTTTATGCTTAACTGGACGTTTGTGTAAACGGGCATTTTTGTTCACATACCTGTTAGTATAAAATAAAGCTTGATTGATTGATTAAAAAGTGGACTGACAGACCTGACCCATAGCAGTTCTGTAAAAATCCAAGCTGCTGATATTTCTGAACTGTACCTCCAACTATATCCCATGCTGTAAATTTGTCACTGTTATTTATTTGCTTCCCCTTTCTTCTGTATATCCCTCAAGATCTCTGTATTAGACCTGTTTATGCTAGGCCTGTTTATTCTATATTTTACTATGTAATTGTTTGACCTGGTGTTCTGTTCTCTTTTTATGCTTAACTGGACGTTTGTGTAAATGGGCATTTTTGCTCACATACCTTTCAGTATAAAATAAAGATTAGCTGATTAAAAACTGGACTGACAGACCTGACCCACAGCAGTTTTGTAAATATCCAAACTGGCCATACTGGGTGCAACTTGCACAAATACTGCTGGTCCAGTCACTCTGGCTGTACTGTTCAGTCTGACTTTTATGTATCTGGTCCACTCCTGGAAGTCTGTTTTTCAACCCTTCCTTTTCATGGTTGAAAACAGAACCGTCAGGACCAGACCAAATAGGCAAAAGCCAGACCAGATCATCTGGAGTGAGCAGATCAGCAATATTTGCACAAGCTGTGCCCAGTCCAGATTTTACAGCTCTGGTCCAGGTCTGGTGATCTGTTTTTAACCCATACTCCACTGCATGTGGCTTAGTGACATACGAACATACAAAACTGCCAGCAGAAACAGGCTATTTAGTCTATAGAGTCTGCTCGATTTTGCAGCTAGCACCTCTACTCTGCAGCTGCCACTCCCACTCTACCCCCTCCTCCCATGACCCTCCCATTTATTTATTTATTTATTTAGGAGTTTTACCAGGAAGGCATACTGAGGGGAGTACCGCTCGATTCCAGATGCATCCTGGGGACAGTACAATACAAGAATGTGAGGCATACAATATAACAAGGTGAGATAATAGGTACAGGCAATAAAACAGGGTATAACATGGCACAGAGTACAAGTGCATTTACAGTGAGTTATGACAGCTGAAAGGCAGAACCAGGTAAGATAAAGATATAGGGTCAGGAAGTGTAGCCAATACAGCTGTGTCTAAGGGTAAACAAACAGGGGAAGGAGGTTGGGGATCATTTAACTGAATAAGGGGGGGTTTGGGAGTGGAACAGAGTAAACCAGGGTAAAAACCCGGGGGGGAGGGGAACTGTCATAGCACTGAGAATGTGTTAGGTACAAGAGCAGGTGGTGGAAAAATATGCAGATTGGAGACCATTTAGGTGCTGGGAGGGGGAGGAGTGCCGAATGTCTGATGGAAGGGAGTTCTATAGCTTGGGCATGAGGTAGCTGAAAGCTGCCTGACCCGATAAAGAGGACCTATGTGGAATATAAAGGAGTCTAGAGTCATTTGTCCTGAGCTTGTAAACAGTAGGTAGGTAGAGCATGGGTCCAGTATTTGGCAGTGAGGCATGTGCAGTGTGAAGATCTACGGGCATGAAGGAAAGGTAGACCTAGTGTTTAGTACAGTGAACAGTGGTGGGTAGATAGGGACAATCAAGAGCAAAGTGACAAAAGGAGTGAAAAAGGGGGTCCAGTCTGGTCAGGGAAGACTTGGAGGTGGCACAGTAGACTACATTGCCATAGTCAAAAATTGGCAGTATCATTTTCTGTGCTATGGCATGACTAGCCGGCAATGGGATACAGCCATGATTGCGGTAGAGGGCACCCAGTCTAGGGTGGAGTTTTTTGCCCTATCCCAGCCCCTCTTGAAGCATCCTACTGTTTTACAGGCTACCACCTCTGCCGGTAGTGCATTCCACTCTGCTACGACCCTTTCTGTAAAGAAATGTCTCCTCACCTCCCTCCTAAACCTTCCACCCTCCAATCTCATGTCATGACCCCTAGTGTCTCTCCCCACCCTCCCCTTGAACAGTCCCTCCATGCCTGTCCTGTGTATTCCTTTCATGTACTTAGAGGTCTCAATCATATCCCCCCGTCCCTTCTCTCCTTCAGAGAGTACATGTTCAACTCCCTCAGTCTAACCTCATATGGTAACTCCCCCAGACCCATGATTATCTTTGTTGCGCTGCGTTGCACCCCTTCCAGCTATCTAATGTCCCTCTTTAGGTAAGGGCACCAAAACTGAACACATTACTCCAGGTGGGGTCTGACCAGTGATCTGTATAACAGCAGAATCACCTCCCTCCTCCTAGAGGTTATACCCCTTGCAATACAACCCAGCATCTTGTTGGCCACTGCTGCTGCTTTCCTACACTGTGCTGAGTTGTTCATTGCTCCCATAATGAGCACCCAGATCTTTCTCCTCCTCAGTCACAGCTAGCTGCACTCCCCAGATGGTAGCTCCTCTTGATTCTTTACCCTGAAATGCAGCATCTTACATTTTTTGGCAATGAAACCAAGTTGCCAGCTATCAGACTATGTCTCCAGCCTTGTTAGATCTTCCTGCAATCCATGCCACCCCCCTTGGTCATCCACCACTGCTCCCATCTTGGTGTCATCCGCAAATAGACTGATCTTACTATTTATGCCTGCCAAGATGTCTGCAATCAATACCCCAAATTACACCGGCCCCAGCACTGACCCCTGTAGGACCCCATGCATCTCTGCCCTTGGGGATGATAATTCACCTCCCACCACCACCCTCTGCTGCCATCCCTGCTAACCCACCTAACCCACCAATTTTGCCCCCGCTCCTGTGTCCCTTAGCTTTCGTGCTAGTCTCCCATGTGGCACCAAGTCAAATGTCTTACTGAAGTCCAGGTACAGGACATCCACTGCATGCCCTTTGTCCATTTCACTAGTCACTCTGTCATAGTAGTCCACTAGGTTGGTCTGGTAGGATCTGCCCTTGACAAAGCCATGCTGCCAACTGTACTGCACCCCACTGACCTCCAACAGGGTCACCAGCCTCTCCTACAGGATTGTTTCCATCAGTTTCCCCACTATGGACATGAGACTCACTGGTCTATAGTTCTCTGGTTAATCTTTGGGACCACTCTTATGGAGTGGAGCCACATGAGCCATCCTCCAATCCTGAGGTACACACCCTGAGTCCAGAGAGGCATTAAATAGGTCTGTCAATGGGCTTGCCAGGGCCTCTGCCAACTCTTTCAGTACCCTGGGATGTATGCCATCTGGTTCCAGTGCCTTGTCCACCCTCAGTACCCTTAACCCATCTAGCACTCTACCTTCTGTGATTTCCCTGTCCATCACCCCCTCCTCCTCTGATCCTATCCTCCCCCCAACCTTAGGTACCCCCCCTTTCTCTTTAGTAAAAACCGAGCAGAAGTAGTTGTTAAGTGCTTCTGCCTTTTTGTCACCTTTTTCCACCCATTCCCCCTCCTTCTTAATCCTTACTATTTGGTCCTTACAACCAGTTTTCTCCCTGATGTACCTGAAGAAGTCTTTTTCCCCCTTTTTAATTCCCTTCACCTGCCTGAGCTCCCTTGATGCCTTTGCTGCCTTTACTTCCCTGGTCACCTCCTTTGCTTCCTTCAGGTATTCCTCCCTGTCCTCACCCTCGCTGTTCTCCTGTATCTCCTATAGGTGACTCTCTTCCTTCTCACCCTGTCTATGACACTCTTGCTCATCCAGCTAGGTTTCTTTACCATGGCCTTTTTAGTTTGGGCCTTGCTGCAGGAATTTGCTGCCTCCACTATCTCTAGCTTAATGAGTTCCCACCTCTGATTCATGTCCATATTAGGCTGAATTATGTCCAAGAACCCTTGCACAATTTCATCCATCTTTTTGAAGTCAGCCTTTCTAAAGTCTAACGCCTTTGTGCCAGTTGCCCCCCCTTCCTGCCCAGCTACAACTGGAACCATACTGTTTGGTGGTCGCTCCCCGCCAGTGGTTCCTCTACCCTCAGATCCCTCACTCACTCCCCATTAGACAGTACAAGGTCAAGGGTATTCCCTTACCTAGTTGGTTTGCTGACCAACTGCATCAGGAAGTTATCCTGGAAGGCATCTAGCATTAACTGTTCCCTCCACTACCAGCAGGTTGAAGTCACCTACTATCACCACCACATACTTCTCACAGTGCCTCTGGATCTGTTCCGCCAATACCATATCTGTCTTTTCCATTTGGGAGGGTGGCCTGTACACCACCTCCAAGCATAGTGTTCTATTTTTTTTTGGATCTTGGATTTGCATCCATACAGCCTCTGCATCTCCCTCCTCCCCCCTTCCCTAACACACTTTAGCCCTTCCCTCAGATAGAGTGCTACCCCCCACCTTTCCCCTTAACTCTATCCTTGCAGAATAGTCTGTAACCTGAAACCGCCAGGTCCCAGTCATGGTTTTGGGTGGCCCATGTCTTGGTGATTACTGCCATGACCACCCTTCCCTCCGCCATAAGAGCCTGTAGTTCTGCATTTTTATTCCCCAGGCTTCTAGCATTTAAAGATACCACTCTCCATCCCCTTTCTTTCTCCCCTCCTCCTTCCTCCACTCACTTTATGGCCCTCCTGTATTGTTTGCTCCTCGCCTATTCTCTCTGTTATGGGGAGTAAGCCCATATGGTTTCCCATCTTGAGGCCTCTGATCACCCTGATCCCCTCTGCCACCCTCCTCTCCTAATTTCAATTCTCCTCAATATAGTCCCCAAATTTTTACCTCAGTACTTTATTCCTGCCTTCATTCCTGGAATGGCTTCCACCCAGGCCCTACTATGCCTTTCTCCCTTGCTACCCCACTTGACCCCTCTCAGTATTGAGCCCCCTAACCCTAAGTTCCCACCCCTTTCTCCCCATGACCCTTCCCGTCCTTAGTCCTTCTTCCTCCTGCACACTGTTCCCCCTCTTTGCCGCTGTTATAGTACCCTCGTCAGTACTCCCTCCTGTACTCATTCTATCTTGACACACATTAGGTCCTTTTCCCTTCTCATCCCCCCCTCTGTCCCATTTCTCTCTATTACCCTGGACTATTCTTTCACAGCACCTTCTCCCCCATCCATCATTCCCATCATTGGCCAGTACAAAGAAACATAGAAGCTGATGGCAGATAAGGACCACAAGACCCATCCAGTCTGCCCATTTCTTTTTCTGCCTTATGAATGTGCCATCGGCCCTTGCTCTGTCAATGGCCTATTTATTCATACTTATCTGTATTGCTCCCTTATGCCTATCCCATGCTTGTTTGAAGCCCTGCACTGTATTCATATCCCTCACTTCCTAAGGTAGGCCGTTCCGTGCATCCACCACCCTTTCTGTGAAAAAGAACTTCCTCACTTTACCCCTTAATCGGCCTCCCTCTAATCTCATGCTGTTCCCTCTTGTCATACCATTTTTCTTATATTGAAACTTGTTAATGCCCTTAAGGTGTTTGAATGTTCCGATCATATCACCTCTCTCCCTCCTTTGCTCTAGGGTATACATATTGAGCTCCGTTAATCTGTCCTCATATGTTTTCTGATGCAGTCCCTGCACCATTTTGGTTGCCCTTCTCTGGACTGCCTCAATTTGGTGAATTTCCTTGTGAAGGTGTGGCCTCCAGTACTGCATGCAGTCCTCCAGATGGGGCCTAACCAATGTCTTGTAAAGAGGGATTATTACCTCCCTCTTACGACTTGTGATACCCCTACTAAAACATCCCAACATTCCCTCTAGCCTTACCTACTGCTTTAGTGATCTGCTTGGATGATTTCAGGTAATCTGTGATGATGATGCCCAAGTCTCTTTCTTCCCTTGTGACTGTCAGCAACTCCCCTCCCAACCTATAGGTGGCTTCAGGCTTTCTCTTCGCTATGTGCGTGATCTTGCACTTCTTTGCGTTAAACCCCAGGTCCCACTCTTCCGACCATTTTGCCAGTTTATCCAGATCTCTTCTCATTCTGCCCACCCCATCTGGATCATCTACTCTGTTGCAGATCTTGGTGTCATCTCCAGACAGACAAACTTTACCCTCCAGTTCATCTGCAATGCCACTGATGAAGATATTGAAGAGGACTGGCCCCAGGACTGATCCCTGAGGTACCCCACTTGTGACTTGTATCTCTTCTGACTGTATACCATTTACCACCACTCTGTTTTCTGCCTGTCAACCAGTTTCCCACCAGTTGACCAACTTCTGACCCTCCCCGAGCCTACTCAACTTATTAATCAATTTTCTATGTGGAACAGTATCGAAAGCTTTGCTGAAGTCAAGGTAGGCGACATCAACTGCTCCCCCTTGGTCCACCACTCTGGTTACCCAGTCAAAGAAATCTATGAGATTAGTTTGACAGGACCTTCCTGTTGTAAACCCATGCTGTCTTGGATCCTGTGCTTCTATGGATTCCAGGTGTTACACTATCCTTTCCTTAAGGAGTGCCTCCATAGTCTTGCCCACTACTGAGGTAAGACTGACTGGTCTGTAGTTCCCTGCCTCCTCCCTGCTACCACTCTTGTGGAGTGGGATCACATGAGCCCTTCTCCAGTCTTCTGGGACCTCTCCTGTGCTAAGAGACTCACTGAACAGTTCTGATAATGGCTCTGCTAGTTCCAACCTTAGCTCCTTTAGTACCCTGGGATGTATGCCATCAGGTCCCATTGCCTTGTCCACCCTGAGCTTATTGAGCTCTTCTAGGACCCTTTCTTTTGTGAAGGGACTAGTGCACACCTCCCTCCATAGTGCTGAACTGTGGGCCCTGCCCTACCTTCTCTTCAGTAAATACTGAGCAGAAGTATCTATTTAGGATAGAGGCTTTTACATGGTCCTCTTCCTCACAAGCCCTCTTATCCCCTTTGATCTTAGCAATACCCCCTCTGGACTTTCTCTTTTCACTAATGTATCTATAAAAAGTCATGTCCCCTTCTTTTACTGTTCGTGCTAGTGTTTCCTTGGTTTGGGCTTTTGCCTGCCTTACTGCCTTCCCTGCTTCCCTTAGGGAAGTTTGGTATGCTTCCCTATCTTCATCCCGCTGCGTTCCCTTATATGTCCTAAAGGCCAGCCTTTTGGCTCTGACCTTTTCTGTTACTGTTTTTGAGAACCAAAGTGGTTTCCTACTTCTTTTGCACTTCCTTTTCTCTCTAACACAATGGGATGTTGCTACAAGTATTGCATCCTTAATGCTTGCCCACTTTGCCTGTACCCTCTCACCTGTATTTCTTCTTGCCAGGGCTAGCTTAATTCTGTTGGCCATCTTATCAAAGTCAGCTCCTCTGAAGTCCCATATTTTTGCCTTGGAATGGGATGATTTTGTTCTAGTTGCCAATTTGAACCATACCATGTGATGGTCACTGGCCCCCAGGTGACCTTCTACCTGGAGATCTGTGATCCTTTCCCTGTTAGTCAGTATTAGATCTATGATAGCCCTGTCTCTTCTGGGTTGTTGTACCAGTTGTTTGAGGCCCTCCCCCTGCAGGGAATCCACTGTGTGTCTAGTTCTGGCAGATGTTCCTGCTGGTATTGACCAATCTGTGTCTAGCATGTTGAAGTCTCCCATTATCATAACCTCCCCTTTAGCTGTCATGTTTTGTATATCTTCTAACAGTACTGTGTCTGTGTTCTCCCCCTGGTCTGGAGGCCTGTAGACAACCCCAGTTCATATGGCTGTCCCATTTCCTGTTTCCAGGGTGATCCACAGTTCTTCTGGCTCCTTATGTGTATTCTGAATTTCTGTAGCTTTGATATTTTTATTGACATAAAGGGCCACTCCACCCCTCCTTTTTGCACCTCGGTCTTATCTGAAGGGTACATAGCCAGGTCCTGAAGTCTCCCAAGTGTGGTTACTGGTAAACCATGTCTCGCTAATAGCTACTATATCCAGTTTAGCCTCTGTCATTATTGCCTGCAAATCTGGTATCTTGTTTCCCGGACTGCAAGCATTTGTGTACATGATTGCTCACTGGCCAGATTTTGGTTTGCTAATTGTTGAGTGAGGTGTGGCATTTCTCCTGTGCATCGTATGGGGAGTTGGACCTTTTTCCTTACCTGGTAATGCAAATGAACTACAAACATGCTGAACTCTGGCCGGCCCAGTGGCGCTGACGGTTGAGGCACTGGATGCCACACCTCGCGCCACACTGGCGACCCAGGTTCGGGGATGGACTCGGGGAGCTGGGGGTTGGCAGGGGAGGGAGAGGATCGAGCATCCGGAGGACAGCTCTCCTCTCCCTGGGAGGGATCCTGGTGCTGCTCGGTGCCCTCGCGACCTCCGATGGAGATCGGGAGTACAGCAGGGATCAGCAGCCAGATGAAGGGGCAGGAGTGCGACAGACATCAGCAGGCAGCCTTGCGCAGATGTCATGGCACGCTGCACTCCGGGGGGAAAAGCATAACAGAAAAAATCCCTGACCAGGGATAGGTGATGGCACATCCGTCCACCCAGCCACACTCCACCGCCGGTCATCCTCCATTCCTGGGCCGAGCCTAACCTGGCCTGAATTAAGAGCTAGAGCACCCTGGGCAGATAGGGCGGTCCTACCTCGGGGGGCTCAGAGCCAGGGGGATTGCCAGGTTGGTGCCAGGAATCCGGAGGCCTCTCGAGCACGGAGGTAGAGCAGGGTGAAACAGAGGATGCCCGACAGAGTTCCCCGGGTCAGTTCTAAAACAAAGTTAAAAAAAAAAAAAACATGCTGAACTCCTGTTTGACCACTAGCTGAGGGGGGAGGGGTGTTCTTCCCATTCGATGTATCGGTTGCTGCTACCCTCTCCCCATTTGCTAGTTTAAATATTCTCCAAAGGCATCAAACTTCTGCCCAAATGCACAGATTCCCTCCTAAGTCGGATGCAGTCCATCAAATTTAAAGAACTTTCGCTCCCAAAACTGTTGCCAGTTCCCTACAAATTTGTGTCCTTTTTCCTGGCACCAGCCCTTGAGCCACATGTTTAGCTCCCCTATCTCCCCTTCTCTGACCTTCCGTCCATCTGCCCCCCCTCTCCAAGACTGACAGGATCTCAGAGAAGGAGATGCTGGATGAAATGGATGATAGTTTGTCACCCAGCCTAGTGAGGTGTTCTTTGGTCTCCACAACTGACCGGCTGGCGAGATCGTTAGTCCCTATGTGTACCAGGATGTCATTGTTTTCTCCTGCTTCCTGAACAATTTTAGCAATGCAGTCAGTGTCTCTCCAGGCTGATGTACCTGGGAGACATCTGACCATTACCCCTGTTTGAGCCTATTGTATGCCTATGTGCAGTAACTCTGGCCCCCATTCCTTTTGGTCCCCTATCTCCTGTACTTGTATCTCCTCCCATTATTCCCAGTGTGGATTGTTCTCTCCATCTAAAAATGAGCCCTGGACAACATTACTGTTACATCAAGGTAATTTAAATGAGCATTCTCCTTAAACCTGGGCACTACTGATACAGAGTTCAAATTATGAACTGGGGATTTCATATTTGAGGGGACTTTACCATAAATCAATTTCAGGCCCAGCAACCCAGTGAGTATAAAACTCATTGTCTAAAAGTAGACCAGTTGGATATGAGGTACAGTGAACAAGTGTGATACTCTAATGTTAACAATACTCACATGTGGTGAAACACAGATACATAGAATTCACCAGCTTGCCACCCCTAGTCTGCCCATTTTTCCCCGCCTGTAGTATCACCACAGATCCTACTTGATATCTGGCCTATTCACCCACCCTCCATTGTTTTCCTTTTTTTTTTTTACAAGTAGTAAATATTTCCTCTTTGTTTTGTGCCATTCTGTATGCTAATAAATGTGCATATTCCCCCTCAGTCCAGAGAGTCAGGCTACACAAAAATAATTTCAGAGCTAAATGAAGCAATATATAATATTAAACAAATCTACCCTGGTCTGCCTCTACTTTTAGAGGGTGATTTTAATGCAAGAACTCATATAGCCTCTGAAGACCTATGTAATTCTTGGAGTATCGACGATAGGTTTCTACTTCCAATCAGAGCATCAAAAGATACAAAAGTAAACTCTCAAGGAAAGCTGCTGTTAGTAAAATGTAACAGTTTGCTTATTTCAGTGGTCCACTTTCTGCTGACAAAGTGATTGCATAACCTTTCCTTCTAGGTATGGGGTTAGCATCACTGATTACTCTCTGGTGGCTTTAAGGTGTTGTCTATATGGGACAGTGACCATCTCATTTTCCTTTAAAAATTGTTTTTATGCTAAAAATAATAGAGCTAAGGAAAACACTGAGGCCAGATTGGACACAGATCAAAATATGAACTTAGTAAATATTAAAGTAATAAAATGTATGCCTCACGTCCAAACTGAAACAATGAATTTATTTGAGCACAGAAACAGAACAGCATTTGAAGACTGCTTGTATTAATAAGTCAAATGAGTCCAACACTGATAATATGTCCTGCACCTCTATTTTTGACATATATGAAAGTTTGAATAATAAAATCACTGAAGCCCTAGCTCATAATAGCCATAGGGAGGTTAAACAATGTAATGTCTGGTTGACAAGGAATGTGAGGCCTTAAAAAGTTCTTGAATAAGCATGGTAGGAGGTTTAAAAAACTCCCTCTTGTGTGAGGATAGGCTGGAATTGTGTAATCCAAGAGAAGAATATAAAGCCCTCTTAAAGAGGAAAAAAACAAGCCTGTGATTTCATGTTATAGTCTGTGTTTCAGGAATACATACAGGATAGAAATAATAAAATGTTTTGGAATTTGGTAGCATTAGGGACAGGAAATAACAGAAATAATGCAGATGCCATCACCAGTCCAGTACAGTGGGTACTACTCTTTAAAGGCATGTTCTTTAGCAAAGACAGTAGTTTGTCACAGATGCCTCCTGCTGCGTCAAGTCAGCCAGAGGGATCAAATGGAAATGTTAACAATAAAGAAGGAAACCAGATTTTATAGCAGCAGAAACAGCTTACACCATACAAGCATTTGTCAATGCCGAATGTTCGTCACAGGTTTTGCTGTTGTACAGGATCTTGCTAGCATACATTTTTATTATATGTTTACCCAGGATAGAGAGCTGCAATGTCTCAGTTTCAGTGGTGTCCTGCTTTGACACATTGTTAGGTTGTAATGACCCAGAATAGGACAGCAGAGGCAATATCTACTTTTAAGTGGTCTCCCACACTTTTACCCCAAATGTCTAACAGTCTTTTTATGACCTGATGTTATGATCAAGACAGGTTGAATTTTTAAAATGCCATCTGAAAGGTGATATTGCTGTGCCACTGTGGAAACAAGTTTCAGAGGGAATTTGAAAAATGACACCTGCCATGTTCAGGAGGTGGGGTAACACAAGGGACATGTTGAACATTAGGGGGCCAAAATCTGCTAAGTAAATGTTGGAATGATTTGTTTCCTCAGAACTTAGTTGTTTTTTCACATTTTTACCCAAAATTTTCAACATAATCCTTTCATGACCACTCCTTCTGAGCATGACAGGTGTCATTTATAAAACAATGGCTGAAACATCATTTTGTGCCACAAGAGTTAAAACACATTTTGGGTAGGATTTGAGAAATGACAGCTGTCACACTGATAAGGTGGTGTGAAAAAATGGCTATGTTGAAATGTTGGAGTCAAAATATTGAAAATTACTACAGTTATGAGCGTACATTGAAAAATTGCAATGTAGACTCATAAGTTTGTTGTTTTCTTGTATTTTTGCCCCAAATTTTCAACATAGCCTTGTTATGACCCCATATAGCCTTCTTATGAGCCCACCTCATGAACAAGGGTGGAGAAAATTTTAAAATACATCCCAAAAGGTTATTTTGCACCACAAGTGTAAAAACACATTTTGGCCAGGATTTAAAAAATGACACCTCTCACATTCATGAGGTGCTGTATAGGAATGGCTATGCTGAAAATTTTAGGGTCAAAATATTGAAAATTACCAAAGTTACAAGCATGCATTTGTAAATGTCAATATAGGCTCATAACTGTGTTGTTTTTTAATATTTTTACCCCAGTTTTTCAACATGGCCTTTTTATGACCCCGCCTCATGAACAAGGGCAGAGAAAATGTTCAACTCCTGACAAAAAGATGATTTTGCACAGTGACTGCAAAATCACCTCTGGGGACAGATTTTCATAACTTCACTGCCATTGTTCATGAGGTGGGGTCCCAAAAAGGCATGTTGAAAATTTGGGGCAGAAATGTTCGAAAATGACCAAGTTATGTCAGTAAGTTCAAAACCTCATTGAAATACATTGAACCACATATCTGATTTCCTTAGTTTGTGGTCCAGCACTGAAGAGTGAAGACTGTCTGTAGTCCAGAGAGGATTATAGCGTTGGACCCCTCGTGGTTAAGTAAGGACTTGGGGGGGATGTGAGGTGGTGGGTGCTGAGTGAGAGGGCAAGGTGGGAGACAGTAATGGTGGTGGCAGCAACAGACATCTATAGACCTTTTTGGTTTTTACAGGGCATACTGAAAAAAACTACTAGGGATGGTTTTCTTTATTTCAGGTGGAAACACTGGGGATTAGGCACCCACAGTGTCAGTGTTATGTTTATGGGGGGACGGGGTGGTGGGTGCTGAGTGGGAGGGTCAGGTGGGGGAACAGTAAGGGCAGCTGAAGCAAAAGAAATTGATGGATGGTTATCTTTTTTGCAGGAATGGGTTTGAACAGGCTGATCATGACAGATCAGCTATGCTTGTTGAATGGCATTATGTAGATCAAAGGAAAGAGCTACCCTATGACTGGGTCAGCTCTCTGCTTTGAACTACACAGATTTTCAAACCAGCAAGCCAGAACACTGACATGACCAGCCTGGTTGATGATTGGTGTGACACTGACAAGCCCCTTGCAGACCCCTCTGCATTGGACTGACAGTGTCACACCCCTCAGAAGTCATTCCGGTAACAAAATGTTCACTGCATGTGCACTCACAGTGAACATAAAGATCACCAAGGAACAGGAAGGCCCCTGGGGTACATGGGTTATCTGCAGGAATTTAATATGGCAGTAAACAGTGCTTTTTGCTTTTTGGTACAATTTTGCCAAGTGTTAGCTTTGAGTAGTTTTGCTGAAAAAGAACTACTGATTAGTGGGAAGAACATTGCCTCACTGAAGAAAGAGAGAAAAAGTCTTGGGAAAGGAACTTTTCTCTGAAAAACCCCGAAATTTGCTGAAGAAGAAAATTTAGAAACTGACATCATCTTACTGAACTATTTGAGAACTCTTTTCAGAAAACTTGACAAAGTTTTCTGGCAGGTGGGACTTTTCATACCTTGGACTCAAAACATCAATATGGTAGAAAATGTTAGCATTCATAATGTGTAGGTTTATTGTTAAATGCCACCTTTTTTAACATTGTTGTCGCAACCCAAACCCAATACCCTAAATTGTGTAGAATATTTTAATGTGTTTTCTTTTGTTAAGTAAACTTTTTATGATTTTTCTTATCAACTGTGCCTGGGTCTAATTTGTGTGGTTTAACATTTTAAGGGAAAAGGTTTTGTCAGACTGATGCCTTATTTTAATAGGACTGCTCAACTACTAACTACCGAATTTGAGGAAAAAAGGCTCCTTGGATAGAAGAAGAAGAAGCTCTCCTTCTTGACAGTCACAGGATTAATGAAGAGGGGGGGTCTTGTAACAGATAGATTAATTAAAATGTTATCTCTCTAAATCAGTTTTTTTTAGCAAGAATGTTGGTACATTAGATTTAATATTCACTTTAAACTACTTGATGAAAAATATGTAAAAATCAAAAAAAGGCGGTTAGATGCTGCCTTTATCGATATAAAGGCAGCATTTGCCTCTGTCAAGAGACACATTTTATGGAAAGTTCTAAAAAAATGTAAAATTAGTACAACATGGAGTTGGTTTAGTGGCATGGTGGTAGCACTATCACCTGCCACACCCATGACTTAGGATCAAGAGCAGTCTCAGGTTGCTGGGGACTTACCAGGGAGGGAGGGAGGGAGGGAGGAGATGAAGAGCATCAAGTGGACTACTCTCCTTTCACAGGGGGAGGCATGATGTTCCAGCCGAATGACTGCCACCATGTGGAGGCCTGGTGGCAGTACAGGCCTGCAGTGCACCATAGGAAGGAGGGATGGAGCTATGGGACTTCCATGATGAGTGCACATGCCTCCACACATTTGCACATTGATTTTGGTGCCCCAGTAGGGGGAACAGGGAGAAAAAAACAGAAAATATAGGTGTATCTGCATGTGTGTGTCCTGAGGGAGAATACAGCCCTCTCTCTCTCACCCCTCACCCCGGCAGGGGGAGTCCATGGGAGAGCAAGACCTTGGACAGGAACAACTGCTGAATGTGGGGACAGGGTTGATAGCCACTCAAGCCTGCTACCTAAAGATAAAACCTTTGTGGCATAAAAAAAAATAATAAAATGATAAAATGATGCTAGATATTCTACAATTATTGCATAGTAATACACAAGCTCGTATCTAGTTAAGTAAAGATGGTGGTGTATCTAAAGCATTTGATGCTACCTGCTTTCTCAAATTTTATTTAATGTATATATCAATAGGGGTGGATGGGAAGGGCTAGGTCCCTGGATGGAGATAAGGTCTTAGGGTTTGATAGGAAACCACTGGCAGACTAGAGGGATCATTGGTCTTTCTCTGCCACCATTGTGTATGTTTCTATATCAATAATCTATTTACAGATCTAAAAAAAGTCCAATACTTTTACACTCACAATTGATACTTTCCCAGTCCAAATATTATTATACATGGATGACACAGTGGTGTTACCTAAAAGCCTTCTAGGTTTCAGGCATGCCATGTCTGCAGTGCAGTCAACATTGGCTCATTTAGAACTTCAACTGAATACTGAAAAAACTAAAATGTTGTTTTTTGGGGGGAATATGAGTACAGCATGGTGGACAATGAATAATCATGTATTTGAAGAAGTCCCATTATTTTGCTACCTTGGTGAGTGGTTTGAAAAAAAAAACATGTCTTTGTCACCGGGCATGGGTTTAGGATAACACAATTCCAGACATACCACAAATCAGGTGCATAGAAAATGCACAAGTGCGTTTGTCATTTTATGTTCATCAAATAAAATATACAGAAAGCAAAATGGTAAGTCAGACAACTGCTTAGCTTCAACAGTTTCTAAGGTCTTTCTTCAGCCTAGCATCAATCAAACAGTGTGAAGGCACACACTACCAGGAGGTTCCCCCGTTCCTCAGTCAGTATTCAACTGACCTCTCTATCTATCTATCCTCTCTTAGCACTGAGTTAGAGTTTTTATAAGCTCACTAGAAGTTGGAAAAACAATTTCCCCTGCCATTTGATTAACGGCAGACATAACATAAAACTAGCCACTAGAGGCCACTGTTGCTCCATAGAGAACAGTTCAGATAGTACCTGAAGGTTTGTACACATTGGGAAGGGTCAGACCCGAGGTCAGAACATGTTGTACTCCCCAACTCTCCTGCAGGAACATGCTGCCTGCTGTAAAAGATATCTTAGCAGTTTTATACATAATACTATGGGGCAGCAGGGAAACTTCTTAAAAAAACAGACGCAAGCTTTTGTTATTCTTATATCAGAACAGTTTTGTTTTAGGTTACTAGGCACACAAAGCATTATAAACACTTCAGCACTTAATTTATAACCAGCCAACCAGCAGGTTGGACATTATACAAAACATAAACTGCTTGGGAAAGGGGTTTCAATTTATCCCAGGGGTGTCCACTATGACAGGGGTCACCCTGTCACAGTCTTGGGTAACATGTCAAAAAACCTAAAAAGTCTGCATTAAAATTGTCCTTAGCTAGCAACTGTTTTGCAAACACTTATGCTAGCAATTCTTTCATTGCTTTAAAACAATGTTTTTAAGCTAAAGTGAACACACAAATATTATATGGTAGTGGGGTTTGGGGGCTATATGGTAATAACTTGCCAAAAAAGCTTGATGTTATACAAAACATTTCTAAAATTGTCCTAGGATGTCAAAATATTAGCTCTAGTGCTCTTATAAGTGTTAAGGCTGATACTTTTGACATGGGATCAAGAATTGTGAAAAAGCTATAGGATGGTGGTATGAAACAGTATCAGTGCCTGATTTATACTTCCTTACAAATACTGGAATGATTCTATGAAATCTGATCATTCAAACCAATGATCTACCAAACTTGATAACTGCCTTTCCAATATAGGGCCAGAAAGAAACTTTGTTGGAAAGTTAAATAGAAAGTAATGTCTGTGCAGGTATGTGTTATGAGGATTTTTCATATGTAACCCCTAGGTGGTGCTATACTAAGGGATACTACCCCACCTGTGTGACTAGGCGCAGGTTGAGGGGCCTAAGCTCAGTGAATGGGAGCCTCCACCCGGAGGGTTGGTTTAAGGGTAGCGTAGCTGCTATGGGTATAGCCCTCCAGGACACTGATACCCCCCTCTAACCCCTCTAGTGGCTTACACAGGTCAGCAGATGAACAATCACATTTAACATAGGAATACAATATTGGACCCACACTCAGCACACTTACCACCAAGGCTGGATCAGCTGCACTGGCCCTGGAGACCCCCTGTAAAACAAGACCTGCAATAGAACAGTGCAATAGCAATACAGTATCCCCTCCATAAAGGTACACACTAGCCAAGTTAAATGTAGAAAGAATAGAATCTGATTTATTCAGGGGACATGAACAAGAGTGGGGCAGTTATCTGGCATTTGATTTCAGATCTGATTTAGTCAGGTTAAACATGCATGCACTAAGAGTCCCTCTAGCACAGTCACACACACTCTGGGTACCCAGTTGTTAGTCAGGCTAGCCTGAAGCATTGCCTGGAGTAGGCCAGCATTGCAGCTGTTGTTGGGGCCTTAGGAAAAAATAAGCAACATGCACGTTAACCCACAATTTGTATTCCAGAGCCAGATGGCTCAGTTCATAATGATCAACCAAAACAAACAATTAAATCAGATGACGCACAATGATTTGAGCTTTGTTGCAGGGAGCTACCCTGATGGTTACTCATGTTACCCAGACCAGGAGGCAGGATTGATGAGATGAAGACCACAGGATGGTATGCTGTTTACCAGGGGAAACAGGGCTTACACGATGCACCGTGGTGGTCAATCCTGTTCGATGGTGTTGAGCAGGGAGCTGAATCCCTGAGTGGGGCTTTCATCGGATGAATCTCTGTGGCATGAGCGGCAGTCTAGGCAATCTAGCCTAAGATGGTGAGGCCCAGACCAGGTGAACAGTTCAGATTGCAGTCTGTTTTAGGTGCTGGATGCAGCTTCCAGCTAGCATGACATATTCAGGGGTGTGGAAAACCAAACTGCAACCCACACTGCACATTCAGCACAATTATAGCAAAAAACAGCCAGATACCACAGTTCAGATGACAGTCCAGTTGCAATAAAGCAGTGTCTCTGCGCAAACCGTACGCTCTGTGGTTCTCTCCAATTCCTGACAGGCCGATTGCTCCAGGAGCAAGTCTTCGGTCCACACCAGGCGAAATTCACTCTCTCACAATTCAGGATTCCGGTCTCAATAACAGCAATTTGTATAAAGTCCAATATCAGAGTGCAGGTTTCTTCACACTGGAAGATGGTAGCAGGCAGGCCAGACACAGCCTTCCCACCGAATCCTCATACTACCACGCAGGAGCAGCTACTCGAATTGCTCAAGCTGCTCACTCTCCAAACTCCAACTCTACTTTGACACACTGCTGCAGGCAGCTCTGGGATTTCCCAGTGATTAAGAAGGTTCGGTTGGTTGATCTATCTGTCTGTCATAGAAAGGGCTCCCCCTCCAGGTCCATTTAGGTGCCAAACAGTAAAAAACTACAATTCCTACAGAAATTCAATCCCACAAGACCTCTGGGGACAGTCTCCATTTGAAGGTCCCCCAGGGTACCGATTGGTCCAAAACTGGTAGTCCAGAACCAAAATGGTGGCTCTAAGCTGAAAGTCCATACTGCTATATACTATATTATTATTACTAAAGCAGATAAGCAGTAAACAATCACAGATCCTATTAGGGCTTCCTCTGCACACTTAGCGATGGCAGAATGAAGCAGCTGTATCACAGCCCGGGTGGGACTCAAGCCTGAAACCACTCGGTCCCCACCCAGATTAATTAACCCACGAGATAGCTACCTCTCAAAGAAACAGGCATGGAGGCTAACAGGGCACTGTCATGCAAGCACATTCAAATGGTTTAGACACATGACACCAACCTGGCAGTGGGCATTAGGCAAGCCCAGGAAGACATTTTAGGAACCCCCATTGGGGGGGGGTTACACATACACCCGAGGTGTGTGATAATCCATAAACTCCAAGAGAGAAGTTCATAAAACAAACTTTGTACAGGCATT
This sequence comes from Neoceratodus forsteri, assembly GCA_016271365.2. Lineage (NCBI taxonomy): Eukaryota > Metazoa > Chordata > Ceratodontiformes > Ceratodontidae > Neoceratodus > Neoceratodus forsteri. The sequence goes on along the minus strand of CM057455.1, from coordinate 1,489,011,659 downwards.
ATTTTTTTTTTATTATAACAACTGGTACAAAGTTTCAGAGAGAAAAACTAAGCTGTATTTGTGTGAGCAAGAGGGTCCATGAGCAACTGCCACACTCATGCAAATACAGTGAAGTGAAAATGTGAGAAGGAAAATGCCGTAATAACCTGCTATTGAGTTATTGTGGAATTCAGCGGGTTATTATGGCATTTTATCAGGAATGCATATCTGAGCACGATAGGTGGTCACCAGTTATTATACAACAGATACAACCAAGATGCTTTTCTTCAGCTTGCAATTCAGAGAACTGTAGACAATGCTATACAAATGGACCTTGGCAAAGTTCATAACCTTGGTCTGTGTTTCCTATACAGATCTAGTAAGGATGATTTGGGGGCCGACCTTAGTTTTCTGAACTGACATGTCACAGGAAAATTATATCCAGATGGCAATTGGAATTATTGGTGATGTAAGTTCAAATAAATATGTATTTGGCCAAACTATAAATGTATTGTCATCATGTAAATGTAACTAGAATGCCAGATTATTGGTTGCTCACGTAATGGAGTGTCCCCTATTGAAAAGTTATAGAAATAAATGGTTGTAAGGACGGGGCGAATGGAAATAGTCTGAAATATACTTTTTTCGAAACATAAAGCATTAATATTTGCAGTAGTGTCTTCTTTTTAAGTTAAAGCATGTCTTGTGTTGAAAATGAGCTAGAACTTTTAATTTGAACTATGTGTTTTTTAGGTGATGACCTATGCTTTAAATTCTGTATATCTATTGTATTTGAAATAATTTCATGTCTTTTAAACTACTGTATTGTAAAATTTATCTTGTTTTCATATTTTGTATGCAGTAATAATCGTATGCACACTATAAATGAACCTGACTTGAGTAAAGGAGTAGCTATCCTTATTAGGAAAACAGCTGACTTTAAACCCATTAAAACATCTGAAGATTTCTCAGGGATGAGTTATTTTAGTTGAAGGTAATTATTAGGCATATAGTTGTGCTTTTTCCAGTGCTCAAATTGTGTGACACATTCAAGGTGGTGCTTATGGGCCACATTATTTATTACGCAAGCTGGTCAAGAAAGAACAAGAAATGTAAAGAGGTTGAAATTAATCAGAAACTTGAAAAAAAATACATTGGTTTTACAGCATCATACAAAATACTTTTTGAAGTGGCAACTAGTTAGACTCAAAATAATAATATTTTAAATTCTAGAGGATGGTTTGCTGGACAACATCATTGCCCAGTGTGGTCCAAAAGGGGAAGGAGTGGTGTTGATGGGGGACCTTAATATGCCAGGTACTAACTGGGGAACCATGTCCTCTAAGGTGGCCAAGGAGCAGAGGCTGCTGGATGGCTTCCAGGATGTGTTCTTAACACAGCATGTGATGGAGCCCACAAGGGAGGGGCATGTCCTGGATGTGGTTCTGGCAGATGGGGATCTGGTAAGGGACATGGTTGTACAGGACCCCCTGACTGGGAGTGACCACAATACTGTCTGGTTTCAAATAAGCATTGGGGGTGGGGGTGAGATCTAGGACACTGGCAGTGGACTTCAGGAGCAGACTTTATGGGCATGGAAATATTCTCAAGGATCACTGAAGGAGATTACCTCAACAACAAGTGTGGAAAGGAGATGGAGGTCATAACGGGACTTCAAGAGGCAGTCAGGATCTGCGCCTAAGTTGAACGTAAGGGAGCAAGGTCACATAAACCATGCTGGTGGTCCAGTGAGGTCCAGGTAGCAGTCAGAGAAAAGAAGGCGCTTACAAAAAATATAAAACAACAAGAGGGATAGGGATAAGGAAATGTACCAGCTTGCATCTAGAAAAGTCACCCGATGGTGAGGGGAGCAAAGTCCAGTAAAGAGCATCGGCTGGCACAGGGGATACATGGAGGGAAAAGGGTTCTTCCGGTACATTGGGGAGGCGGAGAAAACTAGGCCATCTCAGCAGATTGAGATCAGAAGGAGGGTGGGTGGAAGAGGCGAGGGACCAGGCAGAGGTATTTAACGAGTACTTAAGCCTGTGTTCACTAGGGAGGGGATGGGATATCTACAAAGCAAGGCACAAAGGGAAGAAGCGGCAGGGAGTGGATCAGGGAGCAGCAGAAATGGAGCAAAAGGAGGGAAAGGTACCCCAGGGTGTCCATCTGGTTAAGGATAAAAAAGACCAGTAAGGTGGAGGGATAGATGATGCCATCCCACCAAAGGGTGTGGTTGCCCTCAAGGCCCTAAAGAAAGACAAATCTCCTGGGCGGATGGCATTCATCCGAGAGTACTATGGGAATTGGCGGACATACTGGCTGCACCCTGGCGGAGCTTTTCAACAGGTCACTTGAGACAGGGAGGGTACCTAGGGATTGGCGAGAGGCACATGTGGTACCAATCCATAAAGGGGGTCGAAGGAAGTACCAGGAAACTATAGACCCATCAGTTTAACCTCGGTGGTGGGAAAATTAATGGAGAGTATACTAAAGGAACGATTGGGGGTTTACTTGGAGGAGGTGGGAGGTCTGGATGAGTCGGCAGCATGGGTTTGTGCCAGGTAGATCATGTCAAAGCAACCTTGTGGAGTTCTATGAATGGGTAACATCAGAACTGGATAGGGTAAGCCTGTGGATGTATTATTCTTGGACTTCAGCAAGGCGTTTGACTCTGTCCCCACAATGGTCTGGTGGAGAAACTGATGGGGTTAGGAGTAGGCCTTTGATGGTCAGATGGATTGAAAACTGGATAGCTGGACGCACTCAGAGAGTAGTGGTCTGTGGGGAGCTCTCGAACCCTACAGAGGTTGGTAGTGGGGTACCACAGGGCTCGGTCCTGGGTCCAATCCTGTTTAATGCATACATATCAGACATCAGGGATGGTAGGGTGTGAAATGAGTCTCTTCGTGGATGACTCCAAGATGGGAGCAGTAGTTGAGGGAGAAGAGGGAGGTTGGCCCTGCAAGGACCTGGACACCCTGAAAGCTGGGCTCACACATGGAATTAAATTTCAATATCACCAAGTGCAAGGTGTTGCATCTTGGTCGGGAAACCCTAAACACAGGTACACCCTGGGAGGAGGTGCTGGAAGCCTCAACAGGGAAAAAGACCTAGGGGTCATGGTGGATACATGTATGAATAACACTGAGCAGTGCAGGAGAGCAGCTAGCAAGGCAAAGAGGATGTTGGGATGCATCAAGGGGATCACCTCTAGGAGCAAGGAAGTGATTCTGCCACTGTACAATGGACTGGTTAGACACACCTTGAGTACTGTGTACAGTACTGGAGACCACACTTGAAAAGGGACATACAGCTCCTGGAGAGGGTACAGAGGAGGGCAACAAAGATGATACGAGGGCTAGGGATTTGACTTACGAGGACAGACTTGAGGAGCTCTGCCTGTTTTCATTGGAGGAGAGGAGAGACAGGGGGACATGATTGAGGTCTTCAAGTACCTCAAGGGAATAAATAGGGTAAACATGGAGGGATCTTTAGGACTAAAGCAGGGAGGCATCACCAGAGGGCATGGTTTGAAGTTGGAAGGTGGAAGGGTGAGGGGAAAAGAGGAGGAGGTTTTCACTGAGAGGGTGGTGGACCCTTGGAATGCTCTGCCTGGTGAGCTGGTTCAGAGATCCACAGTGGAGAGCTTTAAGAGAGGGTGGGACAGACACAGAAAGTGGATGTATCAGATGATGGCCTATCCCGGGGGGGTGGGGATGGATGATAGGGGTTTCTGGAGCACAAGGGGTGGGAGGGTCTCGGCACCCAACTAAGGATCTAGGTTTGAGCAGACTTGATAGACCATAAGGCCTAATCTGCTGGCAAATAGTATGTTAGTATGTTAGTAAATGCTAAGGTACAAAGAAATGTGAGAAAAATGTAATTCAGCATTATATACATGTGGTGATAAAAATGATAGACCACTTGTGTTTGTACTGAAAAAACAGAAAGAACAAAATTTCATTTATCATTACATGATAGACAGGGTAATGTAGTCTCTCAAAAGGACAACTTGTTGATATATATCTAACATTGTTTTTGTGAAATTTATAAATCTCATCTACATACTGAAGGAAGAGAAGCAGAATTAGAGAGTTATCTGGAGGGTCTGGCTCTTTAAATGTTTCTTTCAGTGGAATCTACTTTTTCTATCCAGGAGGTGGATAAAGCAATTTTCGATTTCAGTAATGGGAAATCGACAGGTCAAGATGGGTACACTCCAGAATTTTACAAATATTTAAAGACCTTCTCTCAACGTGGCTTAGTTGTATGACCCATGAACTCTCAGAGGATAACGGCAAACTTCCTCCATCAATGAGGCAAGTAGTAGTAGTTTTGATATCTAAGTAGGATACGAATGGTACAATTTTGGATAATTACCATCCAATATCAAATCTGGACTATAAGATTATGGCCAAATTGGTCACCAGTTGATTAGTACCTCATATTCCAATTGCTGTTAACATTGACAAATCAAGGTTCATTAAAGACAGGAAAACTTTTGATGATGTACAAGAGGTTCATATGAGTTCTGTGTTTCTGCATGACTTTCAGGACTCAGATACTTCAATAGCCTTAGATATTAATAAGACTTTTGATTTGATAAATATAGTTTGCTTAATTAACTGTTTAAAAAGTTAGGGAATTGATGATAAACTATTAAATAAAACAGTCTAGTTATATGCTAAACCACCAGTGAATTGTTGGGTAAATTTCCATTTATTCACAAGAAGTACTGAGATGTTTAATGAGGTTAGACAAGGATTCTCCCTCTCTCCAATTCTTTTTATTTTGGCATCTGAGCCTTGTTTGATAAAATTTAGGGAGAATGATACTATTAAGAATATCTTTGTTGACAACATAGCACTTAAAACTAGAAAATAATGTGTTTATTCTTAAAAGGACTACTAGTATCTTCTGATTAGTTCCCAAAATAATCTTTTATGTATTTTATAATGCCTGAAATGATATTTTGAAAGCTGCAATATTTGAACTGTTAATCATAGAAACTTAAGTTTTGTTTTTGTTTTTTTAAATGAAATCTTGAGGTCCAAGCAACATGTATCGATCTCAACAACGCAGTTCTTCTGTGTCACTACATATCTATAAATGTTGATATAAAAAGTAGTTAAAAACGATGGGGCATTAAGTATTTAGTGAACAATTTTTTTTTTAAATTGATATGTAACATTTTATGTTTTTTATAACAATATATGGTCACCGTAGTATTATCTTAGCTGACTCTGAATGATTATTCAAAAAATAAAATTAAATTAAAGACTCTAGCCATGTTGGTTCTAAAGTTATTCCATTTTAAAGAAATTATCTTTTGAAAAGTCTGACTTTGGAACTGTTTGGGCCAGAAGCATAATTTGTTTTTAAATGAAAGCTTGGAGTCTAGCCATTAACAATTGGCTTGGACTATTCTGTTTGTTTGTGTCGATACTACTATATACTGTATATAACACTACTCTTTGACCCTGCTTTTTCAGTATATTATCGATACATGTTTTTAGTTGTGACACAGCCAAAAAATGGCAAATACATGGTGTTGATACTATTTTTTTGTAACAATTGACTATATCAATACTATTTTTTGTATCGATACATAACATTACATGATTTTTTTTATTCATTTTTTTCTCCCTGGTGGGTCAGCACTGGCAGGCTGCCAGCTCTGTCCCTGCCACCCTCACCCAGTATCTACCAGCTCAACCATCCACCGAACAAGGTGGTGGTCATATGGTGATGCAGGAGCAGGCAGGGCTTCACAAAGCTGGAGCCTTCCCTTCTCCATTTTTAGCCCTGTTCCCCAGACTGGGGCACACACATGGACATGCACATGTGGGGGCACACGCATGCCATGGAGTCCTGCAGTCCTTCGTTCCACTGCCCTCCTTGACTCACACTATCACTTGGCCTCCAATGGGTGGCAGTAATTCAGTAGAGCATGCAGGTCCCCCGCCAGGGAAAGGAGAGTAGCCATTGGGTGCTCAATCCGTTCCATTCCCGACTGACCTCCAGCAACCCACATTCATGACCAAACATGGGTCGCCAGTGTGGCAGGAGGTGAGGTGACAGCACCTTGGCCCTACACTTGACTGGACCAGATATTATATGATGATTTTCAAAAACAAAATTTAATAAAAAATATTTTTAACTTTCTTTAAGTTTTGGTATTACTACACAATGTTTCACCACAAAATCATCAGAAGATAACAAACATTGATGCAGACATTTTATTAACCTTAACAAATATAGATGCACATTGCTCACAGCTATAAGATGTTTCTGACAAATATCTGGATTCAAAATGAATAAATAAAAAGAGCTGTACTATCCCCTAACAAATAATTACTTGGCTGCAATGAAATATGGAAGGTTGAAGGTTTCTAGCAAGGGTGAAATTAGGTGGGAAGCCACAGGAACTCAGTTACACCACCTCTTAAAAAGTTAACAGTTCTACTACCTCTGTCACCTTTCTCCATTGACTGGTACAGGAGAGTACCACCATCTAGAAGTGACAGTTCCACTACCAAGAAATCTGGTTGTGTGAGTTCCCCATCTAAACATTTACAATTTAACTACTGATTTACAGATTAAAAAATGAATTAAATACCAGGTATTACACTGTCAAGGAAAATGAAAAAAACTGTAAACTAAATATGGCAAGGGTGGTTTCTAAGATTGGTAATTTTTTTTAGATTGGAAAATATATCCTTATCGCTCTGGGGAGGGTGAAATGCATTAAAATTGTAAGTGTTGCATATCTGAAATACTTACAGTAGATCAAGCAATTCTGGATCCTAGTCTGGATCTCTGGTTTTCTAAAATCAAAAAATATTTCAAAAAGTTTCTTTCAATTGGGGTCAAGCCAAGAATTACTTGGGAAACTTTGATTTTTACCAAAGAAGGAAGGTGGTTTAGGATGTCCAGATCAGGGATTTTATTATTCTGCCATTCTGATGGCAAAAGCATTTAATTATGATGGGAATTTGTACTATCTCTAAAAGGATTTTACAGACCAGGTGATGGATTTTCAAAGCCCCTGGAATTGCCGAAGCTGTAAGGAAAAACTGCCTCAAGTGAGTCTGCACTTGCAGAGCCACAGTTTTTCCCACAGCTGTAGTATTCTCAAAGGTGGAGCTGGTTTACCACTGGTTCCATGATTTATGGCAGCTTGCAGCTGTTTTTTCAGTGCAACCATGCCAAAATTTTACGCATGGACTAGGACTAGGACTAGGACTAGGCATAGAATCCCCCGCAGCTGGGCTAGCTAAAAATACAAAACTCTGCAGGTGCAGAGGTTTCATCCTGTAGCTGTGGCTGCAGCATGAGACTTAGTTCCCATGTCTTTTGAACATCTAGACCCAGATTCTTTAGTAACTGACAGTATTACATAAAGAATTGAATATTTGGGACTTCCGTTGACGGAATCGAATCGATGGCTGCATTGTAGCTGAGCTCCGCATATCACCCGCTGACTTAAAATCTCCAGTGCAGTCTAACCTACTCAATTTAATGAAATATTGCATCCAGATCAGCTGGATGGAATAGATCGAATAGATCCATCAACAAAACACATCTTACACAGTCAGATGGCTGCAGACTATTAGAGAGATCGCCCCACAGCAGGAGCACTTCACCGGCCAGCCAGTCAGGCCATGATCCAGGTGCAGACACGGAGGCAGAACACCTGTCTTGCACTCATTTTGAATCCCTACTTCAGGAAATAAAGTCCTTTCAGGGTGAAAACAAGCAAGAACTGCAAATGATACAGTGACAATTGAAGGTAGTGGAAGAACGGCTAGAGGAATCGGAAAACTGCATTTCTTCCATTGAGGAGGGAGCAGAGCATATCCACACAGCAGTTGAATATCTGCTACAACAACAGGAGGCAACACAACTAAAACTGCTGGATCTTGAGGCCAGGTCTCAGAGAGACAATCTTAGAATATACGGCCAACCTGAAGGAGCAGAGACAGGCAAGATGTCAGAGTTTATTGAGGACTTATTGAGAGATATTCTGGAGCTCCCATCAAACTATCACTTTCGTGTGGAGAGAGTGCATCGAGCACTAGCACCTCAACCAGAAGATCGTAAGGCCTGATCATGCTCAGTGGCCCTTAAACTGTCTAGCTACAAAAATAAGGAAGAGCTTCTCCAAGTGGTCTGGTCTAAGAAAATAGTCACCTACAATACAGCTAGATTGATCTTCGACAATGACTACCCTATAGAGATCATTAAGCAACGGATGGCCTATGCAGAATTACTAAAAGAGCTGAGATCCCATTAGGTGAAATTTCAAACCCTGTACCCCTCCAAGCTGAAAGTCTTCTGGGACTCCAAATTTACCAAACACCAAAGGAGGCCAAGGCCGCAATGACAGAGAGAGGCTGAAAGATCACAGATACAGCCCCAAAAGAACAATGCGCATGGCCACTGCGCAGCTAGTGAACTGCGGGAGAACTGCACCACCACAGAAACAATGCCAAGCAGACCACCCTGTCAATGATACAGGACATACGCAGGATGTTCCAGACATTCAAGGGAAATAAAGTGGTTAAGAGAGCAGAAGTACCTTTATAAACCTGAAACATGCAGGTCAGTGTAGTTTTTTGGTTGGCGTATGCTCCGATCCCTATCGGAGACACCCTGATCGAGACTCTAATAGCAGAGCAGGCTTCAAAGCTCAGGGATGTACTGACTAATCAAGAAACTTGCTCTCTTTACAATGGAGGGGGGTGATAAAAGAGAAAGACTCCAGCGGGATAAAGGGCATTGATAAGTCCCTTGATTGTGTTTAATTAACTAAGACAGTAATAGTGGAGTCAGCTCTGATATCCCCCCCCACACACACACACACACTCACACACACACATTTCTCCCTCTTCTCCCTTCTTATTGCCTTTATTGCCCCAGTGCTCTCCCTTGGAACAACTTACTCTAAACTGATGTTATAGCAATGGTCAGAAGGGAGCAAACAGTGCCTTATATTAACAATTGACGTTAATGTATGATGTTTAATATATTTGTTCATCAACAGATACAAGAATCTGGGCCCTGAGATTAACATTACCTTAAACCAGACAAAAGTAGAGCTTTAATGAACATGCCTGAACAATTCTGTTCAGTGGTTGTTTCTCCTTCTTACATGTTGTCTAACCAGTTTAAGATTTAATATTTCAATAGTAACAGTCGCTGTACATAATGTTTAACCAGATCACTGTATGGCTAGTCTTACACCAAAACTGGAGAATTAATCCAAAGAATATGTTACTTTATGTTGGGGAGGGGTGGTGATGTGATGACTAGCATTGTCCTCAGTGGCATTACAAATATTTGTTAAAAGCATAGGATTTAAAGTTATCGAATATGTTATGCTATACTGGGGGGGGGGTACAATTTATCTCCTGCTGTGCCTCGGAAGAATAAATGATAGACACCCTCCACCTGACCTGAAATGTTGGTAATGTTGTGGTAAATAAGACTGACTCAGCAGTAGCTTAGTCTAGAATATAATTAAAAACTCTGGATCACTCAAAAGCTATCAGAATTCAAATTGCACTCGGCGGGCTAGCGGTAGCTTAACTGGGTTACGAAGGCTGAATGGGAGGTGAAGGCCCCTCATTCAACCTTCGATGGGTGATGTTTATATGTAGCTTGTACCATCTAGCTATGGTACAAACTCGGTTAGGACCAGAGGGGCCTGGCAGTTTATGTAGCCACATTACCCCTCTTTCTGCGGTGGTACTTTTAAGACCTACTGTAGAATGGATAAGGGAGGTAAGTGAAATGCTCCTCTCCCTTGAAAGCAGTATTGTAAATAAGTTAAACGGTTTATATTTTTGTTCTTTGTTGCCTGACGAAGCAGTACATAAATTATAAAGGTGGATCGCCAGTTGGAGGGATTACCTAGCAGGCCCCTATGCTTGGGATTATAAAAATAGCTTGGATGGAAGGGGGGGGCATGAGAGCTTGTGAGGGGACACTGGACACCCAATTTAAGAATTATGCAGACAATAAAGCATACCAAAACCTAAAAATACATTAATGGCGTCCACCACAAAGGTAGTGATTTGTTCACAAAATGTGAATGGACTTAACACTCCGGTGAAACACCACAATGTCTTGTCCTACCTTAAGAAGCAGAAACCTACCTTTTTTTTACTACAGGAAACTCATCTTGGGAGAACAGAACATCAGAAGCTTCAGAAATTTGGGTTCACACACATTATTGCATCTACTTACGAAAAGGGCAAGAGAAGGGGGACAGCAGTTTTGATCCCCTGGTACTCCCACTTCCAGATTAACTCAACATATGCAGATCCTGAGGGGCGTTTGGCAATAGTGGAGGGTGTTTGTGGAGGGACACAGGTTACCCTGGTTAGCATCTATATTCCACTGGGCTCAGATGCACAAACAGTTAGATCACTCTTTCAAAGAATAACAGAGCATCACAAGGGGATATTAATAGTAGGAAGGGATCATAATTTTATTTATGATAATTCAGAAACCACCAGCCTAAATTCACATAGAAAAACCAGGGCCCAAAAGGTGGCCCAGATATATTTGAGAGAAGCAGATTGGTTGATGTATGACGACTCATGCACCCACACAAGAATGAATATTCACACTTCTCACACCCCCATAGAATGTATGCATGCATTGACTTTTTCCACATCTCAAAAGAACACCACTATAGCACAGTGAACTGTGAGATGACACCTTCTGCATTGTCAGATCACTCTCTTCTGACCATTGGTATGAAAGCAGAGAAGGAGAACCCTATGGCTGTTCAACAATTACTTGTTGAACCTTCAAGAATTCAGGGAGATGATAGAAAATAGGACTCAGCAGATTCTACAAGAAAACAACTCACCAGAAGTACCAGTAAGCACCATGTGGGACACCCTTAAGGTGGTCGTTAGAGGGAACATTATTAAGTTTGCAGGCCAATATAAATGGACACAGGCTGACCTGCTATTGAGACTGCAGACTCAATTAAAAGATCTGATAGAGAAGCATGCCAAAGGGAATGATGGAGTGCTCCACCTGGTGGAGACAACGAGACAGAGGATTCAGCACACATTAAACATTAAAAAAGAACAGTTCTTCCAGTTTTTAAAACAAAATTATTATGAGGGAGGACCACGAGCTACACACCTATTGACTCACTGCCTTTGACAGAAAATTACTCCATCATCGATCACTCAGATTAGATCACCAGACACAGGGAAACTAGAAGCAACCCCCTCATGAATTATGCAAGCCTTTACGCACTTCTATCGCACACTTTACACACCAGACCATATAACAGACCCACAGAGGGTTCAGGATTTTTTATCTGGGCTTGATCTCCCAACTCTTTCCGAAACGCAACGGGATGTATTAAATGCACCAATTACCAATACAGAACTAATGAAAGTGATATCTAACTCACAAACAAATAAAAGCCCAGGATCGGACAGCTACACTACGGAATTTTACAAGCAGTTTCAGAGCCAATTGCTCCCGGTGTTACGTCCAGCCTGCCAGGGGATCATGGAGGGAGAGGGAGCCCCCACATCTTGGCGATATGCCACTATTTCTAGCATTCTAAAACCAGGCAAGGACCCACTGGCATGCTCCTCTTACAGACCAATATCAGTACTCAATATTGATTATAAAATATTCACAGCAGTGATGGCTGGGAGAATGGAAATGCTCCTGCCCTGCCTTGTTAATGGGAACCAAAGTGGATTTATCCCAACTAGGCAGGCACAGGATAACATAAAGAAAACCCTACACCTCCTACACCACGCCGCCCGGTCGAACTCCCCCTTCCTCTTCATGAGTTTGGATGCAGAGAAGGCCTTCAATTGGGTGGTGTGGACATTTCTAGAGGCTACGCTCAGGAGGATATGTGTTTTAGGAGAGTTTGTGCAGGTAATACGGGCACTATATGATAGACTAGTGGCTCAAATTAAAATTAACAGATCCATCTCTGAACCCATTCCTTTGCCGTGGGACACAAAACAGGGATGCCCATTATTGCCCCTGTTATTTGCCCTGTAACTAGAGCCACGGGCTCAGGCAATCAGGCAGAACCCGAACATATGGTGAGTGGAAGCCAGAGGAGAGCAGCATAAGCTTGCTCTTTAGACAGGCGACCCAATTCTCTACCTGGCTGACCTGGAATCATCATTGCAGCCATTGTAGAGACTACTCAGGGACTTTGGGGAGCTAGCAGGATACAAAGTGAACATCTCAAAAACTAAAACATTAAAGTGTAATTACTCTCCTATCCCCTTGACAGTAAACTCCTTCCCTTTAGATGAGACCTGTGTTCCTTTAGATATCTTGGAGTACACCTTACTGGAGACCCAGCTAGAATGGGAGATATAAACTATACACCTCTGGTGGACCAAATAACTTCAGACTTAGAGAGATGGAAAACATTGCCACTCCCCCTGGTCCAGAGGGTGGACACGGTAGGGATGAATCTCTTGCCATGACTCCTCTACTTGTTTCAGACTCTCCCCATTCCAATTTTCCAAAAGACCTGATCCAAGATACAAATAAGAAAATATCCAGGTATGTATGGGGTGCTCAATGACCAAGAGTATGGTTTGTGGTACTCGAGTCGCCCAAGAAGAGAGGGGGATTAGCCCTGCCGGATTTAGGGGCCTACTACCTAGCTGCGCAGCTTTGAAGTATTTTTTATTGGCTGCATCCCCAATACCAGGCAAAATGGAGAGATCTGGAGATGAGGGAAGAAGATTTACTCAGTATAATCAAAGTATTATTACAATACCCACCACTACCGATCAAAGACATATCTAATAACCCTACATCATTTACATGATAATAGTGTGGCAAACAGTTATAGATTCCAAACAATTACCTCCATATAGATCCCTCCTATACTCGCTACCATATCAGCAACACTTCATACCAGCCCTATTAGACCATGTATTTCGGAGATGGGAGAGACTGAACCTGCACCTGATGGAGCACTTTATTAGAGGTAGAGATCTGCTGTCAGTGGTAGAATTATAACCCCTCTATGGTATCTGGGAACAAAATACATTCCGGGCACTACAGGCCTTAGATTTTGTTAAGAAGCAATTGGAAAACTCCCTCCCGGAGGACTCCCCATCTATTCTTATAGACACATTCAGAGCTGCCATAGATGCACAGGCTGCTTTGACACACATGATCTCTTACTTACACAAGGGTGATAGCATACAAAGAGGATTCTCTGCAAAACCTCAGAAAAACCTGGGAAGTAGATCTAGGGATCCCACTAACAGAAGACAAATGGGATAGGCATCTTAATAACATTCACAAAGGGCAGGCAAAATATTTGGAGAGAACAGATGCAAGTCACTTAACTTCCCTGTGCTCCCAGGTTGCACCTGTAAACAAGCTTTCAGCTTAGTGTGTCTCACCTGGTTAAACAATTGGGAAAAAAATATATATCATATCTTGTTATCAATTATGAAATAAACTTACCAGTAAGCAAATTTGTGCCATGTCATTCCACAATACCTTTTATTTTAACTCCCTGCTGTGTACTGCCAGGCTATGTTGTAAATGTCCTGTGTTGTAAGTTGTAATTGTATGTTGCACTTCTTTTTTTTTTAAATATATATAAAAAGGAAAGTTTAAAAAAAATAATTTGATATTTAATCTTTAACATTAAATATGTTTTATTATTATTTAATTTAAAAGAAATTTAACAATTTTTGACATACATATAACCTAAAAGAAGGTATGAACTGTGAGGCTAGGTTACATTTACAGAAGGAATTTATTAAGAAAGATAAGAAGAAAGTATAGTTTCCATGTGTGCCTTATTGGCTAAATAAAACAGCATCCCAAAAGAGCGCTTCTAAAATGGGAAAACAGAAGCAGATTTCTGGAGACCAACTCAAGGATGGATGAAGCTTCAGAGACAAGCCAATAAAGGTTACTGTATGGCAAAATATAAAACAGTAAAAATGTTATATACTAAGAAGATACTGTTGCAACAGGTAGGAGACACTTAGAACTCAGAGAGCCAGCCGCCTTAATGGCCCAGCAGCAGCTCATCATGCTGCTATGCATAATACCTGAGCTGAGGCACAGCCTAGCCTGATTGCCTTCAAAGGCAGGACAAGCTGGGGCAGCTGTCACATGACAGTGTGCCACTATTAAGGAGGGTTGGTGAAGGGCTCAGCAACACATCAGCCCCAGCAGCCGGATCAAGCAGTTTGCTTGTGATGCAGGGGCAATGTGTTTGTGATACTAAAACAAGGTTGCTCCCACACAAGGGGGAGGAGGGAGGAATTAAAAAGGGGAAAACAGAAGAAAACCCAGCTGCCATCTGCTTGACAGCTAGGGGTTATCTCTGCCCTGACCAGGGTATACTGTATCACTGTAGCGGGGGTATATCCCCTTGAGGACAACAGCAAACTGGCGTAACAATCGACACAGAAAAAAGAACTGAAGGCTGACTAGAATATCTGGGAGGAGTCACTGCTGTAACTGAAAAAATAAAAAGTGGTGGCCTACGAAAACTTCAAAAGACTCTGTAAAATGTGGAGTTCCTTTTGTTGTTCAGATAATGACTCACAGTCAGGAGTTCCGTTAATTTATTTCTAGTGGAAGTCCAAAACTTCCATGAGTCTAAATCTGGAAGTCATTCCGATTTTTTGGAAGTCAAAATACTTCCAGGGCCCCCCTTTTGGAATACAGTATTTCAGAAAGGACCACTTTATGAATGTTAATATATTATTGGTAAAATATTTTAATATGTATACCCTCGAGGAAAGGGGGGGGCATGAAAGAAACCTTTAAGTACCTCAAGGGAATCAACAAAGTCCAAGAGGGTAGCATCTTTCAGAAAAAGAGATGTGCAAGAACAAGGGGACACAATTTGATGATAGAGGGGGGACAGTTCAGAGGTATGTGAGGAAGTATTTTTTCACAGAGAGGGTTGTGGATACATGGAACAGTCTTCCTGAGGAGGTCATGCAGTCAAAAACAGTGGTGGAATTCAAGAATGCATGGGACAGACATAAAGCAATTCTAGTGGGTGTAAGAGGAAGTAGGCTGTTGGTTAAATAGGATCTGCAGCTTATCCTCTAGGTAGGGAAATGGGCAGACTAGGTGGGCCAAGCAGTCCTTATTTGCCGTCAAATTCTATGTTTCTATGTTTCTTTCAGAAAAATCCATAATTTCTGACGTCTATGCCTGTAATTTCGGAAGTGATCTAATTTTCAGTTTACCATCTCGAAGTCAGTGACTTTCTTCCCCTTTATTTAGAAAGTTTTTGCCTTATGTTTGGAAATCAAATACTCCAGAAATGAGTTAACTAAATCCCTGCTCACAATTTAGTCAATGCAGTTGTTTTATTTGTGTTCACCTCCACCATCAGCAGCCAACAGCTCCTGTGTCCAGCAGTAGTACAGAAGCCAACAGCTCCTGTGTCCAGCAGTAGTGCAGCAGCCAACAACTCCTGTGTCCAGCAGTAGTGCAGCAGCCGACAGCTCCTGTGTCCAGCAGTAGTGCAGCTCCCAACAGCTCCTGTGTCCAGCAGTAGTGCAGCACCCAACAGCTCCTGTGTCCAGCAGTAGTGCAGCACCCAACAGCTCCTGTGTCCAGCAGTAGTGCAGCAGCCGACAGCTCCTGTGTCCAGCAGTAGTGCAGCAGCCAACAGCTCCTGTGTCCAGCAGTAGTGCAGCAGCCAACAGCTCCTATGTCCAGCAGTAGTGCTGTCACGTACTGTATATCACAGATTGGCCTGCATGCTGTCCTTCAGATGAGACCTTAAACCCAGGTCCCTTCTGCCTTTTCTGATATTTGCTCAGGTGGATGTTAAAGATAATAAGGCACTTCTCCGAGAGAGTAGGGGAATTTGACCATGTCCTTGCCAAATTTCCCCATTTACTAAAATACCACCAACAACAATCTGGGTCTCTGTCAAATGGTTTGCATCCCCAGGCTAGGCTAGAAATAGGCAGTATGCCTAGCCCTCCTTTCCTGTTCAACAAAATCTACATAAATAAATAAATAAATAAATAAATAAATAAATATTGTTCAAATTGACATGGACATAGCTGTCCTTTGGTTTAGTATTGCATCCTGCACCTCAAAAAAAACTAGCAATACTGATGCAGTCCCTAGCTGCTTGAGGAGAAAAAATGGAAGAAACACACAGCTGCCATCTACATGACAATTGAGAGTTTCCACTAGCCTGAGCAGGGTACATTGCCCTTGCTAAACTGCAAAACGCTTTAGTTCAGTCCAGGTTGACTGACTTCTTCATGACCTCAAATTTCCTTTCCCCATTCCAAACAGGTTTCAGAAAGCAGCGTTCCACTATAGGCGCTTTTACACACAGGTTTATGTAATGGAATAACTGTTATGGAAACAGTATTCCATTACATCCCTTGTGTGCAAAGTGCATCTGTTTCGTTCCCTTGGTGAACATTCGTCCAAACCGCAATCTCTGCTTCTCGCGGTTTGCACCAACGTGTTTAGTTTCATCTGGCTGTGTAAAACAGCCATTCCGTAACACTGCAGAAACTGCCATTAGAGCAGCAAACTCTGGGGAGCCAAAACAAATGGGCGGGATTGGCGGAATACTACTTAGGTTATGTAAAAACCAGAATGCAACAGAGTACAACGCGTCACAGAGGTAACGCTTATTTCGTTTTAAAAACCTGTGTGTAAAAGCGCCTTAAATCCTCACTCCTTTGAGTCACTGGACACATTCATGTGGCTGCTGACCAAGACAATCTAACTGCTGCAATTTTTGTAGATTTAGTGAAGGCCTTTGATTCAGTCTCTCACCCCCTGCTTCTAAATAAACTCGAGGTAGTTGGGCTCGCCCCCACTGCAATTCAGTGGTTCATCCTACCTTGAAAACATGGCTCAATCAGTCAGTGTAGCAAACTCCATCCCCCCCAACATACTTGCTGGAGTGCCCCAAGGATCCATTCTGGATCCCATTCCATTCCCCTTATTTATAAACAACCTCCCATCTGTTCGTTCTAGATCCCTCATACACATGAACACAGATGATACCATCTTCTTCGCATCTGGCCCTGTTGTAAGCAATGTTCAATCTTTTCTATAACAGGACTTTCATAACATGCAATTCTGGTTCCTGGCTAACCAACTAAAAATCAACATATTGAAAACTGTTTCAATGACATTTGGGACAGCCCAAACACTTGCTAGAGTATTCCTCCCCATCGCAGTCTCCTCCCTAGACGGGACCCCACTAAGCACTGTCCCAGCCTAAAAATATTTAGGAGTGTGGCTCGACCCCCAGTTAAATTTCTCAACCCACATACAGTTGAAGCCATCATTTCAAAACTCTATCATAAGCTAGGTATACTATACTGAAACAATGACTCCCTCCCACTACCAGTGAGACACATATTACTAAACAAAATTATTACACCGCTTTTCGACTACGCAGATGTAGTATATTACACTGCCCCCCTCCTCCATGCTAGCCAGGCTAGACTCCCTCCTATATGCCTTCTGCCATTTTGCCACTAACTCCCCCCCTCAGAACCCGCCACTGCCCTCTCCTCTCCACCACTGGAATACCACCTCTGTCCCATCGTCTTTTCATCTATTCTATCTCCCTAATACCCAAATTGTGGTTTAACCTGCTCCCTCCTTACCTGTCTGAGAGGCTATCACCAGCAAGCACTTCATCTTACACACACGCTCAAGGGAATCCTGTTCCTTCACACTCTCCAAACCATCCTCGTCTGCTGGCAAATATGCCTTCACCTACAGGCTCCCTTCATTATGGAACCAACTACCACCACTCCTAAGAAATCTGATCTCACACAACTCTATCAGAAACCAACTATGTCTTCTTCCATCCCCTACCTGTTCCTGCTTCTAACCAATCCCTGGATCATGCCACAACCACCCAATCCTCACCCCCTAAGACTAAGATATCAAGAAATCCTAACTTTCCCTCCTAGAAGCAGTAAACTCAGTTTCTCCACATATATTCCACCAATGGACTATATACTACTTTATGTTCTGTAGCACCTTGTATATGTGTCAAACTGTGACTGTTACTGTGGCTTTTCTTCCTATCCAGTGTAAATGTGTCTGCATAAGATGCTTTGCCAAATCTTGTCAAATTGTATTGGCCCCACATGGCCCTTTATGTACCCATCTGTAATTATCCTTCTGTATTCTTTTGTACCCTGAATTACATGTATCAAACTTATAAATGTTCCTGCATAGATACACTGCTACTTCTAGTCAATCTCAAATGGCCTCACATAACTCCTTTATATTCCCATCTGTATCTATCCTGCTGTATATATTGTAACCTGTATATATTCCTGTATATATTTTTATATATGTATTTTATATGTATTTGTACTGTAACCCCTGATTCCCCTGTCCCCGGGTCACACCCGGAAACGAGCCTTGGCTCAATGTGCCATTCCCGATTACCAAATGTTTAAATAAATAAAGAAAATATCACTATATTGGGATATATATCCCCTGGAGGATGATGTCTGACTCAGGTAAAAACCTAAATAAAAGGAAATAACTGAAAAGAGTCACTAGAATATCTGATAGGAGTCACTAATGTAACTGAAGCATTGGTGTAACTGGGAAACGACACTGGTGTAACTGGGTGGAGACACTGCAAAACTGGGGTGGAGACACTGCCACAATTCTTTTCTTGTGGTGTTCTGTGACACAGCATAAATGACCTGGGAGACTTTTTTATGGTTTAAAAAGCCATGGCAAGCGGGCAGTTCGTGCAGTGGAAGGACTACCACTGGGGATGTCAGTGACCTATGTCCAGGAATGAGCTCTGGCCTTTGGAGGACCAGCCAAGTGAATATCCCAGCTACCCCATCCCCACCTGGGGGTACCCCATGGCTCTGTGGAGGACAGCAATCACAGGTAGGAGTATAGGAATGTCAGGTGTGCCATGGGAGCTCACAAGAGAGGCAGGTGCTGAAGACAAGAATGCAGTATAAAGAGAAAGTTTAAAAAATAAAAAGCACTGGCCTATGTAAACCTCAGAATATCCTGTAAACTGTGGATTCCAGTTTTGTTGTTCTGGTAATGATTCACATTTTAGTCACTGCTGCTGCTTCAACTGGTTCACCTCCATGAGCATGTAACTGTTCCAGTGTTCACTAGTAGTACTGTCATACATATTTCAGGTTTACCTGTCTACATCCTTTGGATGAGATGCTAAGACAAAGTCGTGTCTGCCTTTTTTGGAGCTTGTTCAGGTGGACTTTAAAGATCACCATGACACTGCTGAAAAAGAGAAGCACATTACAAGTCACGATAATTTCAATGAAACAAAAAGTACATTCAAAACAAGAAAAGATGAAAGAAAATACCAATAACTGTAGTAAACATAGTCTATACATTTCATTGTGAAAAGAAGAGAAGAAGAAAAAAAAAACAGAAAATATAACAGCAGTTTCTGCACACAATGAAAAAGCCGACTTCATGTATATCAAGAGGCAATTCCTCTTTCGTGTAAGGTACGTGCACTCATAACACTGAAACATTCTCTAAATACTAATAATATGAGACTACATTGTAACAGATAAAAAAAAAAGAACTACTGTACTAATGAATCCAGTGTCCTCTTTAAATTATACCAGTCTCGGGAAAATCTTGCATCCAGTGACAGTATTTCCAGAATTGCTGAAAGGGTTTTGTGTGCAGTGCAAGTTATTGAAATCATCTTTATCAATATTTAATAAAATGAGAGAAATTATATGTATAATTTCATCTGGTAAGGTTACCTTTTGTTGGGTCTTAAGAGCTTATCTGCTCTGACGGAGAAAATATTTGTTCCCCCTTAAGCAGACCCTGAGGATATATATGTGAAAACACTTCCACCCAAGGGAAACAATACTTCAATACTGCTTCCATATATGTAGCTGTTTCCCATATGGGATCTGTCCATGCTTGGGAAGTTGATGCCAAAATTCAATAACAAATGGGCACTGAAAGAGCAAGTGGTTCTTAGTTTCTACCACTGTTCTAAGTGTGTCTTGGACAATACCGTTCCTCCAAAGACTTACGTTTTACAGTGTTGCTGACTCCAAGTAGTCTATAGCAACACAACCACTGTAGGTAGGTCCCACATGTGAACTGGGGCACTGCTGTCATTCAACAGAGATAATGTGTCACTTTCCTTACCACTAGGGCATAAAGGGAAGGTTAGTGGAACTGAAAATTTTGTCTCAAGGACTAAATTCTATAGTTTCTTACTGGTAAAAGTGGACACTGCCTCTTGAAGAATCTTCCACTGGAAAATTATACCCTGGAAATCCTTCCTATATGATGGGGTAGCATGTTTCCACAATAAACTGGGTGATTTGTTAGGTATATCGGTGAAATAATGACATTCTGATGGCAAAACCCATCACGGAGACAATCCTGACAGGTTTCGAGATTGTTGCTCTGATTGACCACCGGTGAAATTTCGCCACTTCACCAGTGATTTCCCCCCAGTTCGAACAAACTGTGACTCGGAGTTTGTTATATAAAACTGGGGGGTGCAAGGGCACAGCTCCCAGTAAAAAAAAAAAAACATAATGTCTGACAGGCGAAATTTCACCTTTTGATATTGGGGATGTCACCATGCCGCATGTTGACAACTTCGGTGTCAATGCGGCTTGGTGGAACCGATTTGATAGATCCCCTTGTCCATCTGTCTATGTAAAGCTCTACCTATTCTTTCATCATGGGGAACAATCCCTTGCTGGTATGATTCAGAACTAGGTCTATATTTGCTGTTATGATGACTGTATAGCAGAACACAAGAGGGTTCATCATACCTAGTCCACCATTCCCTGCTGACATATGTGTAATTTCACAGTTGACAGGGTTTAGCTTCCTGCCCCACAATCCATGGACAATTGTGCCGTAAAGCCCAGCTTGAACTGTGGCTGGTGGTGGGAAAAAATTACCTTACAAATAGGAAACATTGGATTAACAAGTTTTTGATCAAAAATATGTTTCTGTTTTGAATAGTTTTAATTTTCCACACTCCAACATTTCTGCTTGCCTGTGCCAGCCATTCATCCCAGTTTGTAAGTGTCTTATCTCCCATGCCAAACTGTGCTCCCAAGATTTTCAAATTATGTTGTGTGATCATGATTCCTCCAATGCCTGAACTAGTAATTCTCAGCATCATTTCCCAAAGCCAGCCTCCCTCTCCCTACCCACTGTGAGTTGGTCTCCAAAATGATTCTACCAACTCTTGACTACACTGACGTGGTGTATGGCACTGCTTCACAGACTTCCCTAGGCAGACTTGACACCTTCCTAAACGCCTTCTGCCGTTCTACCACAGCCTTCCCCCTCTCACTCACTCACTGTTTGCTCTATTCTGCCCTATCTCTTGCTCCCCTGCCTCACAGAAGAATGATACACTGAGCTACTTTTGTTGCTGAATTCTGGTTTGGTTCCCTCCTCTCCTATCCTATCTCTCCTCTCATCTCTCCCTAGCTGCCTCCTCTAACTACTCCCTTTGTCACAGAGACTCTTGCACCTTCTCTATCCCTCACCTCCACTCTGTTTCTGGACAATCTGCTTTTTCTTTCCATTTCCCTTCTCTCTGCAACAAACTACCCTCTGACCTCCATTCACGTTCCTCCCTCTTCTCACTCAAAAGGCTCCTTAGACTCCTCCCCCCTCAGCCATGCTCTCAATGCCCCAAATCTTATCGCCTTAAGTTATCATATTCTGGTAGCGCTGCCTCTAATAAGCCAAGCTCACTTTTGTGCTTTGTTGTTTGGGGGCTTGTATAACCTAACCCTCACTTAGAGTTTGGTCCTCTATGTAACTTGACCTTTGATTGTGCTGTGTATTTTTTTTTTTTTTGCCGATGATGAGATGCTTTTACTTTGGTATTGGGTCTTGTAACCCTGACCCTTTGACTTGTTTTCTGTTTATATGATTTTTACTCTGCCTATTGTATCTATATTCCCTGGTTTCCCTTTTCTCCAGGTTACACCTGGAAACAAGCTTTGGCTCATGGTGCTTTTCCCAGTTATTAACTTTTAAATAAATAAATAAATACATTCCTCTGCTTTTAGAGCAGTTAATTTTTGATTTTGCCATGTCTGAAAATTTGTCCAATATGCATAAAGTTTCTATCCTCCTCTGATTTAAAAGTAAGGCAGATATCTGCATAAGCAAGAATTGTGACTGCAGGGGTAGCAAACTGGGTGCGCAATACCTGCAGCCTGGTACTGTCCTGTATTTTCCTAATGATTGGGCATAGAGAGAAGATATATAAGATGGGACTCAGAGGGCATCCTTGTCTAACCTCAATGGTGGCAGTAATTTTTGACTGAAGTCATCCACTGATGCACAGATTCATGGTAGCTTTTTAATACAACAGAGGTATCCAGTGTGGAAGAACCCCACATTTCTGTATAACATGGAATAAATATCCATGATTAACTTTATCCACAGAAAGCAAGAATTCTGATATCACCCTTCTCTGTTCCCCTATCAGGCAGTTCTCGAAGAGTAAATAAATTGCCTTGAATGAATCTACCTGGACTCACAAGTCTGGTTCTGGGAGATTACCGCCCATGCAATATCATTCAATCTTCTCCCCAATATGCATGACAATATCTTGTGATCAGTGTTTAATAGATGTAGTAGTCTTCAACTGCACAATTCTGTTCTATCCCCTTTTGGTATATTAGGCGGCAATATTTAAAAACAAGGGACCTCAATTATTTGAATGAATATAGACAAAAAAGAAATAAAGGAAGAGATTAAACAAGCAAAATCACTGTATTTTCATCAACAACAACTAAAAAGTTTGAAAAATCCAAAAACATTCTGGTAATCTTTTCAGAACATTTGTAGCCCCAAGGATAGATCTGACATTAATTGTTTAATTAAAGAGGACAAGATAATAACAGGGGGGAAGGAAACTGATGACTATGTAAATGAGTATCTTGTAAATCAGGTAGTGAAAGATGAAGAAGGGAATAAAGTAGACCTGTATTGTGAAACATTAAAGCAGAAACAGTTAAGAAATACAGATGAAAGTAAAGAGTTTATATTTAACCCCAAATCTGAACAAGAAGTTTTGAAAATGCTGCAACTGTTGGATAATAAGAAGGGCAGTGGACCAGACTTATTGCATTCAAGAGTACTGCGGTTGTCGGCTGATGAAATTGTGAAACCATTGACCTATTTGTTTAATTTGTCTATAAACACAGGGATTGTTCCTTCAATCTGGAAGGAATCTATATTTGTCCCAATATTTAAATCGGGGGAGAAAATAAATGTGGCATATTATAGACCAATTTCATTATTGTTAATTTTGAGCAAACCTCTGGAAAGATGTGTATTTGGACAATTGGCTTCATATTTGTATGAGATGGGATTTCTGGCTGAACAACAACATGGTTTCAGAAAGGGCTTCAGTATGACGACCGCTCTTGTGGGGTTGACAAGCACTGTACTCGACGCCTGTGATAAAGGCTTGATGTCAGGAGCGGTGTTCGTTGACCTAACCAGGGCGTTTGATATGGTAAATCATAACATATTGCTCCTGAGACTACAATTTTGTGGGGTATCTGAATTAAGTTTGAGGTGGTTTGATAGCTATCTAAGTTCCCAAATATGAAGGGTTAGGATAGGAGGCATTTTATCAGAACCAATGAAAGTAAGGATAGGAGTCCCCCAGGGCTCGGTACTGGGGCCATTGTTATTTTCTATTTTTATGAATGATACGCCCAAAGAGTTCTGTAAATCAAAATGTGTATTATATGCAGATGACACAGTCCTCTTCACCTCGGGTCCCTCTGTTAGTGAAATACAAGAGGTTTTACAAGATGATTACTTAAAGTTAGAAAATTGGTTATCCCTGAACAAATTGAAATTGAATGAGACAAAAAACAAAAGTTATGTTGTTTGGGATGGCCCAGAGGTTGGCCCGAGGGAGGGGGAGACCTTTACATTAAAAGTAGTAAGGGGCTGCAGATTTCTCAAGTTGTAACCTTTAAATATTTGGGTATTCATTTGGACCCCTCCTTATACTTTATGGGACACCTAGATACCACTGGCAAAAAAATACATCAAAAATTGGGTTTCTTGTATAGAAATACAAATGCCCTGACTGATGAGGCTAGGTTGCTTATAGCTAGGCAAATCCTGTTACCAATATTGGATTATGGTGCACCCCTGTTCCTCAACCGGGGGGGGGGGTTGCTTTCCTCTCTAAATATCAACTAAATATTAAACAATATATGTTGCTTTGGGTTATGGGTCCCAGTTAGAACTCATCACTGCCTTTTATATGAGAGAATGAATATTCTTTCTCCAGGACGGAGAATAGAACACAATGCTGACATCTTTGCGTTTATCGTTTTTTCATAACTCATCTCTTGGTTGTCTCTGAGAAATTCATAAATCAAAATGGTTCTCACTTAACAAGAAAAACTGTGGAAACTTTATTTTTATCCAATCTCAGTGAAACTGTCAATGACCAAATGCTCATTTACCTGGTATGGTCCTGTATTACTAAATAAGCTTTCATTCATAACCCAAAAAGCTAACAGCATAAAGCACTTTAAATAAATGTTGGTCTCTTGCTATGGCAAACTGACTCACTGTTTGTGCAATAACAACAAAACTGTGTAATTGTGAATTAATTTATTTGTTGTATGTTGTATCAATTTTATGTATTTATAATGCGTGTTTTTCTTTTCTTAGCTCCCGTCGGTGACCATCCATGGCTAGAAGGTGGTGGAGACCCAACTGTGATTGTGCGCACAGATGCAAGCTGCCTCTACTGGTGGCAAAAATGTGTGGGAGAAGTGAAAAGTCAGGTCATGCCCTTGAAGGAGTCTTGCAGCGTCACAGCAGCATGTCAGCAGGAAGGGAATCAAACCATCAGGTCAGACCAACTATCACAGATATCAGTAGATACTAATAATTTAAAGAGGAGATCCACAACAGATGGGTCCCTGCCTGCCTGAGACAGTCTCACAGTCAAGACCAGCTAGAGAGGCCAGCAGTGTCAGTGTCTGTGTGAGGAGGAAAGAGAAGTGTGTGGAGTGAGTGGCAGCTTGGCTGCAGGCTGAGCTGCAGAGACAGAGAGAAACTGGACAGGATTGGATACTCAAGTCAGGGGGCCCTGGGTGGGGCATTATGTCACTCATGGTCACCGGCTGTGTGGCGGTGCTGCAGTGCAGCAGAGGCAGAACAGTGTGTTGTGCTGAGTCTGAGAGTGGGAATTTGGAATGAAAAGCTGTGCCAATGCATTCAGGTGCCCATGAGACACTCAAGAAGTCTGTTATCTGTCATGCCTCGAGTCTGACTGGTAGGCATAAATAAACATATTCCTCCCAGTGTGTTTACTGATGTTATCTGAGCACTAGCTGCCACCTAATGAATCAAGATGTGAGTGAGAAGAGTTTACAGTTACAAATATATAGACTGTCATGTCACCCATGTGGGGAAAACATAAAACATGTATGTAATGATAATGAATATAAGGAGGGTATAACGGACTCCTCTTTACTGTAGTAGGATGCCAAGGCAGCTATCAAGGATTTATACCATCAGGATACAGCTGCACAGCCTACTGTAGATTGGGGATGGGGACTCAAGCTCACTGTTGGTGGTGGTATCTGTAATGGGACCAGGGAAAGAATCTCATACTTTCAATCTCGGGGGAGGGGGGCAGGGGGCTTCAGCTTGAAAATATCCAGGGGACTTTTCAGCCTTAGTCCGGCCTTGTTCAGTGATAATGCTATTACTGAAGCACATTTTCTATTGCAGAGAAAGGGGAGCGGCTTCTAGGCAGTCAGGGCACTCAGGTTGTTCTATTAAGGGAACTTTTCATGCTTCTAATACATTTTGCAGTAGTTGTTTCTAATTGGAAATGATCAATATCTGATTAACCATCTTTACAGGAGGAGGTGGCTGCAGCCTCTGTATCCTCCTCTGTATCACCCCATTGCTTTTTCTGTTGGATGATGATATATCTATTTCTCAGGGGTACTTATCCAGTGGGTTTTATCTTTCTATTCCTACCCATTTCCTGGGGGTGACCAGATCCATGTCTTCCTCCACATTGGGAGAGGGAGTGGCATGACTTCATGTTCAGAAGAGATAACAATAGCTTTACAACAAGACTTTAATAGATGGTCCTCTATCCCTCTTTCACTATGGGGATGTATCAATATAGTTAAAATGAATGTCCTACCCCGCACTCTATACCCACTGGGAATGTTGAATATATAAATTCCGAAAATGTGATTTAGTCACACTACAGTGTATGATTAATACATTTATATGGCAGGGTTGGATGGTTAGAAGAGTATACTTTAAGCTCTCGATGTCTAAGCCGAATGGAGGACTACAGCTTCCTGACTTTTTCCTGTACTATGGGGCTTTGCACAGCAGCAAGTCACTCCAATGGACTGTGCTATAAAAGGACCATTCGCCGGTCACCTACACTCCATTATGAGTGGAGATGGAACATTCACTGTGAAGTCAACTAGGAATATCCCTTAATAGCTTGCTTTACATAAGACTTTCCCATCTGCCCCGACTGCTTCAGGACACACCATTACACTGGTTCCTTATGGCATTTTATCAATTAAGTGTGTACATGGGATGGAAATGGGACAGAGTAGCTACTCAACCATTACTAGGTAACTCCAACATTGTTATCGCAAGACACCCCATACAAAGTTCCTTTTGTCCCCAACTAGACAGCCTGTCTTTACAGTCCATACTAAAAAGGGACATCCCGCTCCCATTCACTGTTATTCAGGAGCACTTTCATCTCCCCACTTGAGCCTACTTTAAATATTTCTAGCTTATTCACTCCAATTCTTTCTTCCTTCCTGGGCCCTAAACCTTGGCTTTTGTGGTACTCATCTGTCCCTGATTCCCTTTTTTCTTAACTTCTCAATCACATGTAATTTCTAAACTTTATAAGTTCTTTCAGTCCTCAGATCCTTGCAACCTTTCGGGAATATGTTTCTACTGGAGTCAGGCCCTTGATATCCATCTTGAAGCACCCCACTGGCAATCTGTGTGGCAGCATTTATATAAGCTCATTAAGCAGGATTGTTTCATTTAATTCAGTTTGGTATACTTCACAGTTTATACTTTACACCCGATAAACTATTTAAAATGGGCAGGCTACCCTCCACTTTATGTCGTAGATGTGGACAGGAAGATGGAACACTTAAACATATGCTGTGGGATTGCCCTAGTATAGCCCTATGCTGGCAGACTATTAAATATTCTTTAGGCCCCCTTTTATGACTGGAGGATTTATTTACCCCAGAGATTTGCTTAGTTGGGATTTATCCTCCTGGTTTAGCTAATATACATAAAGCCCATATGGCATTAATTGTGGTAGTGGCCAAACTTATTATACTTCACCACTGGAGGGATAATACGGCACCTCATTATAAGGAATGGCTTCAAGAAATCCTCCTAACTTTAATGGTCAAAAAACATATAGCATCTATATGGCATTGCCCACACAGTCACCGTACTATTTGGGAGCCCTTTTACACCTTAATATCCTTCCCCTCCCTAAATTAACAATAGACCTCCCCTCTGCTAACTGAAATTCTGACATTCCTTTTTTTTCTTTTCCTTTGTCATTATGTCTCTCGATTGATTCTAGCTCATCAGCTGAACTTATAGGCTCAAGGGAAAGGCATTGGGGCAGGGGGTGGAGTGGGCAGGAGGAAGAGATTATTAGTTTAGATTGTTTTCCATTTGATTTAGTTTGGTATTGTGATTATATTTCATTACGGTCATTGATACTATCTTCTTTACTGTCAGTATACGGGTCACTGTTTTGTTATATGAAAATTTAATAAAGTTTACTTAATTAAAAAAAAGAGATAACAATAGCTACTAGGTCTTTTTCTGTGTTGGTTGTTTCTTCAAGAACCTCATGTGTGTCACCTTTTGCCAGAGGGAGAGGGATGACATGATAGAGATGTAAAAGTTCCTGAGGGGAATTAACAGAATGAACAGTAAAGGCCTATTCTACAGGAACAGTAGTGCAGTCACAAGAGGACATGAATGGGGGCTGGTCAGCGGAAACATCAGGAGGGATGTGAGGACATTTTACTTCATCAAGAGAGTGGTGGTGTCTTGGGACCAGTCCTGTTCAATAAATTCATCAGTAACACAGGGGAGGGTATCCTCGGTAAGATGTATCTTTTTACTGAAGAAACAAAACTACTCAGCAGGGCCCAAAATATGGCAGTTGAAATTCAATTCCAAAAAGTGTAAAGTGGTGTACATATGGAAGCGGAACCCATGTACAGAGTAATGGATGGGGGTTGGGGAGGTTGGCTACATCAGAGGAAAGGACCTAGAAGTCATTATTAGTGACTCTCTCAAACAATCCAGCCACTGCAATAAAGGGTGCAGCAATGCAACAAGGATGCTAGGATACATTGGGAGGGGATTTGGCAGTCGGAAGAAGGACATGATGTTGCCTCACCCGGAGTACTGTGCCCAGTTCTGGAGTCCACACCTGAGGAAGGAAGGGTATAAGCTAGACTCTGTGCAGCAAAGGATCGCCAAGATGATCCAGGCCAACAGGGAAGATCCTATGTGGAACAGGTTGAGGCCCTTAATATGTACTTGATAAAGACCAGAAGGCAGAGGGGTGACATGATGGTGACATACAAGTTCATTTATGGGCAGACTGGATAGACCCTTGGTCTGTATCTGCTGGCAACATTTATGCTTGTGTATT
Source organism: Neoceratodus forsteri (assembly GCA_016271365.2). Taxonomy (NCBI): domain Eukaryota; kingdom Metazoa; phylum Chordata; order Ceratodontiformes; family Ceratodontidae; genus Neoceratodus; species Neoceratodus forsteri. The sequence goes on along the minus strand of CM057455.1, from coordinate 1,488,982,903 downwards.
AGTTTCTCCCTTCACTAGATGCTGTAGTCAGGGAGCAGACTACCTTTCTCCATCATAAAGACTGAGCAGAAGTATTCAGTAAGGATCTTGGCCATTTGTTCATCTCCCTCTAACCAGGTTTCACCTCTTTTTGGTGTATTCTTTTTTTTGACTTTTCTTCTTTCTTGTGTATACTGTAACTAAAAAAATGCATTGACATTACCCTTTACACACTCGGCTATCACAAGCTTTCCATTCACCTTTGTCATCCTCACTGAGTTGCTCATCTCCGTGGCACAGCTGAGTAACTTCTCCCTACTGTCATATGATGGGGAAGATCTGTATTCACTAAATGCAGTCTTTTTTGCTGTTACTAGGCCTGACCTATTTTGAGAGCCAAATGAGCATTTTCCTGCTTCCTGTTTTTTTTTTCCTAGCTGCCTAAGGCACTCCTTTGCTACATCCATGAACTTACCCTTATTAAAGTACCATTACCCTTCCACTATGGTGATATCCTAACAGTCCAGCCTTGAGTTCTTTCTCCATCTTCCTGAAGTCAGTCTTACGGAGCTCCATCATGAGTGAAGAAATTCGAGGATCTAGGGTGAGGTGAAAGCACAACCAGATAGAAACATAGAAACATAGACTTTGACGGCAGATAAGGACCACTTGGCGACTTTGTTGATTCCCTTGAGGTACTTAAAAGTTTCTATCATGTCCCCCCTGTCCCTCTTTTCATCAAGGGTATACATATTAAGCTCTCTCAGTCTCTCTTCATATGGTTTCTGATGTAGACCCTGCACCATTTTAGTTGCCCTCCTCTGGACTGCTTCCATCCTGTCTATGTTCTTGCATAGATGAGGTCTCCAAAACTGCACGCAGTACTCCAGATGGGGTCTCACCAACTGTCTGTACAGAGGGATAACCACTTTCCTTTTCTACTTGTGATGCCCCTCCCTATGCATCCCAGTATTCCCCTCGCTCTCCTTACTGACTTCTCACATTGCTTACCCACCTTTAGGTCATCTGATATGACTACACCCAGATCCCTTTCCATTATTGTTGTCGTTAGTACCTCCCCTGCTATTGTGTACTCTTCTCCTGGATTTTTATTTCCCAGGTGCATTACTTTGCACTTCTTTGCATTGAAGTTGCCATATGTCTGACCATTCCTCCAACCTTGCCAAGACCCTTCTCATCCTTTCTACCCCCCTTTGTGTATCAACTCTGTTACAGATCTTTGTGTCATCTGCAAAGAGGCATACCTTTCCTTCCAGACCCTCTGCAATGTCACCTATAAAGACATCGAAGAGGACTGGACCCAGTACTGAGCCCTGAGGTACTCCACTAGTAACCCCCCCTTTCTTCAGAATGTGTTCCATTCATTATGACCTTCTGTGTCCTGTTGTGCAGCCAGTTTGCTACCCAGGCTACCACCCTGGCACTCACTCTCAGGCTGGCTAACTTGATTATTAATCTTTTGTGCGGGACTGTGTCAAATGCCTTGCTAAAGTCTAGGCAGGCCATATCCACAGCCCCTCCCTGGTCTATTACTTTGGTCACCCAGTCAAAGAAATTGATTAGACTCGTCTGACATGACCTTCCTGCTGTGAATCCATGCTGCTTTGGGTCCTGTGCCCCGCTGGCCTCTAGGTACTGAACAATTCTTTCTTTCTTTCAGAAGTGATTCCATCATTTTCCCCACCACTGAGGTCAAACTAACAGGTCTGTAGTTTCCTGCTTCTGCCTTGCTCCCACTTTTGTTAAGGGGAATCACATCTGCCCTCCTCCAGTCCTCAGGTACCACCCCATCTTCCCATGATTTGTTAAAAAGTGTGGTTAGTGGTGTCTCTAGGTCCTCCCTTAGCTCTTTTAGGATTCTAGGGTGAATCCCATCAGGCCTGATTGCTTTTTCCACCTTGAGTTTTAGGAGTTCTTTCAGGACTCTTTCTTCTGTAAATGGACTGCAGTCAACCCCACTACACCAGAGTGCTTCTACTGTTTGGTTTAGGTAACTCCTCCTCTTCTTCTTTTGTGAATACTGAGCAAAAGTATTCATTCAGTATCTCTGCCTTTTCACTGTCTCCCTCTGTCCACCTCCCCTCTCCTTTATTAATCTTCACTATCCCTCCCTTAACCTTTCTATGCTCCCTAATGTACCTATAAAAGGGTTTATCCCCCTTCTTAACTGAGTTGACTATCTTTTCCTCGGTTTGGGCCTTTGATTTTCTGACTGCCTTGCCCACTTCTTTCTGCTTTAATTGATACAGTTCCCTGTCGTGCTCCTTCTGTGATTCCTTATACTTTTTGAATGCAGCCTTTTTCTCCTTAACCTTCCCTGACACCTCTTTTGAGAACCATAGTGTTTTTTTATTCCACTTCATTTTCTTTATTTGTTTCACACAAAGGCTTGTTGCCTCCATGATGGCAGTTCTGATTGTTCTCCATTGTTCTTCCACCCCTCCTTTCTGGCCATTTGCTAATGCATTCCTCAGGTATTCACCCATTATGCCAGAGTCAGCCCTTCTAAAGTCCATTATCCTTGTCTTTGTATGGCTTGTCTCTATGGTTGTGTTTATTGTGAAGCACACTGTGCAGTGGTTGCTTATTCTGAGAAGTCTACTGACATCTAAATTTGTGATCCTCTCTCCATTTGAGAGTACCAGGTCTAATATTGCTCCCTCCCGAGTGGGTTCCACCACTAGCTGTCTAAGGCATGCCCCCTGTAGGCCATCGAGAATGACCCTGCTCTTGGATGTGGCTGCAGTCCATGTCGTCCAGTTAAGATCTGGCATATTCAGGTCCCCCATCAACAGTATCTCCCCTTTTTCAGCCATTTTGAGAATGCCCTCTATCATTTTCTTGTCCATTTCCTCCCCTTGAGACGGGGGTCTGTATACAACCCCTGTGCGGATTGTGAAGCCATTCCCTGTCTCCAAGGTGACCCAGAGTGCCTCTTGTCCTTCCCCTTTACTTTTTAGTTCTGTAGCTTTGATCCCTTCCCTTGTGTAGAGAGCTACTCCACCTCCTCTTTTAGCCCCCCGTCCCCTCTGTAGATTGTGTACCCTGGTATGTTGACATCCCAGTCATGGTTCTCCGTGTACCATGTTTCTGTGACTGCCACAATATCCAAGTGTTCCTCTTCCATCAGGGCTACTAGCTCAGGAAGCTTGTTTCCCAGACTATGGGCATTAGTACTCATTGCCCTCCATTTAATGTTGGCTTTATCCTTTTTTACCCCATCCCTGCTCTTATTGCCCTTGTCCATTTTTCCATTTACCCTGTCCTGCCCTCTGTCAAGCTCTGTACCTCAGTGTTTACCCTACTACCTGCCATGTTTTGTGGGGGGAGGCTTGAACTTTCCTGTTTCCTATCAGCACCTCCCCCCTTGGCTAGTTTAAAAGCTTGCAAGGAAGCCTTTAACTGGTTAGGGGAGGGCCCGGAGGGTGCTGGAAAATGGGCAGCACTTAGGGAGAGTGAAGTTACTAGTGGTGTACCCCAGGGATCAGTCCTATTTAATGTGTTCATCTGCTGCACAGGTGAAGGGATAAAAGACAAGATCAGCCTATTTATAGATGACACTAATTTGTGTGAGAGGGTCAGCAGCAAGGAGGGGGTCAGTGACATGAAAGGAGACTTAGGCAGACTAGAACAGTAGTCAGAGGTCTGGCAGCTCAGGTTCAATGCTACAAAATGCAGTCATGCATATCAGTAGAAACAATCTAAGAACTGAATATTGGCTTGGAGGCGTCATAGTACCCCAGATGTCAGAAGAAAGGGCCTGGAAGTGATTACAGCAGATAGCTTAAAAGTCATAGCTCAGTGCATTAAGGCATACAGGAGAGTTAACAGAATTTTAGACTGTGTTTGAAGAGGGTTCTCCAGTAGGAATGAGAAGATGATACTGCACCTGTAAAGATCCCTGGTATGGCTACACCTGTGGTTTGGTGCACAGTTCTAATTCCTCCTCTGAAAAAGGGTAGGGACAGGCTTCAGTCTGTGCAGTGAAGGGTGGTTAAGAGGATTGAGAGGGAGCAGAGGAAATCCTATATGGAGCAATTGAGTAGCCTATATACAGTATGTACCCCTGGAAAATGGGAAGGAGTAAGGTGACATGAAAGACACATTCAAATGTCTCAGGGAAATTACCAGGATCAACACCAAGCACCCTTCAAGCACTATGAGGTATACCACAAGAGGACATGAGTACAAACCAATGGGGGGAGGTTCATAAAAGATGTGTGGAAGCATTTCTTCATGAAGTGGGAAGGGAACAGGTGGCACAGGTTGCCCAGGAACATAGTGGGAATGGAAACTGTAATGGGCTTCAAGAGAGGGTGGGACAGTCATAGGGAGCTAGGAGTTGGAGAGATTGTTGGGAGGAGTGAGGGAGCTCAGCTGCCAATGGGGGACCAGCAGCACCTGTACAGCATTAGGCTGGTGGTGTGCAAGTTAGGTAGGAACAGAGCAGACTTGATGGATTGTGGTCTTTTCCTGCCTGGAACATTTCTGTGTTTCTATATTTCAGGTAGTCATCATTTACTGTTCCTTTTATAAACTACCTCAGACACTTAACTCTCCACCCTTTGGAAGAGCTCTTTGGGGTTTGAGTCATGCCAACTACCCATATGATGGATATGTCATTGTGCAAATCAAGTTACTCGGATAACTTATGGGAATACTTCAGAAAACAGAGACCATGGCTCTGGTTTGTCTTGATGCCTAGGTGTTGAATTAGAACCCCATTTTTACAGGAAGCAACACCAACACATTTGGGAGAATGGAACAGATGACAGAGATGGCCAGTGAGCAATATTTTCAGACTCTGCATACTTATGCTTTATTCAACCCTGCCTATTTAAAGAAGGAGGCCAAGGCCCACAGTATACCAGAGGGGCTCATGAGAACTATCTAGAAAGATGGGGAGGATCCCTTGATGTTGCCCCCCTGGAGCTAAGTGAATGAGGCCAGAACAGTGGAATATTTCTTTGAGGTAAAGGACCAAGTAGTCATGATAGATGCTTCAGCAGGAGGGAGATTACCAGGAAGGCTGTTTGCACAGTGAAGGGTTATGCCAGTATCTTCTCTATCTTCCATAAGACTAGCTATGCATCTTAGAAATGAGACAGGCAAGGATATGCTCTTATTTCCAGGAACAACAATAGTGCATATGTATGTGACAGACACAGTGCTGACCGCACAAAGAGTGGAAATGACCACGTGAATGGACAAAAGTCTGTAGAACTAAGGCACCTCACTCCTCCCTGAGTTTTGGAAGAGTCAGTTGAGTCAGAAGATGGCAGACTGGATCATGTGTTTCCTTGAAAGAGTGGGATGTGTAAAAAGAGAAGAGTACTGTCATAGAAGAGTGAATCAGGAAGCACAGAGAGACCACAAAAAAAGGTACAAGGTGCAAATAGCATTGTCTTTTTCAAAACTTGACAAAAAAATAACTCACAGACTCAGACTCTTACAGCTGAGTCCTTACTTGTCCGAGTCCTTAGGTATGTGCTGGACCTGGGTGGGTTCTGAATTCTTGAAGAGCTGTCTCCCCAGTCCTAATATACACAGATGTGTGTGTGTATATATATATATACACACACACACACACACACACCACATATATATATGTGTGTGTATAAACACTGGTGGTGAAATTTCGTTATTCGCGCCTAAAAGGTGATTTAGTACAGTGACCAAGAAATCACCTTCCGCATCCAATTTATGAAGCGACAGTTGCAGTGTTCGTGAGGAGGGGGCTCAAAATGGCAATGTTAAAAATTTGGTGAAAAAATTTTTAAAAATGACAAAGTTATGAACCTAAGTTCAAAATGCCACTGAAACACATTATACGGCACTTACCTTGATTCCTCAGTTTGTGGTTCAGCTTTGAAGAGTGCAGACATGTCCCAGTCCACAGAAGATGACAGCCCTCGACCTCTGGTGGTAAGTATAGGGTAAGGGGGTGTGGGTGGTGGGTGCTCAGTGGGAGGGGCAGGATGGAGAAGGGGTGGCATGTATGACGAGGGACCATTTTTGTTTTTTGAGGTTAATAAAAAAAAGGCATAGATGGACTGTTTTCTTTTTTTCAGGTGTGTGCATAAATAAAATAAATATTTTTGGACACTGAGGGTGGGATTCCAAGTGTCCCAGACTGCTGGGAGGGTGAAATGCCGACACAGGGATTGGGCCCACAATGTTGGCACATCAATAAAGCAGCGGGCTGAGGGGCAGGGGCATCCAACACCGGTGATGGGCATCCCGGTGTCATAATATATAAAAAATAAAATACAAAAGGGACTAGGGGACAGCAATCGGATGAGGCTGACAAATAAATTAAAAAGTGCAGGTTTTTGGAACTGAATCTACAAATAGAGCAGTACTAGTGGGCAGAAATGGGATTACAAGACTAATCCAATAAACTGAGTAAAAGACAGAGAAAGAGAGCTAAGAAACTAGTGATTGTGGTGGCTAGTAGGCTACCTGCACTTGGCTGCCTACAGGCTGCAAAAAAAAAAAAAAAAACAATACAGAAGCAGAAAAAAGTACTGGCAGCAAAAAGGATTAAAAAAAGAAGTAGACTAGAGAGAGTGAGAGAGAGACAGAGAGGCAAAAAAGAGAGAGATTTTCAGACAGTCCGGTGCTGTCTGTGTCTTCTAGCAAAAAAACAACACAGAAGCATAAAAAAGTACTGACAGCAAAAGGGATCAGGAAAAGAAGCAGATTAGACAGAAACGAGAGGAAGAGAGATCAGATGGTGTTGTTCTGGCAGCATGCGTCCGCTGGCTGCATGCTGCTGTGTGCTATATGTTATTGTCGTCACTACTCTTTGCAGTTTTACTTCATTTGTTGAGCAAATTACAGTGGAGCCCACTTAAGTGCACAGCCTTGGGATATGGAAAATTTGTGCACTTAAACAGGCTGTGCATTTATTCGAATTTTACATTTTGTGCCATTACCGCAAAGAAGGAACGGCTTACAACAAAGGCATGAGGCTCAATCGATCACTCGGTCAAATACAGTTTATTTTAACTCCTTTTTGGTACTTACAGTCACTGCCAAGTACTGTATACTAAATTAAAATGTAGACAGGTAGAAAACAAAAAAAAAGTGTGCACACCACCCAATTCAGAACTCTCCATACTGTACAGTACACAATGTTAGTCCTCAAGCAGCTCAGTACATTTGCAGCAGTTGTTTGCTGCTCCAGCTCTGGCTCCATTTCTTCTTCGTCATCCTCGATAGTGTCCGAAGGGCCTCCTTTTATTTCTTTGTAGATATCAGCTTCACTGACTGGTCCAACAGTGGAAGCATTGTCATCAATTTCAATGTAAGCCCTGAATTTGGACACCGACATACCCATAAGCAGCACCTGGACTGACATGGAATCTTCACCGCTCTGGACTTCCGGGGTGTCGGCATTATCTGGTGACATGGCCAATGACATAAACCCGGCATTCTTGTAACAGTTTGAGATTGTTTCAGGTATAACACCTGACCAGGTAGAATCCAGCATCTGAACTGCATCCAGAATGCTGATTTGTTTGACCGACTTGTGCACTCATCAGGTCTGAGAAACTAATTTTACTATGTATGGAGTAGGGGAAAATTGTGTAATAACTTTTGTGGGCACCCAACATCCCATGTGCCCAGCTTAGTGAGAGGAGCCATTCCCCACATTCTCTATATGAGAACAGAAGGAATTTCTTGACTTCTGCAGCTGCAGCTGCAGCTGGAACTCATGCTGCCAGTTGCAGTGTGAGCTGTGAGCCACCATTTCATCTGGTGGTGCCCCCCCACACTCCATTGCTGTCCCTGGCAGTGTGTCATGTTGCCATGGTGTTTAGTGGCACCCACCCGTCTGATGGCTGTCCCCTTAATCATATCAACTTTCCCTGGAGTCTAGTGGCACCCCCACCCACTGGTCCCCACCCCTGTAATTAAATAAATATATTCCCTGGTGTCTAGTGTCACCCACTGATTGCCCTTCCCTTAATAAATAATTTCCCTGGTGTCTAGTGGCACCCTCCATCTGCCGATCGTCACCCCAATATTTAAATAAATATATTCCCTGGTGTCAAGTGACAACCCCACTTGCCAATCACCATTCCCATAATACATAATATATTCCCTGGTGTCTAGTAACATTCTCCACCCACAGATCACCATTCCCATAATAAATAAGATATTCCCTGGTGTCTAGTGGCACCCCCCCGCCCAACCACTGACTGCTGTTCCTGTAATAAATAATATATTCTCTGGTGTCTAGTGACACCCCCCACCCTACCGCTGACTGCTGTTCCTGTAATAAATAATATATCCTCTGATGTCTAGTGGCACCCCCACTGCCCGAGCACCATCCCCATTATGCCATGATATATTCTCTGGTGTCTATTGGCATCCCCACTCTCCCATTTCAGCCAAAAACTGAAATAAAGAAAATGGTACCTCAATGTTGCTGGTTTTTTTTTTTCAAACCTGTAAAAAAGAAAATGGTCCCTCGCCAATCAGCTCCCCCCAACCCCACCTCCCACTCAGCACTCACCAAACCACACCCACTGGCACACTCCTATACAGCCTCACTCACCTGGACAGATCCCAGGTTCAAGATCCACTCTCCAATTTAAGACACATCTTGCTGGTGGAACCAGCAACTGCAATATAAGAAACCAAGGTAAATGTGGATGTTACTCTTGACCCACAACTGGATCTCACTCTGCACATCCAAAATGTCTGCAAGGCTATGAATGGCAAGCTGGGCCTCACCTATAGAGCCAAAAGCTGCTTAACCCCGGCTGCTCGTGTTGCACTAGCCAGGAGGGTCCTTCTCCCGTCTCTCTGCTATGGGCTAGTTGCCTTTGCTCCCTTGCCCAAATCTAGCCTCTCAAAGTGGGACACAGCTTACAATAATATCTGCCGCTTTGTGCTTACGGCCCCCCCCAACTCACCGCTGTGATCTCTACTCACGTTTAGAGTGGCTACCCCCCGAGAAACACCGCACCTTTGTAGTTGGGAATGTCATTGACAACATCCTCAGATCCGGTACTCCTGCATCCCTTGCCCTTCCCCCTACCCCTGACACCTCCTCCTACCTCCTCCGGTCGAGAGCTACACCTGACTGCCTGGTTCCTAGAACCCGTACCCAGGCGGGTGACCGGGCATTCGCCGCCTATGCCCAAAAATGTGAAATTCATTCCCTGCCTGTACTCGGTCCTCCTCCTCCCATCTGGGCTTTAAATCCTCCCTATGGAATTACCTGAAGGGTCCCTCCACTTGTTCATGCATCCCGCAATACTCGCGCTCTGACGTGATGAGACATGCCCTGCCTTCATAAGGACTACTTTTATTGTTATTTAACCCCTGGTACCTGGCCCTGTAACTGTCACATGTCTCACCAGAGCCAGTTCTACCCCCCTGGTGGTCATGGTCCCCCCCAGGTACCCGCTGGCACTTGTATTCTGTTTATGATTTTCTGATGGCATAAGGGTATTCTCACCTCTATGCACCGAACTACTCTGGGGTGTATTTCATATTGTACCCCGTGGTGTACTTATCCTTCGGGTAACCATTTCTTCTGTTGTTTAGCACTGTACATATCCTGTACTATATTATCTCCATTTGTTGTTAGCTTCCTACGATAGCCCTGTTAAGCTGTCATGTATATTGATGTAAACCTAGGTTTTTGACTTGACTGTTTGTTCACTCAACTTTCCTTACCCTGTTTATGCTCGTCCTGCATCTTGATGTTAACCTCATTTTGATTGTATGTAAACTCTCTGTAACCCAGTTTGTAACCCTCCCGGGTCTCACCTGAAAATAGGCACTTGGCTGTCTAGTGTGACTTACCCGGTTAACAAAAGCAAATAAATAAATAATGTATTTCAATAGGGGTTTCAACTTTTATGCATAACTCAGACATTTTTTATATTTTGACACCAAATTTATAACATGGCCTTTTGAGGACCACACCTCATGAGCAATATGACTGTCATTACGCAACTCCCATCCGAAAGGAACATTTTTCTGGTTGGTTGGCGATTTCACCTTTCAGAAAGGATTTGAAAATCTTTCCTGCCCTTGTTCATGAGGCAGGGTCATAAGAAGGTTATGTTGAAAATGTGGGGTGACAATATGTAAAAATGCCAAAATGATGCTCATTCGTTGAAATTTCACTACGCACTCTTGTAACTTTGGAAATTTTACATATTTTGACTCCAAAGCTTCAACATAGCCTTCCTATTACCCTACCTCATGTATGTCACAGCTGTCATTTTTCAAATCATGGCCAAAATGTGTTTTTGCACCTGTGGCACACAATAATGTTGCAGTGGTGCACAATGATGTTTCGGCAGGGATTTGAACATTCTCAACATGGCATTCATGAGGTGGGATAATAACGAATCTATGCTGACAATTTGGTTGCTGTTTTGGCTGAATTGCAGCTTCCATGGCAACATACATGTACTCATATGTGGATTTCCATAGGCAAATGACAATTTGATTATACTGTCTAAAAAAGTAAGGAAATAATTTGCAAAAAAACTTTGTTAATGCACCACTTAGGGTAACTTGATGCCACAAAAGTAGAGAAATGTGTCGTTAGAGTTTCCCACCCCACCCCCAACAGCCAAAGAAAAAACATTAGGGTTTTGGGTCTGCAGAGTCTTATCAGCAGTTGAATCTTGGGGGTTGTCAATCATAATGTTCCTCCTGTGGGCCCTGCGTGAAGAAAGAAGATTATGTGTGATGTTGCTTGCTCACAGAATAGGGTGGGCATTAGGGTTTACAACCCCCAAGGAAGACCCCACCACTGATTCGCCAAGACTCTAGAGACCCAAAACCCTAAAGTTTTTTACTTAGGCTGCTTGGTGGTGGTGGTGGGGGGGGACGCATTACAGTGAGAAACCTTAACACCACATTTCCCTACTTTTATTGTGTTAAGTTACCCTAACTACTGCATTAACAATGTTTTTTGAAAATTATATATATTTATTATTTACATATCTATTTGTATACTGTATACTGTATATCTATAAAATGAGAAAACAAAATCAGTGAAAATCAGGTTTGTTGATTGGATAAAACACACCACATGACTGTGCATTATCCCACAATGACCACACACCTCCCACTATGACAAGCACACATGCACTACTTTCTATCTCTCAGAACTTTCTCAGTAGAAGCCAAGACAAGAAGATCCCTCCATACCTGGCACGCACAGGCTGCCACATATATACCTGGCCCAAACAGGCTGCCACAACCATAACAAAGTAAATCTGTAGCTGTTCCACACTGCAAACAGTTATCTGGTTGATCCTGCCATAATTTTGATAGGTAAAAGTATTGATCAAATAAAATTTTAATGTAGACACAAGCCGGAGCAAGTGTTGCTACAGTCCAGGAGCCAGGTGCATTTATCTATGTGTCTAGGTCCAAAAGGTTTGATGACTGTTTCTTATAGAAAAAAGTGTGTAGAATCTAGATTTACAACTCTTAGTTGCTCAAAGTTGAAAGTTTTCTTGGAAAATGCACTTCTTCAATGAAAAAATGAACTGTCGGTGAAAATTGTGTATATTTCTAATTAACGGTTCCATCTTTAATTTCAATTCTATTAGCTTTTATTGAAATACCACAGGCATTGTAACAAACAGCAACATATGTATCAAAGGTTTAATATTAACATTAATATTTATTTTATTCTATATTTAACTTGAAACAATCAATTTTTAATGACGTTTTATGAACCTAAGTATAACAATCAGTATTCTTGTTCACTGTCTTTATTATCTGACATGTTAAGCAAATCTGTCTCATCAATATCGACATTACAGTCACTGTCGTCATCTTCTTCATTTGGATTGTTGTTATGTTTGTTCAATTGTTCCCTTAAAGCTGGTGGTACAACTTCACATGTGAACCACGTTGGCTTGTATTTGTCATCCTCATATGTCCAGCCATTGTCCTCTGGCTTCAGTAGTGCCATTTCTGGTTTGTCTGCATTTTTACGTCACAATGAAATATAATTTGCATGGCAGATGTGTTGTGTCAGAGTTGATTTGCATGGTGACAGCGAGCTTGCATCTGCTCCTTTGATCGGTTCTAAGGGTGTGTCTTTGTCACTCGGTCGATACCTGACATTGAACATACTGTAGCGGGCTGTGTTGACACTCTTTACTTTCTGTCCATACAAGGTACACACAAAGCTCTCAATTGTATCCTCAGTTTCTTTAGACAAGTGTGGACATCACAGTTTTCCAGATGCTTGTGTGTACTCTGTATTCTTTCCATACGTGTTAGAGGTCACACCTTCCCCTTGCCTTTGAATGCTGGTGAATAGTCGCACCCTGTCAGTGCATGGAGACCTAGTAGAGCTGCACACACAGGTCTGCCTAACTCTGCTGACAAGTGGGATACATCTATGACTCTTCTTGTGTTATTCCCTGAATGGCCAATGTCCATGTGCAATTAAAGATTATCATTTAGACTTGCATGACACAGCAGAATGACCAGAATATCAGTATCATCTACCCTGACCACTACACATCTTCACTCTCATTTTGACTGCAAATGTAGTGCATGTGTTGCATGATTCTTGTGTCTGCTTCTATATGTTTGCTTTTTAGGGCCTTGCACTCTAGTCTGAGCATATGTCCAGCTTCCACTTTGTATGAGTAACAAGTTTCTCCTACTGCATACATGAGCTTTTTATCACCTAGAACTTCATATAACACATCAGAATTCCATGCTGTAGCTAGAAAACCTAGGAGTGCCATCTTGAATGAAGATGAAGACAGGGATCCAGCAAAGTCTCTTTGTCGGCTTTGGTCAGGACCAGTTATGAGATAGGAGAGTGGAGCGATGCTATGCTTTCCTCTCTTCTCTTTTTCAAGACCTTTGATTGATGGTGACTTGTAACAGTCACTGACAAGGTGGATTTCATCTGCGGAAGTAAAGCAAACAAGAGACAGGATGGTTTTTGCCACACCATGGAATGTTGGTGGCAGGTTTGTAAGACTTCTGATCAAGAACATGGCATCAACCACAGTGACATTTACAGCATCGGGGTGGCTACTTTGGACTCTGGTCTCAAGTTTCTTCAGCAGTGTTGATTCATTGTTGTGTTCATTGATCCATCAACATTTCCTAAGGAGAGGGGTACAGGGGTTAGAGTGTAGGCAAACACCATCATAAGTTCAACTGTTGAAGTCTCAGATAGATATAGCAAGCATCCAAAGAGGTCTCACGTTCCTTTCAACTTGACGATTTTCTTGTCCTTGTACTTAATCTTCACCTTCATTGCATCATGTGCAAAGTTCTTCATCCTGTATCTTTTGATGGGTTCCTCAAACCTACTGCCTTTGGTAATGCATTTATCTCTAAACACATGATACATCCGAGTACCAGTCTCAGTAACCTGCAACACATTGTTTGCTACCTCTTGGGTTATTGCTTTTCCGCTACTTATTGAATAAAGATTGCTGTCCTCAAACGCATCCTGGAATGGATTCATGGAGGAGTCTATTGTGCTCAACAGCTTGTTTAGATCCTTCTAATCTCATTTAACTCTAAAACTCATCAGTTCTTGGCTAGCTTCTTCATGGCTGACAAGACCAACTTTTTTCATAAGACTTCCAACAATTTTACTTCAAGCTGACTGTGGAATGTTCCACCTCCTCCTTGCATTGATGTTCTGTGTCAAAGAAGAAATGCCGGTTAGTCCTGATGCAGCATCAGCATTAATTGTCTGTTCCAAGGTCAAGTCTATGTCATTTCTGCTAAACCCTCTCTCTGATCTTGCAATGGTTAATGATCCATTCTCACATTTTTTCCTTAGTTCAGGGTGGGTCTCATCCATGTTTAGCAATTCATAAAGTACAGTGTCATCCACTTGGCATGGTTGTGGTGCCCAGCTGTGAAGTAAAGAGGTATCATCTTCTCCAAGCTATATACAAAGAGAGGCAAGTCATTTGTCCTGATGGAATGGCAGAAGAGTTGGTACAACTCTATCAAACTACAGTACTGCAGCCAAAATTGGGAAGTTGCACCATGCTCACCATGGTGTATGGAATCTGAGAATGTTTCATACACATCCATGAATGTCTTGAACTCAGCCACATTCTCTAGGTCCACCATTGAGGAAGGCGATGGGTCATTAAGTAGCTGCTGCAGATGCTTTGAGATTGGAAAGTCTGACATGCCTTTATATTGTATAAAGCACTGCAAATGTTTAATTCTGAATGCCGCTGATAGCATCGGGTGAAGCCTCTTTGCCCGACTGAAAAATGTTCCTTGAAGAAGTCCATTCAGGGATCCCAATGCCAATACACCACTTTCAACAAGAATGTGGTCTCCACCAGAACCATTCAAGAGGTATCCAAGACCTTTGAAATATGCTAATTGTATATGGAATGGTCTAAAACATATGAAATGTCTGTCATATTCCAGGGACTTTGTGGACTGAATTTGTAGCACAGGTCTTGCTATGGCCAAGTCATAAGTAATAAACATGGGGCCAGATTCTAGAAGGGTTACACCTGGCATAACAGCAGCTGCACCAAGCAGAATGGCACATGTAGCAACTTACACCAGCAGTTGCGACATGCGCTATTCTGCAAAGTGGCCTGCGACATGGCGCAGGCCACGTGCGCTGAACAGCTGTTACGCCACATAAACCCCCTGCAACATGGTGCTAGGGGGTTTACAGCCGCAGTTGTGCCCCATTCTAGAAGGGCAGCCACAAAGTGCCCACATTGGGATTCTACAAGAACCTCTGGAGGAGATTCGGCACCGTAAGTTATACCAGCATTTAGCTGGTATAACTTATGGATGCCCCAAGGGGTCCTGTAGACCCATCGGCTGTCCAGCAGACACTGCACAGTGTCCCTCCCCCCATGCCCAGCACACCCCAGTGGGGCCCCACAGGGCTACCCATACCCCAGCTCCCAAAACAGCCGCTGGTAGAAGCCCCACAGGGCAACAGTGCCATCCCCCCACCCGTACCCCAAACCACGAGTCGCCCATTGCATATGCAGCAATACTCTAGCCCTGGTAGTCTAGTGCCCCTCTCTACCAAACTGTACATAAATGAAATTAGTACATATCCCCATTTCCCTGGTAGTCTAGTGCCCACCGAACCGTACACTACTAACATAGCTGATGATTCCATTACCCTGATAGTCTAGTGGCCCCCCACCCAGCTGTGCCAGCCAACCCAGCACCCCCCACCCATCCCCAGCCGGTGACTGGCACAGCCCACCTCTCACCTCCATGGCCAGCCGCTGACTGAGTGCAGTATTAGTGCTACTGCACAGACGCACTCAGAAATTAATTCCTGAGTGCAGTTGTGCAGTAGCACTAATACAGCACTCAGTTGGCAGCTGGCCGTGGAGGTGAGAGGTGGGCTGTGCCAGTCGCTGGCTGGGGATGGGTGGGGGGTGCTGGTTGGGCTGGCATGGCTGGGTGGTGGGGCCACTAGACTACCAGGGTAATGGGATCATCATCTATGTTAGTAATGTACAGTTCAGGGGGGCACTAGACTACCAGGGAAACAGGGATATTTACTAATTTCATTTATGTACAGTTCAGGAGGGGGGCACTAGACTACTAGGGAAATGGGGACATTTACTAAGTTCATTTATGTACAGTTCAGGAGGGGGGCACTAGCCTACCAGGGAAACGGGGATATGTAATAAGTTCATTTATGTACAGTTCGGGGGGGCCCACTAGACTACCAGGGATACAAGATTCTTTAATTATTTTATGGTTGAAGAGGGGCACTGGACTATCGGGGCAGGTGATGTGCCGCATCTGTGGCGGGTGACCCGGGGGGTTGGGGAATGGGTGGGTGGTGCACTTTCAATCTGCGGCAACGGGTTGTGATATGCTGGCCAGGTACACCCTCTGCGGGATGTACCTTGCCGCATGTCACAGGACTTTGCTGTGAGGACCCTGCCCCTTCTAGAATAGGGCACAGGGTCGATGTCGCAGTTGAGGGTGGTGCAAGTTGTGTTCGGCAGCAACTTGCGCCACCCTTCTAGAATCAGGCCCATATAGTCCTCCTGGCATTCAACCATAACCTTGATAGCAGTATTCATGGTGTCTTGCACTACATCAAGTCTTGTAGGAGGCTTTCCTATATGGTCCATGTGTAATATGATCTGCTGCAGCAGGTCATCTACAGAAACAAGGGTATTCCATCCATGTCACATTGGAGTAGCATCTACACTTGCACAATATATCATCCAGGCAACATCCCTTCTCTTAGCTTACATGAGGTTTTTTGGTTCAGAGCTTTCTGTCACCTTATATTGATACTGTCTTATTTTGGGTTTTCCAGACGTATATGGTCGAATGTCATTCTCGCCAATATCTAGAACTCTTTTCCTCTGAAACATCTGAATGTGCCTGGTACAGTGTCTTGTTCCTGTCATGCCACTGGCTGCAACATCTGCTTCTTTACACTTGGCAAACAGTCTTCATCAAAATCGTCAGCCTTTGTCTTTGATGTTCTGCATTGTTTGCTCTTTGACGTTAAAGATGGCCCTGCCTGGTTGTGGGCATTAACTTCTGATCTTTGCTTATCTGTGTTTGTTTCTATTGTGTGTGTTTCATTTCTTGCTGGCGCTTGGTTAGCCGTGTGTGTTCTTGTCATAGCTCCTTCAGACCTTTCTTTGGGTACAGCTGTCTCCTCAATACTGGATGGTATGTTTTGGTATGCTATACCCACAGTGTCATGCAAAGTGGCATCACCGTCAGGTGTCTCTGTCATTTCATCATAATTGCTGAAAGCCAAAGCAGTGGCTAAACCTGGCTGTACGAGCAATCCATCTGGTGTAGCCATATTCTTCTCTGTTATATTGGTTGCGACTGCAGTTTTGAGTTCCTCCACAACATGACAGCTGACACAGTGGCCAAACCTGTTCAAATTAGTTAAAACTTTCTTACTGCCTGTCATGGATTTAATACCCATGCCCAACAAGAGGTGTTTTTGTGGTTAGATTATTCCCTTTGACACTGCAAACACTATGTCATCTGCAATAGCTTGAACTACCCTCTTCTGTCGTTCACTGCCCACTTCTGATGAACCCGTAAGTACAGTATGTAGGAATGTCTGAAGAATGGGTGGCAGTTTTACACTTTCTTCTAGTAAGTCTACAACCTGCATCTGCTTCTTTACACTTGGCAAATAGTCTTCATCAAAATTGTCAGCCTTTGCCTAAGCCACCATGACCGATTTCATGCCACCCGCCACTTCTACCTGACAATGGCATTGCCTGCTCACTGCTTCCTACCTCTCTCCACTCCATATGCAGTTCACCATCAAAACTTACTCATACTGGCTATTGCTGTCTCTCTCTCTGCAAACCACTGTACATACCATGCTTAATTCAACCTTGAAATGTAATGTGTATCTATTGCTTCCTTTGTATTGTCGTTCCCCTACATCCTTTGACATGGAACCTTTGTAAATGAGCAGTCCCTGCTAAAAGGTACTTGTAATTCTAGAGTTTACTAACTGAAAAAAAAAAAATAAAACCTTAACTTTGGTTTTATTATGAGGCTGTACCTTTAGGAGTTCCAACAACTGTTCTCTTATGTGTTGAGCTGTTTGTGCTGCTTGTGCTTCCCTCCAGTCAGCCTGTTTCTTAGCAGACCTGATGATTGTACCCGCTTTTCTACTTCTGGTATCAAATATGATACCAACTTTGAAGTGATCCACCAGTTTTGACTGCAAGCTCTGTGGGTCGTAATTTGTTTCACGCCCACTACACTCCATAAGAATGTCCGTGTACTTTCTGTGTAGTGATAGCAATGATTCTTCTTGCGTTCCATTAACAATGATGCACTGCCATACTTAAAGGAAAACTGCATGTTAAAATCAGGAAAATGTATTTTTTACCATCCATTGTGTGTTCTTAGTTCATCCCAGTGTTATTTTTCAGCTCAGGCTGTGTGAGGTGTTTTTTCTAACTTTCTCTTGCTATTTTATGGCCCTTGGGGGCTGCCATTTACCTTTCTTTTATTGCTTCTTGTCCCAGATAGTCTTCCCAGAGTGCCCTCTGCTCTGAGGCCTAATAGCCCATGCATCTGACCAGTGTCTTGTTACAGTGTCTGTATTGTTTATAGTAGCCACAAGATGAAAGAATATATGGAGCATTGGTATGGTTTCTATGGTTAGCAAACATCATGGAGCACAACTAACAAGTCTGTCTGCTCCAACAATGCTAATTTACTCCCCCCCCAGGGCATAGCAGAGGAGAGAGTTTATATCAGCAGCACTCACCGCTGCATGCAACCTGTATATAAACTGTTACTTTGCTTAGACTCGTGCTCTCCCTTTCCCTTTTATTCGACATATTCTGTACTTTTGATTCAGTTGCTTGCGTCCTGTGTAGAAGATTTGTGCTTGTAGACCAGTGTAATCCTTTAAAAGCAGTTGTCATCCACTGGCTAAGCAGCCTTCAGTATTTTTGTGTTCATGTGATCTGCACCAGAAACCCTCTGCATGATTTTGTCCTGTTTTGTTCTTAATACCTGCTTGTATCATTGCCTTCAACTTTAAATATTTAAAGAGCAGCTTGTATATATCGAATAAAAAAAGGGAGGGAGAGCACGAGTCTAAGCAAAGTAACAGTTTATATACAGGTTGCATGCAGCGGTGAGTGCTGCTGATACAGACACTGTAACAAGACACTGGTCAGATGCATGGGCTATTAGACCTCAGAGCAGAGGGCACTCTGGGAAGACTACCTGGGACAAGAAGCAATAAAAGAAAGGTAAATGGCCTTCCCCAAGGGCCATAAAATAGCAAGAGAAAGTTAGAAAAAACACCTCACACAGCCTGAGCCGAAAAATAACACTGGGATGAACTAAGAACACACAATGGATGGTAAAAAATATATTTTCCTGATGTTAACATGCAGTTTTCCTTTAACAAGTCTGGGAAAAGGCAACCTGGTGACTGTCCCACAACTGACTGTATTCACATTTTGTACCTGTGCCCTTTATTTGTTCTGCCTTTTTTACATACTTATTCTTATAGCTGTTGTGGTACTTCACTTCTTTGGCTCTGAGATCAATACTGCCTACCATCGTATCCATTTGTCGATCGTCCATTTCTTTTGCTGTGTTTTTTATGCTGTCTGCTGCCCCATAATTTATACATGTAGGATATTCAAAGGTCTCTTTTGACCCCTTAGGATTCCTTTTCTTGTATGATTTGCAAAATATACATTCGTTTGGGAATATGCCCGATGTAGATGCTGCAGATTCAGATAGAGCACTATGAACTTGGGAGTGAAGCAATTTTGCTGGATAACTTTTTACAATGTCTTTTTTTAAAGTTTCATCAGCTGCAAGTTTACTGGAACTCTTATATACAGTGAAGTTCTTGTATCAAATATAATGATACCCATAGCTGCTGGAGTAATGTTCAGGCAGTTCAGGACACACCATGTTGTACTTTGATAGTGTTTGACTAGAACGCCTTTCCTTTGCATCAACTACTTTCTCCTAATGAACATCACCAAAAGGTAGTGGGTCTCCTTGATCGGTGCTAACTCCTGGATCAGTGCGTAGGATGCATCGCCTCTGCAGTTTTTAAGAAGTCTTGCTAGCCATATCTGAAACATTAAATAAATGACATTAATAACTAAGTAAATCGAGTCTATTAAATAAATTAGATAAATTAAATAAATAAGTAAACCAAGTCTATTACATAAATGAAAAACTTTTAGTTACTCTTAAAGTGCATTTTCCAAGAAAACATACAACTATGGATGATTACAAGTTGTAAATCTGAATTCTAAACATTTTTTTACATGAGAAACCGTCACCAAACCTTTTGGACCCAGACACATAGATAAATGCACCTGGCTCCTGCTCTATGCTATACCAAAACTCACTCACACTTGCGTCTATTCTTCTTAAGCACCTGACTTGCTTGCTTTCCTCTCTCCACACTTGGTGGCTTCTTTTACACAGAAGTCACTAAATTGACTTTAAAACCCCACAGTTTACATTGTTTTGAACAAACATTCCTCATTCTAAACCTTTGGCAGCATATTGTTTAGCGCAATGAACACCACTCAACCACGCTACACTGAAAGAGGAAAGCGAAATGTCATTGCACATGAAGCAGTGTAAAAATGGCAGGATCAACCAATTAAGTTTTGTTTTATCACTTTTTTCTCCATCAAAATCATGGTAGGATCAATCAGATCACCTAAAAAATACTTTAATTTCTGCCACACAAGGACTAGCAGTATCAACCAGATCACCTAAATAAAACTCTAATTTCTTCCAGACAAGAACTACTTTTTTGCCCCCCCCCAAAAAAAAACAACAATATTTCTGGCCATTTTATAAGATATGTAATCCACTACAGGGTGTGCAGTCATACTTTGATATACACATGCCTTAGGTGGTTGAATGCATTCAGCCTGTGGCCTTGTGCATCACAAGGCACACCAAGGCATGTGTATATCAGAACACGACCGCATGTCATATGGTGGATGATCTACTATATTACATATACAACAGGAATGTGGGTAAAATGACAAGATAAAAAAGATATCTTACAGCTAGGTAGCTAGTGACATCAGTAACAACAATATATCAAAAAATGTTTCTGTTGTTACAATTGAATATTTTTTAAAGTTACTGTCATCACTTTGGAATGCTGAACCCATCAGAGAGAAGTTTTTACAATGCTGATGACATCACAATGCCTAGTACAGCACTAAAATCAGCTGTTAAAATCAAAGAAAAACAGCAAAATCTTCAAACTGCAAATTTAAAAGCTTATTTAAACTTGTAAACTATTGTTGTATATATCAACTATAGAAACATAGAAGTTGACAGCAGATAAGGATCACAAGGCCCATCCAGTCTGCCCATTTTGTCTACCTTATGAATGTGCCATAGGCCTTTACTCTGTCAATGGCCTATTTATTCATACTCATCTGTACTGCTCCCTTATGTCTATCCCATGCCTGTTTGAAGCCCTGCACTGTATTCATATCCACCACTTCCTGAGGTAGGCCGTTCCATGCATCCACCACCCTTTCTGTGAAAAATAACTTCCTCACATTACCCCTTAATTGGCCTCCCTCTAATCTCATGCTGTGTCCTCTTGTCCAGCTATTTTTCTTACATTGAAAAATGTTAGACTCTTTCACCTTGTTAATGCCCTTAAGATGTTTGAATGTTTCGATCATATCAACTCTCTCCCTCCTTTGCTGTAGGATATACATATTGAGCTCCGTTAATCTGTCCTCATATGTTTTCTGATGCAGTCCCTGCACCATTTTGGTTACCCTTCTCTGGACTGCCTCCATTTCGTTAATGTCCCTGTGCAGGTGTGACCTCCAGTACTAAACACAGTACTCTGGATGAGGCCAAACCAGTGTCTTGTATAGAGGGATTATTACCTCCCTCCTACGACTTGTGATACCCCTACTAATACACCTCAACATCCCTCTAGCCTTACCTACTGCTTTAGAGGTCTGCTTGGATGATTTCAGGTCATCGGTGATGATGATGATGATGATGCCCAAGTCTCTTTCTTCCCTTGTGACTGCCAGCAACTCCCCTCTCAACCTATAGGTAGCTTCAGGGTTTCTCTTTCCTATGTGCATGGCCTTGCACTTCTTTGCATTAAACCCCAGTTGCCACTCTTCCGACCATTTTGCCAGTTTTTCCAGATCTCTTTTCATTCTGCCCACCCCATCTGGATCACCTACTCTGTTACAGATCTTGATCATCTGCAAACAAGCAAACCTTACCCTCCAGTCCATTTGCAATGTCACTGATGAAGATATTGAAGAGGACTGGCCCCAGGACTGATCCCTGAGGTACCTCACTTGTGATTTGCATCTCTTCTGACTGTATACCATTTACCACCACTCTCTGTTTTCTGCCCGCCACCCAGTTTGCCACCCAGTTGACCAACTTCTGACTCACCCCGAGCCTACCCAGCTTATTAAAGCAGCAGTGCAATGAACAGTGCATTTATAATTGGGATATTTACTGACCTTTTTCAGTGCACCCGATTCCCATTTTGTGTAGAGTGCGAGTGTATAATACACAAAATGTGTCAATCTTTTAGTAAAATTCACTATTAATTCATGTGAAAAAATTGCTGCCCTCCATATTTGTTTCATTCATATTTTACCCATAATGCACATGTGCTCGTTTGTTGGGGTTCTTATGTGCACAGCCCCAAATACTCAGTAGGAAAAGGGAAAGTTAAATAACGGCTTTCTTGCGGGTGCAGTGAAGCAGTTTAACGTCAATTCAGATTGAATGTCACACAGTAATGCAGCAGAAAATGGAAAGCAAAACAAGTTGAGACTGGAGAATAGCAACGCAGGAGAGAGGGAGGGAGTCTGGGGGTAACTGCAGAAAGGAGAGGGGGCAATTGCGGAGTGGAGAGGGCCAGGTGAGGGGAAGCAGGGAGAGGAAAAATTAGTTCTATGCTTCCAACATTGCCGAACCCTTTGGAAAAGATTTCCACAACATTTTGTTTTCATTCTTTCAAATATTGGAAGCCACTCTGTAACCCTCTTACTCGGTCAATAATAACTAAATAAATGAACCCCGCTGAGCTGCTGTTGAGAAAACAGAGGTTGCTGCACAGAGCAGCTGTGGACCAGTAGGGTGGGCTGTCCTTTATTTATTTATTTATTTCAGTTTAGGATTAATACCTTTGAGGCCAGGACTCATTTTCAAAGGTTCCAGGTCATTGTTGAATAAACATTACAAATATAACAGTGTTTACAGAGAACAGAAAACAGTTACATAGACATTCAAATACCAAAGAAATCTTATATATCCAACTAAAGGTTGAAGAGGATAGGGTTCAGCCTTGTAGTTTATTTAGTTGGTCAGTCTAGCCTAAGGGGGGGGGTAGGGGGTCAGCCAGGGAAGGCGTCATCGTGGTGGAAGTGGTTTGTCAGCCAAGTGGGCCTCGTTCAGGGATGGGGGATTGATGAGATAAAAAGGGGGGGTGAAAGGGAGAGGGTTGGGTGGCTGAAATTATGCCATATTAGAGCAGGCAAGCACAATTCTTTTTTTGTGTCAAGAAGGGATCTGAGCCCAGATTTGAAGGTACTAATCTTGGGTGATTCTATAAGGTTAGCAGGTAACTCATTGTACCATTTTGGTCCTTGGTACAGGATGGAGTTCTGGGTGAGTTTTGTCCTTTTGAAGGGAACACCAACCTGTCTGTAGCCGTGCTTCTTGTTGATTTGGTGGGAACTGCTGGCGTAAAGAGGCAGCCCAGTGCAGGGGAAGAAAGCCCAAGAAGCACTTTTTCCAGAAGTAGGCAGGTTTGGTATTGTGCTTTAAGATGGAGTGGGAGCCACCCAGTTTCGGTGTAGAGCGTGCAGGTGTGGGTGTCCTAGGCAGCCCCTATGGCTAGCCGACAGGCCTTATTTAGAAGTGTGCTGACCCTGTTTAGGGCAGTTTTAGTGCCTGCCCCATAGATAGGCAGCCCATAATCTATGGAGGACATCACTGAACTACTGATGGCAAGTTTCAGAGCATCTGGTGTCATAGAGTGCCTATGGCGGTAGAGGACCCCAAGTTTTGTATTCGCTGACTTGACGACTTAGTCTATATGGCCTGAGAAGGTTAGTGTATCGTCAAAGGTGATGCCCAAGTATTTGAACTTTGTTACTTGTTCCAGTGTTTCACCATTATGGTTCTGGATGAGCAAAGGCTGGTATTTCTTTTTGCTTTGGGAGGCAGAGAAGAGTAGACTTTTCATTTTTTTATGGTTCAGTAGTAGTTTATTTTGTGTGAACCAGGATTCAAGCTTGAGGAAGCTGTCTTGGAGTTCAGTTGTGATGTAGTTGTGATCTTTCCCATCGACTGATATCACTGCATCGTCAGCATAGAGAATAGTGCATGCTGTAAATGCAGATGGTGCAGAGTTGATGAAGAGGCTGAAAAGCAGTGGGCCAAGAATAGAGCCCTGTGGGACCCCCAAGGATACTTCCCTAGCAGATGATAGGGTGTCTCCAATTTTGACTCGTTGTGACCTGTTTGTGAGGTAGCTTCTGTTCTGTCCTGTCTATGCTCCTGCTTCCCTTCCTCCCCAGGTGTAGCCTAGACTAGCGGCAGTGACCGAGAGAGAGACAGAACTACAGGCAGCTGCTGGAAACCTATATTGATCCACCCTTCATGCTTGAAAATTAAATGGCCAGTCTCTTGCTTGCTGCTGTAGTTAATACACAGTGTACTGCCAGCAAGACTTTGTGTTGTGGAGAGACTCTGCGGCTGCTACTGTTCCACATCAAATAATAATATGCCAATGCAGTCCCCGATCTATACCAGAATAGCAAAACCCAAAGTCCTGCTGCTGCTGGAAAAACACAAATTGCTCAAACCATGCAAGAAAGAAATGGCAGCAGGAGAAAAACAGCCCGTGTTTCCAGCTCCTTATTTTTTTATTGGGTTGACTGGGAAAGGGGGACTAGGCAATTCTGCCCATTATGGGGGGGCAGGACAGGTTGAAACCAGTTGAGCTTGAACAACAGTTTCCAGTGTGGTTCGACTAATCTGCATTTTTTCCAGCAGCAGCAGAACTCTTTTGGATTATTAGGCCATTTCTTGGATTTGTGTCTAAAACTGGACTTTATCCTGGTACCCTGGAGCCTCTGCATGAACGTGATGAACCACTCAACCTGTCTGCTGCAGAGGGGCTCTTAATGTAAGCACTGACATATTATTTGACGTGTTCTTCATTTTGCATGCATTCTTGTGAGTGCTCTGAAGTGTGTGTGGCTTTGGTTGTTGCTTTTCTTGTGCCATTATTAAAGTGAAGTATGCGAGTATCATGAACATGCATAGAAAACAGCAAAACAATGCATTGTGGGAAATCAGAAATGCGTTATAGTTATCACAGCAACTCTCAACCATAATGCCCTTTGATTGCAAATGGCGATCCTGGCAAGGGTCTGTGTTGGTCGCAGGTTGCATAAGCTTGTAAATGGGAAAAAAAAAAATATATATATATATATATATATATATATATACAGTATATACACAATGGGGGAAATCATAATTAGCTGGAACAGACTTAACATTTTCATTACAAACAAATTCTCAAAAAAACTGTTCATTGCACTGTTGCTTTAATCAATCTTCTATGTGGAACAGTATCGAAAGCTTTGCTGAAGTCAAGGTAGGCGACATCAACTCCACTCCCTTGGTTAACCACTCTGGTTACCCAGTCAAAGAAATCTATTAAATTAGTTTGACAGGACCTTTCTCTTGTAAATCCATGCTGTCTAGGATCCTGTGCTCCTATGGATTCCAGGTGTTGCACTATCCTTTCCTTAAGGAGTGCCTCCACAATCTTGCCCACTATTGAGGTAAGACTGACTGGTCTGTAGTTCCCTGCTTCCTCCCTGCTGCCACTCTTGTGGAGTGGGATCACATGAGCCCTTCTCAGACCTCTCCTGTGCTCAGAGACTCACTAAACAGTTCTGTTAATAGCTCTGCTAGTTCCACCCTTAGCTCCTTTAGTACCCTGGGATGTATGCCATCAGGTCCCGTTGCCTTGTCCACCCTGAGCTTAGCGAGCTCTTGTAGGACCCTTTCTTTTGTGAAGGGACTTGTGTACACCTCCCTCCCCTGTGTCCATGGTGCTGAGCTGTGGGCCCTGCCCTACCTTCTCCTCAGTAAATACTGAGCAGAAGTATCTATTTAGGATAGATGCTTTTCCTTGGTGGATATAGGGAAAGGGAACATTGTTTAACCAGGAGTAGCACACTAAGCTGAAGTTTGTTTCCAGATGCAACCTGGGAGCACAAGGAAGTTAAGTGGCTTGCTCAGGATCACACAATATGCACCTAGGCGGCTGTTGGATTTAAACCCAGGTCTCCAGATCAGCAGTTCAGAGCCTTAATCCACTGCGCTATACTGCCTCCTATATATGTATATGACATGTACATAGGCCTGACTCAAAATAGGCAATTTATCATCACTTGTGAGTGGGCAGGACTTTCATACCTTACTTGTGATTCTGCCACTTGTGAGTTATGGTCCTGCCCCCTCACACTTGAAGATAAATTGTATATTTTGAGACAGCCCATTGCATATCATGTATATATTAATTATAAACAAGCATTTGTCAATGCTGAAAGTTCGTTGTTGGTATTGCTGTTGTACATGCCTCCCATATTTTTCTGTGTATATTCCACTGCCTTGCATTTTAAGGCATCCCTATCAACACAAATTTCTTATGTTCTTCCAGCACTGGTTCACGTCATTAGAAAAACAAGCATTTGTCAATGCTGAATGTTTGCTTGCTGGTATTGGCATTGGTAGTGCAGGAGTTAGAAAGATGCATAATAGGAATGGCAGTGAAGTATTGAAGTAACACCAACCCCAACCCCCACCCCCACGCTGCAGAGACTGACAGGTGTTGGGGGTGTGCCTTTGGGTCATTGGCAATAACACTCATGCCATTCCACCTCACCCCACCCTGCAGATGCCGACCGGTGTCACAGTGTGCCTTTAAGTCTTCAGCCCTTACACTCACCCCATTCCATAAGGAAATAAGCCCTCATGGAGTACTTGCATCATAACTGGCTGGCTGGCTCTAGAAGGGAACCTTACGTTCACCAGTCTAATGCTCCTGGTCTTATACAGAACCATGGCTTACCAAACAACACACAAAGTAATCAGGGGAGTCTTCAACATGGCTTCAGCTTTACAGGGGCAGACCCAGGCCTCCTAGCCAGATCCCGAAAGAGGCAACAGTTGGGCCATCATATCAAAAGGAGTCACCCTCAGGATCGTATCTCTGAATCTACCCAGCAGCAAATGACCATCCCAGAATTTCCTGACACTAGCTCAAGCAAATTTGCATCCCAAAACCGCTACGCACTACTGTCCGTTGATAAACAGGCCAAGACAGGGGACTTTCCAGAGTACCCAAAGGAGGAGATGGTGCTTGAGGCCTCCGCTATGGAAGCAGGGCTACAACAATGGACTACCGAAGACTTTCTAAGCACAGCCTCCCGTCCGCTTCATTCCTCAGCAGACCTTGTGGATTCTGGCCCAGAGAAGTGGGCACAACATGCTACAACAACTGAAATGGCTCTTCAAGCAACACAATCACAGGAGCATACTTAGATAAATGTCCTTATGATTTTACTTGTGATCAAGGCATGAGTATGGGCTTAGTGAGGTAGCTCCCAGAGTCAGTGTTTATTTCAGCAATAACTAAGAAACTAGCTACTCATACCCCCGAGCTTAGTTAAAGGTATATTTAACCTAATGTCTCGGTCCTGTTTAATTGAGAAATGCTTTCTGGGCACATGCTTTATTTAATGATAGTGTTGTTTCAGGCTTACTAAGTGATTTATTAGCTGCACCACACCAGTGCACAATACTTCCCTGTAGGACTAGATGAAGTGGGGGATGGCTTTACACCATCATAAACCTAAGCTCAACTAAGGCTGGCTTTGCTGGCAGATATGTCCCTCCCTTCCATAAAGGTGCATATAATCCATCCAGTTGGAACACACCTATTGCCCAGGATCTCCTAGGATATTATGACAAACATGTCGGGTCTATGAGAGAAGATAGCTGTATTGTATTTAGAATGGTACCCTCTATAAAGTCTCCTTTCTCTACATTTAATCAATATTTATGGGAATGCATGTAAAGGGAAGCTGATAGAGCAGCTGTCATACCTAATTGTATGGTTTCCATACCAAAGGCTTATCACCCTTTCTGCCAACAAGAGCATTACCCCAAAGTACCAGTGCTCTTAGGGATAAGGAAGAATACAGGTTTAGGCACCTCTACAAGGAATACCCTGGGTCAACGAGGCTCACAGTGGCCTACCTAAGCCCCCTGTGCTATAACTTAATAATCAGCCAAGCCAGCTCTTGGATCATTTGGATAGCACATTGAGACCCACCCCCAACTGGAGAGCAGTTAGGCCTATGAGGACTATGCTTCCTCGGCCTGCCATACCTACTTCGACCACTGCATGATACTGTGCACTTACTGTAAATAGTTTCTTTCTTTTTAGTGTTGCATGTTTGTTACTGTCTGCATATTATGGACTGTGGTCTAAAAATGGGTCAATGTACGAATGCATTCCTAGCTTTAGCAGCTACTTCATAACCTCTCCCTCTGGGAAACTGCCAACTCATATAACCTGTAAATGTTTTCATATGTATAATACAGATGGGCCTTCACCCTGGTTAATTGCATGTGCCCTCCCTAACATTATTTTCCACAATGCCCTTGAATATGGATGACGTTTGATTTATTACATGGAATGTTAGGGGGCTCAATTCTCCCCCAAAAAAGGAAAAAGGTATTGATGCAGCTGAAAAGGGTGAAAACTCAGGTTGCTTTTTTGCAAGAAACAAAGTTAACTAGACAAAACCATGCTTATTTGGTAAAAGACTGGGTGGGAAAAGAAATGCATGCCAGTGCACCTACAAAAAAAAGAGGTGTGGTTATCCTCTTACGTAAGTCCCTCCCCTGGTCCATTTTAAAATGTAAATCAGACCCACAATGTAGATGGGTGATTGCCCTATTTGATACCCCCAATGGTCAGATTTTATTAGCAAATATATACGCACCTAACGAGGATGATCCCACCCTTTTTCTTGACTTAACTGCCAAAAGTGAGGCCATGATGGAGACTGACACCACCATTATAATGGGGGGGGGAGAGATTTCAACCTCACGCTGGTACCAGTAATGGATAGGAGCAATCAAGGGAAAGACACTCACACCAGAGGGATGCAAGCCACACTAAGGCTAAGCTCTGAATTTCAGCTGGTCGATATTTGATGCCTCGTACACCCCAAAGACCAAGGCTATACTTTTCAGTCCAGGGTGCATGGCACATTTAGCCGATTAGATTTTTGACTTATCTCGCAATCCCTTACCCAGACTGCCCGGGACTCCAAAATTCTCCCCTCTATCATCTCCAATCATGCCCCAGTCCAACTGATACTCTCTTGGAGTTCCCCAACACCTCGCTACCCCACCTGGAGGCTGGGCCCTCTCCTCATGCAGGATCCAAAATATGCAGAGTGGGCCAAGTCTGAAACCAAATTATTTCTGCAAGAGAACCCAATTTCTGATACCTCTGCACAAACCACATGGGAAGCATATCAAGCAACTATGAGGGGGAAGATAATATGGTATGCTGCACACAGAAGAAAGAAAAGGGAGGAGGAGATGACCAAACTTGAAGGTGAATTAGCCACTGCTGAGCAAGTACTCAAAAAGATGTCTCACTGATCTCCCCATTCTGCTTGTGGTCATCAGGTCCTCCTGATTCGTATGCAGCTAAATGAGCTTATATCTAGGAAAGCTGATCTAGTGCTCCTTAGAGTGTGCCACTCATACTGGGAGGGGGGAGATAAAAGTGGGAAAATACTGACTTATCAACACCGTAAACAACAAGCAAATAGACATATTGTGGAACTTAAAGATCCCCTGTCTGAGACAGTCAAAACTAAACTACAGGAGATGAACAATATCATGGCTGAGTTTTATTCCCAATTGTATACCTCTTCTAGGGCACAGACTAAACCCGAAACATTGAATTTCTGGAAACCGTACAACTTCCCAAATTATCCCATACTCAACAGGCATCCCTTGAGGTGCCACTAACTCCAAAAGAGATATCTCAGGCCCTGCATTCTCTCAAAAAAAAGGGAAGGCACCTGGAGGAGATGGCATTCCTGTAGACTTCCTTCAGGCCATGGCACGTCTGATCATCCCCCTACTCTCCCAGGTATTTACTGAATCTGAAAATCAGGGTATACCGCCACGTACCCTTTGTGAGGCAATAATCACTGTACTTCCCAAAAAAGGGAAAGATCCTACCGAAGTGGCCAGCTATTGCCCTATATCCCTGATTAACTCTGATAGCAAAGTGTACGCCAAAGCACTGGCTAACAGAATGAATCCTCTGCTGCCATCCCTGATCCATCCCTCACAGGTCAGTTTTGTAAAAAGGCAGGTACAGTGCTGACCATCTGCGAGCACTTCTCAATCTCATTTATATTGCCAGACATTTAAAGACCCCTGCCGCTGCCCTGGCAATAGATTTTGAGAAGGTGTTCGACTCTGTTGAGTGGGACTATCTCCTCACTGTTCTTGAGCATTTTGGTTTTGGCCCCATTTCAGATCTGCCATAACAGCTATATACGTCTCCCCCTTAGCTAAAGTACTAACTAACTCAGTACTATCAGACCCCTTACAACTTCACATGGGAATCAAACAGGGATGCCCTCTCCCCCCCTTTTTATTTTGTTCTGGCAGTTGAGCCCTTGGCAGCAGCGACCCGACAAAACCCCAATATTAGAGGGATGAGCCTAGGACAGTCTCAATACCCAACTTTAATGTATGCAGATGACCTGCTGGTCCCTGTAGGAGACACATATGAATCAATCCCCCCACTGTTTGCCCTCCTAAACCAATTTGCAAACATTTCTGGCCTCAAAGTTAATAAAACAAAAACTGAGATTCTCCTGCTTAACACACATTGTCAACCACAGACTATGCCTCGTTTAGGCCTTAAATGGGCACATGATTCCATAACTTATTTGAGCATTAAAGTAGGGGCAAATGTTGATAAATAGTGGGACAATAATTTAGGCCCTTTGTTGTCTGAATGTAAAGGGGAATTGGATCGGTGGACTCAGTTACACCTTATTATGGCTGACAAGATTTGCCGCCTTTAAAATGTCCATGGCTCCCAAATTCTTCCACATTTTCTCACATATTCCCTTGTTCTTACCCCTGCACTGGTACTAGAAAATAGATAAGATGATAGGATCATTCCTTTGGGGTAGTAATAGACCTTGATATAGCAGGAACACCCTCCGGGGCACTGGAAACAGGGAGAGTGGGGGTTACCATGGATGGAGGGATATAAAATGGCATACCATTGTTCTCAATCCTTAAAATGGTTTTGTCCTCAGTCAAAGGAAACTCTCCAATGGTTATACATAGAGAAGAATATTGGTGGAATCTCCCTTTTGGCTTCCCTGTTATGGGTCTGGCCTATCCCCTGAGCTCAAACTCCATCCGACTTTGAGCTCTATACTCACATACTGGAAAGCTCTACACAAGAAACTAGGCACCCCTGCACTCTCCCTTTCATATACCCCCCTTTTGCATAACCACTCTATTACAATAGGAGGTCACCCAGTGCTATGGCCTAAGTGGAGGGAGAAAGGCATTTAATTTGTTGGAGACCTTATGGTCCCTGACTCCACAGCTGTTGACACCTTCCAAAATCTGTTCTGCCGATGGTCGCTACCTAGAAATGACCTCTGGAGGTATTTACAGCTAAGGGATGCACTGAAACCTATTCTCCTGTTGGATAAAGATAAGGTCGGACCGCCTTCCTTCCCTGGTAGGACGCTTCCAAAGGGACGGCAGGGGTCATATATGCTTCACTCAGGGATGCCCTACCCAACTCAGCTCTCCCTTCTAAGGCTAAATGGGAGAATGCACTACAAATTCAGATCTTGGACCTCCAATGGGGACAGTGCTGGCAAACCAGGCCTTTAGTGCATAGGGACGCCCGCCATTGGCTCATACATAACAAAATACTTCACTCTTGGTATAGAACCCTGGCAGTGCTTAAGAAAGCAAAAGTATTATTCCATGATAACTGCTGGAGATGTCAACAACCTGGAGGGAACCTATATCATATGCTATGGCAATGCCCAGTAATATTTCCCATATTGCAGAGAACAGCACAAGAAGCCAGTAAGAGGGTGTCACCATATACCACCCCTTGCCCCCTTGATGCTGCTAGGCATGAAATCAGAAGTCTCGTTTCTCAGCTCGCAAGTGTTCAGATGGTTAATGTTATTGTGTATGGAAGTCAAACGTATTCTTCTGAGAAACTGGAGAAGCCCTACCTCACCGTCCATGAGCGAAATTCTCCTAGCACTTACCTGGGTGTATGAAATGGATAGACGTTCCCACTTGGTATTAGGGCAGATATGAAAACTCCAGAAATGTTGGGCACCATACATGGCTTACCTGGCCCCCAGAGCTGGCATAGGTTGATTAGAAATGTAGTAGCCTATTGATTACTCTAGGTTTATGATGTAAAGCAAGTTTCCTGACCACTTCTTAATATAGTATGTTAATTTTTCTGCAATGCTCGATAGAGACAGTATATAAATAGTTGTGACCAAGATGTTTTAACTGGTGGATTTTCAGCTTAAACCCGGTCTCACATTTTAAATACCCGGACATGTTGCTGAGTTTACTCTGTGGTGACCTTCGTTTTCAGATGTTTACCAGAAGAGACCACTGGAAGGTACATCTTTCTGTATACATGAAGCCATGACGGATCAGCAGCGGTACCTTCTACTTGGTCCTGGCAATTCACCATGGAACAGAGGTAGGTGCCTCCCTCCCAGTGAAATGGGACAATCTTCATCATTATTTATGGTTTCTAGTCCTGTACATGTACAGTGTGGTATATTTGAGGTATTCCTCCTACGTACACTTAACTCGCTGAAAACCAGTATGTATAATTTGAACATAGATACTATGTCTTTCTGTTCCTAAGGCATATATATGTTATGTTGTTGTTTGTGTTGAGTCTTTTTGAAAATCAATAAAACATTTAACTGAAAAAAAAAGTCACTCATCACAAGAAGTTCAATGCACGTGCGTGAACTTAAAAACTATGTTAATGCAGACATTAGGGTTGAAGAATGCAAAGTGAACAAAGTAGGAAAATGAAACACTTTAGGGTTTTGGGTCTTCAGAGTACTGGCAAATCAGTGGTGGGATCTTCTTTGGGGTTGTCAACCCTAATGCCCACCCCCTGCCCCCAGTCCATAGCCTCCTATCTTAAGCAAAAGGTACAGTGCCAATCCAGTGCCTCAAGTGATACACTCTTAAAAAGGTAGAGAAGTATGGCTCACCACAAGTTGCCAACAGAATCCATCATGGCTTTCTACACGCAGAGCCCGCAGGGTAGACTGTTGGTGTAGCGACTACATTAGGGCACCGAAACAAGGGTGCCAGTGACTGGGGTGAGCTTGATTTTACACCGCCCCCGCACTCATGCCATCCTTTTCACCCATGTAATTTCTGCCCCTCCAGGGCATGCCTGTCCCAGTGGAGGTTATTTTTAGTTTTGGGGGATGCAGAAGTGAAGCCCCCAAAACAGGACTGTTTCCTGGGATGGTGCTTATGCACTATAGGTCCTGGGAGCCACAATGCCTGGCATCGTAATGCCAGGTGGCGTATTGCCGTCATCCATATCAGAATTGACAAAATGACTGTCACACCGATAAGGGTGAACTGGGCCTGCAGGGCCCTGAATGAAGAAAAAAGATCATGATCTAACCTTCTTTGCTTAGTGGAGGGGGTGGGCATTAGGGTTGACAACCCCAAGGAAGAACCCCACCACTGATTCCGCAATATGTTATAGACCCAAAACCCTAGTGTTTTTCATTTCCCCTACTTTGTGTGCTTTGCGTTCTTCAAACTTAACGTCTGCATTATCATTATTTTCTGCAGTTATTTTCCCTTCATTTTCTGACATTGGAAATTAATCCTCATTTATGCATGTCCCAGAGGGACCTGCGCAAAATGAAATCATCATAATACTGGAGTTATTTCTAGCCCTGCTTCACCAACCAACTAACAAGTGAAAGACAGTAGCATCAAGTATTATAACTATTAGCTTAGATAATGTACTACTAATAAACATTTCTTACCTGGGTCTTGTGGATTGTGAGATGCTGGAGGGGACATCCAGTTGAACCTGTAAAATAGCAATAGCAATGGAGTCACGAAAGATCCTTGTAGATGTTTGAAGAAAGTGAGCAAGAAAAAGAGGAGGAAGAGGCCACTATGGTTCTCTAAGGCAATGGCAAAGGCAGTGAAGGAGAAGACAACAGCATTTAGAAAGTACAAGAAGACCCAGAAGGATGAAGACATGGTGGTATATCTGCCAAAAAAAGGGAGGCAGGAAGGAGGGTGAGGGCAGCTAAAGCACTAAGAAAGGAGAGGAGAACTAAGGAGGTCAAAAAGGGGACAAGACCTTCTTGAGGTATGTGGGGGATAGTAAGAATCAGGAGGGCAGAGGGGGCCGGTGTGGAGCACCCAACGGGATAGACGTGCCTTGCTTGAGCTCTGTATACGACGATATCTTATAACTAAAATCTTTATTTTATTGGTCTGCAAGCTAACTTTTTGGGGACTGATTTAATTCCTGAACACTCCTAGTTAAAAATGAGCCCAAAAAGATAGCCATATCATAAGCCATCAGGGCTCGATTTGTACTTTGGTGGCCAAGGGACCAGCGCTTCAACTAACTCTGGAGGCCATTCTTCAGCACTGTCGCCTGAACTTCACAACTTCTCCCACTCCTAACCAAACTGCAGGAGACTGGCGATGAGACAAACAAATGCCTGGCAGTCATGGAGAAAAAGTTTGCTGACCTCGATCAGAAGATTGCAGAAAACTCTACCACGATTTCCGATTTAACTTCCACATCGGAGTGGCAGTCTGAAGTTAACGCAGGCCTGATTCGTGATGTCAGCTTTCTCCGCTCTAAAGTGGAGACATTGGAGAATGGCCTTAGACAGAGGAATGTAAGAATAGTGGGATTTCCTCCCCTTTTCACAAGCTGTGCTGAACTCCTGTCGGCACTTAATCAGATCATTTTCGAGGACTTAAATGTACTTGACCGGGACATGGGAATTTCTATTGTGCAAGCCTTCACAATCTCTAATCGACCTGGAGGTAAGGGATCCCCTGCTTCTCATCCACTGACAGCAATAATGACCTTATCTACCCCTGAAGGAAGATTCCCATTGCTGCAGGAGGCCAGAAAGAAAGGGAATATTGTCTGGGAGGGAAGTCGACTGGGCGTCTTCCCTGACCTCTCCTCGCAGGTGCAGGACAGAAAGAAAAAGCTACAGGAGACCAAGAAGGCACTTCTAGCTAAAGGGGTGAAAGCTCAGATGCTTTTCCCGGCTCGACTACACATTACACATCAGCAGAAAATCCATGTATTTACCGACCCGGAGGCTGCATCCATTTTTGCAGAAACACTGTTCTCCACTATGGACACCAGGGCTTCCAACTAAGACTCAGATGGGGAGCTGGAGTGACTGCAGCAGGCCTGTGGTTCTCTGGTAGTTCTCAAAGTGACTCAACTGGTTCCCTTGGACTCAATGTGTATGATTACCTGTCGTGTGCTCCTTGTATCAAGTCTGAATAGGGAGGAGGGTTGGTGGTAATGTTCTGAACTATTTTATTATCATTTGATTCTGACGCCCTATATCTTACCTGTTATTTAAACTGTTTATGCATTTGGATGATACTTATTTGGCAAGCTAATGCACGCCGCTCTGTTTGTGAACTGTATAGTCTTATGGGAGGGAAATCCTTTCCCCTACACGGTTCCTCTATGGAGCTTAATTTGTAGGGCTAAATCTTAGCTTAACTGAGCTCAGACAACCTGTTTAATAAAACCCTCTGTCCTTTTGTGTTAGTTCTCCCCTCACCTTAAATGGTTGCCTGCGAGTGGGATGAGAGTTCGGTAAATTGATAGCATCAAACCCTGTAGTGAGAGCACGAAATTCTATGAACTTATTATCCTATAATGTTTTCTTCTAATGTAATTAAGGGTAGTAGGCTCAGGTCTGGATTCCTTAAAATCTTAAGGTATAAACTTTTTTTAATGCCTGTAGAGACATTGTGCTACATTTATCCAGTGCTGGAATATGTATGATGTTCATGTACATGTTCATCTTTTATGATGAAAATTAATAAATAAAGTTAAAAAAAAAATAATCAGGAGGGCAGGGGGACAGCACAGGGGAAGAGCAAGAAAAAGCAGAAGTACTAAATGATTACTGTTGCTCGTCCTTCACAGCAGAGCGTGGGAGAATGGACCAGCATGCTGCAGTAAGCGCCAGGGAGAGGGGGAAGTGGACACAAATCCATTCTCAGTGGAGATGGGTTGGAAGGGATTGGAAGCCTTAAAGGAGTATGAGGTAATGGGGCCAGATGAGATTCATACACGGGTCCTAAAGAAACTGAGCATGGTGCTAGCTACCCCTCTGGAACTGCTTTTTAGTATCTCAGTGGAGATGGAGGAAGTTACAGAGGACTGGAGAAGGATCAATGTACTTCCTCTGCACAAAAGCGGCAATGTGGAGGATGCTAGCAACTACAGGCCACTCACTCTCTCATCAGTGGTGGGGAAGTTCATGGCAACACTACTGAAGAAGAGGTTCGTGGAGCACCTGGAGGCAAAAGGGCTGCAGGACTACCAGCGGCATGGTTTTACAGGGGTCAGTCATGTCAAACTAATCTCATAGCTTTCATTGACTGGGTTACTAGGGAGGTGGATCAAAGGAGAGCAGTGGATATGGCCTATCTGGATTTCAGTAAGGCTTTTAGCACTGTGCTGCATAGGATGCTAGTTAAGAAACTAAGTGGCCTGGGAGTGGAGAAGAAAGTGGCAATCTGGGTATCAAACTGGTTAAGGGATAGGAGGCAAAGGGTGGTGCCAAACAGTAGCCACTCAGATGATAGGAGAATAACTAGTCAGGTGCCACATGGCTTGGTGATCCACAATGGCAGAACCCTGCAGTCGGGAAGCTGGAGCTGCAAGTTGAGAGCTGCCAGTCGTGAGGGAGACCATTGTCCGGGCACTGCCACAGTTCATTAGTATCCACCCTCCCACTATGTAGTAAACTGCCTTCCACCTACTGCAACTGCCTTAGTGGACCTAATGGGCAGCTTCTAGGGCTGTGCCCACCTGGGGCCATGTCAGTGTTTGGCCCAGGCAACGCCCCCCTCCATGAAGTGGTACCATGTGATCAGCTGTCAGGCTCTGCAAAGGGCACTCCTGCCAGGTGCCACGTCACTCCCAGACATACCCATTGTATCCCCGACACCCCCTAGGACACTGGCATACATCCCTTAGATCACCTCCTGGCTGGTCTTGAAGCTTCTTGCTGCATCTGCAGTGGGGCTTGCAAAATCCCCCAAATGGGGATGGTGCATCCCATCCATGGCGCAAGCCCCCTTGTGACCTGGCGCAGGAGCACTTTTGCCACAAGGGTGGTACAGGGTGGGTTTGGTGCAAAACATCCTGATTTCAATACAGTGTACATTTGAAAATCAGGAAAATTTCATGCACGGTGCCACTTGCATCATACCCATTTGGCGCAGGTACCTTGTGTCAAACTTCACCATTTAAAATTGAGCCCATTGACTACAGATTTTCAGCATAGTCTTCTTGTGATCCCACCTCATGAACCCAGCAGGTCAAAATTTTCAAATCCTCCCTGAAAGGTGATTTTGTGCCACAAATGCAAAAACACATGTTGGCCTGAATTTCAAAAATGATAGCTCTCACATTCATGGACATGGGGTGGTGTGAAAAAATGGCTAAGTTGAACATTTGTGTTCAAAATATTAAAAATTACCAAAACTATGAGTAAGTGTAGAAAAATGTCAACTTACACACGTAACTTTGTTGTTTTTTTAAATATTGTGACCCCATATTTTCAGCATAGACTTCTTATGACCTCACCTCATGAACCAGTAGGTAAAAATGTTCAAATCCTGACCAAAAGGTGATTTTGCACAAGGATTACAAAATCACCTTTTGTGTTGCATTTGAAAAATTCCACCACCATTGTTTATAAGGTGGGGTCTCAAAAAGGTCTTGTTGAGAATCTGGGAGCAAAATATTTAAAAATGACGAAGTTATGAGTAAAAGTTCAAAACACACTAAAATACATTATACAGCACTTACCTGAGTTCCTTGGTTCCTGGTAAGGTGTTGAAGAGTGAAGACATGTCTCCAGTCCAGAGAGGATTACGGCATGGGACCACCAGTATGTAAGTCCCCTCCACAACTGTATTGAGGCTACTGCTCTCTCCTGTTGAGCATACTGCAGTGTCCTACCCAGCCCCCAACCTGCTTCAGGACTTCCCTGCTTAAACTATCTCTGTTTAATTCTCAGCCCCTCCCAACCTGTTCATTTCTCTTTTGTTTTCTGACTGCCCTCCCCTCCAAGCCTGCTATTTAATTTTGTCCTGTCACCTTATCTCTCAAGGGGACTTATTTCAAGTGCACATTTTCCCATTTGCAGTTTATACTGATCTGCCACTAGAGGCATCTTATTTTTCCTATTAATCCTCCAACCTTGCCTCTGCCTTTTTCCTGTTCTAATCACCGTTATCCCCTGCCTTGTTCTCACTTTTAGCATATTGTACTCTGAAGAAAAAAATATAAATCTATTCCATGGCGGCAGTCACTCTCACTGAAGGTCAGTTATTCCCCTTACCCCCCAATAAGAAATAGCAATGGGCACCATGGCTATCACACTCAGCCTACTCATGGTTACCTTTTTTGCTCTGCCCATGTCCCATCCTGCCCCTCTACCCTCCACCCTGAGCCCCACCCCTCTACCACCCCACAGCAGCCAACTGCCCCCTACCCTGGACACCCCTATTTCTCCATGGCACCCACCTCCAACCAATACCCCTTCCCCCCCCGGGACACCCTGGGCCCACCCCTTCCTTGCCATACCTACCCTCTGCTCCCTACCCATCCCTTGTACCCCCACTAATAGGACCTCACATCGGTACCTGGCTAAGGGTACCGCTCATCAGATTAATTGCTCTACTCCTTCTGCTCTCTGGGAACATACACCTCAACCCCAGGCCATTGTCAACTAGCCACCCCACACCCCACTCTGGTACTGGCCTCAGCATTGCATCCATGAATATTTGCAGCCTCCTAAAAAAATCCACCGCTCTCCAGTGCTGGGCTGTACAACACTGTCCTGACATTATAGCACTAGTCGAGACCTGGCTATCAAGAAAAACTCCTGACTCGGTTATCTCCTTCCCTGGCTATACTCTGTTCAGGGAAGAACGTATAGGCAAATGTGTCATCGGGTGTGCAGTCTTTATGTGTGACACACTTTTAGGCCATGCTTTCCCTGCCCCCAAGCTCGGTTTTAGTGCCCAAGCCCTCACCCTTAAGGTTACCCCTGACCCAGCCATGGGCCCTCTTTTTCTCGCAGTCTCCTACATACCCCCAAGGGACCAGGGACCAGCTGTCCACTCCCTCATTGATTACCTCACCACACTCCCACACAAGGCAGAGCAGCTCATCCTAGGTGACCTTAATGTCAATTGGTTGAGTACCACTGCCCCCCAAATCAGGGACTCCTTCGCTGCCCTAAATATGACCCAACTAGTTACCTCACCCACTAGATATAACCGGTCAGGCGGCTCCAGCACCTTCCTAGATGTAATTCTGTTGAACCGCCCCCATAAAATCAGGGATATTAATGTACTACCAGACTCTCTTAATGACCACTCTCCTGTCCTCTGTCACTGGTCATCCCCCACACCAAAACCAGTGTCCCAGGTCACCTTGCACCAATGCTTTCGCCCCGGGTTTTCAGAAAGCTAAAAATGCACTTAGCCCAGCTTGACTGGTCCCCAATCCTACTCGCAATGGATATTGACTCTGCCCAGCCTATTTCTCCAGTGCCTTCAGCAAGGCTCATGACCTTTTCGCCCCTGACCAGAATCCATACCAAGAAACACAACGCCCCATGGATCTCCCCATCCATCATCCAAACACTGAAACAAAGAGATAATCTCTGCCATATTGTTGTCGAGACAGGCAAACTGGCTGACAGACAAGCCTATAATGCAGCACGTAACAAGTGCACCTGGGCTATAAGGCAGGCTAAGGCCGAATATTATCAAGCCACCTTGAATCCACTTGGGGCTCATTTCATGCCTACTGGGGCAATATGAAAGAGCTCAATGGAAAGACCCGCTCCCCCCCACCATCACTACTCTCCATAGACGGTACCGTCACTACTGATCCTCCCCGCATAGCTGAGTGCCTCAATATGGCTTTCTCAGATCTAAGCACTGTCCTCCCCAACTACTTTTTCAACCCTATCCCTGCCTCCACCACCCCACCTCAGATCACTCCCCTTTCTACCTGCGTGCCATATCACCCCTTGAAGCCAGGCCTCATCTGCAAAAATCCTTAGCTAGCAACAACCCCAGCTGTGATCCCCTGGACTCCAGGATTCTCCGATTAGTCCTAGATACTGTACTAGCCCCTCTCACCAACCTTTTAAACCGGTCACTATGTCTTGGTCAATTTCCCAGTGCCTGGAAAATTGCAGAAATCACCCCATCCATAAGAGTGTAGATAGACCCTCCCCTAACAATTTCAGGCCCATCTCCATTCTCCCCCCTCTCACCAAAGCACTAGAAAAATAGTGGCCATTCAGCTGTCTGAGTATCTGGCCAAATACAACCTGCTGTGTCCGGAACAACATGGATTCCGCCCTGGACACAGCACCACTACAGTCCTCCTGGAGTTCTCCCAGCACCTCCACTCTGCTCTCGACTCTGGTCATGTTTTTATTCATTTATTTATTCATTATAAATCGGGTTTACAACCTTGGAGTCATAGACTCATTTACAAAGGCAGCTCGTCACGGGGGGGCAGACATCAAGACAGTTATTACAGTGCAGATTAAAACAGAGGATAACATTACAGGTGCAGTAAAAGGAACATTTAACATAGATACACTTAGGTTACATAGTGTAGTAGTTTGTATGTTACTTAGGTTACATAATGTTACAAAATTGTGAGTTATGTGTTCATTGACCTCTCCAAGGCCTTTGACACTGTCTGTCACCCCCTCCTACTTGACTCCCGCCACTAACTTGGCTTCTCCCTGGCCCACTGGCTTGATTCACCAGTTACCTCTCTGCCAGATCACAGCACGTGAAGGTAAACGGCACCCTGTCCAATACCCTGCCCGTTCACTCGGGGGTCCCCCAGGGTTCCATCCTGGGCCCCGTTCTGTTCAGCCTATTTCTCAACACCCTCCCCAGCTCCTGCTCGGGCAATATGCTACTCTATGCCGATGATGCAGTTCTCCTTGCCTCCCACCCTGACCCAGCATCTCTACAGGAATCCCTGCAGCACACATTCAACCAAGCCGAAAAGTGGTTCCTTGACCACTGGCTGGTCATTAACCTAAAAAAAACAAATCTATGCTTTTTTCGCATCACCAGAATAAGGCCAAAAATGCCCCCCGCTGCATTCTCCCCAGTAATGCTCACCCTCTCGAGCAGGTGTCATCCCACAGGTACCTGGGCATCACCTCCGACTCGGCTCTTACATTCCACACCCACATCAATACCCTGTCCTCAGCCATAAACTCTCGGATTGGCCTTCTCTATCGCCAGAGGGATTGCCTCCCCCAAACCGCCCTCCGACAGGCCAGCAACTCCTCCGTCCTGTCCCTAGTGGACTACGGCCTACCTAGCTACGCTGCGGTTGACAATACCGCCCTCAACAGAATCCAGACCTCGATAAACAAGGCCTGCAGGCTCCTGACCAGTGCATCCCTCTGCACCCATACTTGCCTGCTGTATTCCATCACCAACCTGCTCACCTTGGAGGAGTGTCTGCACTACCAAACCTGCTTACTTGCCAAAAAATCCCTGCTAGGACTATCCCCCAGGGATCACCGCGTCCCTGCGGCTTGCATCCCCATCTGTTGCCACCCATAGCTCAGTTAAGGCCACCTTTCCGGTGCCCCATACCAAGATCTCCCTAGCCCAAAGGTCCTTCCACCACCGCACCCCCACATGGTTCAACTCCTTCCCGCCCTCTGTCACTAAGTCTATCAAAATTGGTTCCTTTCCTTCTTAATTGTTTTATTAATTTTAGAACAACAAAGAGAAACATACATGTAACATATTTACAGAACTAGGAATATAAAGCTGAAACATACAGCAACACATATGCAGTCTGTAGTATTAGTATCAACATACCATCGGCAGCCGGAATACAAACTGTACCACTGGGTCCCTGACTACATACACTGCGTCAGGATCTTAAAACTAAACATTGCATGTCATTTCTGCAGTTAAAGGGAAGTAAGATTCGCTGGACCTACCTTCAATAAAGGGCAGTGTGCGACCAAGAGGAGGTACCACCATTGATTGACAAGGCCTAGAAATCATAAAGCTGCACCATCCAAAGGCCCCACAGGGGAAATATCTCGATATTCCGAAGATGTTATGGTCTGGACCAAAAGGAGGTACCATTGCTGAGGACAGGCAGGGCATCAGTATTCAGGAGATGATACCTTCCATTGG
Organism: Neoceratodus forsteri; assembly: GCA_016271365.2. Lineage (NCBI taxonomy): Eukaryota > Metazoa > Chordata > Ceratodontiformes > Ceratodontidae > Neoceratodus > Neoceratodus forsteri. The sequence goes on along the minus strand of CM057455.1, from coordinate 1,488,940,699 downwards.
TCAGTAAGATCCCATACTATAAGCTGGGGGAGAAAGAGAAGGTACCACAAAGTATCTGGACTGAAGACAATGAGGATACTCAGCTACAGTATATCTAAAATCAAATCAGCTATCAACTAAAGTGTCCTAGTGACAAGTATTTACAACAACTGCTGTAAGCACATTTTGCAGAAATGTCTATTAATATTTGCTATATCCAAAGCAAATGAGATTACAAGCCAGCTGGTTAAAGAGAGGTCAATAAAACATTGCTAGAAGTTTAACAGGGGGAATCAAAAGGATCTAATTATGAACTTCACCCTATTCCTGCTCTGGGGTCTACATATGCCATGAATGGGGCCCAACATGAGTGCAACTTGTCCCTTTGTCCTAAGGGTACATGGGAACGTCTGTCTAACTCATATAAGGATGAAAGGGTGGATATGATTTCTGCCAGTGAAGGTATGGTTGGGCTTCTCCAGTTACGCAAGACGGAATGCTTCACCTGCATACATATTAGCATCAGCCATCTAAATTGGGGGGGGGGGGCGGAGTGGTGGTAAGCTGTATCCCCAGCAGCATCAGAGGAGCCACCGGTATAATATGTTGTTTTAGGATTTGACTTGCTAACTGTGCTATAGCTGTCCAGAAGGGTGTTACCAAAGGGCATTCCCACAGTATACGAACGAGATCACCTCCTGGTTGTAGGCATCTCCAGCATTTGTCATGTGGGAGGAGTGGCCTTGTAAAGCATTGTGGGAGTTCTATACCAAAAGTGCATGATTTTATTTTGAATCAATCTACTACAAGTATCCCTATATGCCGTATGGGTGGTAGTCCAGCACTTTTTCCATTGGTTGTCAGAGATTTGAAAATACAGGGCTTCCTCCCATCTAGCTTTAAGTAGGGGTGTTGGGTTAGGTAAGGTATTTCTTAATGAAGTATAAATGGTGCCTGCTACTCCTCCTGATTGTAGAAGCCATTACCGAGTGGCAGAGTCTTCAGTAGTTCGAAGTTTACCCTGCATTAGAATTGGTTGGACTGCATTCCGTAACTGCAGGTATCACCAGAAGTCTGAGGTGGGGAGATCACAAAGGTCCTGTAGGTATTGAAAGGTCGCAATTGTCTCTGTGTTAGGGGACAAAAGATCACTGAGGAAATGTATGCCCCTATCATACTAGGACTGCCAAAATACTGGGCGGCCTCCTATTTGTATATGAGAGTTATGCCATAGAGGGGTGTGAGACAGAGGGTATGGGAGACTTTTAAGTTTTCTGTGGGCTATTAGCCAATAGTGGATAGAGGGGCCTATAGTAGGATGCTTCGAAAAGGTGGTGTTTTTGGAGTGCCATAATAAAGAGGCTAGTATGACTGTATGACTGATCTGCTGTTCTATGATTAGCCATAGAGGGGAATTATTAGATATGGGTTGGAACCATTTCATAGTTTGGGAACATTGGTATGCCATTTTATAGCCTTCCATCCATGGGAGCCCCCAGCCCCCCTAATTCCAATGTGCCCTGAGAGCATTCCGGCTATAGCAGGGCCAGGAGGAGCCCCAAAGAAAGGAGCCTACCATCTTATCTAGTTTTTGATACCAGTGACGGGGAAGAAAGAGAGGGATATGGGAAAGAACATAGAAGATTTTTGCTGCCATGGACATTTTAAAAGCTGTGATTTTCCCAGCCATAGTGAGACATAAGCGGGTCCAACATTCCAGATCTATCCTACAATCAGCTAACAAAGGGTTCAGATTGTGATCCCACCACTTATCAATGTTGGCCCCAATCTTGATCCCTAGGTATGTGATAGTGGTTGGGGACCACTTAAGGCCTGTGTGAGGGATACTGCCCTCATGACATACTGAGTTAAGGGAAGAATTTTGGTTTTGTTTGATTGACTTTAGGCCAGAAATATGCGAATCGATCTAAAAGGGACAGCGGGGGCGGGGATAGATAAGCTGACATCTGCCAGAGTCACTAACAGATCATCCGCGTACATCAAGGTTGTACAATAAGAGTTTCCCAGCTGGATCCCTGAGATATTTTTAGCTTGCCGAATGGCGGATGCCAAGGGCTCAACTGCTAGAGCAAAAAGTAAAGGCGAGAGAGGACAACCTTGTCTGGTGCCTCTATGAAGCAGAAAGGGATCTGACAGGGAAGAATTGGTTCTGACCCTGGCTTGTGGGAGTGTATATAAAGCCTGAATATTTGCCAAAAACTGTGGCCCAAAGCCAAAATGGCCCAGTACAACATGCAGGTAATTCCATTCTACTGAGTCGAATGCCTTTTCGAAATCAATCGCCAAAGCGGCTGATGGGGTACTAAGTTGTTTGGCTATATGAATGAGATTCAGAAGAGTTCAGGTGTGGTCAGTACTGTATCGACCTGGGATGAAACCTACTTGAGAGGGATGGATCAGAGACAGGAGAAGAGGGCTTAGTCTGTTGGCCAGAACTTTGACAAAAAGCTTACTGTCTGAATTTATTAAGGAAATAGGGCAATAGCTAGAGGGAGCAGTGGGATCTTTACTTTTCTTAGGTAGAACCGTTATGATGGCTTCTCTAAGGGATGGGGGCAGCATTCCTTTGTCCTTAGATTCGGCAAACATTTGCCCCAGGATGGGAATTATAGTGGGGGTCATGGCTTGAAAGAATTCCACCGGGAATCCATCCCCTCCAGGTGCCTTCCCGGATTTCAAAGCCATGAGAGCTGTTGTTATTTCCTGGGCAGTGAAGGGGGCATCTAGTTTATTTCTTTGGTCCTGGGATAAAGTAGGGAGGGTTAAGATGTCTTAAAAAGCTTGAGTGTCAGAGTGGGTGGCTGGGCGGGACGAGGTATAGAGATGAGCATAAAAATTAGTCATGATCTTATTCACCTCCGGTGCCTTACTTGTTATTGTTCCTGATGTCAGATCTTTTAAGCTAGCAATAAACCTAGCGGCCTGCTGTTGCCTAATCTGATAGGCCAGGATTTTCTCACTCTTATCCCACCCTCCCAATATGTATGCCAGACTCTTAACATGGCTAGATCAGCCTTCCGGGATATTAGCTCGTTTAGCCTGATTCTGAGGGATAGCACCTGTCTACCTACCTGAGATTGTAATGTAGGGCATGGGCCTGCTTTTAAGGCCTGTTCGGCCCTGGCCAGCTCTCCTTCTAGCTCGGTCTGTTCTTTGTCCCTGTCCCTCCTTCTGTTGACAGCATACCCTATAATTCTCTCCCTCATTGCAGCTTTATAAGTCTCCCATGTGTTTTGTGCTGAAGTATCCGAAATGGGGTTCTCAAGCAAAAAACATTCGGTTTCGGATTTAGCCCAACTCAAGAAGCTTGAGTCTTGCATAAGCAGGGGGTCGAGCTTCCAGGAGGAGAATCTAGGAGCCGGTTCACCCCATGCTATAATCAATTGGACCAGGGCATGATCCGAAATGATCATGGGGAGAATATTTGAGGTAGTAACTGAGTGTGTTAAGGTTTGTGAAATCAACCTAAAATCTAATCTACTAAAGGAGCCATGAACTCCAGAATGGAACGTATAATCCCACTCTTTGGGGTGTATAAGATGCCAGATATCCACTACCTGGTATTCTGAGCAGAGATTGTGAATAGCTTGGGACCCTTTAGTATGAGTTTCCTTACTTAGGTCACTCCTGTCCAGGATGGGAATTAAAGTAAGGTTAAAGTCTCCACCCGCTATAATAGAGGTATCTGGATCAATAATATTTCCTATCTTCATAGTGAGGTCAACAAAAAAAAAGGGTGTTATCCTCGTTTGGGGCATATATGTTGATCAGAAGGATATTCCCAGTCGGAGTGGCAACTAGGCCCATGACCCATTGACCCTGGGGGTCCACCATTCTCTGGATTATGTTCCATGGCAAGGCTTTATGAAGCAGTATGGTTATACCTCTCTTTCTAGTAGGGGCCCCTGCATGAATCTCCTGCCCACCCAATCTCTCACCAGCTGTGCGTGGTCATGCTTGGTGAGTTTTGTCTCCTGTAGGAATGCGACTTGAGCCTTCAGTCTCTTCAAGTGTATCAGCACTTTTTTCCATTTCACCGAGGTATTAAGACCCCTAACATTCCATTTTATGAAGGATATATCAGCCATAATCCTGAGGTCCATGGAAAATATTGAAACTAGTGTTCGAGACTCTTGAAGGGCTCCACAGGTCATAGTCACCAAACAGGAGCTGACAAAAAACCCCGATGACCACAGCTATTAGTATTTTTAAGTGTTTTTTTCCAGCAGGTTACAGTATAACTAAGTAAAGTTAACGAAGAAGTTACAGCATGTTGTACATGAAAAGACAGTAACTCTAAAATAAAACCTATAACATAGACACTATATACATACATTGCACTAACATGTGCATTGGTAACAGTCGGTTTAAGGAACGAGGAGTAATATTCCTCCAAAGGTTCCAACCGGCTGTCCATGGGGGGGGGATAAAAGAATCCTATGGTAACAACTGTAGGATATATCCAAAATCAATCGTAGTGTCAGCACTGTACAGGGCCGGTTAGCCCTGGGGAGAGGGTGTACAGCAAAAAAGCATATTAGGATGCACCTATACTGTTGCCTGGGTCAATTTGTTAGCCTATCATTGAGTTTGCAGGCCGAAAGAACGGGTCAGTAAGAGAGCAAAGTAATGATGGCACTATGAAAGTATTGTCTTCCTTAGACAGTGCAGCTATCCCTTAAATAGTATTGACAAATTATGGGAAAGGGAGAGCGTTTCCATTCTAGGAGTCCCTCTATAACGGAGTATATGAGGGGTTGGAGAGGGGTAGCTGCTAAGAAGATAGGGTATGGGGTACATTTTTCAGTATACGGTTATTTCCATCAGCAGCTTCTACTGAAAAGAAAACATTATATTCAGTATCCCAGTGTCCCAGATATTTTCTCCAGGCGACAAGGTAGGGGGTATCAGGACACAGAAAAACAGAGGAGAAGACTACCATAAATTGGTAGACTCCAGGAGAAAGGACTACTGTGTGACTGAACTTCTCTACTGGGACTATATTGCCCTCCTTCCCTCCGCTCCACCCCCCCACCCAAAGCTAGTTCTATTTTTATAGGCACAGGATTTGACTGACAACAGAACTTCCTGTTTAGGGGCAGGAAGTGAGTGATCACAGAACCAACCAAGGACCCACCATCCTAGAAGGGCAAAGAGTAGCTCTCCGCCCCTCTAGATGCTGGAGGTCTGCCTCTGAACAAGTAAGCGGTCTACTGAGAAATATAGGATATTCTTGTCTCAGAACAGGACAATCAGGAGCTTAAAGGCACACAGGCAGAAAGTAAGGAGAGAGAAAAAAAAACAAAGGAAAGAGTAAGATTGCAAACAGTTAAGGGCCAGAAATAAGACATGATTGAGTGGTACAGTGCAGTGGCTGTGGAGCAGCAGTCTTCCGGGAGATGTTCTGGAGGATGCGGTGTTGTCCCATCTGCAGGCACCTCTCTGGGCTGAGGGAGGAGGTTGCTCATCTCCAGGCTGAGTTGGCCAGGATTTGTGAGACCTCCTCTTCCATCCAGGGACCACCAGTGCCACTGCCGTTGCCTCAGAGGTTGCCAAGAAAGAGGAGTGGTTGGACCACAGTGGGCTCAAGGAGGGTGATGGTGGTGGAACAGAGGCACATCCCTCCAGTTGTACCTCTCCGCAATTCCTATGCCATTCTGGCAAAGTGTGGTTCCTCTATGGAGGCACCTACAGTGGAGACCAAGGAGGATGCTGGGAACTCTCCAAAGAGACCCACAGGAGGGTGGCAGGGGACCCTGCAGGGAAGGAAACAACTCCTGGTGGGGACTCCATTGTTAGGAAGGTAGAACTGGGCAAGGAAGGGAGAGGAGGCAAGGTGCCTGCCTGGCGCCATGGCTTGGAGGGACAGGGAGCGAATCCTCAGGATTGCTGGAGCAGCTGCACAGGGGAGGGAGCTGGATGTCATTGTCCACCTAGGGACAAATGACCTGGCTAAGAAAGGGATTAGAGAAGTGCAGGAAGAGTTTGTGGAATTGGGGAGGGGCCTTAGTCAAGTAGCACGCACGGTGACCTTCTCGGAGGTGCTACCCATCTATGGCATAGGAGAGGCTAGGGTGTTCCGTACCATGGGATTCAATCAGTGGTTGAAAAACTGGTGTGGAGCTCAGGGATTTGGCTTCATTGGGGACTGGGGGTCCACCTGGAGTGATGCAAGCCTATACTGGCATGATGGGCTGCATCTGTCCGGAAGGGGAACCAGGATCCTAGGTGATAGGTTTAAATGCTTCATTGGCAAGCTTTTAAACTAGCCAAGGGGAGGCACTGGAAAGGATCAGGAAAATCCTACCCCCCCAAACAATCACGGTAGAGTGTGGCAAACACCAACATGGAGGTGTCGATAGGGAGAAGTGCAGGGGTAAATGGAGAAAGTGACAGAGGCAAGAAGGACAGGGATGGGGCAAAAGGGGTAAGGCCATCAGGAAATGGAGGGTAATGAGTACCAATGCCCGTAGTCTGGGCAACAAGCTCCCTGAGCTGGTGGTCTTAATGGAAGAGGGATGCCTGGATATCGAGCAGTCACAGAAACATGGTACACAGAGAACCATGACTGGGATGTTAACATACCAGGGTACATAACCTACAGGAGAGACAGGCAGGGAGAAGAGGGGAGGAGTAGCTCTCTATGTAAAGGAAGGATAAAAGCAACTGAACAAAAGAGTAAACAGGGAGAGAGAGGAACTGTGGGTCACCTTGGAGACTGGAAAGGGCACCACAATCCGCACAGGGTTGTGTACAGACCCCCATGTCAGGGGAAGGAATGGACAAGGATATGATGGAAGGCATTCTTAGAATGGCAGAGAAAGGGAGATACTGTTGATGGAGACCTGAATATGCAGATGTTAACTGGAGCACATTTGCTGCAGCGACATCCAAGAGCAGGGCCATTCTTGATGCCTTACAGGTGGCAGGCATTAGACAGCTAGTTTCGAACCCACTTGAGGGAGCAATCTTAGACCTCGTATTCTCAAATGGGGCAGTGAGAGGATCTCAGATCTAGAAGTGGGTTGCCATCTGGGGACAAGTGACCATCAAACAGTGTGGTTCACGTTAAACTCAGCTACAGAGTCAAGCCATACAAAAGTGAGGGTACTGGACTTTAGGAGGGCTGACTTTGGCAAGATGGGAGAGTGCCTCAGAAAAGCACTAGCAAACAGGCTAGAAGGAGGTGTGGAGCAACAATGGGGAATTATCAAAACTGCCATCACAGAGGCAACAAGCCTTTGTGTGAAGCAAATAAACAAATCAAAACGAAAGAAAAAAGCCACTATGGTTCTCAAGAGAGGTGGCTGTGAAAGTCAGGAAGAAAAAGATAGCATTCCAGAAGTATAAGGAAACACAGAAGGAGCAGGACAGAGAGCTGTACCAGTTAAGGCAGAAAGAAGCAGGGAGGGAAGTCAGAATAGTAAAGGCCCAAACTGAGGAAAAGATAGCCAACTCAGTTAAGAAGGGGGATAAAACCTTTTATAGGTACATCAGCGAGCGTAGAAAGACAAAGGGAGGGATAGTGAGGCTGAATAGAATAAACGGTGGGTGGGCAGAGGGGGACAGTGAAAAAGCAGGAATACTGAACGAATATTTCTGCTCAGTATTCACAAAAGAGGAGGGGGAAGTGCCTAATCCAATTAACAGAAGCACTCTTGATAGGGGGGTCGATCCCAGTCCTTTCACAGAAGAAAGGGTTCTGCAAGAACTCCTAAAACTGAAGGTGGACAAAGCAATGGGTCCTGATGGAATTCACCCCAGAATTCTAAAAGAATTAAGGAAGGAACTAGTGAAACCACTGGCTACTCTTTTTAATAAATCATGGAGGATGGTGTGGTACCCGAGGACTGGAGGAAGGCGGATGTGATTCCCTTCACAAAAATGGGACCAAGACAGAGGCAGGAAACTACAGACCTGTCAGTCTGACCTCTGTGGTAGGGAAAGTGATGGAGTCACTTGAAGGAAAGAATAGTTGAGTACCTAGAGGTCAGTGGAGCACAGGATCCAAGGCAGCATGGGTTCACAATGGAAGGTCAGTGTCAGACGAATCTAATAGATTTCTTTGACTGGGTGACCAAAGTAGTAGACCAGGAGGGGCTGTGGACATGGCCTACCTAGACTTTAGCAAGGCATTTGATACAGTCCCACACAAAAGATTATTAGTCAAATTAACCAGCCTGGGAGTGGGTCCCAGGGTGGTAGCCTGGTAAACATTGGCTGGACAACAGGACACAGAAGGTAATTGTAAATGGAGTCCACTCTGAAGAAAGGCGTTACTAGTGGGTACCGCAGGGTTCAGTATTGGGTCCAGTCCTTTTAATGTCTTCATCAGTGGCATTGCAGAGGGACTGGAAGGAAAAGTATGCCTTTTGCAGATGACACAAAGATCTGCAACAGGGTTGATACACAAGGAGGCGGAAAGGATGAAAAGGGACTTGGCAAGGTTGGAGGAATGGTCTGACGATGGCAGCTAGGATTCAATGCAAAAGTGCAAAATAATGCACCTGGGAAACAAGAACCCAGGGAAGAATACACAATGGGTGGGGAGGTAGTAACAACAACAAAACAGGAAAGGGACCTGGGGTAATCATATCAGATGACCTTAAGGTTAGCAAGCAATGTGAGAAGGCAGTAGGGAGGGCTGGGGTATACTGGGATGTATAGGGAGGCATCAGCAGCAGAAAACAGGAAGTTGTTATCCCTCTGTACAGACAGTTGGTGAGACCCTATCTGGAATACTGTGTCCAGTTCTGGAGACCCCATCTCCGCAAGGACATAGACAGGATAGAGGCAGTCCAGAGGAGGGCAACTAAATGGTGCAGGGTCTGCAAGAGAAGCCATATGAGGAGAGACTAAAGGAGCAATATGTATACCCTTGAGGAAAGAAATGGAGAGGGGACATGATAGAAACTTTCAAGTACCTCAAGGGAATCAACAAAGTCCAAGAGGGTAGCATCTTTCAGAAAAGAGTTTTGCAAGAACAAGGTGACACAATTTAAAGATAGAAGGAGGGTGGTCAGGGCAATGTGAGGAAGTATTATTTCACAGAGAGGGTAGTGGATGCATGGAACAGCCTTCCTGAGGAAGTTGTGAGTCTAAAACTGTGGGAGAATTCAAGAATGCATGGGACAGACATAAGGCAATTCTTGTGGGGGGCAGGAAGATATAGGCTGTTGGTTAAATAGGATCTGTGGCCTATCCTGTAGGTAGGGAAATGGGCAGACTAGATGGGCCTAGCGGTCCTTATATGCCGTCAAAGTCTATAAATCTTCCTGTTTAACAACAGGAGCATTTCCCGAAGTCCAGCACCTACTCTGCCCTCAGAAAATAACAAAAGGAACACTTATCTGTCTCTGCCCGTGAAAGGTTCCGTATGAAGAGGTGGAGGGTGCAGCGCTGGGATGGATGCTAAGTCATCTGTGCTAGCATCAGAATGTCCACGCTCCACTTCTGGAACTGAGGAGGAGGAGATGGGTGCATTATTAAGCTTCTCTGCAGCTGCATCAGAGTATGCCATTTCAGACACTGTAGCCTCAGGGTATTCGGGGAATTCAGCTGTCTTGACCTGTTCTTCCAGTATTAGAGCTGCGTACTGATTCAGTGAGGCAAATTTCTGGAGGTTGGAAATTTCTGTTTCGGGTCCTTGGTATGCAGGCTCTGTTGTGCGATCATGTGGGTGGCTCCTTCTGGCATGTTTCCCGGATTGTTGACGCTTCCCAGATCTGGATGGTAGTCCCTGAAACTGATAGCTAGGAATTGTGCACGATTTAAAAGTGTTGGGTTCCCCTTTATCGGACTGCTCCTCATGTAGATTGCCATTTCGGCTTGGGGTAGTGATGCTGGGTGGTGCATTGCCAAGGTATTCCATGAAGGCTTCAGGGGTAGTGAACAACATAGGTACCCCGTTAATCTCCAGCCGCATCGTAGTGAGGTACCGTAGTGTGAATTGGATGCCTTTGCCGTGCATCAGTCGTCGGCATTCTGTGTATGCTTTCCGTTTGGCAGCCAGATCTTTGGAATAGTCCTGAAATATAAGGACTTTGTGGCCCTGCCATGACAGCGCCCTAAGCTCTCATGCTCTAGAGGAAACCCACTCCTTGTCCGAGAAGTTGAGAATAAGTGTCATAAGGGGCCTAGGCTGCTCGTCAGGCCTCGGCTTAGGATTAAGCATTCTATGGGCCCTTTCTATTGTGAAGCCCGGTGGGAGGTCGTGCTTAAGGATCTCCGGTAGTACATCATATAAAAAATCTGCTGGTCGCTTCCTCTCAACCCCTTCAGGTATGCCCAGGATGCGTAGATTGTTCCGGCGACTCCTATTTGGGTTGTCATCCATTTTTGTTTGTAGGCTGTGGATGGTATGTTCCTGTTCCCATACTAGCGCTGTAAGTGAGTCAAGCGTGTCTGAGTTCTGGCTGACTTGGATTTCAGTTTTGGACATTCTAGCGTCCATTTGTTGTATAGCCGAGGTGGTGTTATTTGAGGCTATTGTCATCTCAGTCATCTGTTGTATCAGTGCTGCAAACATCCAGGTGATTTGTTGCATAGAGAGACTTTCAGACGCCTCGGGCCTGTCACCCTGCGACATAGTGAGGCACAGTTGACTGTTAGCAGCATGCAGCAGTCGGGAAAATCGTCCAGGAGAGAAATTTTCTTACCTGGTATCGACCGGAAGGATAACTGGTGCTATATATGTATGGAGCTGTTAGAGTTAGTCCGTCTAGAGGTGCATCTCCTGTGAATCGTTCCCCAGGTCTACAGAGCTCCGCAATCAGGTGGCCATCACAATTGGATCGAAGCCACACACACCCAAAATTGGTTCCTTTAAAGTCACCTCCCAGAATCTTACCTCTTCGTGTCTGGTTGTAGTTGCCCTTTAATCAACCTTAATGTTGGGGTCCTCCCGCTTCTGGCCCATAGCCTTGGATAATGTCTGTTGGACTGCCTCTCCTTTTTTCCTTTTCCTCACCCCTGTTTCCTCCACATAGGTATTTCTGCGGTATGACCAGGGTTGTGAATTCTACTATTGTTATACTTTATACGATTGCTATTTACTGCATGTAACTTTATTCCGTAAACCATTGTTATATTGTGTTCTTTTGTTATCTGTATTGCACTTGTATGTTACCACTGTTGTATCTCACACTGTAACCATGTCTACCCTCCCTGCGACGAGGTGCCTTTGTAAAGGAGTCCCCCGACTCAAAGGTTGTAAATCTGACTTTCAAAAAGAAATAAATACAAAATAAATAAAGTATAGGGTAAGTGGGTGTGTGAGGTGGTGGGTGCTGAGAAGGATGGGTCATGATGAGGGTGGGGATGGAGGCAGACAATGAGGGACTGTTGTCTTTATTGCAAGTTTAAACACACAAAAAAGGAAAAAGATGTTGTGGGATGCTTTTCTTTATTTTAGCAACCACCAACACTGGGAATGGGGCACCTCAACGTCAGCTTGAGATGTGATGGGCACCCCAGTGTCCTAGACTGCTGGATCGGAGGGTTGCAGTACATCAACACCAGGGATTGGGCACCCCAGAGTTGGCAAATTGATGTTAGGGGAGGTGGGGGATCATAACAAAATGAAGGGGGGGGGAGATGGACTAGCAGGGGTGGGGTGTCTGAAGAATTAAAGAAGAAATGCATTTAGCTGGCACGGGGGATTGGGCACCCTGGTGTCCAGTTGAAATCATGGATGTCACTCATTCAGCTAATGGCAGTGGTCAGCTCACCGAAAAAGGAACCCACATGCACAGCATGTTCAGCAGGGGTAGGGCTACGCACTGACACATAGCCCCATTCTTGCTGAATGAACACATTATGATGGCATATGCAGACAAGGAAACAGCCCAACCTGATGCAGAAGTGCATTCTCGTAAAATGACCACATTAATCAATGTGGTTGTGAAAATTCTGCTATATTCAGAATGCTGATTTTTTTTAAACTGCACATGCTCAGAAACAGAAGCTTGGGAAGAAAAAAAACACAAAAGCAAACATCTTGGGTTAAACTCTATCAGTGACGAAGGGATATGCTAGTCTCAAAGCACTGGGGCCTTGAGCAGTGCTCTCAGCACTTTTGAATAAACTGTGAGTTTTCAGCAATTATTTGCTTTCATCAAACTCTATCAGACCTTCAACTTTCATGTTTCAAATCATCCTACTTTTTTAGCTGTTGGTAAGTAAAAAAAGGTATTGATGTAATTTATGTGTTTTGGCCCCTCTGTAAGTTTGTCCCATGAACTAACTGCCATGAAAGTTTCTGGATCCAAAGATCCTGGCACCATCTCAGAGCTTTCCAAATTTCAAGTAAAATGGCTGAACAGGGGAAAAGTTATTAAGGTGCAAAAATTGGGGTTTAACATAAGAAGTGCTTACTCAAACCTAATAGGTGGGCTCTACCGCACCTGTAGAGATATACATATATAATTATACAGCAGGTGTGAGTCTGGATTAACCAAGATAAAACTACTATCTTATGACTACCTTGCCAGATAGTACTTCTATCTCATATATTCTATGACAGAACTACTATCTTGCAAAGCAGGGTACGTCACAATGGGATACTGAACCAATTAGAGAGCAGCTTTAACAATACTGATGACATCACAATAGCCGTGTGCAGCACTGAAGCCACCAAATGGGAGATGCTTTGTAGACTTAGTTGCTTGCTAATTTGCATCTGCATTGAATGTATTGATTTGTACTGTACTGCTATTTTGGTTTCTTCTGTGTTGATTTATACTGCATTGGTCTGCTTTTATGCTGAGCCATTGATCAGAGGAGCACAGTTTACATTTTGTACTTCTTTCCTTTTGTAACTTTTTATTATTTCTATCACAAAACCACCTAAACACCTGGGCCTGGATATTCAAAGCGGTTGCACATGGCGCAACTGAGTTGTGCCGGCACAAGTGCAGACTTGCACCAAGGAGCTATATTCAGCGGGAGCCAGTGCACAGCGCAAATCCTATTGTGCCAATGCACAACTATAATGAATGCAGGTGCAAGTGCAGGGGCATTCCCATGAATTTCCAGCGAAGTGGGATATTCAACAGACCATGGCACAAGTGCGGAGCAAATCAAAGATGTGCCGAGCAGACTTGTTCCTATAAATACAGGGCGCAAGCACACAGACAACACTTGCGCCAGGCGAGAGAGAGAGAGAGAGAGTGAGAGAGAGAGAAAGAAAGAAAGAAAGAGCCAGACAGACAGACAGACACAGGCAGACACAGAGAGAGAGGGACAGAGGTGGCAGTGAAGAGGGAGACAGGGGAAGAGAAAGTAAGAGAGTCAGACAGACACACCGCCAGGCAGTGCACCAGGGTGGCACACAGCTAGTAGCAGCCAACCGCCAAGGGAGATATTGGACAACAAGGGCCATGGATAGTGCGCCCTTCATAAAGGAGGCTGTAGTAAGGGGGTATGAGGAGGCAGGAGGAACAGCAACGTGGCCATGGATGGGCCCGTCGGCGGTATGCCCGAAACAGGTGGTACCGCGCCCACATCACCTTTGAGCAGTACAGTGACACAGAGATTGTGGGACAGTACCGCCTGAACAGGGCCATTCTGAGGCAGCTCTGCGAGCTGTGCAGTGAGGAGATGCAGGCACCCACCAGACGGAGCCACGCCATGTCCGTGGAGATGAAGACAGCCATCATGTGCCTGCTCGCCATGGGCACCTTCCAGAGACCAACAGAGGACACCACAGGCATAACCCAGTCGACCACGTCCCGCCTCCTCACACAGTTCCTCCACGCTCTGCTGCCACGTGCGTTGGAATACATCCATTTCCCCAGCACACAGGCGGAGCGTACAGCAACCATGCAGGACTTCCACAGGGTAGCATGTATGCCTGCTGTGATTGGGGCCATTGACTGCACCCACGTAGGCATATGCATGCCACCTGGCCCTGAGGATGTGGTGTACATCAACAGGAAGGGGAGCCCGAGTGTCAACTGCCAGGTGGTGTGTGATGCCATGGGGCGCATAACCAATGTCTGCGCCACACACCCTGGGAGTGCAAATGATGCGTTCATCTGGCACAGCTCTGCGCTGTGCCACAGGTTTGAATGTGGGGACATCCCCACATCCCCACAGGCAACCTAGTGGGTGAGTATGGCATGGGCAAGGGGTGATGGGCAAAGCATACCTTGGGATGTGGGAGGGCAGGGTGTGCATGTTGGGGTGGGCACCAGGGACACGCAAGGGGCGCAGCATAGAATAGCAGAGGGCTAACCATGTCATTATCCACATGGGACAGCACCTATCCACTGCGGCCCTGGCTGCTCACCCCCTACCAGTGCCTGTCGTCCCCAGCAGAGGAATGCTACAACGAGGCACAAGCCAGCACACGCAACACCATCGAGCGAGTCTTTGGCATGCTGAAAGCATGGTTCCATTGCCTAGACAGGTCAGGTGGTGCCCTACAGTACAGCCCCTCGAAAGCATGTGGCCTATTCCTGGCCTGCTGCATACTGCACAACATGGCCATTGACCGTGGGATAGCTGTCGAGGCTGATGAGGGTGACAGTAGTTGGGATGACGGAGGCAATGGGCCAGAGGAAGGTGGGCAGCCACCCCCTGGGTGGAGGGATCCCCGACTGCAGCAGCAGGTGAGATGACACTGGGACACCATTGCATGGGTGCACTATGGTGCACATAGGTAGGTGGTGCGATACACATGCATAGGCCACACAAACAGGTGCAGCACACATGCAGGGGCGTGCATGGCAATGGGCATGCACACACTGAGGTGGGAAGAAGGGGTAAGGGTGACAGGGGCACACACCCACACACAACCACACACAGCACCTTTCATAGCCCCCCCACACACACACGCACCCACACACACAGGCGTGGGTATGTGGCGTGGATCAGATGCATCGCACCGGTGCACAGGCGCAACCAGTGCAAGACTGCCATCATCATGCCCAAGCTACATGGCCCAGCAGCCGGGCAAGCATGTACACAGGCAGCATGTGGCACGACACACAGGTGCCATACCAGTGGTAGGCACACACATACCGCCCATGTGCACACTGGGCAGCAGCTGCAGACTGCAGGTGGGGCAGCCTACACATGAGGTCCGCTGCATGAAACCATGGCCACCATGGCCATGGGGGCCGTGGCCGCACCTGGGCCATTCAGCAGCCACAGGCTGCGCATCAGTCATGGGGGGTGCAACAGCCCCTCAGGGGGTGGAACCATGGGACCATGACCGTGTCCATGCAGGGGTGTCAAGGCACCCAAACAGGCCAGCCCCAGGTGTGTCTGGGATGCCAACATCAAAGCCCGGTGTTGACTGCACTGGGGTGGGGTGACTGTGCACTGTGGGGGGTCATCTGTGCCCGGCCACGCCCTGTGGCAGCCAGCAGTGCAAAGCCATCCGAGATGGCAGTGGCAATGCGATCCAGGGATGCAGTCATGGTCTCCTGCATGTGCTGCATCCCCGCCACGATCTGCACAGTGCCCCTCTCCTGCTGCTTGGTTAACTGGCGCACCTCCACACCCAGTGCGTGCACTCCAGTGGCAAGCAGCACCTATTGCTGAATGGATGACTGCAGCAAACGGGTGTGCTCAACCAGCGGGTCGACATCCTGGGGCACCCGGGCCGGATGCTGATCCCCATGTGGTGACCGGCCATGCTGCAGAGCCCCCCCTCTCTGGTGGATGCTGCACAGTGTGGTCTGCAGGGGGATTGGGCATGGCTGGCGCACCAGAGGCAGACCCTGTGTCCAGCTGCCCGGTGGCACCCACAGCCTGCTGCTGTCATCCGTCCAGCCACTGCACACCACCCAGCACCTGTACGGCTGCACCACCTCTACTGCAGGGCACAGCCAGGGCAGCGCACACCGCTGCACAGTAGCGGCGGGCAGCTGTTCCATCACTGGCAGAGCACTTGGCGTGCTGCCTGTGTCAGTGGCCAACAGGGGCATTTCACCCACAATGGTGGCCATGCTGTCCAGGATGACCTTGACATCATCATCGGTGTTGGACCCCGCCCCGATCTGTGTCTCTGCGTAGAGGACATCAAGGCTGGCATCCTGCAGGAACACATCCAGGGCCTTATCTGACCCCAAGTCCAGGACATCCATCTGCACAGTGGTGGCGAGCTGCAGCCTGTCGGGCCCCCGGATGCCAGTGGAGGTGGAAGGCTGGTCTTCTGGGGCCGGTCCAGTGTCCATGGCTGCTGCCGCTGCTGCCACTCCATCATCTGCATGGAGGCATGCTGGTGCTGCAAGAGAAAGAGAGATGTGTTAGTGATGCATTGCCCACATGTGCCCCCCCACACTGCCACTGCATGTGTCCTGCATCATGGCATGCATGGGGGTGCGCACACATGCACATGACATGCATGCACGCCAGCATGACCATGTATGCACCCTCCACGCCCCCAGCTGTGTGTGGCTGACATACTTACCATGAAGTGATGGGCTGCCACCCATCTGGAATCCACTGCCAGGCACACCCTCCACGGTGCTGCGGTGCATGGTGGCTGCGACCAACTCCTCCTGCGCCGTGATCGGTGGCGCATCTGCAGGCCCCCCTTCGGTGGCATTCCAGGATGCACGGATGGCTGCCACTTTCTCTTGTCTGTGCCCACCTTCTTCTGGCCCTCCTGCACTGGCCACTGGTGGCTGCCATGCTGGTTGACGTATGCCGCTACCTCCTCCCAGGTCCCAGCCCTGGCCTGTGGTGTGCCCGTGGCACCACTCAACAGGGGCTCCCTGTCAAGGTAGGCATCAAACAGAGCCTGTCTCCACCTTTGTAAAATTGGGCCTGAGCTTGCGAGCAGGCCCATACTCCTCACCCTCCTCACGTTCTGACATGTCGCTTCTTGTGGACATGGACAGCACACTGTGCCAGTGGCAGCATCACCCTGTTCCGTCCCACCCTGGTGTGCTGTGTGCTGTCTGCTCCCAGTGAGCCGCAGCGGCATGTGCAACTTACCCTGAAAGGATGCAATACCGGTCCATGGCCTGTGCTGTTCCATGGCGCTTATATAGCGCAACGCATGCAAATGAGGTTTGTCGCTAAGGTAATGACATGCTAATGCCTCCAGTGTGCCATACATTGGCTGATGAGCTCATTTGCATGTGGCATCTGAATACCACTCCATGAGCAATGAGATTGCTCCAGAGCAAGTCGCGGTGCAATACGCACACATGCGCAGTGCGAAGGCCCTCAGTGTGCATGTGCCGAATGGTATCATGGTGTCTATCATGCACTGTGTGTTGACTGCACAATGGGGTGCATAGCACACGATGCACCAGGCCTGCTATCGCACATGTGCTCACTGCACAGAGGTGGGTGACCCCTGACCCCTGCTGTGACCCCTGGGTCACTCCCCTCACCCAGTGACCCCACCTAGCCAAGCCCATGCCACACATCTCCGAGACTGCATGATGGGTGGACACAGTGCATGTTCCCTCGCATCGCGCATCTGGAACATGTCATGGCCTCGTGTGCTTACCGCCGCCATTTTGGTCCCCTGCTTCATTTCACAGCATGGTGCAGCGACAGTTACCACAAGCGCGGAACTGGAGGGCAGCTGCAGACAGCAGGCCGCAGTGGGCCATGGAGGCGGTGCAGGAGTGGCTCCAGCACCAGCGGGGCCACAGAGGGCAGGTAGGCACTGTCATGGTCCTTTGCACATTACATGGAGGGTGGCAGGAGCATTGGTGTGGGCATTTCCACCTGTGCCGTGAGCCATGGCAGCTGCATGTGTCACACTGTGCATGGTGCTTGCCACTGTGGCGCATCCACTGGACACGTGTGCCAGCTGTTGGTGGGGTGGGTATGCGCCTGGTTGCCACTGACGTTGCTGTGGTGCTGCTGGTGCACTGATCACCTGTCCTATCCCTTGTCATAGGTGTCCAGCACAGACAACGGAGGCCCATCTACTGCAGGCTGCTCCAGCAGCTTATCCTCATTACTTCGACCACAGTGGAGGCTGTCCTGCAGGTTCGCCGCCTGCTGATGGAGGAAAGGAGACAGTGAGGGCCCCAAGGGGCGGCAGGGTGTGGCCACTGGTAGATGGGCCCCAGCATTCCCCTGTTTCCCCTGCTGTATCTCCCCCTACAGTCCCCCATCCCACTGTAAGTCCCTGTTCCCTGTTCCCTTCTCTCGCTTTCTTACCCTTTCCTAACCCCTTGTTCATGTAAATAGTTTGTTTTTGCAATATATATTTTTTAACTTACCTGCCTGTGTCAGTGTCTGCTTTGCAGGTGGCATGAGGAGCCATGCTGCCGTGGTCCAGTGCCTGTCCGTGTGGGGTGCATGTGTTGGGGTGCGTGTTGTGCTTCTGTGGTTCATTGCTGTGTGCTGTGGTATGTCCCACTGTGGTGGTGTTCCTCCCCTCGGTCGGTGGCTGTGCCTCGGGGTGCCCACTGGGCGGCTGTCAGGGGTGTGTGGCTGGTGTGTGCATGGTGATGGCACATGGTCATGGTCTTTGGTCAGGTGCTGGCTGCACGCTGTGTTGGGGCCCCTGCTTGGCGTTGTGTGGCCTGTCCCATGTGGTCTGCCACACTATATGCCTCCCAGCACATTCTGTGCCTACTGTGTGGGCTGCCTGTGTGGCATGTGGGTGTGCTTGGCTGCATCATCGTGGGTGTGGCCTGCTTTAGTCTGGGTGTGGGGGGCCACTGCCTGCAGCCTGCGGGGGGGCTCCCTTGGTGGCCCTCTGTTGGCCATTGGCACCTCCTGTTGCCTACTATCTGTGCCATTGTTGTGTTCTGGGGGGGTTTGGGTGCCAGTGTGCACCCTGCTGGTGGTGGCTTCCTGTGGCCTGTCACTGTCCCTGGGTCTCTTCTCTGTGCTGTGCCCCCCTCTGTTGCTCTGCTGCTCTGCTCCCACAGTTGCCCTGGAGCATCTCTTTCTGTGCCATGGTGCAACTCTGGTTGTGCCATGGTGCAACTGTGCTATATTCAGCCGGGTTGCACTGGCGCAGTGTTGCCAGCGCAACCTCTGAATATGGCTCCTGTTGCACCACGGCACATCGTATTTGTGTTGCGCCAGGCTTGCGCCTGCCTTTGCCACATTTCTGGAATATCTGGCCCTGTAGTACAATCAATATAACATGGGCGTAGTGACATAGTAGAAATATCTTCACTTACTATATTGATTTCTTTCTGACTCACTCGTGAGGTCAGAAGATCAGGTATATCTCATGAAGATATTTCTACTATCTCACTCGCCATGTCATATCCCATATTGATATATATATATATATATATATATATATATATATATATATATATATATAAATAGTGGGGTTGAGTTAGCATGTTTAATGTTAAACCTCAGATTTTGCACTTTAACAACTTTGAAACCGATAAATGGATTTGTCCAAAATTTAGTATGTGCTGTCCCGTGGGGTAGATCTCTTGATGTGGCAAGTTTTCAGTCGGATATATGGATTCTGAGATCCGGACAGTGCAAAAAGTTATAAAGTCACCATTTTTTTGCAGTTTTGTCCTCATTGCTTTGCATCCAGACAGTGTGGAATTTTGGTGTGATTTTTTTAATGGTAGAAGCAGGTTGGGTAACAGAACAGGCACGCGTTTGCTTTGTGAAAAAATAGTAATCTGTTGCAGAGTTATTAATTTTTTTATTTCCCATTGGTTTTAATGGGAAGATCACTTTTCAGGATAGAGGGAGAAACTTCGACAAAGGATTTGATCTCATGAAAAAGGATTCTGTCTCAGGTGAGAATAAAATCCTTTTTCGTGAGAGAAAAATCATTTTTCACAAGCCACCATCTTGTTTCTGATTTTTTTTTTAAAAGCCACAAAAATGACACCTAGGAGAGAAACCACCACACTTAACTGGCTCATTGAGACCCCATTAGGTGCAATCTGCACTTCAGAGTTAGATATATACCCTTGAAATGTGTTTTTTTTTAATATAAATCATTTTTTGTGATCGCATGATATGAAAAAAGAATCCTTTTTCGTATCAAGAGTCATGAAAAAGGATCCTTTTTTGTTACTCAAGACACATTGCTTGTCCCTTCTATTGCCCTCTCCAGTACTCTACTGTTTTTCCCCTGGTGTCTAGTGGCCTCCCCCCACCCTCCAATAGCCCTGCACCTTCATTTCCCTGGTGTCTAGTGGCACCCCTACCGTCTGATCCCTGCCACCATTATTCAATATAGTTTCCCTGGTGTCTAATGGCACTCTCCACCCTCTGATCCACATCCCTATTATTGAAAATATTTTCTCTGGTGTCTAGTGGCACCCCCCACCTTCTGATCCCCATCCCCATTATTCAATCATTTCCCTGGTGTCTAGTGGCACCCCCACCCTCTGATCCCTGTACTCCTTATCAAATCATTCCCTTGGTGTCTATTGGCACCCCCCACCCTCTGATCATTGCCCCCATTATTAAATAATTTCCCTGGTGTCTAGTGGCAATCCCCACCCTCTGATTCCTGTCCCCATTAATTTTTCTAGTGTGTAGTGGCACCTCCAGCCTTACAAACACTGTCCCCCTTGGAATAATTTCCCTGGTGTCTGGTGGCATCCCCCACCCTCCCTTTGCCATAGACCCTGTAATAAAGAAAACAATCACACGCTGTCATTTTTTTGAACCTGAAAAAGGTCCTCACAATCAGCCCCTCTCCCCCACTTCACATTCAGCACCCACCAACCAATACCCCCCAGTACACACCCACACACCCTCACTCACCTGAACAGGTCCCCGTTTCAAGATCGACTCTCTGTTTAAAGACCCGTCTTGCTGCTGGAACCGGCGACTGCAATATGAGAACCTAAGGTAAATGTGGTTCAAGGTTCTTCAGTGGGAGGTTCAACTTTTATTCATAACTCAGCCAGTTTTTTGAGATGATCCACTTAGGGTCAGAGTGACTAAGGTTGGGAAATGAGGCATTTGATTTCTACCTTACATTCTCCCAACCAGCTAGGAGTGCAGGTGTGTGTTTGGGGCTTCTCGCTTCAAAGCTCACCCCATTCTTATAAAATCTATACATCTGACCTTATTTACAGATGAACTAGGGTAAGTGTTATGCTTGAGAAGGCTAGGGAACACTCCACACCTGCTCTCTGCCTGGCTTGGGAGGGTGGGATGTTAGGATGGAAACCCTAACGCCTCATTTCCCAACTTTTGTCACTATGACCCCAACTGAGCATTAATAAAGTTTTTTTTCTATATATATATATATATAGATATTAGAGGCAAAAATTGTCACGTATTAGGTGGTTCTCACAGTTGTTGGAAAACCCTGATTTCACTTCGTCGGCGCAGACGGGATCACAGCCCTAACTCCTCACCCCATGACATGTGTAAAGCAGCAGAAGTATAGGAGAATGGGTGAGAGTTAGGACCCACGATCCCAATGCACACCCCACGCCGTTGAGGGGTGGGGCGGGGATCCAAGGGGGTTTTTCAACCCTAACATCGAATTTCCTCACTTTTGTCGCTGTGGAACAACCCTAACTAATGCATTAAATGGAGTTTTTTGCCTCTAATTTCCCTTCTTTTTGAGAATGATAACGAGAAATAGTGAATGTAATGCAGCGGCAGGAGCGCGGGGCCCGCCACATGATGTCTTGTGTCATACTAACAGGGACAGCAACACAAACAGAAATGCTAACAGTGGCGCACATGGTAACACAAGCGTGAATGAGAACAGAAAGGGTAACGCACATGGTGGCATAGATGGGAACGGTCTGCCACGTGATGTGTTGTCACATAGTAACATGGTGCCTGCAAACAGAAATGTCAATGGGCATGGTGACGTAAGTGAAACAGAAAGATAAACAGTACTGTAGACACAAATGGCAAAAATAACAGAAATGCAAGCGCAAATGAAAACGCAGCGATAACGCACATGGTGGCGAGACGCTAACGGTAAGTGAAACGGGTACGGAACCGCAAGTGGAAAGGGCAACAGTAACAGTAATGTAAGCGCACAGGCTGGTTTTCCCCAAAACCTGCATAGAGAAAGACAGTGAGTACAAATAATGTATGCATAATAATGAGTATCGTCGCAGAAAATGAGAACTTGGAATACTAAATACGTTATATCTCAGGAACCGTACGACGTAGAAAAAAAATTTAAAAGTCATATTATTTACAACTGTCCTGGCTAATTTGGTATTTAGTCTCTATTAGGGGGCTAAGAATTTTTCTGACGAAAAGTCCGTATCTCGCACCGTTTCCGAGATACGGGCCCTGAAAGGCGCGGCGAACGCCGTAATGTTATCCTATGGGAAAAAAAGAAAAGTTCGGAGCGCCATAACTTTGCCTCCCTGTAATGTTTTTTCACCAAACCACTGAAAGGCACATCTGTGGGCTGTTGGCTGTCTTCCCTCCAAATTTCAAGAAAAAAGACCAAACCGTTATTTTGCAGCAGGGCTCCAAAGGATTTCTGTAATGCGTCGGGCGCTGTAATGTTAACCTATGGGAAAAACTGTCAACTTTGGAGTGCCGTAGCTTTGCCGCCGTTTAATATTTTTTCATCGAACCACTGAAAGGCACATCTGTGGGCTGTTGGCTGTCTTCCCTCCAAATTTCAGGAAAAAAGACCAAACCGTTATTTTGCAGCAGGGTGCCAAAGGATCTCTGTAATGCGTCAGGCGCCGTAATGTTATCCTATGGGAAAAACCATCAACTTTGGAGTGCCGTAACTTTGCCGCCGTGTAATATTTTTTCAATACAACACTGAAATGCACATCTGTGAGATGTCGGCTCCGTTCCCTCCAAATTTCAGCCTCAAAACTCCCAACGGTTCTTTGCAGAGCAGTGCCAAAGAATCGCTGTCACTTCCCCACAGATGGAAAATTACTGTCTTAATTTAGTAAAGCTTTTGCAAAAGTTCGACACTTTCGTGAGCATGAAAGTAATTATGAAAGTACTTTTTCCAGAAATTTGAAAACATATTTCTGGGGTGTTTTACCACAAAATAAAGACATGGCAAGCATCCTCAGGGTCCGACTAGGTGAATACAAAAAGAATTAGGTTGCTAGAGGGTCCCAAATTTAAATGCCAACCATTTCTCTGATCACCAACTGAAAACAAAATGGCCAATTTGTTAAAGTAACAGGCCCATTTGCGAAAGTAAAAATGCATTTGCGACACTGTCGAACTTTTTGTTAACTTTTCCCATTGACTTATAATGGGAAACTGTTTTTTGAATAACTTTTGAACCGTTTAATATTTTTTCACGAAATCTTCAAAAGGCACATCGGGGACCCTGGCCGCATGTTCCCTGAAGATTTTGGGCTGGTCACGCAAACCGTACGACCTGTAGGCGCGACCGTAGAATTCCAGAAAAAGCGTAAACACGCGCACAGATCACGCTTAATAACTCCGCAGCCGTATATCCGACCAGTACAAAACTTGGCAGATCCCAAGGCCTATGGTTCTTGATCAAGTACTCCAACTTTCAGGCAAATCTGTCAAACAGTTGCAAAGTTATTAAGGTGCAAAGTTTTGGGGTTTAACATAGAAATGGCTCCTCAACCCTAACTATGGTAGCACTAGGTACTGCCATACATATATATATATATATATATATATATATATATATATTTCTGTGCATATTGATGAATTCACCATAAACTACACCCTAAGCTTGACACTTTGTATAGGAATAAAGTGACTATTCCACTTCCTGCCTGCCGTGAAATTGTATTAAAAATGATCCTTCCAATCTTTGCCTGCAGTCACTTGTCTACAGTAGTGCCCCGAAATCCTCCCTTGCCAGACTGGACTCCCTTTTTTTCATTCCTTCTGTCATTTTGCTTAGATTGCTCACCTCGTACTCACCACTGCTCTCTTTACTCAGCCCTTTCTCTCCCCTCTCTTGATGTTAGGCGCCTTTCCCATTGTGTCTCTTTTTTTATCCAGATTCTGGTTCGGCACCCTTCCCTCTTATCTCTGATCCCTCCTATCCCTTCCCTCCTCCTTCCTCCTACCCTCTCCATAACACTACTTTCCATTCTTTCTCTCTTCATTCTAGAAAATCTACTGTTGGTCAATCTGCTTTTTCTGACCGCTTTCCTGAACTTTAGTCCTCTCTTCCCCTTTCTGTTCATTCTACCTCTTCTTCTTCCTCCTTAAAGTCTCTTCTTTATGATTGTGTCATCCTTCCTGCGACTGTCTGTGACCCTTTGCTCTCTTACTCCCTCATTGCTTGTTACTGGTTGTCTTACTCCCCTTCTCTAGTTTTGCCGTTCATGCTGTTTCACGACTTTTTCCCTTATTTACATATAGGTAGCTGTTATATTTTGTAATTGCATTCATTACTATTTTGCCTCTGATATTTATGATTCTGCTTGTATTTCTATATGTTTGTATTTGACTTCATGTATTTTTAGTAATTATAATGTATGGGAAGCCCTTATTATGCACTGAAATCACACTGTTTACAATGTTGTTATGCTATCGTCGTGACCTACTTGACGTCATACTTTCTATGCAACCCCACAGAATTCCTCACTCTGCAGTCTTCCACAATGACATGAGTGATCATGGGGTGGTTGGTTGTACAAGATCACAAAATATAGCCCGACAGCAACCAACACTCATAACTAAGTGGTCCTTTCGCAAGTTTAATGCATCAGACTTCTTATCAGACTTGTGCAAAATTAGATGGCAAGACCTCTACCTTGCCAAAACAATCGATGAGGCGGTCACTATCCTTAACGACAACCTCAGCATGCTGGCCAACAAGCATGCCCCTTTGATCAAAGTCAGGGTGTGTAAAACATCCAACCCATGGTCTGCACTAGATCTCAAGGCTACACTCCTACACCGTGATAAACTCTGGGCTAAGGCTAGAAAATCCAAAAGCCCAGCTGACTGGCAAGCATTTAGAGCAGCTAGAAACACCTGTGTTAAACAAACCCGTGCAAGCAAAGCCAACTATTATGTCTCCACCCTTGAACAGACAAAAGGGAATTCCTAAAAAATCTGGAAGACACTCAAGTCCATTGAAGGTCGGCCTGTAGCCCCCTCCATCCCTCTGTAGATCCTCAGCAATGGTAGGGCTGTGGAAAACAGCTGCCTAATCCTCGAGGAAATCAACAATCACTTTGTAACTGCTGGCCTGATTTTTGACTCTTCACCTTATGCAGCCTGTGGCAGCAACCAAGAATGTAATAACATTGACTTGCAAACTTCGACCCGCCCACTCCAGTTGTGCCCGCTTAACTATAAAGAAGTCAAAGATTCAATTCTTAACATAGACATTCGAAAAAGTGCAGGGGACAATCGTCTAGAACCTTTTTTCTTAAACTAGGCTATTTTGACCTTACCACCCCTATCCTCCACATATTAAATCTTTCCATTTCCACTGCCACTGTTCCCTCCTGCTGGAAATCTGCCCACATCCTGCCATTATTCAAGTCAGGGGACCCATGAGACCTAAACAACTATAGGCCCATCTCAATCTTACCTGTCCTCTCCAAAGTCCTCGAAAAACTAGTTTACTCCCAAATGAAACTCCATATCGAATCATCTTCAATCCTCAACCCTGCGCAGTCTGGCTTCCGGCCCAACCATAGTACAGTCACTGCTCTAGCCAAAGTTACCAATGAATGGATCACAGCCATGGACTTCAAGAAAGTTACTGGTGCAGTATTTTTAGATCTCTGCAAAGTGTTCAACACTGTCAACCACAATCTGTTAGTCTCAAGCCTAATAAAAGTAGGCACCACCCCTCTTGCAATCAGTGGTTTACCAGCTACCTATATGGAAGGACCTAGAAAGTAAAAGCTGGTGGCCTCTTTTCTGCATCCCTCTTATTTGTCAGAAGAGTCCCGCAAGGTTCCATATTAGGTCCCATCATCTTCCCCCTATACATCAATAACCTTGACGCACATATATGCCAGTCCCATCTGTATTTCTTTGCTGATGATACTGTACTATATATATCAGGCCCTACACACTGGTTGAAGTGAGGAAAGTATCCAAGCCGACTTTGTGCAACTAAAAATCAACCTAATCAATGCCAAACTACCCCTCAATGCCAAGAAAACTAAGGACATGATCTTTGCCCCAAACACCACCTCCACGTCCCTTGCAAACACACACAAAGAATTCATCACTACCTCCCTAGGTGAACCCCTTGAAATCACCTCCAAATTCCAATATCTTGGTATGTGGCTAGACAACAAGCTTTCCTTTCACGATCACCTTGATGATCTGGCAAAGAGGCTAAAAATTAGGCTAGGTTTCTTCTTCCATAACAGGTCCCTCTTTCCATTGGATACCAGAACTAGGCTGGTCCAGGCCACTTTCTTGCCACTATTCGACTATGGAGATCTAATCTATTCCTCCGCAGCAGCATCAGTACTCAACAAACTAGACTTCCTCTACCACCGTGCCATACAGTTCATGACAAACTTACCCTACCGAACTCACCATTGCAGTTTGTACCTAGCCACTGGCTGGACATCACTCTTAACTAGACGCATGCTTCATGCTGGCATCTGGACTCTTAAGCTACTCCTGAACAAGCTCCCGAACTATCTCACAACCCTTTTCCATATTTCCCATAACACCTACTCTCTTAGGAAAAATTACCTCCTCCTCCTCCTCTTCCTTCTCCTCAATGTACCAAGAACTCGCACCTCACTCAGCAAGCGGGCCATATCGAGCATACTCCCAACTATCTGGAACCAGCGCCAAGGCATACTGAAGCTTCCCGGTGCTGTCTCTGTCAGCCTATTTAAAAGGTTAGCTGCAGCAAAAATAAAAGATACATGCAGCTGCTTCTAAATCCCAGCTCACTGCTCTAACGCTAGACCTCTGCTTCCTCTTATTTACCTAGAAATTAGCTGCCTTGATACTCCGAAACAAGCACTTTGTACCTTTTTTCTGTACTTGTATTTTCCTACCTCATTGTCATTTTTATGCAACATGTTAATGCTTGCCCATAATTCTGTACTTGAATTTGTACTGTTTTTTCAATTATGCAATCTGTAACTACCTGTCTGTGCCAAAGGACCTCCTTGTGAATGAGCTTGCTTAACGGAGTTTTCCTACAATAAACCTGAACTTGAACTTGAACATCAAGAGGTTATTAACCCCTCTTGACTATGTCACTATGATACCATAGCAACAGGTACAGATCTGCACATGCGTGGCTTTGAACTAGAGCTGCACAACAAACAGCAGCAGCGGTGAGTGCTAGCCCTAACAGAGTGTGGCACTATGGTGGAAAAAAGATGAAGTAAAGACACATTTCCTTATACTTGTTTTCCATACACTATAAAATATAATGGATGATTTTTGGTTAACAACCTCACTGAAATCTCTTCTCGCGGTTGCCAAGACAGCAGTAAATCTCTTGAGTTGCACTCTCGAGGTTTACAATGTTGTCCTGGCAACCTTTTGAAAAGATTACAGTGTGGTTATTAACTGAAGATCATCCATTATCCTCTATGTTTAGCAATCTCCTCCCCCGGACACATCTGGAAATGAGCTGTTATAAGCTCAGTATGTATTTCTTGGTTAAACATTTTTAAATAAATAACTAAATAACTACAGATATTCTTAGGGAAATGTGGCATTAGGGTTTCCAACCCTAACTCCCCACCCCATCCCCAAGCAGTAAAAGGAAAAAATATTAGGGGTTTGGGTCTCTGGAGTCTTGGCAAATCAGTGGTGAGATCTTGTTTGGGATTGTGTACCATAATGCTTACCCCTACTGTAGCCTCCAGTTCAAAGTACAAGGTACAGGTCCAACCCAGTGCCTCATAGTGATACACTCATCTAAGGTAGAGAAGTAATGTCTTGCTACATGTTGCCAGCACAATCTATAGCTTTCTTCATGCAGGGCTCTGCGGGTCCTGCCTGAAGAAAGATCATGTGTGACATTGGTTGCTCAAGGAAAGGGGTGGGCATTAGGGTTGAAAACCCCAAGGAAAACCCCACCACTGATTCACCAATACTCCAGAGACCCAAAATGTTAATGTTTTTTCCTTTTGCTGCTTGAGGGGTGGGGCGTTGGGGTCGAACCCTAATGCCACATTTCCCTACTTTTCTGGTGTTAAGTTACTCTAACTGGTGCATTAAAATTTTTGCAAAGAATTTCCTTTCTTTTTGAGATAGTGGAATCATATCCTCATTCATGCAGGTCCTTTAGGAACCTGATGCCCTGTGCCAAGGGAAGACTCTGTCTGTCTACAGAAGTGCAGGGCCCTTGTGGGCCTACACTTCAGTGAAGCGATGGCTGTGAAGAATTCATGGGGTTGTTGGGTGGACTGCAGAAGCAGAGAGCCCTGTGGTCTTTGTGCTTCCATGTGGTCACAGATAAACGGGGCTAAGAGTGCATCTGTCAACCTATGCACAGGGCCCTCTGCCACCCAGGGGTACAGAGGTCCAGGGCCCTATACCAGGAGAACAGTTGCCTTCATTATATGGAAGTCAGGCCAGTGCAGACAATCAAGCACCTTTCATTCCCTGGCTGGGGGGGTTGTTGCATAATAGCACCATCTCCATACCCTCACCCCATCCAGTTGGGTCACTGAACTCAACCCTGAACTCAGCTCACTAGCATAGGATCACAAAGCATACCCATTGGGGTTAAGAGTGGCACTACACACAAAGTTTGTCATAAATTCTATTTTTTTTTGTTTGTTTTCAGTTTTGATCCCATATTTTCAAGATACTCATTTTATAATTTGCCTTATAAACAGAACATGTTACATTTATAGTATACTGGCCAAAATGTAATTTTGCACCAGAAGTACAAAAACTTATCTCATCTAGGATTTAAAAAAATGATACATGCCATGTTTATGAGGTGATGTGGAAAAATGGCTGTGTTGAAAGTTTGGAGTCAAAATAGTGAAAATTAGTGAAGTTATGAGTGAACATTGAAATACTGCAATGTTCACTCATAACCTGGGCATTTTACTGTATTTGTACACCAAACTGTCAGCATAGCCTTCTTATTACCCCACCTCATGAACCCAGTAGTGAAAATTTTCCCTGCCGAAACATCATTCTGCATCATCAAAATGTAATTTTACACCACAGGTGCCTAAAAAAAAATAAAAATAATCAGTTTAGCCAGGATTTTAAAAATGACAGCTATCACGCTCAAGAGGTGGTATAAAAAAAATGGCTATGTTGAAAATTTGGGGTCAAAATATTTAAATTACCAAAGCTACAAGCGAGTGTAGTAAAAATTTTAATGAATGTGTATAACTTTACCATTTTTACATAGTTTGACCCCAAATTTTCTACATAGCCTTCTTATGACCACACCTCATGAACAAAGGCAGTGACAATTTTCAGATCCTGCACGGAAGGCGATTTCACCAAGTGACCACGAAATCACCTTTCAGGTTTGATTTGCATAATTCCACTGCCATTGGTCATGAGGTGGAGTCCCTAAAAGACCATGTTGAAAATGTGGGGTCAAAACATGCAAAAATGGCAAAGTTATGAACCAAAGTTCAAAACCCCTTTGAAATACATTGAACTGCACTTACCTTAGTTTCTCATATTGCAACTGATGGTTCCAGCAGCAAGATGTGTGTTGGATTGGAGAGTGGATCTTTGCCCTGGGATGTGTTCAGGTGAGTGGATTAATATTTTTTCACCAAACCAGTGAAAGGCACATCTGTGGGCCAAGCCCTTTCTACCATAAAAATTTCAGACCAAAATTCCACACCCTCTGGGTGTAAGGTGGTGATGGAAAAAAACAGCAAAAAACAGCAATTCTTTACTTTTTTTTTGGTATTTGCATCTTGGAATCTGCATATCTGACCAGAACAAAAGTTGGCACATCAAGAAATTTAACCCCGCCCCCCCCGAAAAAAACATGCAGCCAAATTTTCATACAAATGCATTGAGCAGTTTGCAAAGTTATCAAAGTGCAAAATCTGAGATTTAACATAGAAAACCCTGCTCAACGCTAATTATAGTGGTGTATATATATATATATATATATATATATACACACACACACACACACACACACACACACCATGGGGGTGAGAGCTTTCCCAGTAGAATATCCTGTGTTATTTCCACTGCAGTGAGGATAAATCCTGATGACATCAGCAGAGTGAGAATAAATGCTATTTATCCATATTCTGCTGATGTCACCAGAGTGAGGATATCTCCACTGCAGCTTGCATTCTAAATGAAACTGCTTCAGAAAACAGTTTTTCTTTCTCACCGAAGCTGCAACTTACTCAATTAACTTTGCAAACACTTTCACATGTGTCCCATTGTGTTTCTAACACTCCTAGCCCATTACTGTGCTGATCTCAGCTTCAAAACAATCTGCATTTTAAAAGAAACTCCTTCACAAAGCAATTTCTCTTTCTCAATGCTACCTGCAACAGTTTCTCTTTCTCACTGAAACCTACAAGTTACTCAGTTAGCTTTGCAAAACACATTCACCTGTGTACCATTTTGTTTCTGTCTCCCAGTCTATTAAGAACAACACACACACACACACACACACACACACACACACACACACACACACAAGCAGAATAAGCAGAAAACACACAGAAACATAAAAATTGTTCCTAAAGCTCTCACCCCCATGGTATAAATCACACACATGATGTGCAGATCGTGGGATATGGAAAATATTCTCAGTCCTGCAGAGCAAGCTGTGCATTCTCACTTTGTGGAAGTGATAACATTTTCCATATCCTACTCCTGCCCATCATGTATCCTATATATACTGTATATATATATATATATATTTATACAATATGGGTGAAGTGATAACACCATGAATAAATGGAATTTCACAGCCCTTGTAAAACATGTTGCTGACGTAGACATTGCTGTATATGGCTAGAAATAAACCAACAATGACTACGTCAGCAGGTGATATACAACTAGTGGTTACGTCACTTAACCCCACTGAGAAATACAGATCATGGAACTTCTTTCAATTAAATCACTTAAAATTCATTAAATGCACCTGTAAAAAAATCCATGAAAATCCCGAAAAACCCATGCTATAGCCGTTATTTCACACACCGATAGCTGCAGTGATTCAACATTTATTGCTGCACAGATCCTAAAATCAAAGAAAAAAACTTCAGAATCAGGAATGGAAAAAAACTACTCAATGCGACTACGAAATGGAACATACAAGTTACAAATCTGAAGAGCCACAAAATCTATGGATAAACAAAATGACACTAAAAAAAACAACAACTGCAATTAATATTAGTGAAGAAATTGAACTAAGCTGTTCACAATTTCAAACGGACTTAAAGCTGCTAGAAGATTCAATGTTGAAACCAGGTAGAAATATAACAACAAATAGTAAACTACCACAGAATATAGCAAACTTTGACAAGGATTCTATAAATACATTCATAATGAGTGCAAAGAATGAAAACACTCGAAGAAAAACGGAACATGATGTAAATCATTTCCAAACCTATTTAAAAGAAACACATCATATCACTGAACTATTTCATTATATGACTCCTGACAAACTTGACCCACTATTATGTCAGTACTTTATGTCCACGCGACACAGTGATGGAACCAAATATGAGCCTTTAACAGTTTGCTCTAAATTACAGAGTTTGGAAAGATATCTTAAAGAAAGGGAATATCCACATTCTATTTCTACATCTAATCTCTTTCTAAAAATGAAGCAAGTTGTGGTATCAAAACAGACAGTTCTAAAACAGCAAGGCAAGGGAAATCGTCCAAAAGCAGCTGATGAACTAACAGACAGCATAATTGCACAACTGTATGAAAAACAACTTCTTGGACCCAAAACACCCCAATCATTTGCTTAATATGATGTGGCTTATAGTAACCATGCATTTTGGACTCAGAGGAACAACAGAGTCCAGAAATCTGCAATGGGGAGATATTAAATTGGGAAAAGACGAACAAGGCATACTTTATATAGAATACATTCGAGAATGGCAAACCAAAACCAGAACCGGGAGTAATCCTAAGGACGTAAGACAAATAAAACCAAAAGCTTATCAGACCACAGACAAACAAAAATGCCCAGTAAATAATTACTTAATATTTAAAAGCAAATGACCACCAAAATGCAATGAAGAGAACTCACCATTTTTCTTAACAGTAAACCAATCAAACAAAGCACTGTACCCAACTTGGTGGTATAAAAATCAGCCCCTAGGCATTAATTCACTAGGTAAAATAATAAAAAACATGATGGAAGTATCTGACATTCACACGGACAAATGATTAACCAATCATTCAATTAGGAAGCACTTAGTGCAAAAGTTAACCGATTCCAACGTGCCACCCAATGAAATTATACAAATCTCAGGACATAAAAAAATTAAATCAGTGAATGCCTATTCAATAATAAACGAACAGAAACAAAAGACCATTTCAAATATTGTGAGCAACACTTCTGAAAGTAAACCTTCAACATCATATGAGAATATGCATGTGAAAGCTTAAGCAAGCACCAGCCATACATATGTAAACACCTATCCATAGCACCAGCTACTCATCTATGTCCGAGAAGCATGATAAAAAACCACAAGAAAGCAGCACCATCAACTTACCTGAGATCATGCCAGCAAGTTTCAACAACCCAACCATACATGCTAGCAAAATCACCTTCAATATAATACAAGGTACCTTACAATATCACAACTTACTAAACATATTTTCTTCTATTTCTTTCAACAGGATCAACATATCAGAAAAAAGGAAAATGCAAGGCTGCAGTCATCTCATCAGACAGCGATTCTGACTAGCAACAAAACACAAGACGACACCAAAAAGATTTATTAACCAGTGTTGCCCCCCTGTACCTGTTTTTACCGATCCTTTCAATGACTATCTATAGTTTATAACAGACTGTTACTTAATTTGCTTTCAATAAAATAAAGACCTTATTACATGTGAAAGATGTAGTTGCACAACATGAAAAGAATTAAGTGCACTGACTAACTTAATTATACTTATAGCTGAATCTGCAGTATAACAGTACGCACATGCACTACCTCCCAGAATCTAATCATAAATGAACAGCATATACTAACGTTGCTTCATAGCACCAAACATGCCAAAACGGCGAAGTACCTGTATCGTAGCATAATCAGTACATAACATACTTCACAGAATATCTGAGACATCAATCACTGCTACCACCATTAACAGAAAACATATTTTAAATAACATACACTCTGAAAAAAATGAAAAACTCCACAAACTTTCTAGAACTGCAGACTCTCATACAGGACAATAATCACAACCATAGAACATGAGTAAACCAATAGTAACTGACGCAACACACACAACCAACGTCATCAACCAATACAAACTCACATACAAAGCCATTCAACCTTATTATCCAATCAAAACCTACACACATGTCAGCCAGCAAACTTCATTCATAAAATAACCACAGAACTGAGGAAGTACACCGCAACAAAAAGTAACACAATAAAAATGTTCTTCAACGCTAACTACAACTATAAAAAGAGCCCTATTGTATAAATCGCATACATGATGTGCGACTTGTGGAATATGGCAAATATTTGTACTTGTGCAGAGTGAACTGCCATAATAATACAGTTCGCTTCTGCACTTGTGCAAATATTTTCCATATTCCACAGTCGCCCATCATGTATCCTATACATATATATATATATATATATATATATCTCCATTGCAAAAACTTTGTTAATGCACCAATTAGGGTTAAACTGAAAAAAGTGGGGAAATGTGATACTGTATAACCCCGATTATCTGAAACCTGATTATCCGAACCTCCGGATTATCCGAAATGCTCTTGTGTCCTCCCACAAAACAATGATAAGCAGGTCCGAGTAATCATGGTTATACTGTACCACGGTTTTCATTAAACTGAAACGAAATGAATGACAGGCTTTTCACATACATCAATGTAACTGCTGCTCATCAATTTGGTTACTTGCCCCCCCTTGATTGCATTGCACAAACAAATGAACAAAGAACAATGATTGTTAGCCTATTATCAGTGGGTGGATTAAAGCAGTTAGCAGCCGTTCTGTCCCATCTGACAGTCATCTGACACTCATCACTATAAATCACTATTCAGTTTTAATTAACCAGACCTTAGTAGGTGGATCCGGGCATTTTAGCAACTTTAAAGAAGTTGTACTGTGGCAAATTTCTAGCCAGTGTGCTTGCGGATGAAAATGACCAGCTCACGCTTACTGAAGCCATTAAGAAATTAACTATCAAGGATGCATGTTATCTGTTGCGAGAGACATGGTCTGAGGTGAGACTGGAGACTATCAGCAGATGCTGGGAGAAGTTGGCTGTTCTTACAGAACCTGAAGGTGAACCAGAAGAGCCTGTGTTGGTGCAGCAAGAACAGGAGGTTAATGATGAACTGCACCGCATAGCTCAACAGACTGAGTGTTCAGCCGAGGCAGTGCAAGAATGGCTGGACTGTGATACCCATGATGATGGATTCAGGGAACTGAATGACGAGGATATCCTTGCTATTGCAGAGAATAATCCCGAGGTCATGGAAACAATGAAGGAGGAGGAAGAAGATGAAAAGATGGGAGACGCAGCTGCACGGACTGTACAGGTACCCATAGCAACTGAAGCCATGGAAGCTTTCAATAAATGTCTGCTATGGCTAGAAAGGCAGGAAAATACAGACTACCTCCACACCCTGCTTCTTAGAAAACTTAGACTACAGGCACTTGAAAAATCAAACAATTCTAAGAAGCAGAGTGTGATCACACAGTTTTTCACTGTGATGTAACTGTGATGTATAGTACCTTTTTTACGTAACTTCTGGTGTAATATTTTTAGTAACTAACAAACCTAAAAAAAATGTCCAGTAACTGTACAGTAAACTATTTTATACCAACCTTCTCTGTGTGTTACTATTAAAACATACAGTAGTACTTGTACAGTGTTTTACAATACAAATGCTGCTTAAAAGTATTACTCTCCCGTTTTACAGAAACCCCAATTATTCCAACATTTTTGAAGTCTCCGTTGCTTGGATAATCGGGTTATACTGTATTAGGGTTTCAACATTAACACCTTCATTCTGCAAGCAAGAAAAAAAAAACTTTATGTTTTTGGCTGTTCTGAGTCTGGAAAATCAGGCCTATGGTCTTCCTTTGGGTTAACAACCCTAACGCTTCCCCCATTCCATCAGCAATTAAGCTCAAATGTGCAGACTATATGAGAAAGGGGAGAGCGTTAGGGTTGATAACCTCAAGGAAGATCCCAGGCCTGATCTGCCAAGACTCAGGACAGCCAAAATGATAAACTTTTTTTCTTTTTGCTGCATGTAGAGTGGCGTGGGTGTTAGGATTGGAAACCCTAGCACCATATTTCCCTACATGTGTCAGTTTAACCTTAACTGTCGCATTAACAAAGTTTTTTGCATTGAATTTCCTTACTTTTTGATATAGTGGCATTGTATCATCATGTCCCTTTGGCAGCTGTTTGAACACATCCATGTGATTACAGATGTGCAGAGCCCTCTGGGCCAAATGCTCCCATGCTCCATTTATCCACATGTTCATGTGAGAGTGGAAGTACAGGGCCCTTCTGTTCCTCCAGAAAAGCAATTTATGTGTTTCTTTGTATTTTTTTTAATAGGGATGGATGATTCTCAGTTCTTATTTCTTAGGGGATTAGTATTATACTAGTCGTTAAGACCTTTCTATTGATATATACATTGTTCGTTAACTCCAAAGAGTGATAGGTTACAGCTTGTTAAAGTTGCAGCGTCATCCTATGGGAATTGTAATTATTTAATTTTTATGGTGTTTTATATGGCCCCTAAATTTCTTGGGGGCTGTTATGTGTTAGTGTTGTGGTACACATTAAGACTTTTATTTTGATATATAGATTGTCCTTCAACTGCATGTATTGATTGAGTTATGGCTTGTTACAGTTGAAATGTTGAAAAAAAGTCCAAATTATTTTTTAGTATGAATCAATCTTTTTTAGCGAGGCTGTGTCGTTCATACGAAAAAAGATTGCTTCTACAAAAAAAGGATGTGATAAAAAAACTAATTCCAAATTTTTTTTTTTTGCAAGAAAGGATCTTTTTTCATGAGGTTGTGTTGTTCAGATGAAAAATGATTGCTTCATACACAAAAAGAATTTGAAAAAAAGTCAATTCTTTTTCACATGAAGTAATTTTTTCTCATGAGGTTGTGTCATTCATATAAAAAAACAATTCCATCATATGAAAAAAAAGAATGTGAAAAAAACTAAGTCCAAATTCTTTTTTCGTATGAAGGGATCTTTTTCGTATGGTCCTATTATTTTTCATATGGCTATACAAAAAAAAAGAAATGTGGATCATGAAAAAGGATTTTAAAATGTGTAACAAAAACAAAAAAACATCCCTGGTGATTTTTCCCCAAACTAACTGTAGAATCCACCTAAGGGGGACCCAGTTAGCAAGATGTACAGTATATGCTGGTGTCTATGCAGGATATCATCTTTACAGCTTTTCAAAAAAATATTTTTTTTTTGGGGGGGGGACAGAAACCAGATGGCAGCTGTACAAAAAAATAATTTTTTCTCATAAAAAAGATCCCCCAATGAAACAGAATTTTTTTTTCCTATGGGCCAGATTCTTTATTCATACAGTATGAAACATCTATCTAAAAGACCACACTGAACATGCTCAGAACCAAAATTTCAAATTATTATAACTTTGGAATATATTAATATTTTCTCACTACACCAGTGAAAGGCATCACTGTGGCCCAAGCACTTTCTACCCTGAAAATTTCAGAGCAAAATTCCAAATGGTCTGGGCACTAGGTGGTGACAAAACAAAACAGCAAAAAAAAAAAATGCCTTTTCACGTTTTTCACTATCTGCTTCTCAGAATCCACACATCTGACCAGAACAAAACTTGGTATTTCAAGAGATATTTGCCCCAAGGCCATGTAGACAAAATTTGATGCAAATCTGTTTAACGGTGCTAAAGCTATTAAAGTGCAAAGTTATGGGTTTAACATTAAACAGCCTACTTAACCCTAACTACAGTGGCACTACTGCACCACCATAAAAGATATAGATATAGATATAGATATAGATATAGATATAGATATATGGAGGGGGGACCTGTGCGATACATGAGTCACATAGACAGGTGCTGTTTAATCATGGGTAACTTCATGAGTGGTATAATCCATGAGTGAGGTATCCAAGGTCAAACAACATGAGTATACATACATAAAACATGTATCACACAAGGTCCTACCTGCATATGCCATTTATGCAATAGGAGAGGACCTTGTAAGACTATTTTTTTCTTATTTATTTTTTTTTATTTTGCACATTTTGTAGGGGGTGTGTGTGTGTGTGTGTAACTGTGCCTCTGCCGACTCTGAAACAGACAAATTAAAAAGAGCCGAACCTTAGATCACTGTCAGCCTTCTTTTGCATAATTGTGCTTAGCATTTCTGATCTTGAACCAGGGAACAAACAAACATTTCCATCATCACAGGGTGCATTACATCTTCATTTCAGCACAGTCTGAATGTATTTTACCTCTGTCACAGTCTGTAGGCAACTAATAAACTTCTTTTTAATTTCATGATTCGAGCTCAGAAATGCTAAGTAAAATGTGCTTCTGTTACGCCAAAGAAGACTGAACGTGATCTAAGGTTTGTCTCCTTTTTTTAGTATTTTGATTCCTGCGAGTTGGGCTAAAGTTTGCATCGGGAGGGTGGGTGTGTCAAGTAGCTGAGTGAAAAGTCACTGTCAAGTTATTTATTTATTTAGTTTTTATTGACCGGGTAAGTGCACTAGACAAATCCTGCC
Organism: Neoceratodus forsteri; assembly: GCA_016271365.2. Classification (NCBI taxonomy): domain Eukaryota; kingdom Metazoa; phylum Chordata; order Ceratodontiformes; family Ceratodontidae; genus Neoceratodus; species Neoceratodus forsteri. The sequence goes on along the minus strand of CM057455.1, from coordinate 1,488,902,935 downwards.
TATTTTCAGGCACAACCCGGGGGATACAGATGAATGCCAACTGACCTTGAACCAGATTAAGCTGTTGGTGGTATTTTTAGTGAATGAGGGAAATTAGGCCAGGACACCGGGGAAATTCCCCTGCTCTGATGCTGCTGTGCTGATGTTTCTGCATTGTGGCCAGTAGGGGGACAGGCCATTTCAAGATGGCCACTCAAGTGGACAAGGGAAGGAGAAGGAAGTCTGTGGAGCAGGAGAGCTAGCCTCGACTCTTGCTCCAGGTGTTGTGGAGGCTCCAGCCGTGGATTTGGCTGAAATTGAATCAGATATTGAACTTCAGGATGCTTTGTGAGCTGGGAGCAATCGGTTTTGGATAAAACAAAGAAAGAAACTGGACAGTTGGAAATTGCAACAACAGGAAGAGAAAAGGTATTGTCGGTATTTGAACCTGCAACCTCTACAGAAAAGTCGCTTATTAAACCTCTAAATGTGGGTCTGAAACAGGAAAATGCTGCGATAATGTTTTCTGCAGAAATGGAAGAACCGATTTCATCAGATAGCTCCAAAGGAAACGAGATGAATTTAAAACTGCAGGCTGACAGAGAAAGCCAAGATATTAAAACACAGCAAACAGACTGCAGGACAGTGGCGCAAAATATGGAGCAAAAAAAAGGTACTGTGTCTTATTTAAGTTATAGTTCTGGCAGGATAGAGTTGCCAGCAAAAGAGTTTGCCTCTGGTGTTAAAAAGAATGCTCTGTCCTTGTTTAATGAAGCTTCACTGCAGTGTGTTGAGCTCCCGACTACAGCAGGTGTCAGCCTGATTGTAATGAAGAGCACAAAGGCAGAGTTAAGGCTGATCCAAGATTGTCAACAGCTCTGTGGAAGAGAGCTTAGAGCAGCAAGGCTTGAGCTCCATTTCCCAAGAACAAATAATCTCTGAATTCAGTACAGGCTGGTATTATCTCTGCTGCTAAAAGTGAGTGCTTACTGCCAGTTTCGTCCCTGATAATGTCAAAGGAAGTAACGTATGAAGATAAATGATTTATCTGCACAGAATATATTGCCATCTACTTTTTGTGAAAATAAAACAGCACAGTTGAACAAGGTAGTTGGTTTGTGCTCAAACAGCAGAGTCAAGAGATTTCAGCAACTGACTCAGCTGTTACATATCAAAAGACTGACGGTTCCCAAAGTGGGCTACAGATTTCTTTTTTCTGACAAAATGAACCAAAAAGTCTACAGCTGATATATAGATGGCAGACCCTTTTTACATAAAAGGCTCACAAGATTCTTGGTCACCTCATAAAGCTTTTAAGTGAAGCAGGTGGAAACAGACAGTAGCTGTGTATGGAAGCCTGATCCTGCTTGGGACCTCGAACTTATCTTTATCTCAGCATTCTCCTGAGTGGATTCCAGGTGGCCAGCAGCAGAAAGGAGGAAATTCTCTGCAGGAGCCTATTCGGTTTAGTACAGATGAGGTCACTGTACAACCTCCCCTCCCTCTTCACAGAAGCCATTGATGTCCGAACTTTTCTCAAATTTATAGGGAAGCAGCCCCTAGGCGAATGCTGTGAGGCTGAGGTATAAAGGAGGGTTAGAAACTAGGCCAGATAGGCATTATGTGGGGAAAACCTTGTTGAAAGACTCACTGCATTTCACCCTCAGGATGTTTATGCTTTCATTAATATTTCAGGGAGGACAATTATGACATAAGTTTTCGTTCTCAACAGGCTTTAGAGTTGTTCTGGGTTAGGTATGGTCAAGTATTCTCCTATGTGGACACCCTTTATTGTTATACCACTCTCAAAACCCTGATTAAGTTTGTTACAGTTATGTTCCGAAATGAAGGGGTATGGTGGAAGACATAACCTTTGGTTAAAAAAAATGTGAAGTAAGTGAGCCAGAGCCATTTTAGATACAGAGGGTTCTGGACTGGAGGATGGAAGTATAAAGTTAAATTAAGGCAAACAGAGGCTGAATTGAACATATACCTAACTCCTTTTGTTAGGAAAAGATAGAGGGTATGTTTTTACAGCCAGGCAGCCCTGCATGTTATAAGTGTGGGGCTAGAAACGCACCTTTCAAGTGTATGCGATCAGCCCCGTTGTGATAATTGTGGGAGGTAGGACATTTAATCATGTTTTGCAGCACCATCAAGTTGCGATTTGAAAGTGAAACTAAAGGCCATGTGTTCAAACTATGTCCTTGGGCTGCCCAAAAAAATCCTTTCGTTCTAATTCTGAGGTTTTTATTCAAAAGCCCAAGAATCCATGGTTAAAGCTACTTCCAGGATACGTGCCCTCCCCTGCAACAAATCAGATGAAACTCCTCTAGGCAAGAGAGAAATTGGAAAAGAAGGGGTTTAAAAGGGAAGGTGTTGAACAAAAAAGTTAAACTCACCAAGTGGGGAGGATCAGCGTGAGATATCCTCAGAAATGGTTAAGATAGTTAAGGGCAACATGGGTCCCCTAACCTCTCAGATTTCCTCCAGTGTGTTATAATGGAAGGGGTCACAGATGCGTGGGGTGGCAGCCACATAAACCAGTGACTGTACTGCCCCAAAGAAGATCTTTACGGAATTCACTATAAAAATCCCCCGCCTCAGTGGAACAGATTGATACCAGTAACTCATATGCGCTCTGTTTTCCTCTTGGGGTAACACTGAGATAGAGGTTGAAGATTCAGACTCTCAAAATCCTCACTTTCAACCAGGTCACAAATCACGGATAATTACAAGGATAAAAAAGAAAAGAGGAAAAACAATGATTTAAATACTTAAAAGGTTAATGAGGTTGGTTTGGGGTTCTTTGAATGTTCATAGCTTATTGAATATGGTTAGCGACAAGCCCTCTTTCATTATATACATGAATTTCCTGTTTCTGTTTGTTTTTACAAGAGACATGGATGTATTCCATAGATCAGTTGGTGGCATTTAAAAAGAGATTGTTTGGGGCCTTCATTTTGGTCATTTGGGAAGATTCTGCAGATGGTATAGGAATAGTGTTTAATTCATATGACTTCCAGTTACACAATTGATAGATCTAATACCAGGAAGGGTCCTGATTATCGATGGGAAGTGGCAAGGGTTAGCTATAGGTTTATCAACATTTATAACCCCCAAACAAAAGCAGGTAGAGTTAATTGTCTTAAATCAGTACAGCCCTTTTTACTAACAACAGTTAGAGTATTATGGGGGGGGGACTTTAATTGTCCCATTTCGACCCATGCTAGTAAAAAAAATAAAAAAACATACTGTGACTCTAATGCTTTATGTAAAATTATAAAAAGTGCTGGACTCTTGAACTGTCATAATGCTTTACAGGTTGGAGAAGGTTTTTCGTTTAAAAAGGGGAAGAGATTTTCTCTAATAGATCATATGTTAGTGTCACCTAATATGCAAATAGAATCTTTTAAAATATTTCCTAGTGAATTCTCGGACCATTCCTTTCTATTAAGTTCTTTTAGCTTTTCAGACAGGCAAGAAAAAGGCTAGTTAGATGGAAACTCAATAACTCCTCATTAGAACTCCCTTATATACAAGCTGGGGTGAGATACCTATTGAGCCAGGTTATCAGTAGCCTTTTATATTCAGATTTGGGAGATTGGTGGTTAGAGACTAAATCGGACTTAAGGAAATGGTTTAAATTGCAAGGAGTTAGAGCAAGAATGACAAATTTCTGCACTATTTAGGTTTAAGACAACAATTACAGAGGCTTATGACTATAGCTTATTCTTCTAGGATGGATTACTCAGAACAAATTGCTAATCTTAAAGAAAAAAATGAAAGAGTTTCAGTATGATAGAGGGAAAACCATGCAGGCCATTTTAACTAATGGAATTAAAAATCACCCATTGGGGATCCATTCGAAATGTAAACAGGTAAGAGATTCTATGAAAATGGAGGAACTCAAAGATTCAGATGGTAATTTGGTATCCTCTGTGGCCCAACTAAGAGAAGTGATTGTAGAACATTACCGCCTTTGAAGCCTCTTGAAACAATCCCCAATTCAGCTATGGCCACCTATTTAAAAGATATTTTAATTCCAGTTAACCTAGTTGGGAGATCGGAGGTATGGGAACCTATCACTCCAACAGAGATTTCAAGCTCCATTAGGTTATTGAAACTAAATATTTCCGGAATAGATGGGATTTCAATAACTTTTATAAATTATTTTCAGACTAACTTAGTCAGTGCCTATGTCTCTTATTTAGGTTTTTTTAGACAAAGCTACAATCTATCCCTCTTTACAGAAGGGTTATTGATTTATATATTTAAGTCAGGGATAAGCAAACATTACTAACTGGAGACCAATCACTCTTTTAAACTCTGATTATAAAATCTTTACTGGTATTTTAAATAATAGGCTGAAGAATTTAGCTAAAGAAGTTATTTCACCCTTTCAATATTGTGGGTTACCAGATAGAAGAGTCCAGTCTGCTCTGATGTTGATTCGAGATGTAACTGAGTATTTTACTGAGTTAGGGTCAACTAGATGCTTAATAGCAGCTGACTTAGAAAAAGCCTTCGATAGAGTTCATTTGCCGTTCCTTTTCCTTACCCTTAAGCATTATGGGGTTCCAAAGCAATTAGTGAAAATAATTGAGAAATTATATGATAATTATACAGTAATTCCATATTTAAAAGATCAGAAGGCGGAAGGTTTTAAGTTAACTACAGGAGTTAGACAGGGTTGCCCTCTAAGCCCTCTTCTTTATATTTTCGCTCTAGACCCCTTTTTGCAAACGATAGTTTCGAGACAGATTTGGAAGGGTGTTACAGTGAATGGGCAGAGGGATTTGCATTTAAGGATACAAGCCTATGCTGATGATTTAGTAGTATACTTGGAAGATAAGGCCTCAGTAATTCATTTTGTGACTGCATTTGAGGCCTTTGCAAAGGTATCAAATGCAAAAATAAATTTAAATAAAACAAAGGGATTATTTATTGGAGCTACTGGTGCTGAGGAAGTGTGTCAGGAGGGTATTAACATCTCCGTAAACCTCTTAAAATATTAGGATATTGTTCGTTCCCAGAACATGCCTGTTGAAAATTGGGAAGATGTCATTATTAAAATAGAGAGAAAGGTTAATAGATGAAACAGTGGAAATGACCAAATTTAAAAGGGTTCAGGTAATCAAGCAATTTCTTCTTCCAACGATACAGTATGTGGCGATGATTTTTCCGCTTCCTGTGTTTCTTGAGACTAGAATATATAGTGTGTTTTTTCAAATGTTATGGGAAATCGCTAAATCCTGTTAAAAGGAGCTATAATGATTAATGAAAAATAAGGGTGGTTTAGGAATGGTAGACCCAGTGATTTTTGTGCATGCTTTGTTTTTATCAAACTCAATTAAAGAAGGGTTAAAAGTAGAACTAGAGGCAGTAGAGTCATGGAACTTGAAAACAATGGGTAAATACTTTAAGAATTGGTACATTATAGCCCCTAAACTGAATCACTACTTATATATTCCATCATATTTTAGGCCAACGCAGAAATTGTTCAAATGGAAAACACAGAAACAGGTAATTCTGAATAACAACATGAAGGGGCTTTATCATTTTCTAATGTCGTTGACTCTTCCCTCAGAACCAGGATTTAAAAATTGTCCTATGACTTTAAATTCTAGGTATTAGCTCAATTAAACTGTAAGAGGATGCCTCAAAACAATGGGAGACGAGTGGCTGATCTTTACGGAAACTGAATGTCAGAGGAAATGCAAGTACAAGGTTTTACAGGAAAGATTGTGCCCATACTTGGATTGTATTAATGTAGAAGAATCGATGGAACATTTTTTTCTTAGATGTTCATATGTGACGGGTTTATGGTCATACCTAGAAAAGCTTTGGGGATTTAAATGGTTAGGTAATATGTCTTATGAATTTTGATTCTAGGATGTTATCCCAAGAATTTGTCTGAATTTCACGAAGAAACATTATCCTTATTTTGGGATGTCTAAGATATTATTTATGGAAGCCAGGGTTCAATGGGTTCTTTATCAAAAGAGAATGCCTTACTCTTGTGTAAGTCGGTTAGTCATCAAGGAGCTTATACTGATTTATACACAGGACGATCAAGAGTGACCCCAGGAACTTTACGTAAATGGTGGAAAGGTTTTCTTCACTTTATTAAGTTCAAATAATAAGAGTTAAAAGTGGACTGGATATTTGTTAATAGTTTACTCTCATGATTTTTTGTGTTCTCGTAGCTTACAATGTAAGACTTGCACATCTCTTTGATTTTGTTATGTTATATGTTATGGAAAAGTGTTGTTCTATCGATTATCCTACTTTAAAGTGTTGCTGTTTATGTTTTTTTATGTCAATAAAAACACCCCTACTCTTTTCGATAAGTGCCATGGGATCTTTAACATCCACCTGCACTACCACCAATCCAGGCAGATGGGACCTCGGTTTAACGTCTCATCCGAAAGACGGCACCTCAGAAGTGCAGCACCCCTCTCATGCTGCACTACAGTGTTAGTACTGGGATATTAACCCAAGTGCCAGATGTGGGAACTGAACCCACAGCCCTCTGATCTCCCGGCCTCAGAGGCGAGTGTGCTACCTACTGAGCCACTGACACTGACTAAAGTAGCCGAGTCAAGCTGCAATGTAAAGTATTGGAAAACTGTGCACTTTCTTTTAAGCCCAGGTAAAATGCAGTCAGACAGTGCTGCAGTGATTATGTGATGGTGTGTGTGTAATTTTATTTTCTACAAAATGCCGACCATTGTATCGGTCAAATGCAAGCAGTCAGCCCAGGTAAAATGCAGTCAGACAATGCTGACAGTGATGCCATTTGATTTTTGCTCTGAAAAGCTGACCTTTGCGTCAGTCAAATGAATGTCAGGATACTGTGTGTCGGTGGATTGTGTGTCAGACATTCAATGGAATCGGGCAGTTACTGTCAGTAATTTACCTGTCGGTCAAATTTATGTCAGGCAAACGAACTTAACCCTGTGTTTGTGAACAGAATCATAGGACGAAGGGAAAGAGAAAGTTGAGCAGTGCAGTAAGAAGAAGAAGAAGAAGAAGAATACTTTGTTTTTGTTCAGATTGGTATTCTGTAAAATGGAACAGCTAGGAGCCACAGAGATTGTTAAGACTGGGAGACGTTATGAGCTGCCAGATAAAGGCAGAGCAGGCATGAAGTACAAAAGCAAAAATGAACAGCTGGGACTGTGTCAAAGGGGCGAACAGGTGAGGGTGGCAGAAGATACGAATGAACTGTTGAAGTGTGAAGATTCATGAGAACGACGGTGTTTGTAAGATGAAATAAAATTAGTCTGTGTGCACTAGCACTAGGGTTTGTAATGTGCTTAACTAGAAAGGGTTTTCTTTTTTGAAGTTTGCGTTCTTCTGATGGAGCTGTGCAGGATGAGTGTGTTTAGTTGAAAGTACTTCTAGAAATGAAAGTAAAATAAGTAGTGCTGGTCTAATTTCTGGTAGATTCACCATGTAATGTGGTAGAGAGGAAAGAGTAAGAAAGAAAACCAAAAAGAAATAACAAAGATAGCATGAGAAGCAAGACAGAAAAGTACAAGACAGGAAGCAAGGGAAGGGGGAGGGTTGTTGGACCACTTGAAGGGACAGCTCCTAGGTCCCATGGAAATGTGATTGTGCAACAACATTTTTGAAAAGATCAAAAGGACTGGCAAAGGAGAGGACAAGATAGAACAGAATAGGATTTCAGTTGTAACCCCCCTGTGGATGCTTACCTTGTTTTTCCTTTCTCCTGGGCTCCCGCATGGCAATTCAGCCCAAATCAGGACTGTAGGGATCTAATAGCAGGACCGAAGACCTGGGTGTTTCTTTTAGAGAGGTCCATCAGTCCGTGCATGTGCAGAAGTGCCTGGTTCCTTGGCCAGTCACACAGCCGTTTAAATGCCTCTCTGGTGCTCTCTACCCCCTTGCTCAGCTGAACAGGTGTTGGACACCTGGAGGGGGCATATGAGGAGTGGCTAAACTGTGTTTAAACAGCATCTGAGAGCACAATGAAAATGGGGGAATTTAAATATTCATGAGGGCTTTATGAATATTAATGAGCCCAGTCACTGCTCCAGGGAGACTGCCAAAAACGGAGCTAGCAACGGGTGGCAGGGGGACTTAACAGTAGAAATGGTGCAGTCACCTGACAGGGGGCAGGGACTGCTTTCGGTCTCTGGAATAACTATATTTGAACACTGAGTATTTTGTCTGCAGGGGCACTTGGAAGCTGGGGACTGCTATAAAATAGTCTGTAACTGTATGCATGCAGCCATATTATGATTCTTTGACCTCTTTTAGACAGCCAATCAGTTAACAGGGTACCCAGAGCTGCTTGAAAGGGCTGATGGGAGAAGGTGTGTACTGTCTTCAGGTACCGAGAGACTTTTCCAATCATCAAGCAAAGAGGGGTTGTAAATGTGACTGAGGACTGAATCCAACCAATCAAAGGGCCGGATTCTCGGGGGGAAAAATCCCAGAGACATTGGGCAGTTGAGTCAGTCTGTTCTGGGCTCTGATGGAGTCAGGAGTGCTCTGTGCTGTTTGAGAGTTCATCTAAGGCCTTCACAAGGCTTAAAACAGAGCTTGTCAGAGGAATAAAGAAGTCTTGTTGTCCAGAGGAGCTGTGCATCTGAGCTGGTCATTTCCAACATCTGTTTGGAGTTTGCTGTTTCAGAGGACACTTCTGCTGCAGCCATCCTGCACCAGTTTTTGGACTGAGAGAAAAAAAACCTTGTGCTGGGAAAGAGACTTGCTAGAAACTGTGTTAAAGCCGGAGAAAAGGTGGATGCCATTTTGAATCTCAGATACTGTACGAGGTAAAAGGTGAGCAGTGCCCTAAGTTTCAGGGACCTGTGGCTGCTTTTAAAATCCAGTTGAGGAAAGACACTGCTGTTGTGGAATTGGCGTTTGGAATTTGTTGCCTCAAGGCACTGGAAAGTGAATAAGCAGGAATGTTTGAGGAACTTTTCTGACTGCAAAACGGAGCTGATTTTCTTGTTAAGAAGAAAGAGAAACCAAGAGATTCCCAGCTTAATTCAGAGCTAGGTGGGGAACGTGCTAACCACAACCAAGTGGGGTGTGCTGGCTACAAGGGGCCACTGGCGTGTGCTGGGGGAGCTAGGGCACCCATGACCTTTGAGAGAGCCGGGCTATGGAGCCACTTCTAGGTCTGGGCCCTCTGTGGTTTGGTGGCCTTTGCATGGGAGCTCTGCAATGGGCCTGAATAGGCTGAAGGTGACAAGCTGCAACATCTTCAATCAAAGGGAAAAGCAGCTAGACCTTCAATCAAGCTCAAGTCTTCAGAATACTCACTGCTGTCCATTTGTTCTGCCCTTCCTGAACCGAAATCCCCAGAAACTGAACTGGTGGGAGCCCTCTGCACCAGGATCATCCTAGACCTCGAAGACTGTGAGTACCCAGGTCTTGCCCTGGCAATCAAGGGGAGTAACTGCTTAATTGTTATCATTCAGTTGTGTTGTTTCTAGGGCCCCAACACCAGCCAACCGTGGCATCAAGTAGGACTGCGACCTCCTGGGTACCCAGAAAGGACAGAAGGAAGTCACTGGTACTAGTGGGGGTGGGCATCTGGGGTGGTCTGGCCTATGGCCTGGTTGATAACAATTGTTCCTAACCCTTTCAACCCATTTTTACCTCCACAGCTATCCCTTTTCCAGGTACCCCAGCCCTAGGCCTTCTCCAAAATAAAGCTGTGTTTTGTTTGAAATTTATGTGTGAAGGGTGTATGGGATGGTTTGAAGAGGAGATGGGTAGGTACAGCATCCCAGGGGGTTGTACCAGTCACACACCTGGCCCACTGCACTTTACTCTGGGTGGAGGCACCGCACTATTTTATTTTTCTGGGTTAGAACCCCCATATGCCACTGTAGCAGGACCCGGGCCCTTTAACCTGTGTGAAGGTTGACAGGCAGGGGTAGTAGTCCACTAGCACATGGCGCCTGGGATATACAGTAATTTTATTTTTCCCTATAAATTGGGATAGGATCCTGACTCTGTCACAAGCACCATATCCACTTAAGTGATTATGGCCCATTCAGAAAGAGAGTATTTGAGGTTGCCCCCCCCCCATGTGAAAAATGTCTTATGACATGAAGGAGTTAATGGATGCTGGAATCATTACCAAGTATCTCAGCTCTTACTTGTCAGTGAAGGTAGTGGACCAATGCATTAACTACTAGGTGCTAAATAAGAGATCTAGGCAATGCACTAGATGGTCTTACAGTAAGCAAATGGTTCCCAATTTTGACTCTTTGGAGTGGTTACTAGCAAATCTTAATGCCAGAGGAAGATACTGAGAAGGTGGCATTGATTTGACCTCTGGGATTCTACCAGTTCTGGATGAATGCAATAGGAGATCTCAGGAACTCCAGCTACCTTTCAGAGGCTCATTTAGAAGGCTGTAGCGGACTTGAACCTTCTGGAGGTTCTGGTGTAGTTGGCGGGTAGGTAGGAAGGTAGTAGGTTTCTATTTATATTGCGCCCTTGGAGTTTGACTGGATCTTAGAGGAGCACAAGGCTCATTTGCTAAATGTACTAATTCAACTGGAGGAATGTGGTTTGAAACCATTGCAGAACAAGTGCCAGTTTTGCCAGACATCTATCAAGTACATTGGAAATGTCACCTTGGAGCATGGAATAAATACCTACCCACCTAAAGTCAAGGCCCTTGCCACCTTAGATTCTGTGAGTACTACTGTAGGTTCATAAAATACTTCTGTTCAGTGGTGAGAGCACTGTTCAGCCTCCCCATGGGGTACCCCTCTGCCAGGAAAAGGGGTGATTGTGCTTAGAGGAATACACCTGCTACAAACCACCCAAAAATCACTGAGCCCTTTTGTGCTCATTGGTGAGACACATGTGAAGCTGCCATCCAGGCTATCATTTATCACTTGATACAGGCATCCATTCCTGCTTTTGCAGACTCAACAAAGCCATGCACATTGCACATCAATGCCAGCTTGACAGGATTAGGTGCTGTGCTGTACCAAATGCACAAAACTGGCTTGAGATCTTTGACCTTCACCAGTCACAGCTTGACTGGTTCTAAAAGATGTTACAAAGTATACAAACTTGAACTCCTTGCGCTAAAGTGAGCTGTAGTGGACCAATTACACAACAATCTGTGTGGCAAAGCTCCTGATGAGGACTGATAATCTCCTCCCTTGTGTGCTTACACAACAAAGTTGGATGCCACTAGATTGCACTGGTTGTCAACCCAATTTACATATAACTTTAGTTTGCAATACTAATCTGGCTAAACAGTATTGACTGGATTCCCTGTCATGGTGCTCATATCCCAAATCAGTCATGGCAGAGCCTTGGACTCAAATCTCCAAGACAGGTGGGAAGGCGATCAGCTAACTTTTAAGACTGAGAGCAGACCAACTCCTGCCAGCCCAAATCAAGCTGTTGACTTGTTGGAGGCCCCCAGAAGTTGTGTATCCAGCATATGACACTGTAGGAGACAGCTGCCCCATGAATTAACATCACCAGTACTGGCCCCATGGCTCTTGTCTGCATGCATTTTCTATCACAGGAGCCAGACTGGAAGGAAATCTGTAACATCTTAGTGGTAACTGACCACCACACTCGGTATGCCTAAGCTTTCCTGAATAAAGGTTAAAAAGCACCAGTTGTTACCAAGTTGTAAGTGTATAAAATAACACTGGTTATTGGATTCATGATGAACTGGACCTTGCTGTCTGTGGCCTCCAAAGTTCCCACTTCACAGTATTACTCTTGATGGATTTTAATGCAAGCCTCCCTCTACAGTTGAGCCGACTGTTGCCAGTGCCAAATGGGTTCCATTGTGCTATTCCAGAAGGACAAGCCATCACTAATTTGATGGTAAGCATCCTTTCTAGCCAAATTGTTTTCTGGAACAAAACTTGATAAAGGAACATTGTCACTTGAGTCTAAATAATTTCACAGTCTTCACAGATCTCTTCTCTTATCCTCCTGCCTCCTCCTCCTCAAGCAAGCTTGCGGTCTTCTTCTTCACCTTTTGTTCACCATCATGCCATTATACAACATGGCATCACTCATGCAATGGTAAGTATCCTTCATGAATTTATTATTCTTTTCTTTCACAGGTATGACAGGGAGTGGACAACAGATACTGGGCACATAACTTGATAAGAGACCCTCGAGTCTGAAAAATTTTACTCTTGGCTTCACAGATCTTTTCTCTTGTCCTGCTGTCTCATCCTCTGTCACTTCTTGCACACCATCATGCCATTACATGTCATTGTCATCAATAAGTATCCTTCCTGAATTTCTTTTTCTTTTCCTTTTTCATTCACAGATATGACAGGGAGTGGTCAATGGATACCAGAAACATAGCTTGAGAAAAGGACATTGGCCACTGGAGTCTGAATAATTTCACTCTTATCTTCACAGGTCTCTTTTCCTGCTGCCTCCTCCTCCGCCTCCAATAAGCAAGCCACCTTATCTTCCTCCTATACCACCTGAGCAATGGACACAGTTGTTCACATAAGTGCCAACATCACAGTTGTAGACATCTCATCTCAACACTACAGCCACAGTAAATGACGATTCACTATCCATCTGGTGCTACTTCCTCCTGTGTACACCGTCATCGTCAGGTGCTCCTTTACCTCCTCATCTGATGCCTATAAGCTGTTGAATACTACTCAGCATCAGAACAGCAAGTTAAAACCTGCAGCCCCCAGCTTCTTTCCCGACTGTCACCTACTTCTGCAACTGAAATATCATCACCTGCCAATGCCACATCCTCCACCTGCTGCCATATGCCTTGGCATCTATACTGTGCACCTTTTCTCCACCCTCACTTGCACGTTCTGCTTCCTGTGCTTCACAGCCACTGACTCATTCTATGCAGATGCAATCACCCAGTCAACAGTAGCACAGATGCTTCATGCTACTACTTAATGCATCATTCTTTAATCTCTCATCTTGCATCGATTCCTGCTGCACCCAGCCTGACGGGTACCGCATGATCCAGCCAATTACATGCCACATTTACCACCCTCTGCTGACCCACAGCTGACGACTGTAATTCCAGTTAATGTACGTGTATCACTTGCATCATGATGTCTTACTACTTAGATCAGTGATGCAGCTGCTGCTTATGAGCTGCAGTGGCGCTGTTGCCGACAGTAAATGGCAGCTATGACACTTTATGCATGTCCTTCTTCTCCGCTTGAGGCCTTCAATCTGTCATTTGATACCGTGAAAATCATGCCCCTCTGCCGCTTCAATAGAACTACCACATACAGTGACATTGCCCTGCTGGCACATTATGTTTTTATGACTATTTCAAAAGAGGAATAGCACACTTTAGGGTGCCTTGTTGAGCTGTATGCACTGTACAGAGTGGTTGAAAACACTCAGCTGCACTTTGTGTTTAGCGATACTCTGGGGGTGTCTGTATATCTAAACATACCGGGACACCCTAGCATGTTTTATTCTCTACATACATTCTAGAACCTAGGGTTCAATGCATTTACCTGAACTTTGGAATACAATTAGACTCAAAGTTAGGGTTCTGTGTCTAGAATCCTTTATTCATCAATAGTACAACTGCAGGGTCACTGAAAGCTACGTGTTTGCAGGAGACCACAGAGGCTGCCGAGTGGCCAGCTCGTTGTCTTCTCTGTTTTCTACAATTCTAAATTATCAGCACTGGTTCAAGCAATCAGTGCAGAGAATTTGTCTGTGTGTAAAGACATCTTATGACCATGAAAGGGCCTCAGATGCAGCATTTGAAAAAGGGAACTGTTCCACTTCTGATATGGGGGATTCCACTTCCTTAACATGTTTTAGGAATTGCCTTTTAAAGGTTATTTTTATTAAAAGTCATCAAACACAGTTGCGTTTATATGCATTTATAAGGCAATCAGGGTGTCACTAAAGGCTGGGACCAGGCCATGGACTTGGTCTATCTGAATGTCAGCAAAGCCTCTGATACTGTGGTGTGTGACAAGTTTCAAAGTACACCAGTGAGGCGTACATGAGGTATACAGAAGGTGGACTGCTAACTGGATTGGGGTAGGAAACAGAGGGTCAGGGTGGACAGGCACAACTCTGAATGGAAAGGAGTATTCAGCAGCATCCAAGGATTAGTGCTTGGGCCATTTTTATTAAGAATGTGGAAGCTGGGGTCTATAGCAGGCTGCGTAGATGTGTAGATGACACTAAGCTGAACAGGATGATGGACTGCCTTGAGGATGGGGACACACTTCAGGAGGACCTGAACAAGCTGGGTGATTGAATGAATGTCTGCATCCTTGGATTCAATGTTACCAAATGCATCGTGCTACACATAGGGAGGAAATACAGAGACAGGACCTACATACTGTGTGGGGCTCCTCTTGCTGCAGTGGAGAAGAAAAAGGACCAGGGGGTTGTAATAGACAAGAGAAAGAAGCATGACAAGTGGGGTTTGGCCACTGTCAAGGGAGCTGTCAGAATGCTGGGGTGTATCAAAAAGGGGGTGAACAACAGAGCAGGGGAAGTTATCCTCCCACTTTACAAGGCCCTGGTCAGGCTCCACCAGGAGCACTGCATGCAGTTCTGGGCTCCTCAATACTAAAAGGACTTTGAGGCAACAGACAGGGTAAAATGTGTGGCCAGCAAAACAATCTGAGGTATAGATGACAAAAGCTATGAGAGGAAGCTAATTAAGCAATAATGACCAAAGAGCTGGTAATTTTCTAGAGATTAACAACCAGCTGGGGGGGGGAAGGGTGGTCCGAGGTGCAGCCGTGGGCCACCCCCACCCAGCCGGTCATTAATCTCGAGGAAATGATCGGCTTTGAGGTCATTATTGTGATTATAAGTCTAATCACAATAATGACTTATTTTTTAAGAGATTTACTTACTTTTTCTGTGATGGCAGTGGGGAGCTACGACAGCGGGAAGCGCAGAGCGGGTGCTGTGCTGTCACTTCTTAGAGATCTCAGACCAGTGCGGCAACCAATCACGGATGGTGCTGTCATCATGAATAATTAATTAGACTTATAATAGCCCTTAACATGTTTACATTGGAGAAAAGGAGGCCAAGAGAGAGGACCTGATTTCAATTTTGTGCATATTCAAGGGCATTAACAAGATCAAACTGACAGACATGTTTGATATGGTGTCCTCCAGCAGGACACAGATCTTCGACCTCTCTCAAATCCCTTTAGAGCATATTCCACAAGACCAGAGCCACAACTGCGAATGCCTGGTCATCCAAGTTCTTCAGTCTTGCCTTTGGTATCCTAAGAAGGCCCTCATTGGCGGAGCAGAGAAGGCAACAGGGGGAGTGAGGAGAAAGGAGTTTAACGAGGTAGCTTGGGCCCATACTGTGTAGGGCTTTACAGATTAGCCAACCAACTTTGCAGGTTAACTCCGCTGCACAGGCAGTCAGTGCAGCTCACACAGCACTGTGGTTACATTACAAGACCTAGGCAGGCCAGTCAGTAGTCATGCCACTGTGTTCTGCACCAACTGCAGGTGATGTAGGGAACCTTCATTCACCCTGGGGTTCAGAGCATTGCAGTAGTCAAGCCTGGATGACATAAAAGAATGCACCAGTGTCTTTAGTCCTTGGGGGAATCAAGACTTTAATCCAGCTGATTTTCTCAAAACAGTAAAAGCCACTCAGAATGTCTGCTGACACCTGAGATTCAAATGTCACCTTGCTGTCTGAATGACTCCCAGATTTTGCACCTAAGCAGCACTTATTTTCCCAGAGGATGGTGAATTCATGGAACTGCCCACCAGGAGAGAGTGTGGACATGACAATGCAGCCTTCAGGATAAGCCAAGGCACATTTCTTCTCACAGGTGCTAAATTCTGGGGTATCATCAGAGGACATTACTCCTCCTGGATGGTGATGAACAGCCCACCAGCAGAGACACAGGACATGAAGACAGTAAAATCCTTCAACGTATGCCTGGACAAAGTTCTGCTTACCAAAGGAAATCACTGGATACCCTGAGTAGTGGAGTGGGTAGGGAACACTTCCAAATTAGTACATGTTTGCAAAGCACACTTATTCATATCTGATTATGAAGAGGGGGAGCAAACAAGATGGAACTGGAGCAGAGAATACAGACTGAAGAGTGCAGAACAGATTTTCCAGTTCACATGGAAAATGCCATAGACTTTATTTACTGTACTGCAGCATACTGTATCAACAAGCCACCACAACACACCAGCACATCACCTAACAACGAGGCTTCACTGGGGGCATACTGATGTTGAGCCATACCCTTCAACCTCCTGCCCCATAAATCAGGGGACAAGGCTTAAAAAATCAGGGACAAAGAACCAACATCAGGGACACATCTTAAAAATTGGTGCCCCCCCCCCTCCAAACTCAGAAAGCTGGTAGAATAAGGGAGTTAGTGTAAAGTGCATTTTCTGAAGAACAAGTCTTGTAAATCTAATGCTTGACATTATTTTGTGCTTGCAATCCCCGCTGTTCAGTCACGGAAACACAAATTTTAGGAGAGACAGAGGAAAACGTTGATGTCGAATCAGGTACTGTTAAGGTATGAGTTGAGCAGATCAAGTACAGTTGCTTCACTGTTAAAGGTTTATAGGGGTAGTAGCTCAATTTCTGAAGACATAAAGAGGCACAGATCATTTCCTACCTACTGTTACTGTTCTTCAATAAAGTTTGATTGTTGTAACCTTACGTCACTTTTTCCCTTCTTTTCTGTCCTGTCTCTGACATTTTCATGGATGGAAAACATGTTTATTCCTTTTAATTTGGTTGGTGTGCATTGGATGAATCTAAGCTGCAAGATAACCTTACTTCAAAGCCTTGTGTTGCGCCTCATCAGGGCCAATGTCCCTTCCACACAGACCAAAAAGTAACAATATACAGCCAATATTTATTACATCCAGACCCAAAATAGCTAGGAACCACAGACGTTTAGTTCTGACAACCACTGCTGCTTTGGAGCCTCTTAAAGATGGCAGATTTTCATAAATGTCAGAAGAAATGAAAACAGCTGTGAGGAAATTGCTTTTTGACAAATACATTTGGCTTCTTGCACTGAAGTTTTAGCATTCTGATGTTATCTACCAGGCCTGAAATGGGGTTTTGTAGTTCATGCATAATCACTGAAAAGTAAGCTCAAAATGCATTGAGTGTACTGTAGCTGTTGTTTAAGGAGACTTTCCAAATTCCAAGAAAAGGGTTCTTGTGCATTGTTAAATTGTATTAATGTTAATTAAATTTTCCAAGTTTCTAAAAGTAGCTGACAGGTGAAGGGAACTGTTCTAAAGTTACCTGAACGTACCTGCAGTAGCTGCATTTTCCTTACTAAAAATCGTTTTAGGTTGTTGTGGTGAATGAAAACAGTTCCTCCCTCTCAAGTTATTAAGAGTTTTTCTTTAGATTCTATGAAAGGCCTGTGAGAGGAAGGAATGGGTATAGTTTTCAATTTGAAACAATAATGACACTGTACTTGGAAACAAGCAGAATAATTCTGGAGCTTCCCTCACAAGTTACAGTGCAACCCAATGAAAATGAACACTGCACATGTCTTTTTTTTCTAATCCTAAAGATGTGAAAATAAAATTATTATATAGATTTAAATCTTATTTTACATTAGAGACAAGGAAAGCGACTGCTATTGGCTCTCTTCTTCCCCATTTCGACTATGTATCTGGAATTTATCTTACTATTGGGTGTAAAGAGTTAAATGCTTTGACTGTTACTTTTAATATTTGCAGATTTGTCCTTGCAGCCCCCAGTCGCCTCCATCATTGTAGCCTTAATTCACATCTGGGTTGGTTATCATCTAATTGTTCTTATTTTGGATCTCTTTTTCCTCACTCTGATTGAGTTTCTAGAAGAGAATTGTTACCGTGCTTGAGGTCAGCAAATGGTCCCTTATTCAATGTTCCCCGGCATAGGCTTACGAATAGTCAAAGAGCGTTCTCTGTGGCAGCCCCTGTTTTCTGGAATGCTCTTCCGGTTATTTATTTTATTTTATTTTTATTTATTAAACTCTAGGATTACAAATACCTTTGAGCAGGAACTGTTCATTTACAAAGGTTCCATGTCAAAGGATGTAGGGTAACATACATACAAAGGAAAACAACAGTTACATTCTTAACACACATAGATGACTAAACATTATGGGTGGGATATTCAAAGGGGTTGCGCATGGCGCAACAGTGTTATGCCATGCACAACCACTAATCTGCATGTACGATATTCAAAAGAATTTCGCGCGCAAATCTCGATCCATTCACATATCGACTCGTAGTACAGTATGGTTCGCATGTCTATTGGCCCACACTGTGAACCAATGGGCATACAGCCGTAATGTATGCTGTCAGTCAGCGGTGGCTGGGCAGCTTGCGGGTGGGTGCTGCTGCCCACTGCTGACCGGGGAGCGGGGTGGTGGATATGAGTGGGTGGGTTGGGAGGGGGTATGGGTACCACTGGACCACCAGGAGTTAGAATTATTTTATAGCCCATGATCGGGCATGCAGTTAGGGCCACTGGACCACCAGGAGTTCAAATTAATTTACAGCCGATGTCGGGCAATGGGGGCGTATAGCTGGTGAGGGCAGGGGCGTTGGTCCCCGATAAGCTGCGGCCTGTCAGGGCGTCAGGCGCAAGTTGCAGGGGATTGGCGCACCTGTATGCAAATGGGGCCGTAATGACATGCAAATAGCCCCATTTGTGCCTTGCATACATTATGGCCCCATTTGCATGTCCACCACTGAATATCGCGGTTGCTGTGCCTAGCACAACGGCACTTGCGCTAGCACATCTCCCTGTTCTTCTCTGGCCACTGCGCCATGCGCAATGTGGGTGGCCATGGTGCCATATTCAATGGTGCGGAGCCATGGTGCAGCACCACTGAATATCGCCCAGACACCGCCCTGACGCATCCCAGTTGTGCTGCGCCCAGCTTGCACCCCTGCCTGGCACAGTTCTGAATATCCCACCCTATATGTACAGTCAAAAGTGGAGAGAGACAACATAAACCAGCTTGAAACTGTTTTCAGGGTGAACTGTATATGGAATAGGAGGGAGTCAGCAGGTTAAAGGGCCATTGTTGGAGGGTAGTGGTGGAAGACAAAAGTGTGGTGTGGGTGGGCTGGAGGCCCATGAAAGAAAGTGCCAGCTGAGAGGGGAGGTGTGGGTAAGAGGGATGCGTAATGGGTGATGGGGGGAGGCTGGTGCAAATAGAGTGAGGCAGTACGGCCGGTTGCAGATCACAGACTCGCTACTTCTGCATCTAATTTTAAACTAAAGTTAAAGCAGCATCTATTGTCTACATCTGTTTGTAATTGTTATTTGTAATATGTATTATTGTTGATGCCTTGTATGTTATCTATGTTTTTTTGTCCAGGTTGGGCCTGAAAACGGACCACTGGCCCAGTGTCCTTACCCGGTTAACAAAGAATACAATGAAATGCACTGCAGTATTGCTGTTTATTACTAATGTTTATAACTAATGTTCTATAGTATCATTCACTGCTCTTATAGTACAAGGCCTCGATCCACACAAAGTTTGGGGATATGCTCGAAATGAGCGCATCCCTGGTGAGCCACAGCATGTCTAGGGATCACGTGGGGATGGGTGCAATCCACAGCCCAGTCCCCCCACCCACTGCTGGTGTGAAGCACCCTTGCAGTGGCTGTGGACAGCCAAGATTGCTGGGCATGCAACTGGATGCCCAAGTTCACGCTACAGTGGCTCTCCCATTCCAGATGGTGAGGGGGGTGCAAAGGATGTAGTAATTTATGCCGGTCTTCCATGGGCTGCCACATCCCCTTCACCAAATGCCCAAATATTTGAAATTGTGACTGACTGGTACCTTTGACATACCCCCAGCTCTGTACCTCCACCCCTGGGGCTGTGGACTGGTGTGTAGTGGGACATCCATTCCTTGTCAGTAGTGGGATGGCCCAGCGAACAGGGGTGCAGAGCTGCTACAGCAGCTCCTAGGTTCAGGCAGCAAGTTTACTTGCTACCCTGGCAGCACCAAGTATCACACTGATATTCACCCCTGCCTTCTTGGCCCACCCTGAGCCGGCGCAGAGATAGTTGCGTGGCTGGGGATTAGACATGGTGCATACACACAGTCACAGTTATGGATACTGCGGGGTGCCAGATAGTTGCTCATCCTGCAAGTAGGGGGCACTCCATGGCTGTCCACTGCCTTCCATGGGTGTGGAGCAGCTGGGCAACTTTTGTGGATTAAGCCCTAAGTTCTACATGTGGTATGCAACTGACCATGTTTTGCCATCTGTTTTGTACTTTGCAGGGTGCCTTGAGTCTTCTGGAAAAGGCACTGCAGAAATAAAAAAATATCTACAGTACATAAATACTGTACCTAGCTATCAAGTGGGAAATAAACATTATTCTCAGACATATGCAGGAAGCCCAAAATGGCAACAAGGAAAGCAGCATAAGAAATGAGTCTATATTAAATAATACATTTATTTATTTTAGAATGTTTCTGTCTGGGAAAGGCACACTGAGCCGAAGCTCATTTTCAGGTGTGTCCTGGGAACACTGAGTGTAGTGATTTGCTCGGGGCACACAGTATGCAAATGGAGGTTGTAGCATTCAAATCCAGGTCCGCTGGGTCTACAGGGTCACAGCATGGTGCAATAAGCTCTGGGTCCGAAAAACAAACAAACAGTTCTTATGGAGAATCCAGTATGCACAATCATCATTTTATAGAAAAATGGGAAGAATGGTAGGACACTGTACCAGTAAAGTACAGGTACATAAGAACTTATCGTAACAGTAGATCTTCGAGAGGAGCTCTTGCACCAGTAGGACTGAAGCCGGCAGGCACCAGCACCCCACAGAAAACTTCTAGCTAGCAGTATACAGCAGGGGGTTGCCCCCAAAGTCAGCCCACCCCCGACGTCATGTACACAATAAAGTTGGCGGTCCCCCAGCATCACCTCAGTTCACTCCCTGGAGACTCCGGCACAGATGAAAAGTTGCATGGAGAGCCGAGGATGCTCCTTTCAAGGAGGAGGTCAGAAGATCAAGCTGTGAATGCAGAAGGAATCCCCAAAGGGGAACACGGGTGGGAAGTAGCACCTGCTGCAAGAGCTGCTCTTGAAGATCTACTGTTACGGTAAGTTCTTACATAACTGTACTACCTTATTTCGAGAGTGAGCTCTTGCACCAGGTGACACTGGTAGGACTGTATTCCAAGCAGTACAGAGGCCCTTTGGCTCAGGGCAGAGGAGACGGAAGGAGTGAAGACTGAATCCTTCATGAGAGAAGTCCCTGCAGGACAGCGAGGCCAAAGCCTGTCTTGAGCCTGGAAGCAATGTCCAGGCTGTAATGCTTAATGAATGTGTGGACTGAGCTCCAGGTGGCAGCTATGCATATATCTGCAGCAGACACATTCCTCAGAGAGGTGAAGGAAGCTGCAACTCCCCTAGTGGAGTGACCTTTTACCGGGCCCGGTAAAGGCTTATCATATTTCTAGTAACAGTAGACAATACAATTAACCAACCATTTGGAAAGGTCTTGTTTAAGAACAGGTGCCCCAACATCCAGGGGACAAAAGAAAGAAACAATTGATCTGATTGTCTGGCGCCCCAAGTTTGAGTCAAATAATAACGAAGAACCCGGTGAACATCCAGAGTATGAAGGAGGACCTCCTCTCGGTTTGAGTGCTCTGGTAATAAATGGGTAGGTGAATATCCTAATTAAGGGTAAATTCAGACACCACCTTGGCCAAGAACTTAGGATTGGTCTGCAAGGACACTTGGTCCTTGTGGAAAACCAAGTAGGGCTCTTTACACATCAGAGCCTGAAGCTCAGATATCCTCCGGGCCGAGGTAACTGCAACTAAAAATAATGTTTTCCAAGAGAGAAAGCGTAGCTCGCAATCTGCAGCTGGCTCAAAGGGAGGCAAAGTAATCTCCAAAATGAAAAGAAGATCCCATGGGGGAATGGGGTCCCTAATGGGAGGTTTCAGATGTAATATGCCATGCAAAAAAATGTGCATGATGAGTCCAGTTGTGCCAGAGTGTTTCCTGTACAGGTGCATGATAGGCTGACACCACAGATAAGTGCACCTTTATGGAAGAATAGCTCAGGCACAAGTCTGAGACTGAAAGGAGGTACTCAAGGATTGAGTTCACTGGACAGGCAAATGGATCTACATGGTGGGCAGTGTCCCAGAGGCAGAACCACTTCCTCTTCATGGTGTAGGTGGCCCTAGTAGAGGGTTTCCTAGCAGCCACCAAAACATCAGATACTCTAGCTGAGACTCCAATATGGGAAACAGCTAGGTCCATAAGAGCCATGTGTGCAGGTGCAGGTACAGTGATCTCAGATTTGGATGAACTAAGGTCCCATTGTCCTGTGAGAGCAAGCGTGAGCTCAAGGGCAGGGGCAGAGGTGGTTCTGTCGCCAGCTGTTGAAGCAGAGGAAACCATATCTGCTGAGGCCAGAAGGGAGTCACTAGGATCATCTCCACTCCTTCTGACTGCAGTTTGAGGAGCACCCTCTGGATCAATGGAAAAGGGGGGAAGGCGTAGAGGAACCTCCCTGTCCAGCAGAGGGATAGCACATCTCATCAGAAAACACCAGGCCCAGGCTCTAGCGAGCAGAAACTGGGCAGTCTTGTGTTGTGTGGGGACACAAAGAGGTCCAGTTCTGGTAGACCCCACCTGTCGAAAAGGTTGCGATGGATTGTTGGAGTGTCCACTCATGTGCACTGGTCCTTGACTGACTGAGCACGTCGGCCAAAGTGTTTTGTACACCTGGAACATGGACTGCCAAGATATCCAGGTGATGAGCTATGGTCCAGATCCATATCCTCATGGCCTCGCGACAAAGTTGGTATGAGTGAGTTCCTCCTTGCTTGGTGAATGTAGAACACCACCGACATGTTGTCTGTCTGGATAAGGAGGTGTCCCGGTAGCAGATGGGTCTGCAGGGCTTGCAGAGCATATAGGATGGCCCTCATCTCCAACATATTGATGTGTAGAGACTCCTGTAGTGTAGACCACATCCCCCGAGTCCTGTGGTTGTCCAGATGGGCTTCCCAGCTTGTGCCAGAGGCATCTGTGATCAAGATCTGTGCAGGAGACATCCTCTGGAAGGGCAATCCCACTGAGAAGTGAGATGGTGTTAGCCACCATTGGAGGGTCTGGTGGACCGGGTCTGAGACTGAGATGGGTTGATCTGGGTTGTCCCAGTGCTGGTCCCATTGGACCCTCAGGGTCCATTGAATGGTCCTCATATGCAGCATGGCCAAAGGCACGGTAGTGATGGCTGCTGCCATGTGGCCTAGGAGTCTGAGTATCATCCTGGCACGGACCTGCATGGCAGATGAGATGTGTCGGGCAAGACCCCAAAGGCAGTCTGCTTTATCTTCTGGAAGGAAGGCTCTTCCATGGATGGTGTCCAGAAGGGCTCCTTTGAACTGAAGTCTCTGGCTTGCCCAGGGGGATGACTTCGGCAGGTTTAGGGTTATCCCTAACCCTCTGAAGAGAGAAAAGGTGTCTTCCATGGTGTGGAATAGATCTTTTCTGGACGGGACCATGAGAAGCCAGTCATCCAGATAGGGGAAGACATAGTGGCCCTCCTTCAGAGGGCTGCTGCCACAATTGCCAGGCACTTGGTAAAGACCTGGGGCGCCGATGACAGGCCAAAGGGCAGAGCCCTGAACTGGTAGTGCTGGCCCCAAAATTTGAACCTCAAGAATCTTCTGTGGGGCATGGCTATAAGGATGTGTAAGTATGCATCCAGCATGTCCAGGGATGATAGCCAGTCTTCCAGATGGAGCATGGGTATTAGGCCCTGAAGGGTAACCCTCCGGAATTGCTTGTACTCTATGAAACTGTTTAGGTTGCTGAGGTCTAGGATGGGCCATAGGTCCCCTGATTTTTTTGGGTACCAAGAAAAAGTGGGAATAATACCCTTTCTTCTTCTGAGAGGCCGGCACGGGCTCTATTGCACATTTGTCCAGAAGGGCCTGGATCTTGTCATGGATAAGAGCTGTGTGAGATGGGTAATAGTGAGAGTGTAGTGGAAACCTGTCTGGTGGTACCTCCATGAACTCTATCGAGGGCCCCTTTGGATCATTTGCAGAACCCATTGGTCGGAGGTAATCTTCCTCTAGCCCTCTAATTAGAGGGAAAAATTACCCGCAACCACCTCTCCTGACACTTCTACAGGAAGAGGAGGGTTCGGCAAGAAGTCAGGCATTGGTAGGGGTGGGCAAGGTGGCTCATGAGGGCTTGGCAGCCCTACAGCTGGAGCCTCCTGAATTTTGAGAGGAATCCTTATGGTTGTAACCTCCTCTGTGCTGCTGTTGTGGTTGGTTCCTGGGCTGTTGGCCTGATTT
The DNA here is from genome assembly GCA_016271365.2 of Neoceratodus forsteri. Classification (NCBI taxonomy): domain Eukaryota; kingdom Metazoa; phylum Chordata; order Ceratodontiformes; family Ceratodontidae; genus Neoceratodus; species Neoceratodus forsteri. The sequence goes on along the minus strand of CM057455.1, from coordinate 1,488,878,611 downwards.
GCCTCGAAAACGATGCCTACGAAAAGGCTTTTGTTTAGGCATGTACATGGTTTGGACTGATTGAAAGGCTTTGCCAGAGTCCTGTATCCTTGTAATGATTTTTTCAGACTCTTTGCCGAAAAGAGAACCGAACCCTTAAATGGGGCATCTAAGATGCCAGTCTGGACATCCTGGGAAAAGCCAGAGACTCTAAGCCAGGAGTGCCATCTGAGACACACCCCAGTGGCGGCCGCCCTAGCTGCTATGTCTGCTGAGTCATAGGCCAATCTGAGAACATGGGTGCCTATATCCAAGCCTGTTTTCATGAGCTTTTCCAGTTCTGCCTTCTTGGGGGGCAGCCGGGAATGTCATGAATCATGTCTAGCCCTTGTTCCCACAGGGCATTCTGGAACTGCACCATGTGTGAGGAAATTGAGCAATCTAATGGTGCAGGTGGCCGAGGAACATACCTTTCTGCCCATGGTGTCCAGTTGCTTGGACTCCCTGTCGGGTGGCTGTGTACTCAGGTGCTGTGGTCTCTGGGACCTGTCATGGGCAGCCATGATGACCACTGAGTCAGCTGTCAGTTGCTCACCTATGAAGGGCTCCTCTCTGGGTGCCCTATAGAGGTGATCTGACTTTTTGGGGACTGCCAAGGATGTGGATGGGTGCTTCCATGCCACCTTTGTCACATCTTGGAAAGTGTCCACCAATGGCGGCACAACAACTGTTTTTTGGTTCTTCTGGCACAAGTATTTTGCCAGACAGCATCTCTCTGGGTCAAGGTCTTCTGTGTCGCAGCCCACATTTGCTTGTATGTGCCGCATAACCTCCATAAAGGAGGGGTCATCTGGTGGGGACCTTGGAGTTTCCCTTGGGTCAGGTGAAGGGAGTCCCCTACCAAGGAGGATTCCGATAAAGATGAGGAGGAATGGTCTGACTCTTCGGAGGCAGAGGACCGAAACCTTGCATGCAGACACCAACATTTATGCCATTCGATGGAGCAGGAAGCGCTCTGGCTCCTTGCCCAGGGTTGGCTCTTATGGCCCACCTGGCCCCTGTCCTCGGGGGAGGGTGGGTTTCCTCGGGAGTGGAGAATAATCCCTAGGGATAGACTCCTCCAAGTGGGTGGGCTTTGGTAGAAGAAGATCTCCCTTGATCGTGTTGCACCAAGAGGAAGAGAGTTTTTTTTACCTTTAACAGCTGGAGCCTTGGTTACTGGTCTGGTGTTGGATGGTTCGATGGGCCTGACATCTGGTCTGGGCGTGGCGTCTGTGCCTTGGGCAGTAGCCTGGGTTGGCAGCCATAGTGTGGGTTAAGGTTGACAGCGGGTTACCTGACGCCGGTCTGTGCTCCATGTGTTCATCGGCCGGTGGCGGGGCAAGGCTGGTGTTGATGGAATCGAGGTGGCAGGCTCCGAGACTAGGTGCACCGGCTTGGAGGTGGCCTGGTTGGGCTGGGGTCAGTGTGGGTCCTCAGCCGATGGCCACTTATCTGAAGTCCACTTCTCCGGCGTCAGCTTGTCTGACATTTGGCCTTTTTGGGGATGAGAAGTGGGCCTCCCGGAACAGTGATTAAAGCCCCATCTAACCAGGGAGTCAGTGCCAGTAGGAGTGGCTAACTTGCCGACATATTGGCGCAGCGGTTGGATTCCGCTTGTGAAGCCGGCAAACCGGATTCGAGAATGGACTCGGGTTGCTGGAGGGCCGGCCGAGGGGAGAAGGATAAAGCGTCCTATGGACTGCTCTCCTTCTCCGGGGGAGGAAGGGGTAGTGCCCAGCACAAGATGGACCCCTGGCAGAGGCCTGGAGTCATGCAGCTACCGGCACTCGAATGTAATGGAGGTGGGGCAGATGCCGGATGTCATTACACGTCCCCGCCTCCCGGAAGGAAAAAAATAGAAAAAGGAGGGGCGGGTTCTCCGTCTCTATGAAGCCCTCCCTGGGCTTCAATTAGCCACCATTGCCAGCACTCCCAAATAGTTGCTTGTTCCACGGCACTGGAATTAGGGGAACTAGTGCCACGGCCCTGCCCTCCAGGGTGTAAGCCGGGGGTGACCGGAGGAATGCTAGCAATCGACAGTTGGTGGGAGCCTGGGGGTCGTGACCAGGGCAAAGAGATTGATGGAGGACCTGCCAGGAAAAATAGGAGAAAAAAAAAAAGGAGGCCCCAGACCCTGAATCCTTGCCTCCTGACACCCGTACCAGGGCAAGTGGTCTTACTACCGTGAGCTGGGTAGGAGAGCACACTGCCTGGGATGTCAAGTCCGAACTCCCCCAGGACACATAGTGGGAGTTGGAGGACCTGGATTTCGATGAAAATCTGTCTTTTTCCCCTCTCTCTCCTTTTTTCTTTGTGGTGGTGCTTCCCCGATGATTTTTTGTGAGAGGGGTCCTCCTGAGATGAAGAATCCTTCTGCATGGCAGCAAGTTGTTGTTGGAGCAAGAAGGCCTAGAGGGCTTTTTGGCGGTGAATTCTTGTCCTGCTATTGAATTTCTGGCAGTCTTGGCAGACCTTGGTGTTGTGGTCTGGGCCTAGGCACAGAAGACAGGCAGAGTGTTTATCCTTTGATGGTATCTGTTTGCCACAGGCACACTTCGACTGGTGCTGGTCGATGGACGACATTGGGGAAGACAACATACAGATGGAGAATAGAAGAAACAAACTTTTTTGGCAAAAGAATAAAGCATTAAAAATGTGGTCAAAATGGCGGTCAATCTCAGCAGGAGTTCATGGAGCCGATGTGTGCGGTTTGACGGTGGGAAAAGAACTGACATGATGCTAAGGGACATCCTCTTTATTATGTACATGACATCAGGGGCTGGCTGACAGGGGCAGTCCTCTGCTGTATACTGCTAGCTAGAAGTTTTCCATGGGGTCCTGGAGCCTCCCGGCTTCAGTCCTACTGGTGTCACCTGCTACATAAGCTTATTCTTGAAGTAAGATCTTTTCTTGCAACAGATGCATTCTCCATTAATTTGAACAATGTAATAAGATAGTGTAAGCAGAGTTGAACTGTAGTACTTTAAACTACTGTACATATAGTACAGAGTTTAGAAAACAGTGCAATATTCAGAGAGTACACAAATCAAGTGTAACCATATCTGAGGGTACTTGAGGCTTGGGAGTCATTCCTCGGACAGATCACTAACCACACTATGTACAATATGTTAAAAAGGTACGCACTTGCCAAGGCTCTAGCTGAAGAAGGACTGAAACATTTTAAAAGTTTATATAAATGGGACAGTGCCAACTCCATGGACCACTTTTCTACCCATTTATATGTAAGGGACAGGTCACCCTCCAGCATCTAGGGGTATTGGATGGCATCTCATCCAGGAAAATGCCCACCTTACAGCATGAAATACCAGTACTGCACCAACACCAGTCACTTTGTCATCATAGGCAGGGACGATGGGGATCAGGGTCACCATAAAATCATACCCTGGGCACCATTAACTTGAGACCACACAAACTATGATGTCCATACAGCTGGGATCAAGCATGGAGGTATTTCATTTATTCACAGTAGCTGCCAGATGAGACACAGCTCTCCAAGCATTCCTCTGCACATAACTCTTTATTTTTTTCCAATTCTTTTTTCACTGTTCGCCAGCTGCCAGGAACTCCCTCAGGCGAGACTCCCCTGGAGTGTCTCCTAATGCCCTGCCTGAATCCCTCTGACCAGGAAATCGGGGACAGAATCCTCTCCTACCGTGGCCCCAGACAGAGGATAGGATCCAGGAGAGCTGGTCAGGTGGGGAGCAGCGATGGGCATGTGTGCCATTCTCTCGGGGTCCACCATCTTCCTCCTGGCCACTGGGGTTTTTCCATTTGTTGCCCCGAGAAGGGGGATGTGCAATGATGCCAGCACACCAAGTCATGCACTCCTGCACAACTCCCATAGGCCCCTGCCCCCTCCTGTACCCTGCTCTAGTGCTCCCGACTGTGGAGGCTCCCAGTCACCACTGGTTGCTACTGCTGTGCAGGGATCCATGGGAACCCTCCCCAAGAGAGGAGAACTTGCCAGTGGCTGCTGAATCCTGCTCCTCCTTCCCCCCTAGCCGATCCCCAATAACCCAAGCACACTCCCGAACCCGGGTCGCCAGCGTAGCACGAGGTGTGGCATCCAGCACCTCAACCCTCAGTGCCGGCTTCATGATTCATTCTTAATGATGGTACTTGCGCACACTGTATTATACTCTTTACTTGGGCCACGCCCTACTCATACGGTATATTACTTCACTGGTTTGACATATCATTGCTCACCACTACAGTGCATCATTCACTACAGCTACTGCTATATGCTGTCAGGTGGTACCCAAATTGTTGTGGGGCCTATCTGCCTACCCCACATCTACATAAGTTCCAGAATGACCCTCTGAACTAAAGGGGCACAATAACATTACACCTGAACACTGGGTCCCTTTCAAACCTAAGAAACCCTAACCTCTCTTGAGGGTTCCCTGGAGCACTGGCACTCCCAAGCCCTTCATAGAAACCTAGAATTTGTCAGCAGATAAGTACTATTTGGCCCACCTAGACTGCCCATCTTTTCCTTGCTTATTCTGCTGCCGCAGACCCTACATGGTCTCTGGTCATCCCTCCACCCCTCCCCCCCAATTTTGACACCAGTTTTCCTTTACACCTATCCCACACATGCTTGAAACCAATAATAGTTTTTGCCCCACCACATCCGCTGTAAAACTGTTCCATGCATCTACCACCCTCTCAGTAAAGAGATACTTGCTCACATCCCTCCGAAACTTCCTGCCTCCAGCTTCATATCATGCCCCTTAGTTCTTGAACATCTTCATTTCTTCCTGTACCTGAGGTGGCACACTCCTCAGGCAGGGCAAGCACTTACCTGAGGAGCAAGCTGTACCAGCACATGTCTCAACGTGCCCAGTAGGACAATTATGGAAGTGCACCAGTGTTAGGATATCACTACTAAGTGCATAAATCATGGTCAGTCTGTCCATGCAGGCCTCCCTTTGACACAGGACTGACAGCCCTGGTGGCTCAAATACTGGACTCCCATGTCTGACCCCTCACACATGCAGTAACGTACCTACCCCAAGCCTTGCTAGGCACCCTCCTACCTGACATCCAATCATTTGGCTACCTGCTAGTGGTTTCAATATAAACTGCCTAGGACTTTACACTATTAGCATTCTAATTAGCAAGGTAAACTTACAGTTTGCTCCAAACACAGACTTTTCCCATTTCTCTTTCTTTCTACTGCTACCGGTAGCAAACTCACAAGGGTTCTGGCAACCTCCCTTGAGGAGTGGCCAACCACTCTCCTTCATGTGCCTTTTGGGGCTGGTGTCTCAGCTCTTCTTGAGGAGAATCCCTTGGGCCTCCATCCCTCCAGCTGCTCCCAGTATTCCTCTTCTATGGGGACCAGTGCCATCTGATCCCAGAGATGCTGCCACCATCCCGGGGATTGCAGTCCCTCAAGGCCCAGTCATAGCCAGAGAAGCTGGACTGCTCCTCTCTCCCAGACTCTAAACTCCGGCTGGCCAGGCTGGTGCCTTTGTGCATTCACCTTACATAGAGTATTGGGGGAAGGGCAGAACTATACATATTCATGCTGCCCCAGTTTCCCACTCTTAGCAAAGTCAGGCCACTCAAGCATGAACATCCAGACATCCTGTCTCCAGGCAATTTCCCCTCCAGAGAACATCTCTCAGGCTCTGGGTTAACCTTTCGAGTGCTCCCTAGTAAACTGCCTCCAGCTGGCTGAGGAGAGAGGCTGGTTACATAAACAAAAGGTGTAGGGGGGGGGCTTGAAGAAGTTTAATTCAATTCTACTTCAAATGTAAAACTGATTATACATTTACCTTACAGTAGCACAGTAATAGTACTAGCATTGGTTTTATATACTGGAAACTTGCTCAACAAACTGACTTGGGAATCGTGTTTTAGTGTGATCGCAGTAGTACAGTGTGCTGCGTAGATGTATACATTTGTTTGCACACATATTCATTTAAATTAGACTGTGCTTCAAATGCTGTTACACTCCTTCAGTTTATCAGTGACAAAGCCAGCCTGTGGAGGTTTGACTGCATCCCTTTGGATTACTTGCACATCTACTGTACTTTGTGCACTCCATTCTCAGTCACAAAAATGGTGACAAAAGGTTGGTGTGAATACTTAGCACTGCTGGTGCTACTGCAGTCACTCAAAGGGGGTCACAACCTCTCCCCCCCCCCACCCAGTACTTGCAAAAGGCTTTGTGACCAGACAGGAATGAGGGCGACATGTAACTACCCTGCAATGCCATGTACAAAGGCAAGGTTGCCCTAACAAACCTGGCTGAAGCCTTCTGCACCCACCCTGGTGAGAGCCCGGTAATTGGGGGGTCAGGTAGTATTGTGACCGAGAAGAGATATAGACAGGAAGAACAAACTTTGGGACATGACAATGGACCACCAGGTATGGCAGCACACTGGGGCTAGTGAGTTGCTGTTGGAAGGCCAGTGACACTGTTGTCCAGGAGAGTAAGTTGGGGGAATCCACTGAGCACCCTATAATTCACAGTCATCTGGCAACGTGGGGGAAACCACTGCTGAACTTGGACCATTTTCTGTTAGTGTGGGGTACGGAGGGCGAATCATCAAGGTGAGACTCCCATGGTTGTTTTAAATCTGTGGCAGCCCTAGCATACACTTTGTCCACTGAAGAAAACTCTGGGCCTGGCCTATAGTATATGGAGTCAGGGTCCTAGAATGTTCATTTCCAACAATGTGTTGAAAGGCGCCTACTACTGGGACAATATACTCAACACTTTCTAACTGTGCAGCCTCAGATTCCTTAACTGCAAAACTCTACATTTGAGCTTGCAATCCTCTGGCTGCAACAAAGCTGTTTTTCACTAAGCTAAAGGAGCAGCTTTCCCTAGATGAACATATATATGAAATCCCTATATAATTTGGCTTGACTACTGATTTCCCTCCCCTATTGCGTCATCCTGTCACATGCCCCCAACTCAAGAGAAAAACAGGTGCCCAGTCCAGTGGCACCTGCTGGTGGTGCGCAGCATCATTATGTGGAAGACTCAGGTTTGTGTCTCTATTCCGACGTCCTCATCCTAAGCCAGTGAGACCAGAATGCAATGCAGAGGCAGTGGCATGGCACTGTGGTCCAAGGAGGGTGGTGTTTAAATCCCACAACCACAGCATCTTTTTCGATGGGGTTAGGGACAGTGTTGATGTTGTGGATGACCATTCTGCCACACCCCTCCAATAGAAGGATGCAATCAGGAGCCTCAGCTATAGCCAGTGGGTGGTGGGATGGAAAAATGCCCACCACTGCATATGATGCCAGTCACCTGCCCTCCTACCTCAAAGCCACTGAAAGGTCTGGGTGCCTCTTCCCTGCCTCCTTGGCTGGATGAGATTTATTATTCCCCTCCCCCAGAGTAGGTACAGTTTCTGCTGCTACTTGATTGAATGGGGGAGGTCCCACTGTGAGGGAAAAAAACTCTACTAGGCTAGAGGACCGTGTGGGGATTTGATTTGAAGGCCTATGCTCCGAGTAGGTGCGCCAGAGCGGCAGCTGGAGCGGTGGGCCAAGCAGACGGCAAGAGAAGGCAGTGAAGGCATTTACATGAGTAAGGGGGAAAACTGGATAAAAAAAAAAAAAGGGACACACAGCTTTTCTGAATTCATGCAACTTCTCAGGGTCTGATTTTGTATGCTATTCTGACATCACACACTATAAGAGGGTTCCACCACTTGGTTTTAAGCAAAGAAAATATATACAGTAGAAGTTGTTCAATCAGGTAATACTGTTTTAGTTTACAATTTATTTAGCTCAAATAGCCCAAGATGCAATATCTTCTTGACAGCTGGGGATTCACATCTACCGAAGGTGCCATATAGGGATAACATCTCCCCTGTGTTGCTTTCAGTAAGGTCGTGCACGATCTTCAAGATTGCTTTGTTAGCACACAAAACCCTGCTCGATCAGGCCCTGCCTATCTATACTGGGTTAACAGTATAACCTACGGGTTAGAGTAACAAGCTGTGAATGAACTTGGTACATCCAGCAGACCTGAGTTTGATTCCCACAACCTCCACTATCATACTGTGTGACTCTGAGAAAGTCACAACCTCCCCAGTGCTCCTGGGTCATCCCTGAAAACAGGCACTTGTGCCTAGTGGGTCTTACCCAGTTACCAAAGAATAACAAATATAAACAACAAAAAGGCTGCTTGGTTTGGTATACTCTCGGTCACTCTCTCCACTCCACTGAGGAACTATTGTTCATCACCCTGAGGTTTTGCCTTAACAATCGGATAGAACATTCTCGATGGCGGCCCTGATTATTTAGAACTTCATGTCTTTCCATCGAAGGAGTTCCCCTTCAGTGGAGTAATTTAAAAAGGGATTAAAAAGCTAGTCATTTGACCAAGCTTTTGATAATGATACTTGATCTTATTTATTACTGCCTCCTTTTTAGAGCTGCAGTGGGCATAGCCCTGCAGATCTCTTACTATGAAAAAGGCAGTCAGTGCATTCCTTCCAACCGAACATGTTGGAATTGCAGCACAGTTGCCTCCACAACCATGAAGCACTCCCTTCGCGTCTGCATTAGCAGTTGCACTGTACTATTTTTTAGTCTGGTCATTGTGGAACACAGCACATTCCTCTGTGTCCAAGATGGCCACCAAACTGTATTGCGCATTCGTGACTGCTAGCACATGCGCAGTACAGTGAGGCAGCCATCTTGGTCACAGAAGAACGTGCTGTGTTCTGCCATGACTGATTTCCTTTTGTTTTTTCAATTTTACATATCTCCCCACCCAGCCCTCCCTCTCAGCACACCTACCCCACCCCCAGAAATCCATGACACTGGGGTGCCCAATCCCCCAGTGTCACGATTGTGTTCCGCTTGACCTTTTTTCCCCACATTCCCCCCCCCCAGAAACACAACAGTGACACTGGGGGTGCCCAATACATTAGTGTCGTGATTGGGAATCCTCTGTTGCTTTTTTTCACCTGTAAAAAGAAAAACGTCCATCGATATCTTTTGCAGTTGTTCCTGACCCCCGCACCTGACCCTCCCATTCAGCACACACCACCACCCCCCCAAGCCCTTACTTACTCATTGAGGGTCCAATGCCGTAATCCTCACTGGACCGCAGACACATCTTCACTCTTCAAAGCCGGACCACAAACTGAAGAAACAGGCATGCGGTTCAATGTATTTCAAAGGGGTTTTGAACTTAGTGTCATAACATAGGCATTTTTGGCCCAAATTTTAGACATGCCTATTTTGGGACCCCACTTCATGAACAATTGGACTTACATTAGGCAACTCTGTCCCAAAAGGTGATTTTGTTGTCCCTGTGCAAAATCACCTTTTGGGCAGGAGTTGAAAATGTTCTCTGCTGTTGTTCATGAAATGGGGTCATAAGAAGGCTATGTTGAAAATTTGGTGTAAAAGTATTAAAAAACAATAACGTTACAAGCCTACATTGCATTTTGTGAACACAGGCTCACAACTTTGGAAATTTTCAATATTTGTACCACAAATGTACAACATAGCCATATCTTTACAGCACCTCAAGAGTGTGGCAGCTGTCATTCTTCAAATCCTGGCCAAAATGTTTTTTACATCCCAAAAGATGATTCTGTGACCATTGCACAAAATCACCTTTCAGGCAGGAGTTGAAAATTTTTCTTTGCCCTTCCTCATAAAGCAGGGTCATAACAAGGCTATGTTGAAAATTTGGTGTAAAAATATTAAAAAACAAATATTTAATATTTTTACCCCAAATTTCTCAACTGCAGCCCTATTGGCTCTGGCCAGAGTTTGTTTAGATATATTGCTGGTTGTATTTAATTTGCCATGAATTATTTATTTTGTGGGCATTATCACATAATTATTTGCTTTTGATGTATGTATGTGTAGCACCCTGAGCCCCTAATATAGGGGGATGTAGAAATAAAATTGCCTTGCCTAAGTTTACAGCAGGGTGAACAGAACCACATGGGGGGTAATAGACTTGTTCAGTCACACAGTGAGCCTGTGGCATTTTAAAGGGACACTGTCAACCCCTTTAGGCCCCAAAGTTTCCCCTGGTTGAAAAAAAAAAAAAACACGATTTTTGACATTCTGTAGAGACTGCTGATGTAGCTGATAGTCTGATTCTTTTTTCTTCATAAAAGTGAAAAAAACAGACTGCCCACCATACCAGTGTTACCACATAAAAACATGTTTGTTTACATCCTTGATGAACTCCCATAGCCTCTTTCCAGGACTGCAAAAACCTCAGTAATGTCTAGCCACTCATGATGCAGTCGGGGAGAGGAGACTATTGCATTATGAGTGGCTGTACGGTTTTGGGGGGTCCTAATGTACAGGACACAAGGAATAAGAGTAGATCAAGGATTTGAAACAAATCAAGGCTGGGTACAATTACACCTTTATAGTGTATGGTGGAATGCAATTTTAACTCACATTCCATCTCAGTTCAAACCTTGTAGCACAGTTTAGAGGTCATGGAATGCGACTGTACCCTTCTGGGGTATAATCTCGTTCCATAACCTTTCAACTGTGCTACAACAAGGTTTGAGCCGAGGTAAAAAACGCATCAGCCACAGCCAACAGAAACGGCAGGATTAACCAGATACACAGTGAGGGCAGTGGCGTGATCACCCGAACATGTGACACAGGATCAACCAGATTCAAAACCAAAAGCAGGATCAACCAGATACGTGCACACATTTGACAAATAAAATGCAGGATCAATCAGATATTTAAAACTAACTTACCAAATAAAACCTTCCTACAGTCCACCTCTTGCTAATATGGCCACCATTTTATTTATTTTTGTTTTAATTCCTCCCACACCCATTTGGCAACCATTGGAAGGTGGTGCTTCAAATGTAGGGATGTCTGGATCCCTAGAAATCACACCTGTCACCCTAGCAACCAATCCCAACTACAGGAACAGGACAGGGGAATGAATAATTTCTAGTCTGTACTTTAATCATAGAAAAGTGCTAGAAGAGTATTTTCTTTAGAGGGGCACCATACACTATAAAGAATAGTGGATGGGCAACTCTATGCCCAATCAGTGTGTTGTGCCACCTCAGGGCTCTGATCCCCACAGACCACTTGAGCTTCACTCTTGAGGTCACAGGGAATCAGAGACCCTCAGTGGTACAACACACTGGTTTTGCACAGTTGACCATCTAGTATTCTCTATATAATGCAAATCAGTTTCACTATGAAAGAAAGCAGATAAAACCAACAACATCAATGAATGTTAGAAAAGGAAAGCAATCAGAAAATGTGGGGTTTGAACTAGAAAATGTGATGCTAAAAGGGTTGACAGTGTTTAAGTTGAAGTGACACTTTCAAGGTCCCTGAAAAGTGCTACAGGTTTTGACTGGTTGGACACATTTTTGTAGGACTTTCAGATCCGACATTTTGCTGCCATGTTTACTTGTCAAACAACCAGCCTATGCTCTAATCTACTGGAACTTCCTTTCCCCAGAATTATGAGTCTCTGTCCCCCAGCCACCCGATCTTCTGCAAGTCTCTATAGGACTTGTTGCATTTCCTGGCCCTTGCTAGAAACCAAAGGACTGGCTGCACTAGCGATGTTGCACTTTCTGCTCAATTCTCTGATGTATACTACGTTCTTTATGCTAAAGGTTTAATGCTGTCTGCATGTTGTACCTGTACCCACAAAACTGATATCACCAATTTCCACATGTCCTGTACCAAGTTTCCTTTTTCGCAGCAGTACCAGAAACAGCAGCACACATGACTGAACTGAGAGACACACACACAAAGCAGCTCTTTTGTGCAAAAAAAGTGAACAATTTATTGGCTAAATAGCCCAACAGACAAATGCAAAACACTCAGTCCCAACACCAAGGTGCCCTGGCACTTCGCCATGTAAGGCTTCATAAGGGGTCGGGTCTGAGTGTGTTCTTCACTCTTAAGTAGGTCTATAGCTACTACATCATAGAACTCAGTGTCATGATATGTACATATATACTTGTATTTGTAGTCAAATAGACTCACCTTCAGGAACCCCTGCACCAAAAAAAAACATATGTGCCCTGTGACACTCAAGACAGCTGGTTCTGATTAATCTATGATTTTTGTAATATAAAAATGTGTTATTGAGTGTCTCTCATGATGCATGCTGAATCAGCCTGTGGAATGACACCCCCTCCCAGGTTTTAGCTAATAGGTATTACCTGGAAGGCCAAGAGATAATTACAGGCTAGAAGAGACTAAATTTAGCATCTCTTGTTTATGTGACTAATTGCAGCTTACCAACTACCAAGATAGAACATAAACTTTTATGACGTTCAGAGGAAATACAGTTAATATTCACATGGTGATACAAAGCATGTTGCACCTCCGTGAGATCCGGCAGAGAGACATAAGTTCTTTGATGTCCTGGAGAGGGGAAGCTGCTCATAAGATCAAAGAAAGTCATATGAGAAAATGAGTTGTACTGAGGTCACAGAATTTAATACTTTGATGAGACATCCTGTTTTGCATATATATATATATATTTTATATTTTGACAGGGAGGAGCTAAGTGACATCACGCAAAGAGGTTGGCAAAGCCAATTTTCAAACAGTATTCTGTTACATTTTTTTACCTGTCTTTACGTAAACCTCTACTTTAGAGGCTACTTCGTGTGCCTTTAAAATTCTTTTTCTTGACAAGTGCAGCATACATGGTTAAAGTTGACACAGTACAAAGCTTACTGGTTTTACCAAACTGGGAAAAGGCAAGAATTTATTCTGAGGTCTTTAACAGAGTTTTAATGGTTCATTTTGTAAGCCCAGTTCAAACAACATGAAGTCCTGCTATATTATGACAATTGCAGTATGACCCAATCTTTGGAACGGCCCCGGAGATGAAATAGTTAACTTTTCCATGAAGCATGGAACTCTGAGCACGAGCTCGGTTAGGAAACTCTGTCTGTTGTGCTTCAAACATAAACTGTCAGATTCTTTACTCTACCACTGAACAGTCGCCCGGAGATTTCTCCTTCTGCTCGGTTCATTTGTCAGTTTAAAAGTGTTTTTTATCGGTTTTCAGTAAAATTAACCTGAAATTAAACCACAACCGGTCAGTTCAAGCTCTGTCTGTGGTAACATAAGTAATAGATAGGTTTTACATTGAAATCTCTGTGTGGAACTTGTACACATTTATCAGTTCGGTTTGAACCGATCAGGTTGTTTGTAAAATTGCTAGTCCTTTTTTAGAGTGCGGTTCCCAGTTCTTATCGGTTCTAAAACCGGATTTCATTACGTTTTTTTCCACGACCTGTGACATGGTTGGGAACCGATAAGGGTGTCTTGCTTGGCGGATTGCCATAAACGGGCAAGTTTGGTTAGGCTGGCATTATGTCTGAGAAACCCAAAAGAAAAACTGGACCCACTGGGTTTCAGCACTGTGGTGTTTGTGGGGAAGCTTTTGCTAAGGCTGACCCACACACCACATGTGTCTATTGTCTGGGGTTTGACCACCTCAATTCAGATTGCCAGATTTGTAAGAATTTCCCTGCTGCCACCATAGAAAAGAGAGTTGGTAGACTCAGGGAAAGGGAGGCCAAAAAGTCCACTGACCCGGATGGCCAGCCCGGTTCGGTACCAACCGAACCGGAGGGAGTGCCCTCTGACCAGGGCTATACTTCCTCGGGCAAATGAAGAGCCGGTTCTGAGGAGCCAGTTACAGCAAAAAGGACTAGAAAGTCAGCTAGTGTAGAGCTAAAAGTTCTCTCCCCAACTGCTGAAGAAATAGCTAAAGCAATTCAAATTGTCCAGTCTCTTTCCCATCCGATCGAACCGACACCATCAGGTAGGCGTTCGGTTCGGCCGGTTCCACCAGTTCAAGTTTATGATTGTGAGGATTTTTATGAACCGGCGGAAGGGGAAGGGGAATATGAGGAGAGTGAATATGGTTTTGAAGATCTGGATGTGCCCATTGAACCGGACATCTCTCCAGATAGACCCTTAGGGGTTTCTCCTCCCAGGCTTTCTGAGTCCCCTTCTCATTTCATTTTTTATAAGAAAGTTGCTGAAATTTTGCAGCTCCCTGTTGAGGAAGCTGTTGATGACCAAGAGGAGCCTGACTATGTAGAAATGATGGATATTCCAGAGTCTAGGAGACTGTCTATTCCTTTACATAAATCCTTTCGGAAACAGACAGTAAAAGTTTTAAAAACTCCTCACATTATACCTCCTGTGGCTAAAAGGATGGACAAGAGGTATACCTTATCAGGTTCCGACACTGATTTCCTCACTCAGCAATGCAGTCATGTGGGGGTAGTGCAGGCTGCAGCCTGTGACAAGGCTAATATTCTCCTAGCTTCACACCCCCCTGAGAAGGACTCCAGGAAGATTGATGCTATGGTAAAGAAACAGTACATGGCAGCATCTTTGGGACTCAGACAGGCAAATTATATGGCTTATGCTGCTAGGTACCAGAAATCCAGATGGGATACTGTGCTGGCTCTAGTGAAACAAGCCCCTGACCAGCTTGCCAGGGAACTGGAACAGGTGGCTATGGATGGTATTGAGGCATCCAAGGTGCAATTTCATGCTGCAGTGGACTCTAATGATGTGTCATCAAGAGTCATGGCTACATCTGTGGCTCTTCGCAGGATGGCCTGGCTCAGATGTACTACCCTGTCTCAGGATACCCAGTCTAAGGCCATGGATTTTCCTGTTGTGGGCAATTCTCTGTTTGGGGAGCAAACAGAGAATTACATGAAGAAAATGGATGAATATAGGACTACCTATAGGAGTGCACAGGCCAAGGAAAGGCAGGCCACTCCTCAAAGCAGCTTCCTAAAGGCAGGGACAGGCCTTTTCATAGGACTTTTTACCAAACCCAAGCTTCCTCTTCTGCCTATGCCCAGAGGGGATTCTTTAGAGGGAGAGGCAGACGGGGTACAAGCAGGCCTGCTCCCACCCCTCAGCCCAAAGCCCCTGCCAAGCAGGCACCCTGATGGGGTTGCCAGGGCCGATTCTTCTCTACCTGTAGGGGGCAGGCTGGCTTACTTTGTCCAGGACTGGAAGTCTCTAACATCAGACAAGTGGGTCCTGGAAGTAGTAAGCCAGGGACTGGTTCTCAGCTTCAAAAAAATTTCCAAAGCTGAGAACCAGATCTTTTCCACCTGCAACTCCATCAGAGGCACTCACCCTAGAGGCAGAGGTCTCTACCCTCCTGGCTCTCAGAGCTGTGGAGAAGGTTCCTTCCCTACACCAAGGCAAAGGTTTGTACTCCAGGTACTTCCTTACCCCAAAAAAAGACAGGAGAATGGCGGCCCATCCTGGATCTCAGATACTTAAACAAGCATCTTTTAAAACCAAAGTTCAAAATGGTGACTCTGGGAATTATCTTACCCTCTCTAAGGCCGGGGACTGGCTAGCTTCTCTGGACCTCAAGGATGCCTACTTCCATATTCCCATCAGAAGCTCCCATCGAAAGTACCTCAGGTTCGAGCTGCCCTCAGGCCATTACCAGTTCAGAACAATGCCCTTCGGCCTCACTTCTGCCCCAAGGGTATTCACCAAATGCCTGGCAGTAGCAGTTGCCTACCTAAGAAGGCAAAAGATTGCCATCTTTCCTTACCTGGACAATTGGCTCATAGTAGGCCAGTCCCCAGAACAGGTCAATTTACATCTTCAGATAACGCAGCAACTGCTTACCTCTCTAGGTTTCCTTCTGAATCTCTCAAAGTCAGTTCTAGAGCCTGTCCAGCTTCTTACCTTCATAGGTGCAGAACTGAACACACAGGAGGCCAGGGCCTTCCTTCCTCTGGACAGGGCAAAGACCCTAGTCTCCTTGGCCTCCTCATTCACCCTGCAGGTTTCTCGACCAGCAAGGCATTTTCTGCAGCTCCTAGGACACATGGCTATTTCCACAGCAGTTGTGCAGGGAGCAAGATTTCAGATGAGGGACATCCAGCTGCATCCCTCTTGGGTTGGGGAGCTCACATGGGCGACCTCACCACCCAGGGTCTGTGGTCTCCCCAAGAATCTCTGCTCCACATCAACCTGTTGGAACTCAGAGCAGTTTTTCTAGCACTTCAAGTTTTTTTCCAAATCTGTTCAGAACAAGATTGTACAGGTCAGAACAGACAACACCACTACAATGTGGTACATCAACAAGCAAGGGGGCACTCGGTCTATGGCCTTGTGCACGGAAGCGATGAAGTTGTGGTCTCTGGCTTACTCCCTGAACACCTCCCTTACGGCAGTCCACCTTCCAGGCAAGGACAATGTCCTGGCAGATGCTCTCAGCAGGATTTCTCACGGTCATCACGAATGGTCACTGGATCCCCTGGTCTTGGGAGTAGTATTTGCCAGATGGGGCACCCCACAGATAGATCTTTTTGCAGCCTCAGACAATCACCAACTTCTCCTTTTTTGCTGCAGGCCCCCAGTGTTGGGCTCACTCCCCCTGGATGCCTTAGCCCTCAGTTGGGAAGGGATGTTCCTCTATGCCTTCCCCCCCTTCCCTCTCCTGTTCAAAGTGCTAGTCAAAATCAGATCCCAATCCTGCAAAGTCATTCTGATAGCTCGGATTGGGCCAGACAACCTGGTATCCACTCCTACTGTCCTTAGCAGTCCATCCTCCCCTGTGCCTTCCCAGGAATCACAATCTGTTAACCTGTGCCCAGGGATGGGTTTGGTATCCGAATCTCAATCTCTCAATCTCAAGGCTTGGTTCTTGAAGAGTTAGAGTTTGCTGATTTACACCTTTCCCAATGTGTAATGGATATATTGAAGGCCTCAAGGAAGTCTTCCACCAGGGCTACTTACAATTCCAAATGGAAAAGGTTTTCCATATGGTGCTCGGAAAAGCATATTTCCCCAGACTCTGCTGATCTACCCACAGTCCTGGATTATATGGTTCATCTGAATTCTCTGGGGCTGAGACCAGCTACCCTGAAGGTGCATTTGGCAGCTGTGTCTGCTTTTATTTCAGCAGGTAAATCCTCTTCTCTTTCAGCTCATCCTGTATTTTCCAGGTTTTTTAAGGGTTTGCTTCACACCAACTCTCCATTCAGAGATCCTGCCCCTGCCTGGGATCTTAATGTTTGCATTGCTCAGCTTATGCAACCCCCCTTTGAGCCCTTGTCTTCAGCTGAGCTTAAGTACTTGACTTGGAAGACACTGTTTCTGGTAGCCATCACCTCTGCCAGACACATAAGTGAATTACAAGTGTTGTCAGTGGAGTTGGATTTTATCTCCTTTCACAGAGATAAGGTGGTCCTCCGGACTAACAGGAAGTTCCTTCCTAAGGTGGTTTCAGATTTCCACCTTAATCAGTCTATTTCTCTTCCAGTGTACTTCACTGACCACTTCTCCTCTGGTGAGAGGAGGCTACACAGCTTAGATGTGAAGAGAGCCCTTAGTTACTACATAGAGTGTACCAACGGTCACAGGTTTGACTCCCTCCAACTGTTCCTCACTTACGGCGAGGTTGGTAAAGGGAAGCCAGCCGCTAAAAGATCCATTGCCAGGTGGATTGTCTCTTGTATCCAATTCTACTACGAAAAGTTGGGTAAAGTTCACCCCTCAGGCCTGAGGGCTCACTCTACCAGAGGTACAGCTGCTTCACTGGCTGCTGCCAGAGACATTCCTATTCTAGAAATATGTCAAGCAGCTACCTGGAAAACAGTTTACACTTTTACTAAGCATTACTCCTGGACATCCAGGCTAGGAGTGATGCTCGGTTTCTACACAGCTGTTCTTCAGAGCCTATTCCCTAAGTAGGTTCTGTCCCTCCTCCATGGGGTACTGCTGTGTAGTCTCATTGTCATAATATAGCAAGACTTCATGTTGTTTGAAGAAAAAAATACTCACCTTAGTAATGTTGTTTCTTCTAATGGAGTCTTGTTATATTATGACCTCCCTCCCTGCCTGCCCCTCTCAGAACCTCCGTTTTGGGGTGTGGCTGGGCCTTACAGGGTTGGCACTCATTTATGCCCACCTTGTTGTTTTTACACCCTCTTTTTGGGGTGAATTGGTGTTGTATTTTTCTTTTTCTGGGTCTCCTGACTTGAGTCTTTCTTTGAGACCAGGAAAGGTGTGTTTAGGTTAGTAGCCAGTTAGCCAGTGTAGGTTTACAGCTTCCACACAGAACCTTAGTGAGTTTTAGCTCGTAAAGATCTGACAGTTTATGTTTGAAGCACAACAGACAGAGTTTCCTAACCGAGCTCGCGCACAGAGTTCCATGCTTCATGGAAAAGTTAACTATTTCATCTCCGGGGCAGTTCCAAAGATTGGGTCATACTGCAATTGTCATAATATAGCAAGACTCCATTAGAAGAAACAACATTACTAAGGTGAGTAATTTTTTCTTAGGTGCCCGTAGGCAAACGATATCTGGCTGTCTCAAAGAGCAGAATTATCTGAGCTTGTACATTGAGTACGCTAGCAAGAGGTTCACAGTTTGAATCCCTTCAAGACTTGAGACCAAAGTTTTATTCGAACCCACAAAACAGACAGGAGGGTTACCCTGTTTCTGTTTCCTGTTCACATGACTGTGCTCAGAGGTTGGCACTGTGGGAGCAGAGGGCCTGACCTACTGAGTGGGTTTGTGGCAGACTGGTTGGCAGCGGTGTGCATAAGTTTTGGTATTACAAGGTTTATTGTTCAGTGTGTCAGCTTGAGATTGTCAGCTCACTTGCAAAGAAAGAAAAAGGCAGTGATTTTTTTAAAAAGGATATAGAACTATATCACTTGGCGTACAGTCAAGTTCCCACCCAGTTTATTTTTTTCTAAAGTGAAAGTCAGAGTAGCCATAGTTAGGGAAGAAGATGGCTTCCAACCACAGCAGGCACACTGTAGACTACTTTAAACAGTTGTGTTGGGACAAAACAGTCCCATTCGAGGTGAAAGCCAGCAAGCAGAACCTTGTGGATGCCCTGATGGTAGCAGATACCCACAGCATCGAGTCACAGACAGTGACTGAAAAGGACCAAACCTTGAGTGTGGCAGGGCTAGCGGCCAATGCAGTGTCCAGATCCGATAAGGAAGGCAACAGGGCCAATGTCAGCGAAGGGCCACAGCAACAGGGGAAGGTGACCAGTATCCTGGATCCAGAAGTACTCAGGCTGCAAACTGAATTGTGCAGAATGGAGCTGGTGTTCCAGAGGGAGAGGAACCAGAACAGTGGGAGGCAGACCGTGAGGAGCATGAGTGCCAGCGAGCTGCAGAGGAGAAGAGGGAGGGAAAACGCCAAGAGGCAGAGCGAGAACAGAGAGATGTGGACCATGAGGAGAGTGAGCACCAGAGGCAACATAAACTGGAGAAGCTACTACTCCAACCACCAGCACCAGAGCAGGTAAGTGGCTTGGGTGTAACTGGGACTATAGGACTGGGTTACAAATTGAACTCCAAATTGATAGCCGAATTTAAAGAGGGGGAGGATATGAATGTCTCTTTAAATTCTTTTGAAAAAGTTTGTATTCAGGCTAAAATTTCTAGGGGGTCCTGGAGCTTCCAGCTATCCCCACTACCTACCGGGAAAGCTCAGGATGCATTGGGTCAAATGGACAATGATGATTACAGCAAACTTAAAGCTGCACTGTTAAAGAAATGTGAATTAACTGCTGAATCATACAGAGCTAAATTCCCGTAAGCTCAGGAGAAGCCCTGACATGAGCTACGAGGAGCTAGCCATGAAGCAACATCAGTTTTTAAAATGTCGGTGGGAAGGAACTGGAGCAAACTCTGTTGATAAAATTGAAAATGTGATTTTGTTAGAACAGTTTTTCTGGGCATGCCTAGCAGAACTGAAAACCTGGCTGGAGGACCGAGATCCCAAAACAGTGCAAGAGGCTGCTGAACTCTTGGACCACTATGCCAAGAGCACTTCTGCTCTGAGAGCAAATGGGACGGGTGTGTCAGTGCAGAATAGGAAAAGCGTGCCTTCAGGGTGGCTAAAACCCTCACTGCTCCACCGAACCCAGTTAGCCCCAGGTTTCAGAGAACAGATTTCTCTGAAAAGAGAAGTGAATGTTGGTTATGTAAAGCAACTGGGCACATTGGCAGACAGTGCCCCAAAAGAATAAGCAATAATATGCAGAATGGTACTAGAAAAGAAGTGGGTTGTTTGTGTGTCCCTGGAAGCATGCCTGTGAACATGAGGGAACACATGCACCCGGTCATGGTAAATGGTGTACAGATGCAAGGGTTAAGGGACACAGGGGCATCCCAGACACTGGTAAAAGGGGATCTAGTAGAGCTTAGTCAGCTTATACCCAATAAATACATCACTGTACAGGACTTCTCTGGTGAAGAGAAAATATTGCCACTGACCAGTGTTCTCCTGGACTGGGGTGAAACAGGGGAACTGTGCAACAGGTGGCAGTAGTCAAAACATTAGCAGTGGATGTGATCCTGGGCAACAATCTCAAACAGGGGATGGTATGTGCAGTTACCTGTAGCCAATCAGCAAATGAAAACTGTAGTTCCCTGAACCCCACAGAAGCCATTGTGGAAACCACTGAGAGGCTGGTTCCCCAGCCTATGTCTCCTGATATGGAGACTAATGGAAATGGAGTAGAAATTTCCCCAGTAACAAATAACCACACAGCTACAGAGGGTTACTCTGAAGAGGGAGGGGTGACCCATTGTCAGAGGGTTTGGATTGACAGTGATCCTGAGTGCTCTGACGCTAGTGCTAGGGATCCTAGTTTACCGACTGAAAGGGACCTGTCCCATGCCTTGGGAACATGTGAGGGGTTTGCAGCTGCTCAGAGAAGTGACCCTAGTCTAGAGAAACTGAGGGCTTGGGCAGACTGATGGGGCACAGGAAAGTGACGGCAGACATAAGGTTTATTGGGAAAATGGACTGATGTATACTCAGGCTGTGCAGAGAGAGGGAGGGGTGCTAGGCAGGCAGCTTATCATTTCCCAGGGGTATCGTGAGCAGTTACTCAAGATTGCACATGATATTCCCTTGTCTGGTCATCTGGGAATCGCACGCACTATGCAGCAGTTGGCCCAGAATTTCTGTTGGTCTAACTTCACCCAGCAGGTGAAGAAGTATTGCAGGTCTTGTCACCGGTGCCAAGAAATAGGGAAGGTGGGCAAGAAAGCCCAAGCTGCCCTGATTCCATTGCCCATAGTGGAGGAGCCATTCCAGAGGGTGGGGAATGGATATTGTGGGGCCTTAAATACCCCTAGCTCTTCAGGGAAGAGATTCATCCTGACTGTGGTGGATTATCCCACCCGGTACCCAGTGGCAGTCACCCTATCTTCACTGAGGACAGACAAAGTGGTAGATGCTTTACTAGGGATTTTCTCCTGTGTTGGGTATCTGCAGGAGGTTATCACCGATTGAGGGGGTTCCTTCATGTTGGACCTAATGAAATGTTTATGGGGAGAAGTGTGGGGTGGTGCAGAGATGCACAACACCGTATCACCCACAAGCCAATGGGCTTGTGGAAAGATTCAATGGTACCCTGAAGTCAATGCTCTGGGCATTTCCTGAACAGTATGGGAGGGACTGGGAGAAATACCTTCACCACCTGTTGTTTGCATACAAGGAGGTGCCCCAAGAGTCGACAGAATTTTCCCCCTTCAAACTCTTATATGGACGCCGGGTACATGGGCCCCTAGACTTGATCTGTGAGGACTGGGAAGGCAAGCACGCCACCCAGGGAATTCCCATTGTGGATTACGTCCTTAGGTTTAGGGAAAGGCTGAAGGAGCTTATGGGGACAGCCCAAAGCAACCTGGTAGCTGCCCAACAGAAACAAAAAGTGTGGTACAACCGCAGAGCCAGAGCTTGCTCATACATGGTGGATCAGGAAGTCTTGGTCCTTATTCCAGTCTGGAAAGACAAGCTGCAGGCTGAGTGGGCAGGACTGTACAAAGTAGTTAGGAAGGTTAATTACGTGAACTACATTATAGAGTTACCTGACTGAAGACAGACAGAAATGATGTAGCATGTCAACATGATGAAGCCATATGCAAATAGGGCTGACATGGTGTTCGCAGTGTGTAGTCCTGAGGAGGGGATGGATGAAGGAGACCCCCTTCTGGACTTGCTGGGAAAAAAGCAAGCGGGAGGTAATTAAATTGTCTCCCCAGCTGACCCCAGACCAGATCCAGAAAGTAAGGGAGGTTTTAGCACATTTTGCCCCCACTGTTTAGCACCAAGCCTGGACTAACCCCCTTAGTGACTCACAATGTGGAGACAGGGACAGACAGCCGCATGCCAGCGAGACAGCATATGCTCGGTGTCAGAGGCTGTCCAAAGGACATTAAGAGGGAAGTGGAGGAGATGCTGGAATTAGGGGTAATCCAGAGATCCCACAGCCCCTGGGCCTCACCCATAGTCCTAGTGCCTAAGCCAGATGACCCTACTCGTTTCTGTGTGGACTATCATGGACTGAATGCAGTCATGAAGTCAGACACCCATCCAATGCCCCAGATGGATGAACTCCTGGACAAGTTGGGAGGGGTGACCTACCTTACAACGATTGACCTGACAAAGGAAAGGTTGGCCTTCATCACTCCAACAGGCTTATTAGAATTTAAACTAATGCCTTTTGGAATGAAGAACGCCCCGGCCACTTTCCAAAGGTTGGTGAACCAGGTGTTAAATGGTGCTGAGGAGTACGTCGTGGTGAACCTGGATGATGATGTAAATGGAGTCCACTCAGAAGAAAGGAGGGTTACTAGTGGGGTACCGCAGGGTTCAGTATTAGGACCGGTCCTCTTCAATGTCCTTATAAGCGACATTGCGGAAGGACTGGAAGGAAAAGTATGTCTCTTTGCAGATTCACTAAGATCTGCAACAGAGTTGATGCACAGGGTGGGGTGGAAAGGATTAGAAGGGACTTGGCAAGGTTAGAGGAATGGTCAAATGTATGGCAGCTTAGATTCAATGCTAAGAAGTGCAAGGTAATGCACCTGGGAAACAAAAACCCAGGGGAAGAGTACACAATGGGGGGTGAGATACTAACAACAACAAAATGGAAAGGGACCTGGGGGTAGTCATATCAGATGACCTAAAGGTGGGCAAGCAATGTGAGAGGGCAGCAAGGAGGGTGGGGGTTACTGGGATGCATAGGGAGGCATCACCAGTAGAAAACAGGAAGTTATTATCCCTCTGTACAGACAGCTGGTAGACCCCATCTGGAGTACTGTGTGCAGTTCTGGAGACCCAATCTCTGCAAAGACATAGACAGGATGGAAGCTGTCCAGAGAAGAGCAACTAAAATGGTGCAGGGTCTGCACGGAAGACATATGAAGAGAGACTTAAGGAGCTTAATATGTATAGCCTCGAGGAAAGGAGGAAGAGGGGGGACATGATAGAAACTTTCAAGTACCTCAAGGAATCAACAAAGTCCAAGAGGATAGCATCTTTCAAAAAAAGGTGTGCAAGAACAAGAGGGCACAATTTGAAGATAGAGGGGTGGCTCAGAGGTAATTTAAGGAAGTATTTTTTCACAGAGAGGGTTGTGGATGCATGGAACGGCCTTCCGGAGGAGGTTGTGGAGTCAAAATCAGTGGTGGAATTCAAGCCTGCATGGGACAGTCATAAGGCAATTCTGGGGGTTGGGGGTAGAAGAAGTAGGCTGCTGGTTAACTAGGATCTGCAGCTTGTCCAGTAGGTAGGGAAATGGGCAGACTGGGTGGGCCAAGCGGTCCTTATCTGCCGTCAAATTCTATGTTTCTATGTATTGTCATTTTTAGTGCCAGCTGGGAGGAACACCTGTTCCACCTTAGGGAAGTGCTGGGCAGGAAACAGAGGGCCGGGCTCACTGTCAAAACCGAGAAGTGCCAGGTGGCCATGGGAGAAGTGGCATAACTCAGGCATGTGGTAGGCCGGGGACAGCTCCGTCCTAACCAAATAAAAATAAAGGTAATCCAGGCATGGCCCAGACCAGAAACACAGAAGCAGGTCGGGAGTTTTCTAGGGACAGCAGGGTACTACATAAAATTTGTACCCAATTACAGTGCCCTGGCTGCTCCCCTATCTGACCTGGTAAAGAAAAGGATGCCAAAGAAAATTACCTGGGGACCAGCCTGTGAAGAAGCATTTACCAGAGCAGTGCTCCTGTTTTGACAAGTCCTGACTATAGTAGACCCTTTATAGTTCAGACAGACGCCTCTGATGTGGCTATTGGGGCAGTACTGAGTCAGACATCCAGACAAGAGAAGGATCACACAATAGCATACTTGAGTAAAAAGTTACTTCCTAGGGAGCAGGCATACTCCACGGTGGAAAAAGAGTGTCTTGCCGTAGTGTGGGCCCTAAAGAAATTAAAGCCATACTTGTATGGGCAGCATTTTGTGGTACAGACTGAACACAACCCCCCCCGGTTTGGCTGATGCAGATGGGGAAAAACAATGGTAGATTGCTAAAATGGAGTCTTGCTTTGCAAGGGTATGATATGACAATTCTACATAGGGCTAGAGCCAAAAATAAGAACTCTGATGGGCTGTCTTGTGTCTATGAGGAGTGAACTGATTTGGGAAGCTCATCCCATGCAGGGGATAGAACCCCCAAATTCAGTCTAGATGGGGAGGAATTGTGACACTTAGACAGCTGGTTCTGATTAATCTATGATTTTTGTAATATAAAAATGTATTATTGAGTGTCTCTCATGATACATGCTGAATCAGCCCTCTGGAATGACACCACTCCCAGGTTTTAGCTAATAGGTGTTACCTGGAAGGCCAAGAGATAATTACAGGCTAGAAGAGACTAAATTAAGCATCTCCTGTTTATGTGACTAATTGCATCTTGCCAACTGTCAAGCTAGATCATAAACTTTTATGACGTTCAGAGGAAACACAGTTAATATTCACATAGTGATGCAAAGCATGTTGCACCTCCGTGAGATCTGGCAGAGAGACATAACAAGTCCTTGATGCCCTGGAAAGGGGAAGCTGCTCATAAGATCAAAGAAAGTCATTTGTGAAAATGAGTTGTGCTGAGGTCACGGAATTTAATACTTTGACAAGACATCCTGTTTTGCATATATATATTTTTTTTTATACTCCGACAGGGAGGAGCTAAGTGACCTCATGCAAAGAAGTTGGCAAAGCCAGTTTTTAAACAGCATTCTGTTTTCCATTTACACACAAATGTTTGGACTCTGAAAAAGAAACATCTACAGCACCGTGAGATAAGAATACCTTAGAACAGACAAGTCTAAGTGTATTGGTGGTAGGAATCTGCACTTTTTAAAACCTCTGCACTTTTTAAAACCTTATTCTTTTAAGTGATTTGTATGTTTTGTGATATATGGTTCTGTATTTACATGTTACATTTTTTTATCTATCTTTGAGTAAACCTCTACTTTAGAGACTACTTCGTGTGCCTTTGAAATTATTTTTCTTGACAAGTGCAGCGTACATGGTAAAAGCTGACATGGTACAAAGCTTACTGGCTTTACCACACTGGGAAAAGATAAGAATGTATTCTGAGGTCTTTAATAGAGTTTTAAGGGATAATTTTGTACGCCTGGTTAGGTGCCCGTAGGCAAGAAATATCTGGCCCCCCCCCCGGAAGAGCAGAATTATCTGAGCCTGTACATTGGGTACGCTAGCAAGAGGTTCACAGTTTGAATCCCTCCAAGACTTGAGACCAAAGTTTGATTCGAACCCACAAAACAGACAGGAGGGTTACCCTGTTTCTGTTTCCTGTTCACGAGACTGCATTTGGAGGTTGGCACTGTGGGAGCAGAGGGCCTGATCTGCTGAGTGGGTTTCTGACATGCCCCACCAAATATGACATTTTATAAATCCGTGCAGAAGTACAAACTCATAAAAACAGAACAAATAATGATTTTATTTGAGGAACCATTGACCGACCAATCAAAGGTCACCTGAACTCAATCCTGCACAGTACCAACTCTCTCAGTCAGAGACATGGCTGCTGCTGGGTCAGCACGTCCGATGGCAGCACAGGCTCAGTCAGTTATCAAGACTGGACAGGACATTAATATTATATGTTGGCTAATGCTGCAGCCAGGCAGCCACTCCCCTAACCCCCAGACAGGCCCAGAAACAGCGGCTGTTTGTGGCAGCAGGCATAGTTGGTGGCAGGGCCAGGAAAGCGAGTGTGTGGTGCGATGGAGAGAGAAACTCAGAAAGAAAAAGGCATCATTGACTGTCAGGGAAAGGCATCTGAGAAAGAGACCACTGAAATCTGAAGCATTTTTGCAAAAGCTACATCTGAACTTTAATGTACTTATATATTCCCTTTATTAACCGGGTAAGTACACTGAGCCATAGCCCTTTTTCTGGGATGACCCAGAACCAGAAAACAGGTGGCCAAGATGGTGCAAAAATATAGCAAATAATATATGTAACATACAATATATGTACAAACATACATTAAAAACATTCACATTATGCTGGCCCGGTGGCGCTGACGGTTGAGGCACTGGATGCCACACCTCGCACCACGCTTGAGACTTGGGTTCAGAAATGGACTCGGGTCACTGGAGGCTGGCGGGGGGGGAAGGACTGAGCATCCTGTAACGGCTTTCCTTCCTTTGGGGTGGGTGTGAGACAGGCACCTCGCTGTTGCGATGCCTAGCGGAGGCTAGGCACTCCACAGATGCAGGCACACTTGGGGGAGGAGCGAGGTGGACATCCGCATGCATGTGCGCTGATGTCACTGAATGACTGGCTCCTCAAGTGGGAGAAAAACTGGAGGAAAACCGGTGGGGCGACCTCGGTAGCTGATGGCCAGCCCTGCCGTGGGTCTCTGCGGGGGGTCCTGCCATTGGCTGGGCGAGTGCCACGGGTGTCACAATCTGTGACGTTTGACCGACTCTAGGGGTGAGAAAGCGTGGCTAGAGGTCGCACTCTGACCAAGGTGGAGAAAAGTATATGTTAAAAAAAAAATTCACATTTAGTTTGTTGTAGTAAATATGATTTTAGCTGATCTTTAAAATTTAAATGGCAGCATGCAGTAAGGCAAGATAAAGGTAATGAAATCCATAATATTGGAGCTTGCACAGAAAAAGCACGCTCCCCCATGGAAGTTAAGAATTTACGAACATGTAGATGTAAGCCAGAAGATGATCTTACCACACTATTTTCTTTCCTGATCTCAATTCGATTAAATAGTGGGGAAAGATATTTTATTCTTAATATAGTATAAACTGAACAGACACAATTGTACTGGAAATTTAACTCTGGGGGTAACCAACCAGTGTCTTTATGTAGTACACGTTGATCAGTTTTCTATGGCTTAAGTGTTGTAAATCTACAAACAGAATTAAATGTTTTGGCTATTAAATTCAACTCCGTGCCTAACAATCTTGTAAATAAAAAAGAACTGTATACAGTTCATAAAAGTACACTTTTAGAGACTACAGTCCTAGCCTCCCTAGTTAGACAATCTTTCAGTTTATACAAGGCACATAATTTCTGGTTTACAAGCTTGCTTGTATTCTTAAATTGAACAGAAAATGTTAAATTTGAGTCAGGTAAGACTCCTAAATATTTAAAGTCAGTGGCATGCTGCAGCATCATTCCGGCAAAATCAGATATTAGCAGTTCCTGAATATTTGATCATTTAGGTTTAGATTTAAACATTATAGACTTTGCCTTCTTAGTATTTAAACAGCAATCGATGGTGCTGCAGCCAAGTGTTTAAAGCTAAAAAAAAAAATCTACAAAGAAGAATCAATAACATTCACTGATGAAGCACTAGTAAAAAGAATAATGCCATCAGTGTACAACACTTCTGAACATGTAGATATGCTAGTAATAGGGTCAATGTATATGGAAAATAAAAAGAGTCTTTAAATTGACCCCTGAGGAACTTCTTGCTCCAAAATATGGGTATTGGAACATGAACCACCAAAATTAGCCAGCAACAGACAGCCTGTGAGAGAACTTTGAAACCACCCACAAGGTGATTCAGTCAGGCCAATGGCTCTCAATGACTTTTCTAATATTCTCTCTATATATATTCTTTTAATTAGCTGACAGCCCCAGTCACTCCTCACCTTCAGCCCATCCAGTATTTCCAGTTAGTTGATTATTTCTGTCATCTACCGACAGCCAGGACTATCACACTCATATCATTTTTAAAAATGTTTAAAGGGTTGCATTCAGGACATATCAAGCAGGCTGGCTGTAGCAGGGAATGTCAACTGTAGGTAGAGATTAAATTAAATTATTAATTCTCTGAGCCTCCGGTGTCATCATGTGGGGTAGTGCTGCCGGCGGCACTCATTATATTACTGAGGGAATCAGGGGAAAGAGACTATTGGGGGTGGTGGAAAGTCCAAATGGAATCATGGAAAAAATGGTAAAGTACTCATTATTTTTTACCTATGAAAATATCTACATGCCATAATGAAAAGGCCATTTTTTTGGGGGTGGGATAGGTGGGAAGGAGGGAGAGGGTCATTTTAAAATTATTTTTTGCTGGCTCCATGGCACCAAGCGAAGAGGTTCGCTTGGCATGCTGGTGACCAGGGTTTGCATCCCAAGCCCGGATGCCAGGAGCAGAGACCGGCAGGGAGTGAAGAGTGTCCATTAGATGCTTCCCTCTTGGGGGGTGGGCAGACCTGCAACTCCCAGTGGTGGATTGGAGATGTACTTGGAGGTGTGTATCCTCAACACACCTCCATATGCCTCCACCACAGGATGTCCCCGATAAGTCAAGTGGGAGGTGGATGGGTTGAAAAAGGGAAAGAGGGCCACCCATGCCTTTCGGATGATGTTGGCTTGCCTCTCCATTGCCGTAAAACCCAGGAAATAGCCCCGTGCTGTGCCCTCGCCTCCCCCCAGCAAGGATGGAAGATTGCACCTTCAGGTACATGAAAGTCTCCCTTCCTGGTTGTGACCACAGGAGGGGAACCCCCAGTGATGAAAGGATACGGCAGGTCAGGCAGGGGAGAAGGCACCAAAAAGGACAGAGGATGGTGCCTGGCAGGAGCAAGCACAGTGGCATGCAGGCATTGGTCACCTGAAGGAGAGGGCGACTGGAATGGCAGCAGGAGGTAAAAAAACCATAATACAAAAACAAAAAATGCTTTTTTTCGGGGGGAAGGTGCAATTTTCAAGTTCATCAAGGGGTACCACATACTGCAAGGCCGGTCCTGGTCTTAGTCCAACATGTCCTGAATCTTCATTCAGACTACTGCTGCCAGCAGTACACCACACTGCAGATCTGTGCTGTCCACTATTGCTAGCCTCTCCTGAGCTTGAGTGCACCTGCCTGGCATAATGCAATCCAGATTCCTGGCTTGCTTGACATCAGTTGAGCACCTGATCCATCCTTACATCTTGTCCGACAGGCCTTGCCACCTTACGTGGATGTTTGGTGTTAACAGAGTAGGCAGATGGGTCAGCTTTTACCTTCTCATCTGAGATTGGCAACTTCAGCTGATGACCTTACATCAATTCAGTCCTCATCTTCACTCACTGTTATGGCCTGAGTTTCGATCATAAGTCTGACTCTAAAGTGCTGACTGGCCCACTGCTGCTGGCACCCCCAGGATGCTCAGCAGTAGTTCAGCACACAACATGGACACTACCAACACAAGACGGAGGGAGTCTTCCTGCATGGTGGTCTGCCTACACTCACCAGTTGTCTAAATATGGCAGAAGGAAGTGTTGGATTCTGGCCAATGAGGGTGGTGGGAGACAGAGCGGATTACTAGAACAGACTAGAGTAGAGATAGAGCCATGTGTGTATGCTGATGCTCTGATTGAAGGAACAAGTAGGTAGTGTGAGGGTACAGGCCTTGTGCTATTGTGGAGGCCCCCCCCACCTATCCTGCTCACTAGAACAACACAGCATGCAGACACTGGCGTGCTGGCACAGCAGGACCACACGACACTGCTCCCACATGCTTCACTGGCACTAAAATCACTCCACCACACTGAACAACACCTGAAACAAGTCCGCAGAGGAACAAAGCAGCCCCATGCCAGGTGACGACTGATTTTTTTTTGGGGGGGGGGGGGACACGAAGAAACTAGATGACCCCGCACATCCCATGCTACTGGTATCAGCAACACCATGGTCCTAGTGACATAGTAACATTGTAGTTCAAGGGTAGAAAGGACTCTAGGTCCATCAGGTCCTTCCACCCTGCTTCACAAGCAGTGATGAATGAGTACACTGTGCAATGTACCAAATTATAGGTATCCCATACCCCACTGCACTGATCAGGGTACTAGGATGTCCTTGATATGCAGAAATGTGTCCAGGCTTACCTTGAAGACTGTACTTTCATGTTCACTCTCTCTCTCTACTGGCAGGCTATTTCACCAGTTCACCACCATCTAAGAGGAAGAAATGCATCCTAATGATACCCCATCATTTAACAGCTCTGAACGTCAGAGCGTATTCCCACATCATGCTGGAGGACACCAGGTCAGACATCTCCAGCTGTTCAATCTAGTTGGTTCCCTGCAGTGTTCAGGAGACTGAGCTCATTTTCTCCAAGGTGAATATGGAATACGTTAAGGTCGGCAAGCCTCATTTTTCATTTTATTTTTTTTTTTAACGGATTAGCGGATGAGCAATGTTGCTCTTTTTCACTTGAAACCAGTTAAACACAAAAAATCATACAACATCAAAATGATGAGCAACAACAGACATTATGCATATCAAGTACAAACAGATCTTTCAGATAACTTTTTTTTTGTGGTTGTTGACAAATTAAAAGCCTCTCTTAATAGCTTTTCATCCCCACACCCCAGATCACACCTTCTCAACTACCTTAATGTCTGTTTTGTATTGAGGGGTCCAGAACTACACATAGTAGCCCATGTTGGGCCTGATCAGGGCCTTGGAAAGTAGCAGGATAACGTCACCCCTCTTAATACATCCCTGTCTTCTGCTGACCCTCTTGATAGTGCCTGGGCACTGCACATCATATTTCATCCCCTTGTCTATTATGAGCCCCAGGTCCTTTCCCTCCTCCACTGCAGCTGGAAGAGCCCCACATGGTAAGTAGGTCCTACCTCTCTTAATTCCCCAAGTGAAGCACTTTACATTTGGCTACACTGAATCTGACTTGCTAGGAGTCCTACCAATCACTTTGCTTATTCAGGACCTCCTAAAGTTTGTCCACATCCTCATGGAAGTCTGCTTCCCTGGCCAGCTTAATTTCATCTGTGAACTTGAACAGACTGCTGGAGACAACAGCTTCCAGATCACTGAAGAAAATGCTTAACAGCAGTGGCCTCAGCACATGTTCCCGAGTTATGCCACAGAGTAACCCTCTCCACCTGAAGCAGAGCCTGTCCTCTACAACCCTCTATTGTGTAGTGCTTACCAACACCTCTCCTTACCAGAAAAGTTACAGTCACACACCTGGGAGAACCAGGGCACAGCAAAATTTTAGCAGGGCAAGTTCCTCATCTGATACCTGCCTAGCGCCTTCACTACCTACAATACTCTTGCAGTTAAAATCGAATGTGCTAATCACTAAATTATTGCGAATTCAGGGCTTCTGCTTTGGAAGTAAGCAATAACCTTCAACAGGGCATCGACGCCCCATGTAGATTGGAAGGCACAAGGCCAACAGCAGAATGCCTTTCAACGCAAAAGAACAGTGCAATTATTCTCGAGAAACCCATGCCTTGGAAAGAGTTACTGAGCTTATAAAATGGAAAAATAAAAAAGGAGTTTATTTTCATTTAGTTAGGCTGTTGCTAGGTAGATTAGGAGAGGTGAGCTACAAACTGTGCAGTTTCTAGGAAGTCATTCAATGGTCAGTTAACGTGTTTTGGCCAATGCGGTTTTTAGATTTGGTCACCTTCTTAAAGGAAAACTGTCATTATTGTAAAACTCCCACCACAAAAGATCTCCCCCCCCACATTAAGCTTTTGACATAGGAAAAACATTTTTTGTCCAGTTTACTTACTGTATTTTAAGTTTATTAACTCCGTGATCGCAAAAATTGATGGACTCAGCATGGTTCCATTACATCTACTGGTGCGGCACCACACCGCTTGCCCCAATAAAGATGTATTGGGGTGAGCGGTGCCAGACTGCACTGGTAGATGAAATGGAACCTATGTCAAAAGCTTAATTGGGGGAAGAGCTTTCGGGGGTGGGAGTTTTACAATAATGACAGTTTTACTTTAAACCCTGTTTTATGAGACATAAAATGAGTAACAGAATGTTTTTAATATTCCATTTATATTCCTCAAATGTTGAACATCAGTAACATGGGAAAATCTGCAGCCATGTTGGCCCTTGGAAAATTAGATATGCTGGCTAAAGTGGTACATTTCATTGAACTAACATACACACATATTGTACAAAGATGCATGGATGCAACAGTCATGAGGGCAGAGGACAACCTGAATGACACATTGCTCTAAGTTCATCTTGCTGATCCTATGTTCTAGAATACAAAAGTTCAAAGCTACACAGGTCCACACCAGTCCCTTCTAAAGCACCTGATCGAGACCAGTGTGGCCCCAATGGTTTGTGCATTGGAGCATCTATATCCAGTATCTATGACAATGTAAAAAGAAACACTATCAAAGGAACTGAAGCACCAACAAAACAGCATCTGCTTTGAAAAGCACCTTTCCTGCTCTTTCAGTGATTGCCCCCAAATTACACAGGAGTTGCTTGACCTGCCATAAATGTGAAATGCTGCAGTAATTTTAATTTTCTGTTGTTGATAATTAGAGAAGGGATTGTGTTTTGGCTCTGTGGAGCCGAAAGCTCAATCCCTTCCACTTCCTGGTCCTAAGCTCCACCCCCTCACTCTCAAATTTTGAGATTTAAGAAAAGGGAGTGTGTGTGGGTGTGCTCAATGGGCTTCAGCAGGGTCGGTTTCAAAATGTCTTTCTGCAATACTTTAGACTGCCAATTCAGAAAAATCAAGGTAACTGTTCATCTACTTTAAAGTACTGTAGATGCAAAAATATGGTTTAAAACCAGCCCGATACAAGCCTGTGGCGTGCACCCTGTGCTCTCCATGTTCTTACATCACAAAATGTGTTTGCGCGGGAGTGGAGCTCAGGAACAGGAAGTGAAATGGATCAGGCTCTTGTATCCATGGAGCCAAAATATGATCCCTTCCCTCCTGCATTATCATCAACAGAACGTTAAAATTACTGAAGCATTTAACTTTGAGGAAGGTGAGGCTTCTCCCGGGTTTTTCAAGCGAGAACAAGAAAACATGCTCATTAAAGTTCACAGAGTGAGATTCCAAGTATAAAGGGTACTTGAAAAGCAAGAAGCAAAATCCTCTAATAAACACCCTAACAATGTCACTTCTTATTATGGTAATTTGGCCCAGTGTCAACATTTGAGTTGATACTAGTGTTATTATTTACTTTAAAGCAAAAGCCAGTGCATGACCACTACTGTGTTTAAAGCCATATCTGAGAGTTTGTCACAAATACTGTCTTAGTAATCTACATTCCTCTTCACCTCAAGAATAGACGCACACATAGGTCTGGGAGAAATGGCCCCAGTCATATGCTTATTCACTGTAAGTATACTACTGGAGTGGCATGTACAGCTGGGAGGTCTCAGCAGATGTCTCAGGCCCCAGCACCCTTCCAGTGAAGGGACACACACTTTGTGCAGGCTGAAGAAATTATGTACCACCTGAGTTGGTACCCAAGCCCCAAGAGTGCGGAGGTCATGT